>CAMRHE010000018.1:11305000-11905000 GCA_947044405.1 Leptodactylus fallax | reverse complement strand
AGGTCACAGACAAGTATTCACATGGTATCAGCCTGTCGGAAGTCTAAAACACACTCTTTTGGGTTGCATTAGTTGAATTGAAGTATATTATTATATTAAACCTGCACTATATTCTGTGAATATTCAGAAAAAATGGAACAGTACATTATTGGGAGATATGCATGGGGTCACATATATAATGGTGAATTACACAAGCAGCACCAGAGCTGGCTGTTTAGACGGTATAGTATAATAAGGAGGACACTGAATATAATCATAAAGGAGAATACTGTATATAATAAAAAGGAAAGCAGCATATATAATACTATATACAGTAGGACACCATATATAGTAAGGGAGAAAACTGCGACACTGTATTTAATAAGAAAGGATATTGTATATAATAAAAGGGAGGAAGCTGCATATAATAAAGGACGTTGCTGTGTTTCAGGGCCAGTTTCAGGTTAATGTGGGCCTTTGGCTCTAATTCATTCATATGCCAACATATTCTGCTATTCATATACAAGGAGCAAATATTATCATCATAGATACAGTATTACAATCATATACTGTATTAACACAAATTACGACCACATAGTGACTGAATATTACCACACTACTATACAAAGACCAATATTACTACTATACAATAACCACACAGTTGTTGACAACAGTTCTACACAGGTGCTTGGCAGACTATATAAGTGATTACAATACAGTTACATTCAGAGACTTGCCAGTGACATCTGATTGTAGTCGTTCAGTTCTTCTTTCCTTCTTCATCCAGCCCAGACATCCATGACAATTTCTCTGTCTTGACCATGACTTGTCTTTTGGAATTTGACACACATACACCTTTGGGTCCTTGCTTTTAGAACACTTCATACCTATACCCACCATCTATACAAATCTTCCATCCTTAGTGCCTCAGGTGGTAGTAATGCTGCAGTGCTCACTTTTAGCTCCACCACAAAGTACAGTGTACCCTTTAGACCCTGCACAGTGCACATTTTAGTGCCCCTATACAGTAATAGTGCACCTGAGATCCTCTTGATGTTATCACTCAATGCTAATGTCACTTTCAATGCCCCCTCTTATTCCCATGTTCATGACTTTGTAACAGAGGCATAGCTAGGGGTTCAGCACAGGGCAAACACGTGTAAGTGGGTCCTCAACTTAGGTATACCGATATTATCACTATACGGTGAATATGTAGTGGTATATATCCGCTCCACACAGGTCTGTGAAGACCATTTGGGTAAATACAGTACAGGAAAAATGTTATGACTTACAGATGATGTCTCTGACTGTAATTGTTCACATTTCTCATCTCTTCCATATGGACCGCCATGACCACTTCTTCCAGCTGTGACTTGTCTCTGTAAAGTTTGCAACACAGACATCTTCACTTTTCCAGGCACCTGACCCACATTGCCCTCATCTGCATAAAATCTCCATCCTGCTGCTACCCCCAATTATAAAATATATAATATAAAAATCCCTTGGAAATAAGTAAAAATGTGTCTTTTTAATTTAATAATGCTCCTATATGACCATTTAATTAATAGTGTCCCTGAATGAATAATTCCCCCTAATTAATAATGCCCTGTGTACCTCCTTATATCAATAATGCCCCTAATTGGTACCTAAAATTAACATTGCCCAATTCCCCTATTATTAATTATACCCTCTTAAATGATGCCCTCTTACATAAATGCGCCTCTTGTATTAATAATTCCTATAAATAACCCCTTTGTATTAAAGGGGTTGTCTAGAAATTGGACAAATCATAGAGAAAACAGGGTAGGTGAAGCAAAAAAAAAAATCATAGTCACCTGTCCTTGGTGCTCTGTTGTCTGCTGCCACTGTCTGTTCAGACACGTGCTGTGCATTGCCTGCCAAAAGTCCTGTGCAGCATGTGACTGCTGGTAGCAGGAAGCAAGGCGCTTCCTCCTCTAGGATGTATTTCAACTGCATTGGTGTCATGCAGATGCCAATGCAGTTGAAGCGTAAAGGTAACTGTGTTGCGGCAGCCCTGATGCCCCCCACAGTCTATGCCTCTGCTTAGTAATAGTACTCCCATGGCACCCTGTGAAGGATCTTGTCCTATCGAACCCGAGTTTGGCACACCTGAGATCGCTTCAATTACCTCAAACCCACCTCTAGTGAGTGTTCTGGTCCCATAGGATAATACAAAATGAGCTTTCTAAATTTTATATATTTATTAACCCCTAAAAGGGTTGGTACTAGGCACTTAACACATACAGAGAATACATGTAGCGGTTAGCAAGAAAATACAAGTGGAAAGCAACATGACACGGTGCCCAAAATAAAAATGGGAATAAACAGAAGAAAAGGAAATATTACCAACACAAGCCTATGATTGGGCTCCGGATGTTGAGCTCAGGGCGCATACTTAGATTTAATACAAAAGCATGCGTCCGAGCATGCTATTCCAGTGGCAGCACCCCCTTGGCTCTGGGCAGTGCAATCCGGGTGGCTTTCAGCAGAAGAACAACAATTTCCAGAACAAGTAGATAGTCCGTTTCTCTGAGCTCATGTGTTAGGCTTCAGGGTTCTTCCTTAAGCAAGTTACAGAGCATGTGTCTCCTACATGCTGTTACATCTCTTCCAGGATAACAAAGAGTCTCAGGCCTCAATGCTAGGCCGCATGTTTAGGCAACATGATTGGAGTTTGCACCATGACCTCCCCTCCCATCTCCTTCAAGAACAACAAAGACCAAAAAAAGCACCTCCTTTTCCTAGTCTGAGAACTTTTAACTAAAAAGATCTCCACCCTAAGTGATGTCACCAGGAGGAGGAGCCTCACCCTCCTTTCCAAATCCCCCAGAATCATCTTTCCTTAATGAGTGTAGCACTGAAATGTAAACAAAGGCCTGTGTCAGTGACTTTCTGGGGATCAAAGGGTTGTTGATTCCAGAGTCCACAGACCACATTCCTCAAGCCTATGACCAAATGGCTGATAACAGACAGGAACCACACAATATGAGTGAGTAGTAGTACAAGAAATACATATCTGGAGCTCTTATCATCACACACCCCTAAACAATAACAGTAACCAATGGTGCCCCCAAAAATGGCATTGCTAAACAATTAAAGTGCTCCTAAATATTAGCAGTGCCTCCATAATTCCCCTAAAAAACTATACTGCTCCCAATATTAATAGTGCCTCTTAATAATACTGCCATCATAGTGCCCCTAAATGATAATAGTGTTCTTAAAGTGTCACTGCACAATTATTGAGGCCCCAAATATTCATAGTGCCTCATGGGGCTCCTAAATATTAATAGTGCCCCCAGAGTGCCCCTAAATAACAACAGTGCCCCCATATTATCCTTAAAGAGGGCAGTGACCTATAAGACTGTATGGTGGTGTAGGAAGATTAAAAGGTACCTCCAGTTATAAACACATTTTCATAAGTGAATAGTATAGGTTAATATATGAAGCTTTGTAATATTACATTTTGTAATATTAAACATATATATTTTCTTCACTTCAGACAGTTACTTTCTCCATAATAGTCTATAAAGGTGGGAGGGAGATTAGAAAAGACACTCATATAAGTTCTGCGGTTACATTCCGCAATTACTTGCTTTTTTTAACACTGCTAGGTTGTATATAAAAGGTTACTAGTATACAGAATAAGGCAATAAATCAATTAACCAGCTGGCAGGAGAATCTCACTCAATCCCTTCTTTCTCCATAGAGCTCTGTGTGTGAGGCTGAATACGGAGACAAATATAATTAAACAAGCAGTGAAACAGATCTCCTTAATAAGATATATTACAAAGTTTCTTACTTTCACATGTACTATTCATTTATGAAAAGTTGTTTATAACTGGAGGTACACTTTAAGGCTCCCTGCTCCACCATAATAATCAATCATATTTGAATGTATGCAAAAGGTACATAGATAGGTGAATGTTTTGCAGTGGCTTTCTGGCTTAAATGTTGGCTGGTGAAAAGTGAATATATAAATTATGTACACCAAATCTGACATTATTTTCCCATTAACTCCTATAATATGGGGGGATTGTGGTGGAATCACTTCTGGTGTCTTTTTCCTTGCAAACTATAAATTTAGGGTGTACCTTGATGCACACTTGCACAGTTTATACATTTCTTATACATTCCCCTTCCTTAAGCAGCCAGTTTTGACCTGGCCAACTTCCACTGTCAAGACAGCAACTTGGACATGCTCCAGCTGTACTTCTAATGGGCAGTAAGAGGGCCAAAAATCAGCCATCTCCTCAACCAAACTCAGTTGTCAACTGAGTCAGTAATGGCATTTCCTCCTCTACAGCGGCCATAATGGTGCTGCTCTATAACTCTCCAGCTCCCACAACAGGCAGAATCTCTCCACTGCAATCACCAGAAGCATTCAGGGCACCATCTGTCACCAGGCTTCCCTCTGTATTGCAGTCTTATATTCTTCTTTTACAGGAGATCCACTTTTGCACAGGACATATTCCCACCATGTGTGACAGGAATTTTACCTTGCCACAGCACCTGACAGACCTGCAAATCCAAAGACGTCTCCATTGATCTGTACATGTCACTTCCTCGTGAAGTTCTAGACACCAAGATTGACCATGAAGGTAAATACTTATTCTTCAAGTTAAAAGTAAGTAGCAAAATTGTGACTGTAGCCAACTGGTACTTCTTAACTAGGATCAAATCTAGGTGTGTAAGCAACTTCTCCATTACTTGGCCCACTTTATTAAGGGGTTGGTTGAGTTCAGAAGTGATTTCAATAACATCCCAGTCCTGCGATTGATAGCTCCAACTGGATCTGTTCCAGATTTAGAGGCTTCTGCACTGCATGCAGTTAGGGAATGTCAGACTTCATCCCCAGGATAAGGACTTTACTTATTTTTCCCCTGTATTATTTATGCTATAGCTGAATAGATATATTCCTGAAAAGTCACCTGCCTTATCTGCACATATCTCGGCTTTCACATAGCTGATCCCCTGGTCTGAGTATGCCGCCTTTTTTGTTTCCATAGATATATTAGATCTCTAGGCTCATCCCTGTTCAACGCACTTAAATGATAATCTGTTTTGTGATTTGGTATGTACATCAGAGACTCGCTCCACTATTACCACTTTTACTAAGACACATGCCACAGACACCATGGCTGTCCTGATACAATGGGAGGCACTGAAATGTATGATCTGGGGAGTTTTAATAAAACATGGGGTTCACTTAAAAAAAAGAAAAGGGTCTTCCATATCTCCTCACTTCTTGACCGAATCCATTCTTTGGAGCACTTCCACAAGTGAGATAAATTCCTGGACACACTGAACAAACTGCTCAATTGAGATCTCTTTTACATCAGAAATACCTCAGATTCAGGGATCAATAAATGAGATTCTTCTTTAAGCACATGTGGGTGCCCTATAGTGTGTCTCCTTCACCCCCATGCTGCCAACACTTTCTTTCCCTATATCAGATATGAAGCAATCCTACTAGCATTACAGCTATCTTCCATGATTTCTATAGAGACCTATATAAAATCAAAAGTCAATTTGATGAAATGTCTCCAGATGTTCTTTACTTTAATATGAAAGGCAACATCACTGAATTCTCAATCCCTATCATCTCCGATGACACTAGGGAAACCCTGGATGCAGATCTGTTGGAAACAGAAATAACTATATGATGCAAAAATCGATAAAAATAGATAACTCTATGACACTACTGGAGAGAAGCCAAGCGCTATTTCTGACAGTCCTATAGAAGTAAATCTTCTACACCATGCATATGAGGCAAACAATTTTTGCTCATTTAGTATTTGAATACGTCATTGTGTTATATGTATTTAAATATTACATGTATTTCTAATAATACGTTCACATTTTTTTCATTGAGCCCTGCCAAAGGCTAGGATAGATAAATGATCAAATATTGTAAATGTCAGAGACATTAAATATTTATGATTTAGAAAACCTCATAATCCAATAAATAATTCATCATAAGACCTCACATGTACTTACAGAATAGATTCTGAAAAATGTCTATATGAATGAAGTCATTTTTGAACATGTTGAACTTTCTGACATTTGTGGTATTTTTTTCATCAACAGTATTACAATGAACTAGACACATCTAAAAAAAATCCTTTTCTCTTAATGTGGATTTTAATCTTCTATTCAAAATGGTCAACTTTTGGTGAACTTAGGCTAATATATTTGGGAAATGTATTTACAATAATTTCTTATTACAGCACTGTATGTAGGTGTTTTTGGAAAGCCAGGAGTATGACAGTAACAGACCAGAGAAGGGGGGGGGGGGGGGTACTATGTTTGAGACGTTTTATTTTCAGATTGCAAAGTAAATAGATAAGAAACAGAATCATGACACCCTGTAAATTCTAATACTACAGGACTAAGGTAAGGTGTATAAATACACCAGTCATCTTAGCAGTATACAGATGTACAGTAGTTGTTACACTAGCATTTGTCTTGCATTAACAATTTTGTGCTAAGTAACATTCATTCAGTCACTTTCTATGACAGAAGTAATTTTGTCAGGCACCATAGCACGAAAATAGCACAGTGAATATTCGTATAGGTGAATATAGCTGCTACATCTGTAGATCACACTTACTTTGGCGACTACTTAAAGTGAATTTTATTTACCTGATGAACATCCAAAAAGACACCCAACACAAAATGTACAGGTGGCTAAGGTTATGGCATATCTTGCTATTCCTCAAACCCTCTCTTTGCGTGTGTACTGTAGCAGCTTGAAGAAAGAACAGAAGCAGCGCCAAATAGTGTAATACTGTTAACTAAGTAAATAATAAAAAATAAACAAGTGGAGAGGTTCTCACCTTTTGTAGTTGTGAAGATAGCTCACAACTATTATAAATGCATGTAGCATAATCCTATGTTGGACTGGACTTCAGATAACAGCTGGACACCTCTTCGGTATGTGATGAAAGGATCACATGTCATCAGAATCCAAATATAAGGAGAATTTCTCCAAGAAGGAAAAACGAGGGTCACTAGTGCTGGTCCAGATGATTGACTTTTATTGGCATACACACTTTGCATATGTACTGTCCACATCAGTTTCTGCCAAAGTGCCTAGTGAGTGTAAAATATCATACACTAAAAAATCCTCTTTTATTGCTAATAGTTATAAAATATAACTATTATTCCTATTATTTAATATTTTTATACATTTATGGAGCTTCCAGGAAATAAAATAAAAAGTTCGACGAGTGAAAAGAAATTAAAGGTAGATATATATATATATATATATATATATATATATACTGTATATATAAGACTACATGACATAGAGGAAACGGTAACAATTATAACAATTATACATAGTATAGCATGCACAGTATTCAAAGAATGATGCTAAGACACAACAAAGTTACACTTGCTATAACAGTCTTAAGATAACAAAGAACCATGACAAAACAATTACAGGGGAGGGCACATGTTGGTCCTTCCGGAAATTCAGAGGAAAAAACATTGTGTTTTACAGTTGCAGCAAAGTGAATGAGATTTTATTTATTTTCATCCCCATATTGCGGAAAAAAACATTGCAAAAAAAAACAGATGTGTTTTTGAAAAACGCGGTATGTTAATTCTACTAGCAAAAATGCTGTATTTTCCTCATAGACTTATTTAGGTAGAGGCAAAAATGCAAAACACAGCAAAAAAAGCAGTGAAAAGTGCAAGAAATTTTTTCTGTTATGTTTCTAATGTATTTTTTCTGTAGCATTTTTTAACTGTGATTCATTACATGTGGCTTTAGCCTAGGACAGATTTGCAATATAGATGTGCAGCCTTTGATGATCCTTAAAGCAATAAGGCAATCAATAGAGTCTAATAAGACTGTGCAGTGCAAGGTTCATTTTCTGAATTGAAATAAATACAATTAAAGAGCCGTATGGCGGTCAGTCACCCACAACTGCCATTTATCAGAGGGAGCAATGATAGCTAAAATTTTTGGATGCTGCGTTTGGATAAGCATAGTTTTCCTGGCATAGAATTAGAAAAGTTGCATTAAGGATCTGGAGACTAAAGATTGCACCATTGCATATGGAGGCAAATCTTGGCATCAAGAACCTGAGGCGAGTCTACTTACTGTTCCATAAACTTCATAACATCAGTCCAAAAAACACCCATAATAGGTCAGCCCCAAAATATACGTTAACTGTCAGCAGGGCCAGTTTTAGACAAAGTGTGGCTTTGGCAAAATTAAAAAAGGGGGCCCCAAATGCTGATATACAAACAACACCATTGTCTTTCAGTGTCAACCCCTTTAATAATGCTTCTCTCTGCCCTTAAACCAGTAATAGCAAGCCCCATTTCCCCAAACACAATTCAAATGACTACCTTTGTACCACCTAATAGATTTTTGCACCCAGTCATCAGTTATTATAGCACCTTCTTCTAAATAATAGTCCCTGCTTATAAATAATGAATTCACTGACTTACTAAAGATAAACTATCTCCTCATTCAAAAATAATTTCACAGACACATATAACAGAGATACCGATATCTAAAACTTCACTTTTATTAGTGTAAATTTTAAAAAATAATAACCCACTTTCTAACAGGGCTCAAATAAATAATCCGCTAATATCATGTAGAGCTAGACAGATCTACAGATTGACATGATTTAAGATAAGGACTAGCAGTCCATTATTCCAAATAACTTAAATGAATGAGTATGACCAAACCTGCAAAAAAAAAAAAATATATATATATATATTTTGGTTTAGATAGATAACTGCACCTCACCCTATATAATCAAACTGAACTGCCTCAATCCAAATCAAGTCTGTTTGCAGGTTGAATCTTTTGTCATAAATTTTGTCTATAAAACAACAATGGAATCCTGCATTCCTATTTAACCTGAGGTTACTGGCCTAACGCCACGCCAACAGGAAAAAATGGATCAGGTATTCCAATAAAAGACAAGATATGTTTCCACACTGCAAAAAACTTAGACCTATATAACTCTTCTAGTCCTTAAATTGCCTGCCCAACGCGTTTCATCTAAAAGATTCATCAGAGGCAAATGAAAAATTACTTCTGAGCAGTAACAACTGCTAATCCAACATAATTCAGCAGATATATTTTAGTGTGACCGCACTGATACTGGCGATCATCCATTGGTGTTTTATAGACAAAAATTATGACTAAAGATTCAACCTGCAAACAGACTTGATTTGGATTGAGGCAGTTCAGTTTGATTATATAGGGTGAGGTGCAGTTATCTATTTAAACCAAAAATTTTTTATTTTTTTTTTTTGCAGGTTTGGTCATACTCATTCATTTTAGTTATTTGGAGTAATGGACTGCTAGTCCTCATCTTAAATCATGTTAATCGGGCAGGCAATTTAAGGACTAGAAGAGTTATATAGTTCTAAGTTTTTTGCAGTGTGGAAACATATCTTGTCTTTTATTGGAATACCTGATCCATTTTTTCCTGTTGGCGTGGCGTTAGGCCAGTAACCTCTGCTTATAAATAACATCAATATTTTTTTTACACTCTTTATATTGTAATCAGCAGATAATATTTCCTGATGGTTCAGAATACAGTACATGCCAGGCGACCATTGGTTGGCATGGAGTGAGTTCTCCACATCAGGTATAGACACTATCACAATCTGAAATCTTCGAACCTTTAGGGGCCCTAATGTTCTATGATGAAGTTTTATACTGTACATGAGCAGGCTAGTATAAAAGTGACTTGTATTTGTAACATCAGTGCAAATTCTACCCACTTGGGTGAATTTATCAACCCCTCTACATTAGTTTTATTTTTTACTGTTTCACTTATTGCTTTACTTATTACACAATCATTTTTATTTTTAGAGATGTGTGAACCTCTCAAGTTTATTTTGTTTCGGGTTTGGGTTGTTTGGGACCAAGATTTATTTCAAGTCGAACAAGTTTGGTGCGGACCACAGCTTAAATTGTCTTAAAACATAGAGTATAACACTGTCAGGGCTCCTAGGAACCTATCTATCCAATTTATAGCTCTCTAAGGTAAACACAGTCAAAGTCAAAAGTGAATGTGACATGTATGCCTATGGAAAAACGAACGGTAAGCAGAGGATATACAGTCATATGAAAAAGTTTGGGCACCCCTATTAATCTTAATCATTTTTAGTTCTAAATATTTGGGTGTTTGCAACAGCCATTTCAATTTGATATATCTAATAACTGATGGACACAGTAATATTTCAGGATTGAAATGAGGTTTATTGTACTAACAGAAAATGTGCAATATGCATTAAACCAAAATTTGACCGGTGCAAAAATTTGGGTACCCTTATCATTTTATTGATTTGAATACTCCTAACTACTTTTTACTGACTTACTGAAGCACAAAATTGGTTTTGTAACCTCACTGAGCTTTGAACTTTATAGCCAGGTGTATCCAATCATGAGAAAAGGTATTTAAGGTGGCCAAGTGCAAGTTGTTCTCCTATTTGAATCTCCCCTGAAGAGTGGCATCATGGGCTCCTCAAAACAACTCTCAAATGATCTGAAAACAAAGATTGTTCAACATAGTTGTTCAGGGGAAGGATACAAAAAGTTGTCTCTGAGATTTAACCTGTCAGTTTCCACTGTGAGGAACATAGTAAGGAAATGGAAGACCACAGGGACAGTTCTTGTTAAGCCCAGAAGTGGCAGGCCAAGAAAAATATCAGAAAGGCAGAGAAGAAGAATGGTGAGAACAGTCAAGGACAATCCACAGACCACCTCCAAAGAGCTGCAGCATCATCTTGCTGCAGATGGTGTCACTGTGCATCGGTCAACAATACAGCACACTTTGCACAAGGAGAAGCTGTATGGGAGAGTGATGCGAAAGAAGCCGTTTCTGAAAGCACGCCACAAACAGAGTCGCCTGAGGTATGCAAAAGCACATTTGGACAAGCCAGCTTCATTTTGGAAGAAGGTCCTGTGGACTGATGAAACAAAGATTGAGTTGTTTGGTCATACAAAAAGGCGTTATGCATGGCGTCAAAAAAACACAGCATTCCAAGAAAAACACTTGCTACCCACTGTAAAATTTGGTGGAGGTTCCATCATGCTTTGGGGCTGTGTGGCCAATGCCGGCACCGGGAATTTTGTTAAAGTTGAGGGTCACATGGATTCAACTCACTATCAGCAGATTCTTGAGAATAATGTACAAGAATCAGTGACGAATTTGAAGTTACGCCGGGGATGGATATTTCAGCAAGACAATGATCCAAAACACAGCTCAGGCATTCATGCAGAGGAACAATTACAATGTTCTGGAATGGCCATCCCAGTCCCCAGACCTGAATATCATTGAACATCTGTGGGATAATTTGAAGCGGGCTGTCCATGCTCGGCAACCATCAAACTTAACTGAACTGGAATTGTTTTGTAAAGAGGAATGGTCAAAAATACCTTCATCCAGGATCCAGGAACTGATTAAAAGCTACAGGAAGCGACTAGAGGCTGTTATTTTTGCAAAAGGAGGATCTACTAAATATTAATGTCACTTTTCTGTTGAGGTGCCCATACTTTTGCACCGGTCAAATTTTGGTTTAATGCATATTGCACATTTTCTGTTAGTACAATAAACCTCATTTCAATCCTGAAATATTACTGTGTCCATCAGTTATTAGATATATCAAATTGAAATGGCTGTTGCAAACACCCAAATATTTAGAACTAAAAATGATTAAGATTAATAGGGGTGCCCAAACTTTTTCATATGACTGTAAACTCTGACTTTAACCATACACTGCCCTGCCACTCGCTTTTACACATTTTAACATTTAAAATGCTCCGAAATTACCCTTTTATTAGGGAAAAAGTGTGTGTCTGTGTTTTTTTAGACACACATGGTGGTTATATTGCAAAAATGGTTTTATAGAAAAATTAGCCCATTTTAATGACTTGTAAGTGCTACAGACTTGCTATTATTTGGGAGACAAATTTGTGGCTGTGTGCCTAGTTGAAAAGTCATGAAGAAACAGGACTGAGTTTACCAGTAAAAACTAAAAAATCTATGGACAGATCAAACTGCTCTACTGCAAAATAGACTTAGACTAGGTTCACACCTGCGCTGGCTCCGTTCCCCATTCCGCTTTAAAAATGCCCTTTTTGGGCGGAAACAGGGCGGACTCCATTATACCCGAACGCAGGTGTAAACCTAGCGTTAGACAAAATTCAATTATTGGAAATGAAAGGGTTGTCTGTAGTACTGCTGTAATCAGGCTCACCCAGCACAGATATTCTCCCTCACTTCTATCTATGATTTCTATCACTGAACTGCCTGTAATTGATTAAATCTGACTAAACTATGTTCTAATTCTTACCCTTACTCCTAGCTGTATTGCAAGTTTTGCAGCCCTCTGTATCAAGCAGTGATGAATAGCACCATCCCCTACTTCCACCATCACTGATATGCCTCGTGTTCCAGCCCACACAACCTTATATACTGTATATGACATCAGCACTGTAAGTTGTCCATTTACCACTGACTATTGGCTGAGAGGCTGTCAAGGTGCATCAGAACATCACAGTTACACAAGACACATTTCTCTTCTGTATTTTTACTGTTCAAAACGTGGAGGTGGCCATTTTAGCTCATCTGAGACAAATCACAATTTATTTAGTTTAGTTAAAGATTGAACAATTGGGAATATTTTTTTCCTTTTCGTGATATACAATTTTAATTCCAGTTAATTTGCATATAATAGAAGATAGATTATACTGTACATTATACTGGTATAATTAAATTCTGTAGATATTCTTATTGTAAAGGTTTCTTGAGAGTTATTTCCATTTTGTAGATTTTATGTGACTATCTAAACAGCGCAGTCAGTTCCCTATATTGCACTCTAATATTGGTAAGACAATTATTTAGCTATTTTAGTAACACATTAATTATACTGTATAATACTGCTTTTTATTGCTTTAAATAAAACTAACCATATCAAAATCCATTTATTAGTAACATTTCTATGAGTCAATGATTTGGTATGAGTACAAACCAGCATTCATATTTGCCGAAACAGTCGCAAAAAATTTTAGGCTAAGGCCCCATGTAGCGAGCCACAGCCAAAAAGCGCTGCAGAAAAGATCGGGGTGGAAATGCTTTGCGTTGTTTTCCTCACCGCTTATCTGTCCCTCTTATACCAGCGTTTCCGTAGGTATAATTGACATGTTGCGATTTACAAAAACGTGACGGTTCTTGAAATCACAGAATTTCCGCTGTGGATATTTTTCTGCAGTGTGCAGGTACTGTAAAAAGTGGCTGTTTTTGCAGCAGCGTTTCCACCGTGGCCAAATCGTGCCATTTTCGCAACGTGGGGCCCCGGCCTCATACTTATCTCAAGTAATTGATTATTTTAACCACTTGGTTTTTTAAACCCCATTTTTTTTAATTTTTATAGTTGTTGTTAAACTTTTTGCTAGTCACGTTTTTTCAAATTCCAAATACAAATGTGTCCAATAGGTTAACTATGTGTAATCAAAACAGTCCATATCACACTGGTTTAGCCTGTCCAACAATTGTAAACGGTAATTGCTTATTGATGATTGCAAGTTATTTCACAATTTGTATGATATTATTTTACAATTTGTACATGATATTATTCCGTATTTTGAATTATTACCATCTGCTGTACAAAAGTAAATATATAGGAGTGGTCAAACATATGTACACATTTATCTTGAGTTTTTTAGACTTTATGAACTTTTATTATGTAGCTAAGATTACAACATATTAAAGACCTAGAAATCTTCAGAAATTAGCCCAGAATGTCAACACAGCTCAGATCAATCAGTGCAGTACATTCCAAAAATATTTCTGTACTGTTGATACAATATAACAATACCACAGTTGTAATTTGGTAAAAATATTTCTGTACTGAAACAGTATCACATGGAAGATTAGATTACTTTGCGCAGAATGTTGGAAACTATAAAATGTATGCAACATACTAAATAACCACATAAAAAGATAAGACAGATCGTATGTCTCAGCTATTGAATACCTAACAGCTATTGACCTACAAGTCAAATCTGATCCATTTCAATATAGTGCACAAAATAGCACTTGTTACTTGCGCTAGACCAAGTGTCGCCATGTCAATCACACTTTATTAGTAGATAAACTGCAGCATTTACTTTATAAATAGTAGTGAACTTTCTCCAAATGTAGCCTTTTAAAGAGGATTTTTAACCAAAAGTAAATTTGAGCATTTACCCGTAGATGAGTTTAGAGAACTTACTATAAAACAAATAGATGCTAATGTTGCTTTCAGAAACCACAAAATAATAGAGCATTATACGACTGGAGAATCAAGAAATGAAATGTTAATTCAATGACAATGAAAATAATTTTGGACATTTTAGAAATATTAAAGGGTGGTAATATCATAGTAATGTGATATGTTGAAAATGATGATTTTATTGTACTTATGTTTTTCATAAGCTCATTTGTAGCCAAGTTTTATCAAACCAAACTGGTTTAAAGGTATTTCCAGGACATTTTATTAATAGGCTTTCCTTAAGGCAAACTTCATATATGAATGTGACTCCCCACCAAACAGCAGAATGAAAAGGCCATGGTGTTCTCTACCCATTAACTAGGTTCTATCCGTGCAACAGCAACATCCATACTAGTGTGTCCCAAGTACTACAGTCCAGCATAGTTCACATAGGGTCTAATAGCAGGGACCACCACAGATCAAACATTAATGGTCTATTTAAGATAGTTTTTTTTCTCTAGTCCCCACCATTCCCGAGCTATAAGTGCTGTTAGTTTTGGTGCCTTATATTCTAATTAAGCTCTTAACTGGAGGGTGTCAGGAATGAGTAAGCAATGGATGTGATTAAGCACTCTCTGATACTGTCCAATCAGATGCAGACATTGTCAGAGAGTTTAGAATCAAGTCCCCTTGCCTGCCCCTGCCAAAGACTGCCCACTTGACAGTACTAACGGTGCTGTTTGCTTAGGAACAGTGTGGGGTAGAAAAAAAATCCAACCACACTGGAATCAGTAGAGCAGCATCTATTAAATGATACAAAGAGCTGGAGTTGTTAGAGTATCTAAACTTATCTCTGGCATGTGAGAGGTTTCCTGTCAGAGGACAAAAATACTTAGGTGAGTACTGAGTGGCTGTACAGTGTTAAAGAGCAAGTATGGTACTTATTAATTTCTTGTGACTTTACTATAAGGAAAAACATAGGAAGCTACACAACATACTGTTATTATTATTATACTACTACTATATTGTTACAACTATTATATGAATGAATGTTACTGCAACTATAAAGTACATGCATCATTAGGAAAATATCCATTGACTGCTGTCTAGAAGTTGCATGCAACATTAAAAGAATATTTCTAGAAGGTGTCTTTAATGGTGTCATCTCATTACATGGGCAGTTTGTCTTTCACTTTGTCTGTGAAGTAGCATTAATGGTCTATCCCTGTAAGGCATAGCAAGACGTAACTTAGATTTATGGGACTGCTAAGTCAGCCGAAAAAGACTGTATACTTAGCTGACATTTAAAGCAAAGCACAATTATAAGGCCCCTTACATTCAGGACATATTTGAAATGCACAAGACTGACTTGTGAATGTAAAAGTGTGTACACATACAAATATTAAAATATTCATACAGGTATAAGATTTTAGTAAGTCCAAATTGTTAATGCTATCATTTATTTATAATAATGATCCGTAAAAGCCCATATATCAGGTATAGCATCAGGACAGATATTCTGGAACACTAGTTGGAGTATCACGTATCATTGTACATGCATATAACACTATGTGAGGGTTTTTTTCATTATATAACTTGTGAATCCTCTTGAATAAAATATGCAATTCTTTACAAACCTGCTCCTCATAAATATTCACTAGCATCTATGCCTTCTAGAATATATAACTTAACTGCACTTTCACCCAAAATCTAAAATGGCCATGGAGATTATTGGTGATTTTGAATTTATTTGTAGACATAGTTTGCTAAGGTCTTGGGGCTTGGGATATGTACAGTACTTATAGCACCAACAAATACCTCGATACATATACTTACAATATACCACTGGGAACCTTTATACCACTAGTAGGCTAACAATGCAAAAGAGGAAAAGGCTAACACCCATTAATACATTATATAAAATAGTAAATATTTTATTATCCGATAAATGATAAATCACGAACAACAAACACAAATAATACAAAAAATGCTTCACATATATTTGGGTAATATTTATAGTATTTATTATGTGAATTTTGTATATTATCATTTAAGTGTCTGGTATTTATTGATTCTTTGTGTGCCGTATATGTGTTTTGGTACATTATTTTGTAATTTGTGATGTATGTATAACTGGTATTACTCTACATCATTATCTTATGATATATTAAATGTTATTTTGTCCATGGGTGTTGTGGTCCCCCCATTATGTGTTACACATTGATGGGGGTTATTGTATTTGATTTTCCCCCAGTTTTCGCCTTACAAGTATAGTACTGACAGTCCCTCTTAAAGGGACTGTATCATCGCACATGGGGTACTATTATGGGGCACCCCTTTTTGAAGTCAATATATTTTGAAAAAGAGAATAAACCAAAACCAATAGAGAACATAATATGATAAGACCTTTTTATGCTCCTCTAACCAGTGTTGAGAAAAGGGGTCGGGGTTTAGTGGGAGAGGGCAGGAGCACCTGTGGTCTGTCAGATTTGGTGTAAATTACAGCACAAATTTATGCCAGCTCATACTGTAGCTGTAGTAGATTTCATTTTGTAGCACAAGGACAGTAAAAAAATATGTATCACATTCCTTTATTGGACTGTGCTGCGCTGTTTCCATAATTCCATAGAAGCGAATGGGAATTACAGAAACAATGTAGATCACATACAGACCGACCATAGTTGAAAGTCTGCTCACGAGCTTGAGCTGAATAGGTATCAGGGCATGGAGGCTATTAAAAAAATTCCACCCTTTAGAGCTTAAAAGGTATTTTAAGAAATTTTATTTGACAGACCCCAACAGATACAGTATGCCATAACCTGGAAAATTAGCTGAAAAAGTCAACAATTCCCAATGTCCTAGTCCAGGTTAGCTTGATCGCTGCAGTTACTGTATATGTCTGAAAATGTGGACTATACCAGACAATTGTAAACAATAAATTCTTAAAGATAGAGTAAAGGAACTGGCTAAATCAATTTTGAGATTCAGACAAGACTCTCTTGGGATAGATACCATCAGTGTTGAGTCATAGCGGTGCTTTTAACTCTTTTCCATAGTGGATATTTTCCGCTAAATCATTTACTTTAAACTGTGACCGTGATCTAAGAGCCTTGGTGAAGGATTCACAAACAAGTGGACAATACAGCTAAATCCTGTGAATTTGCTAGTAAGCGCATGTATCTGTTGCTATGACAACTTGTAACTAATGTTGACAACCATGTAATAGAACATCAGAGAGCATATCTTTAAGCTTTGACACCCATGGACAAAATGTGTATTGTATTTGCATTAGAATGAAAGATCTTAGCATGAAACTGGAACTTACAATAAAAGAGGGACACTTGTGAATTATATTACATATTTGTTACAATCGGCAGTGACCTCATCATAGAGAAACGTGATGAGGTCACTGAATATCAAGCATCCTGCAGTTTCCATGAAACAAAATGTCTGTCCTGCATTGTATTTATAACTTGTGACAATCGTGTTTACATGACATAAATCAGATTAACATATGCATATTGGTCAATGACACTTTAACAAAACAGAATTTGAAACAAGCTCCATACACTATTATAAAGTGTTGGGAAGAATTTATACTAATATATCCTGCATGTTATTACACAGCGAAAAAAGGCAAAGCCATAAAGCAGAAAAATTGTTAAAAATTGTTAGGAGTTATCTGAATCTTTAGAAAACAAAAATGGGAGATGGAAAAAAAAAAAAACAGACTAGCAATAAAAGCATAATTAACTACTGGTCAGTAAGCCTTGGCTAGTATCTAACACACCCAGATAACCAAGATGTTGTTGATATCAGGATGAATCATATACATTCAGTTGATACCTACTGTCAGCACTGCTGACCTATTATCGCATCATAGTGCTAAAGTAAGGACATGTTCCTAACATAGCCTGTAGAAACTTAGCATTGCTTAAGAATATTGAAGAATGGGTTAATAATATCAACTTAATTTCAGAAAAAACAGAATCGCAATGTTATATCATTAGGGATGAGCGAACTGATTTGGATCAAACCGAATTTGACCCAAATTTTCCAAAAGTTTCATGTTCAACCCAAACCCAAAACTTTTGGGGTTCATCATCCACAAAACAGATCCTGGGACATGCAACGTCAGCCACAGGTCACTGGAGGGAACCGAGGTGGGGCAACTGTTTGCTATTTTTACTCACCTCCCTTGGGCCTCCACTTATTATACTTTGGGATCTTAGGAGACCGCAGAGTATAATAATTGTACTTCTGATTCATGGCAAACAAGTTTGGATTGAATCAAATACTTATCTCCTGAGGTTCACCCATCTCTATATATCATTTATACTATTTTGATAACTGAAAGATTAGTATATAATCACTCAATGGGCCCAAAATAGTATATTGAAGACCTGTCAGCGCTCCTAACTTGTTCATTTCAGTGAATATTAGTATTCTTCATGAAATAACAATTCTGAAGCATCTCTTCCATAACCGAATCTGTAGGAATGTGGGAGAATGGCATCAGTTGTCAATGTATACATACATTTCCAGGAGGAATAACTCAGAACATAGTTATGAGGAAAGATTGTTATTTCGTGTTGAATATAAGCATTTGCTAAAATACATAAACATCAGGAATGTCTTCTTTTAACCCCTTAAGGACTGAGCCTGTTTTGGCTTTAGAGACTGGAGGAATTTTTTTTTAGTTTTTGTGTCACTGAACTGAAAAAGCCAAAACTTTTTTTTTTTCTGATTACATTGCTCCCGAGGGCTTGTTTTCTTGGCAAGAGAGAAAAATAGATGTCATAGATGTGTTCTGCCCTACCTTTCTTGTTTGCTAAACATATGCTGATATGTCCTGAGATGAATAAAAAAAAAGAAACACAAAACAATACAGGATTTTACAGTATTCTGTCATGAGATGTCTTTCCTATATGTGTCTTTGTGTGGCCACCCAGTGGTTTTCTTGTGTATTGCACCCTGTAATTGGTTTTGTTTTGCATCTTCCAATATTCAATTGAATTTGTTTTATGAAAAATTGGAGTCCTTCAAATAAAATTTGAGCTAACTTAAGAGTGGGCACATCAATATTACAGTAGGAGGCCAGTTGCCTATTACCTTCAGACCCATATAGTGATTACACAGTACAGTGTAAAGTATTCTGTGGGAGCTATTAGTTGAGGAAAAGAGCATTCAAAGACTAAGGCCCCATGTTGCGGAAACGCAGCATATTTCTTAGTAGATTTTGCTGCGGTTTTTGAGCCAAAGTTAGTACTTAACAAAAGGGAAAGAGCTTCCTTTATATTTTCCATTCCTTTCCAAGCCACTCCTGATCTTGGCTCAAAAAACTGCAGCAAAATCTGCAACAAAAAAAATGCTGCGATTCTGCAACGTGGGGCCTCAGCCTTAAAAAGCATAGTTGTAGTCTTCTTGGCAATGCAGTTTTGGTGTGAAATCTCCCTATCTAAAATCCCCATCTATCTGATAGTCTGTCCTTGTTTTATTTTTGTTAATGTAATACCTTTCTACTTCCCACAGAAGCTTCCTCTGCAGACTTTCTGCTTCAATTATTCTGTAGCGAAGCCACTGGCATTTCCAAAGGTATAATTGACATGATGCGATTTCCAAAACCGTGATGGTTTTGGAAATCTCAGAATGTCCGCTGCGCATATTTTTCCATAGTGAATCCCATCCACTTTGCTGTGACTGTAAAATGCTGCGTTTTTTTTTACACAGAATTTTTCATTGCGTTTTCGCAGTTTTCTTATCCCAGAATTTTCTGCCCTTATTATACCTATAGGAAAAATTCCAGCGTTTCTGCAGGTATAATTGACATGCTGCAATTTTCAAAAATGCAAGCGTTTTAGAAAATGCTGTTTTTTTCCCTGCAAATTTTGTTCTGCAATGTGTAGATTGAATTAACCAGAATACCATTGATTTTGCAGGTACTGTAAAAAGCAGCGTTTTTTGCTGCAGCATTTCCACTGTGGCAAAAACGCTGCATTTTCGCAACGTGAGGCTTTTTAAATTCGTTATTTGATACTAAACATTCTGGAAAATTAACATAAAGACATTTATGGCATAACCCTCAATGATAAATGTTTGAAAGCTGGGGTCCCAGTGCTATGGCCCCTTATCTACTGATGGAATGGGTGTTCCATTCCCCATATTGTGCCTTTGATTCTTTCTATAAAGGACAAAATACTATTGGGCCAATAACCAAATAACAACAAAATATGTGTGGGACAAGTAATAACAAGTCAAAAAACAAATTCATGCCCACACAAAAGTAAAAAACAAATCTCATAATTTATTGATGAATTAATAAATACAAACATAAATAAACACATGGGGGAATACAAGAAAAAACAAATATTGTTTTTTTCTTGTATTCCCCCATGTGTTTATTTATGTTTGTATTTATTAATTCATCAATAAATTATGAGATTTGTTTTTTACTTTTGTGTGGGCATGAATTTGTTTTTTGTCTTTCTATAAAGGGAAAGAGAAGTGTGGTAAGGTTTGCCAAGGCAATCTGTATTATAGAAATGGAGGAACTTGACTATTTTCACAACATCCCCTAGATTACAATAAAGTGGGCCTTGCTGATGCACTGCTGACTATTTCCCCTTTTCTTCGTCTCTTCATACAAAGTTTAAAGGACCAATGGTATATGGTATGTTTTTCTGATATTGCAATATTTTAGTTATTAAGTGGCTTTTCTCTCTGCATTTTCTGCCCTTTTTGGGCGGAAACCCGGCGGACACCATTATAGTCTATGGGATCCGCGGGTTTCCACGAGTAACCGCTTTTTTAAGTGGATTAGGTTTCCGAAACCCGAACGCAGGTGCGAACCTAGCATCAAGCTGGAGGAAGGAAACACGGGATCAAACTATTGATAATAGGTGATGGCAATAGCTTATCTATTTTCCTTCCTTTCACAATGATCTCTGCACAGGTCAATGAGCATGCCTAGAAAACTCTCCCACAGAAAGAGTCTCCTACAGTACAAACACTTTTGTTCTGAACTGCAATTCTAAAAGAGCAGAGCAGCTGTTCAGGGAAGATGGCTACCCTCATATTCATGTACAAACAATAAAAAATATCATTCAGAAAATTGAAAAAAAAAAAAGATAAGAAAATAGGAATGTATATCAGTGTCTGGTTGGTTTAAATTAGTAAAAAATAGGTGCTGCATTTTCTTTAGTTGCTTTGAAGTGAGATAAGAAATGTATCATCTCTTAAAAAAAAACTCCAAATATAGAACACAACAGTAATGATCCACACATCAGCAGTGACATAATTGCAATCTGTAGTCTGTCTCACTAGCTGAAAAAACAAATCCATTAGGCAAATAAGAGAGTGAGCAGAAGAAAGATGCACATTCATTTGTATACTAAAGTATTTTGTACTTACTGATAACTGCAATTCAAGAACCTGCTATCTATTATAATTAGGTTAACGCACAGAAAGAAGCTGTTTCACAATGTGCTTTTCAGGCAAATGTAGAAATAGTTAAGAAAAAAATTCCAAAGAACAATTCAACTGTACTTTGTAACCACAGCAAAATGGTCTCATGCTGTTCTATAAATATGTTACTATCTGAACAATTTTATAAAATATGTGATTATGGAATATTTCTGATAAGTAACTGCGGGATTTTTCCTTCAAGCTGGAATATATTCACATAATTAGAATATAAAATGTGTAAAATGTGGTGAATGTTTTAGCCTTGCTGTTGCCACAATAAACTATTATAAAAAAAAAAAAGATTAGAATTCTAGAATTTTATACTTCTCAATGAATTGCTTTGCTAACCAGTGTATGAAAAGAAATGTGATACATGGTGCTGTATTCACAGCTGCAGGTTCTTCCTACATGTCAATTTTCTCCAGAAAAAAAGATCAAAGTCTTAGTCAATGTCCTATGTATATGTATATGTACATATCATGTAAACGTCAATGCATTACAATGTGTGCTTGCTGATAGACAGTCCTGGAGACATGATACAGGTGAAGGGAAACATATGACCCCTTTGTTTGATGTGCTAAGGCTAGGTAGATACTTATCAATACATCATCTGTTCTCTAACTATGCACTAGGTCTCAATGATGACAAGCCGGTTTGTTCTTTCTACTGAGGAACTTGCTTCAATTGCCCTTACAAAGATTAGATAAAAAATATAATAATGAAATAATAGTATAGATAAGCATAGGACAATACTATAACATAAATCAAATTAATATACTGTAACTTAAAGATAGTTTCTGGTAATAAAAATAGAAAATAGTGCGTCTTTCAATTTTCATGTTACTACATGATGCTGTTGCTGTAGAGCATGACTGTTGCCTCTGTTTTACACTAGAGGCATACATCTACAATATTCATCTATTCATCAATTATCATATTTGTTTTTATGCATCTCAACACTTTAGATGTGACTTAATGCAACCGTAATTATGTTATAATCTATGATGAATAACTTTAGAAATAGACTAGCACCCATTATACTTACACTACTTGGCAAACAATTTTAATCTTTTACCAGACAGGTAGTCATTTCTTTTTTTATATTTAATGGATGTGAAATTATGTTCATTTTTAAAGGCACCCTACCTCGCATCGATGGATGTGGATACTTTTGTACATCTACCAAAATCATGGTTGAGTTTAAAGGGGCTGTCTGAACATTAGCATAAAGTAGACTGGGGTATGGCAGGCAAAGACTGCATAAAATAATAAAATATAAATTACTCACTTATTGAATCCCTTTCCATTCCATCACTGCTGCTCTAGTGTTCTTTCTTGGTCTTTGTTTACTGTGCTGTCTTCCTGTTTATCTACTGTACTGTTTATCACGTGACCACTACAGCCAATCACTGGCCTCAGTTGTTAGGTCAGGTTTTCTGAAATTCGAAATATTTTAGATAATGTTTGAGAATGCCTTTTTTTGTGGGAGGGAGATATGACATCAAGAAAGAAATATACCTATAAATTACTTGGTATTTGTCAATATGTTAGCTTCACTTGATATAAGGCAATGTCAAAAACAGACCATGGAACTTCTTAATAGTGCTCTTACCCTTTAAACCCAAGTGGAAATCGACATCTACATAGGGGAGCACACAGGGTCTCTGAACAGTACTAATAGTTGACTTTTCAATGTTATGTTGTTCTATAGTGGCAAGCAGTAGCTACAGTAAGTCTTTCCTTTCATCTATGTAAACTGGGCATTCAGTAGTCCCAACCAGAAATAAGCTTTAGGCTGGGCTCCACGTCGCGAATAGTATTACAGTACCTGCAAAATGCATTAGATTCTGGCTAATCCCATCCACACATTGCAGAAAAAAATCTGCAGTGGAAATGCTGAAATTTCAAAAAACGTTGCATTTTTCTAAATCGCATCATGTCAATTATACCTATGGAAATGCTGGTGGTTTCCATATAGGTATAATAGAGGCAGAAAGTCTGCAAAGGAAAACTTTGCAGACTTTCTGTGAAAAGAAAAGGTGATGCGTTTCTGCCGCGGTCTTTTCCACAGTGCTTTTTGGCTGTGGCTCGCAAAGTGGGGTCTTAGCCTCAGGGCAATTTGGGACACTAAACCACCCACACATCCATATGGACCTGGGGTTTAGTGACCCAAATCAACCTGTTATAATGCAATCCATGGCCGCATTAAAAATAAAAAAGCTTTATACTCATCCTGCTGCTGTACTCCCCGCACCTGCGCAGTTATTCAATGAAGCCAGAGGAGTACACCTCGGCTTCAGTGCGCATGCCCTGCAATTACACAGTGAAGCCGGAGAGGGCCATCTTTGGTTTCACTGAAGAACAGCGCAGGCGCCAGGAGGCGTGCCACTTGAGTAAGCCAGACCGATCTCAAACAACAGCGTTGATCGGACCCTTATCTGGGTAAGTATAGAGATTTTTTATTTTTAATGTTCCTGCGGATTGCATTACAACAGGGCGATTTGGGACAGTAAACCCCAGGTCTATAAGGACCTGTGGATGGTTTAGTGTTCCAGATTGACCTTACAGATTCCCTTTAAGGGATTTTGACGTGCAGATTTCTGCCTCTGTCAAGCACTAATCATTTGCTTTGTTATTTATCAGCAAAACAACATAACAAAGTTTGTTTATTGTTAATAATGATATATGACAGCTGCATGACTGACAAACAACCACACATTAGTTGTGTACATTTTCTCATCTAGTGTTAGCCAAATTATAATCTTTATAACACAACATTCAAGATACAAGTATAGATATGGTTTCCTATAATTACAAGAAATATTTGGAAACATACACCACATTAACAAAAAGATAATATCAGATTATTTCTAATGTAAAGTTAATTAAACATCCAGATCTTTTAATATGCATAACTGCATTTAAAGTCCATTTTATAGAACAAAGCTGTGGATATCTGGCTTTCTAGTGTGGATACACAGAGACAAAAATCAATTTGCTAAGGACTATAAAGTAGGAACTCAATACTCAGACAGCTATTACAAAGTAGACACACTTGAAGATTTAGATAAGCCACCTGGATTGTGTTGACTCCTATAGCATGACGAAAGTGGCAAATGAAATATAATCCTTCCATGCTGATATCATAAGGATTCTTCTAGTCTTTGAACAGCTGGAGCTTCAAATCCAAAAACATTAAGCACGTTTCACATTATGCAGATGTTTTTTGTAAACCTGGTATATATAAGATCTTATCTTTGATCATTTTTTTCCACTCTTAAAAAAATTACAGAACTTTCTTATCATGTTCGTCATTCATAAAGTGTAAATGTTATTGAGGTAGCTTCCGGATCTTATATCATTCATGTTTTGCTTTTTAATTTTCTTTCATCTATAATTGTAACACAAAATGATAATAGAAAGTGCAGAAATAACATCAACCTGTGTATCAGTGTACAGTATGTGCTTTTTGGGAATAGAGTAATAACTCTCCACCTGTTTGAGAAGATCTGCCCATTAAGACCATATACCATGTGACAGATTTTTGCTCCTAGGAGTAGCACCATAGAAGTTCTTTAAGGACATCCAATGATGTGACCCAATGAAGGCGGTGGTGTGATGCTTGGGTTACTCTGTGGTGAAGGCACGTTGTTTAAAGATCAATCAGCAGGGAAAATGGCTGCATGTCCTCTTCACTGTATCGCCATTAGCTTCCTGTGGAGCCCTACTACATGACTGGGGGTCACTTTGGAGACCTACTATGTGCATTGAGGCCACTGGGGAGAACTATTAGGTGCCTGGGGGCCACTGGAGAGCAATATGTGGTGCCTGGGGTCACTAGGGAACATTATTAGGTGTCTGGGGGGGCCACTGGGGTGTATTACGAGAGAAAATATTATTTAACCCGGACAACTTCTTTAAGCTTGTCTCTCTTCAGACTCCAGAGTACAAATGATCAAAGGCCCAGGAGACGTGATCAAACATCAATAATGTCGCAGAATTGGGCCTCAGCAGGCACGTGGGTCACACCGGTGTCACTGTGCATAATGACCCCAGCATCACCCATGTAACCACTGAGGCCTGTAATGATGTCTGTGACGTAATTGAAAAGGCCCGAAGACCGGCGCCGGAGCCCAGGAGAGGTAATACTGTTAGTTATGTTTAATCACCTCCCCTGGGCCTCTGATCATTATACTCTAGGGTCATGAAACCCAGAGATTTTGGATTCTACCTAACTGAAATTTTTGCAGTGTTTGCAGCGAACAATGTAAAGGCCACTTTGGAACATTATACTGTATGGAAGACACTGTGTGACATTATACTGTGTGGAGGGGCCACTATGAGACATTATATTGTATGGAGACCACTATGTAACATTATACTGTGTGGAGGGGCCAACATGGGACATTATACTGTGTGAAGACGCCACTATGGGACATTATATTTTATGAAGGGACCACTGTGGAACATTATACTTGGTGAAGGGGCCACTGTAGGATATTATACTGTGTGCAGATGGGGCTTTATATCATGTGGGGGCCAGTAAAGGAAACATTTTACTGTGAGGGGGCCAGGAAAGGGGGAGCTATGCAGTGTGGGTGTGGGAAGTCCAAGTCAAAATTTGCCCAGTGCTAGTTACGACTGGTGCAGTTGCTATGACTGCCATTCTGCGGGGTACTCACATTACCAGCAATCTCTTTACTTATCTATAATATCAGAATAATTGAATTCACTTATAAAGATGGGATAGAACTGTAATGTATACTAAGTTAATTTCTGCCTATTTTATTGGAAAGTCATACTACCAGGGGTCCATGCTAAAGATCTTCTCTATATGCTACAAATAGATGGTTACCAGCAGAAACTCTGAAAAAAAGCCCCTGGTAATAACCTGACATTGACAACTAATGGGGATGAATTCAAGGAGCACAGATCATCACAAAGTCAAGAAAATACGCCAGCAAAAAAGTCTCTAACAGGTAATGAAGCACAAACTTTTGCCTCTTTATTTTTAATGGCCCGCTGACAGTCATTACTAGAAAATAGCCTTCATAGTATAGCACGGATTGTACAATGATGGGAATGAGATCAAATAAAATATTTAAAGTAGTCTTACCATTCTTTCATCCCAATATAATGTGGAGTGTCTACTGTCTACAGTATCTATCTACCCATACAGCCTTTATATATTATATACATTGATTTATGTACTGTATATTATATATTATATATTTTTGTATCTATATGTTTATATGTATATATTTTTAATGGAAGTGGTCTCAGAGGACTGATATCTACACAGCAGGATGCACTGTGACAATTTTTTTTACTTTTTTTGATGAAGGGCAATCGATTCCATTCCAGCTGTGTTAATATTTCTAGAAAGCCACATGATATCAATGGTACAAGCTTCCTTCCTAGAGAAGGTTTTATCCTCTTCATTAAAGTACAGCCTGGCATTGTATGTACATGAAGCATTTTAAGTTTAATTGTTTTAAGACTGAAGAAGCATTGACATTTTTTAACATCAAGCATCCTTAGTCGCAGTGGACCACGACCAAGGACACTTGTCAGTTATGTTGTGTAATCAGAAAATGAGCTATTATATGGTTCCTGTTTTTATGCTAAACATGTTTTGAGAATTTTGTGGGGGGTTTTTATATTTTTTTTTATGTTTTAATTAAAAGTTTTAAGTGACTTGCAGTCACCATATTCCAACACCCTTAACTTTTTTATATTTCTGTGTTTTTATTTGCAGAGCCAGATCACTTTTTATTCAAATTTCTATGAGAGGTGAAACAGGCTTTTTTCCCCCTCTATGGTTTTCACCATATGGGAAAAATATTTTAAGTTTGTAGATCAGGCGTTTTTGGACACAGGGATATCTAATGTGTATGTGTTTTACTTTGTGTACTTTTAGATGTGTTCTAGGAAAAGGGGGGTGATTTAATTTTTTTTTTTTAGAAAAATGGCGCCATAACGGCTGCCATATTTAAATAATACTCTAAGATGTTTAAACACTATTCAAGTGCATTACTGCCTATGTGTGTAAAATACATGGGTAAGTGTGAGGGGACATAAGTACTAGTATATTACAGTAAAAGTTCCTCCTTCCCACAGGTAATAGCCACCACCACATTAGTAATCTTTCTCATGGGGGCGCTATTAGGGTACTATTACTAATAGTGTCCCTCCTGAGATAACAGCCCCCTCCCAATACTACTTATGTGGGGGGCTATTACCTTTGGGGAGGTTATCAGTCAATGGAGGGGGTTATTACCTGTTGGAGAACTATTAGTTGTGTAGAACAGTATTACTTTCCTGGAGGCACTGCAATCTTGTGTGAGCCACAAACTGTGAGCTTTAGGTTGTTGATGGGGACACTGATGTTCTAAAGAGTCTGCCATTTATCACCCCTTTAGTCTTCTTAGAGTGCTAAATGGGCAGTAAATGGCAAATGGGCATCAAGGAGGCACTGAATAAAAGTTCACATGACATAATTTTTACGGATTTCACAGATGTGTTTTTATTCCACTCTCTGAAAAAATCAGCTAGCAAAAAAAAAACACCCTACCAAGTCTTCAGGCAGATAATACCAGATCCACCCAATGAAATGAATGGGAATAGAAATCTTTCTGCTAGAGGAGGACTTGCATGTGTGCAGGGTTGGACTGGCCCTCCCTAGGGTACCAGTGAATCCCCCAGTGGGCCCCGTGTCCTTAGGGGGCACTACCGGACCCCCACTGCTTTTTTTTAATAGGCAGAGGAGATGCGGTAACGGCCCCTATTAACTTACCTCTCCCCGCTCCTGACCAGGGGGCCCCCACTACTCCGTATATTATGTCATCGCGACGTGATGTGCGGTGCACAGGGCCCAAGCTGAAGCGGAAAGAGTAGAGGCCGCAACTGCCGCAGACAGGAGCGGGGAGAGGTAAGTGATGCATCCAGGTTCTCCTCGGTTTTGCGATCCGGTTTTAATAACTGGATCACAAAACCGGGAAGAAGTGGCGCCGCCGACCCGGTTCTGCTACTAGTAGAGCAGAAAGCCACAGGCTTCCTGCTCTACTGCTCACAGACTTGTAGGCCACAGGTCCCATTAAGCCTGTAGCCTACAAGCTAAGTACCAATCCTTACCTGTCTGCTCCTGTCGCCTCCTGCTTCTTCCTGCTCTGAGCGCCTGGAGCAAGATGGAGCGGGAGGCGACAGGGGCAGACAGGTAAGTAATGGCCTAATGCTGCTATAGGAGGGACTAGTGAAGGGGCTACTATATGGCTCATACAGCGTCCCTTTCACTATTCCCCCCACATATATTAGCCAGTTCACTATTCCCCTCCATATATTAGCCACTTCACTATTCCCCCCATACATTAGCCACTTCACTATTCCCTCCCATACAGTGGACCCCTTCACTATTCTCCCCCCCATACAGTGGCCCCTTCACTGGGCCCCTATACTGTATGGGGGCCATTGATGGGGCCATTATATTGTGGGGGGGCAGTGATGGAGGCCAATATCCTGGGGGACATTAAATGGGTTGTCCAGAATAACACCCCCAAAACTTACTCTCCTGTCCCCAGTGTCTCCCAGTGCAGTTCGGTCCTGCAGCTCTGTTATTTTCTTCTGCATGTGACCCCTGAGGCCAATCATCAGCCTAAGGGAAGGGACCTGGGACCAGGGCCGTTTTAACACATTGGTGGGTCCAGTGCAAAGGGTTCATAAGTGGGCCCCCCATCACTACCTGCTATTATAGCCATCTGAAAGCTGCCAAAAACTGGGATTTTATATGGTGACATTCAATGGGTGACAATGTGACTGAACTTTTCCGCCTGTCAGAAATGTTTTATACCTTAATTTCTAGTAATAATCGTTATTGCTATTATTTTAGTGTGTAACGGATATCGCTAGAGAGGCGGTCGGTGTATTTTACTCTATAAAGATCAGGTATGGAAAGGACAGGGACAGGGTCAAATGTATGACTTTGTGTATGTGTTGTGTAGGTGTTTGGTGAAACTCTTTTGGTGCTGCGACCTAGACGATGGTAAACGTCTGGGTCACAGCACCAATAACTTCCTGGTTATGTTATGTTCAGAGGGGTAGTACATAAAATACCCCTGTGATTACGCAGCAAATTTAGCTCCACCCACTTCTATGTTGGTTCCGCCCATTCTCATCAATTTTTCTATGTGCCCCCACACAGTATAATCCTTCTAGAGTCACCCTAACATTATATGCCCCCACATTATAATGTTCCCCTCCAATTGCCCCACAGTATGAAGTCCCCTCTCCTGGTGCTCCTGGGGGACATTAAACTGGGGTAGCCAGAGGAGGACATTAAACTGGGGGCAACTACAGGCAGACATGTCCCCCTTCAGCTTTCACCATGGTTTAATGTCCTCCTCCAGTTGACCCCCAGTTTAATGCCCCCTTCTAACTTGCCCCCAGTTTAATGTCCCCCTTCATCTGTCCCCAGTTTAATGTCACCCTCCATCTGCCCCCTATTTTAATGTTCCTCTTCATCTCCCCCTAGTTTAATGTCTCCCGTCATCTGCCACCAGTTTGATGTCCCCCTTCATCTGCCCCAGTTTGATGTCCCTCCTTCATCTGCCCCCAGTTTAATGTCCCCCTTTAGCTGCCCCCAGTTTAATGCCCCTCTTCAACTGCCCCCTAGTTTAATGTCTCCCTTCATCTGCCACCAGTTTAATGTGCCCCCTTCATCTGCCCCCAGTTTAACATAATAAAACACTAATACTCACCTCTCCTCGCTCCGCTGCCACTCTGTGAGGTCTCTTCTCCCGGACTGTTCAGGGAGCAGCAAGCACGATGTGAGTGAGGTCATCACATCGTGCCCGTAGTTCCAGGGACTGGAGCACACAAGGATGTGCTTCACATACAATGGTGAAGCAGGGGCTGTCCGCGGATGGCTCCTGCTTCATCACTCTTTTTAACTCATCTGCTTCCGAAGAGGGCTAGGTGCAAGGGATAGGTGAGTATGTTTTGGGGGGGTTTTTTTTCACCTCCCCAGACTAATTACAAAAAAAAAATAATAATAATATGCTGGACAACCTCTATAAAGTGTGGGGCATTGGGTGGTTATATTAAAGGGGTTGTCCAGGCATATTTTTTATGGTTTATCCTCAGGATAGGCCATAAATACCTGATCTATAGGGGGCCGAGCAATCAGCTGTACGGAGCCAATTCCAGCGCCCGTCCTGTTCACATTAAGGAAGCAGAAGGCTCTGTCCACTGTATAGGGGCTGGGCACCTTCACTATATCTCAGCACATATTGAAGTCATTAGGAGCTGAACTGCAGTGAAGGCACCAAGCTGCTGTACATCGGATGGAACTTTCAGCTTCCAGCCCTGTGTTGTGTACAGAACGGGCTCCAGAAGTGGTTCCGTGCAGCTGATGGGACCGTGTGTCAGACCCCTAGCAATCGGGTATTTATGGCCTATCCTGAGGATAGGCCATAAAAAAATAACCCTGGACAACCCCTTTAATATGCCCCACACAGTTTAATGACCCCTCACAGGATGTTAGCTCCCATCACTGCCCCACACAATATAATGGCCCCATCACTGTTCCCCTTACAGTATGGGGGACCAGTGAAGTGGCCATAAAAAAATTTGGCCCAAACAACCCCTTTAAAGAAACTGTCCATAAATTGGAGCGATCGCTGTGGCAGCCAGGGAGGTGTAAAAATTTTTAAAAAAGCATACTCACCTGTCCCCAACAACCCTTTGTCCCCTGCCTGTGTCTGTTCGGTCTCATGGCGGCGCCTCATTTCTGGAAATCCTGTACCTAATTGGTCTTACCAGTCACATGAGGTGCAAAACTCCCATCAAGAAGGCTCCGGCACGAGACTGAATGGACACTGGCGACAGACAACGGAGTGCCGGGAACAGGTGAGTATGCGTTTTTATTTTTATTTTTTTATTTTATTTTACACCTCCTGCTCGCCACATGGGTTGCTCCAATTCCTGGATATCCTCTTTAAATGATTTATCCATCTTTCTAATATTGATAGCCTGTCCTTGGGATAGGCTATCAATAGTATATCTGCAGGGGTCCGACTGCCAGGACTTCTGCAGATCAGCTTTACCAGGACAGTGCAGCTACAGGTAATGATAACAATTCCAGGAGCCACTCTGTTCACTTGCCATATAGGATGTAGCAGTGGGTTTAGGTAGTGCAGTGGTGAACATCGTATGGCGGGTAAGCAGCAAGGCTCCTGACATATTAATACTTTTAGCCGCCCTGTCTCGGTACAGCTGATCTGCAAGGTTCCTGGCGGTGGGCCCCTAGAAACAATTCCACTGGTGGGCCCTAGACATCCCAGTCCGACACTGCATGTGTGAACTTAAGCATCCTGCACACTGGCATGATGCATCTGGATTTTCCAGACTGTATTGTGGATGCAAATCCTGTTGAGACTTTGGGTTTTATGATCCATACTTAAGTGGTTATTCCTTCTTATTGATAACCTACTCTCAAGATAGGTTATCGAAAAAAAAGATCATTGGGGGGCCGACACTAGGGATAGCAAATCAGGAAGCATTAGGGCCATGTGTGGGCAGCCTAAAAAGGCAGTAAGACTTAAGAACTTGTTAAGAACCTTTTCTTATTGATGGGTGAGGGGCATCACAAGTGGATTCTGTAGCAGGCGCTACCCTACCTAAGGCCAGCCCTGGTGATGTATGTCAATAACCTGGCCCCATTGCTGTGATCACAAGTAATTTACAACACAGGCTGGGAAATGGGAAATTAAAGTGGTAAAATGAGACATTTTGTAAATAAAAATGTTTTACTCAACCTTATTTTGGGAGTAATATCTTAGAAAAATTCTTCGCGGGTTCACAGAGGAACAAGTGCCAGGAGTTCAGACCTGATAGAGCATTACATGCAGTTTATGCAAGGTCATGTCAGTTTTTTATCTTGATATTTGTGAATACATGGTTCTCACTTCCTTAAGAAATATTTAACTATTATTATTCTATTCAGGATGCAGCAACATGTGCAGACAAGTGATAGGATAGACACATTTAAAAAGAAATAGTAGAATATATATTTATATACAAAGCATTATATAAAGGAAATGGGTTTACTGCTCTAAGAAGATAACAAGAACCTGATGTAAATATATAAAGTTCTAATTTATAGAGTAATGCTATGCATTAATGCTTTTTCATTGCTAACCCTTATCAATTAAATGTAGATAAAAATGGTACTCTTTACATGTGTAACGCATCCTGAATTGTTCTTTTTCTTTTAAATGCAACTTTACAATCTCTCAGCTTATTTATGTACTGCCCATTAAAGTATCTCATGTAGGAAAGTTTCCATTTGTTTTCCATGTTAAGAGGAATACGTTTCTATACCGTTATTAATAGAGTGCTCAATCTTTTTTTAGCTTTCAAATTGTAGTGTGTATTAATAGAGTTTTATATTACAATGAAAATGAAGATATAGATAAGAGATAAAGGTAAAATTTATAAAGATAGAGGATTTTGTGCATACAGATTATGTGCTGATGGTTTTTTTTTTTTGCTATTGTGTAGGGGGTGTTTGATGAATATTTTTTATAATAAATGCAGTATATACAGATCTAGCATTTACCAAAGGGAGGTTAGTCACTTCAAATGGCTGTCTCTCCAGTTTTATTCCGCCTAGAAAAGTGGTGAGATTCTCAACTTTATATGCTACCAAGACTGAGGCTGCATATAAAGCCCAAAATTCCTGACTCTGTTTTTAACTAGTGATATATAATGCTAACTAATTTTTTCATACCTTGTACTGTGATTTAGAAGCATATGAAAGCTAGGAATCTAGATGGTATAAAACTGGAGATACAGCCATTTGAAGTTATCCCTTTTGGCTACAGCTCTACACACTGGCAAAACAAATATGCAAATATATTCCCTAGCAACAGCCCAGCTAAATGTTTCTATTAAAAAGAATTAGATGGGTTAATTAAGTATATTACAAATATGCTCACCAATACCCCTCGACACAATAGCAAAAAAAAAAAAAACAAACAAAAAATGAAACTTACACTTTAAATAATCAGATTTTATCAAATGACATTGGTTATAAATTAGAAAGGATCACCAACAAGTGCGAATACACCACAGCCCAGGTAGCTGATATAAGGCCCATGGAGAAAAGGTTTCTCCTACAGAGATGTTGTATCAGCAGGGACTCCAAACATGAAAGTAGAAAATGCTCTTGAGTCAAAAATGGAATAAGGACCTTGTGATTTCCTGGGTTTGTTTTTTTGGTTTTTAGTATGATAGCCTAATATTTTACCATTGCTATTTGTCCATTATGTAAACCACCAATCAATAGGTAACAATATCTTCTGCTATGCTGCTGAACAATGAACAACAGAACAGTTTTCTTGGCATTTCTATAATTTGCAAAAATTGGCCTTAAATATTTGAAATGCAAGTAGCTTATATATCTGTCCATTTCATTCAGTAATCATAGGTAAACTTACTTCCAGGAACTAGCCAAACCTAAATCATGGACATTTGTTCCAAGGAATATAAAATATATAGATTGATAAATGGTAAATTATATATAGCAGGCCTATTCTAGTATAAAGTGAAACGTTAATCAACATCACAAAACAACAAAAATTAGGCCATTTTTTATCCATGTCTCTGTACCGCTAGGTTCACACCTGCGTTCGGGTTTCCATTCTTCGGGTCCGCTTGGTGACCCAAAGAACGGAAACCCACTCCACTTAAAAAGCGGTTATTCTCAAAAAAACACGAACCCCATAGACTATAATGGGATCCGCCAGGTTTTCACCCAAAAAATGCAGAGAGAAAAGTCCTGCTTGCAGGACATTTCTCTCTGCATTTTTAAGCGGATTCGGGGATGGAAACCCAAAACGTGAAGCAGGTGCAGGTGTGAATTTAGCCTATTTCTTGATATTTTGTATACTATGTTTGTATTGTATACAGATATTCAAAACATTTCCATCACCTTGAAACTGAAATTGTTAAATAAAAGAACTAAAAAAATTCCTATACCATCTTTCTACTCACTGTGACCTTTCTTGAAAAAACTGTAAAGTTAAGAAAGTGTTTTATTTCACTGGCTATCTATGCCACTTTCACAATCTTGACAATGAAAGTCAAATAATGAAAAAATCTGTAAATTTACAGTGTGCTCATATAAGACCTGGAACCATTTTTGTTTTTGCTTCTATTCTTTTCTTAAATTAATTACATTTACTATTCTCTGCACTTTATTAAGATTCTAATGATATGTCTTGCTTCTGTGCGTTTAATAACTTTCTAATGAAACAATAGACAAATGAAGATAAAACAATCTCATATTCTGAATTTAAATATTAATTTATCTTCAGAAACAAATATATGAGGGAAAAAAGGTTGTGTTAGAACATATCAATGCAAGTGCAAGGACTTTTATCAAAATGTGTACATCTAGAAAATATGCTTTGAAAATCTCCAGAGACATAGACCTTATTCACACATTTACATTGTACCTACGTGCACCATCCACATTTTTCACTGACTCATTATCTATCTATTCAGTTCAATGACCGCAAAAGTATAATAATAGCAAATTCTTTTTTATTTATTTATTTTAATTTTCAACAAGACAATACCAACAACATGAGCTGGTATGCAGACCCTCACAGACAGTCAACAAACAAAGGTGTTACATCAAATAATACACATACTTACAAAATTAATTTAATTGAAGAGATTTAAGAAGCCAAAAAATAATAAAGCTTAACCTATATCTTAATCTAAGATATAGTTAAACAGGGACACATATCCCAGTAAATGCCGTGCCAGTTTTCAAGTTTAAACATAATATAAGAGGCCAAAAGTGGCAACTCCCACACTAATAAGGGGCCAAAAATCTCCCTGATCCAAACTCAAACTGAAAACAGTGCTATTCTTCTGTCACATGTCCAAGATACAACCAGCTGTCTCAAAACTAAAGAGATATACAACCCAAGGCTACTGACCTAATGCCACGCCAATGGGCCGAGAGACCAAATAGATAGATGGATGGCCAGTACTGTTATACCAGACTAAGGAGACCATATGCATTTCAATAAACCTATATCATTAGGGGTCACAGGTACAGAATTGCCAGCTAAACACAGTAGAGAGATAGTATGACAGCATGGCTAAATGTAGCATCCGCATTGATGTCAGAATCTGCCCCTAATAATATAGTTTTATTGAAACACTTAGGGTCTCTTAAGACTGGTATAACAGTTCTGGTCATCTGTCTGTCCAGTTTGGTCTCTGGAGGCTCGGCCCATTGGCATGGCATTAGGGCAGTAGCCTTGGGCTGTATTCCTCTGTAGTTTTGAGATATCCAGTGGTATCTTGGACATGTGATGGAAAAATAGCACTGTTTCCCATTTGATTTTGGTCAGGGAGGTATTTGGCCCCTTGTTAATGTGGGAGTTGCCACCTTTGGCCTCTTATATTATTTTTATGCTTGCAAACTGGCAGGGCGTTTTCTGGGACTTGTGTCCCTGTTTTACTATATATTTAATAAAGGTTAACTTTTATTATTTTTTTGGCTTCTTATATCTCTTTAGTGAAATCTGTTTAATAAGCTAGATATATCAAAATAAAAAATCTCTACTTCACCATAAACTTTTTCGTAGTAGCAGATTTTGTCCACTCATCCAAAAAACAGATGTCTTCCTTGTGTCATTCACTTTTCATCGACCCAAAAACATAAAAAGTAGAAAAAATGAAACAAAAAAAAGTTTTCACTAAGTAACATAGTCTATAAGGTTGGAAAAGGCCTGTCAATTATAACCTATATACCCACCTTGTAAAACCAGAGGAAGACATAAAACCCCCCATGAGGCAGATGTTGACTACCCTAAAAGTGCTCTCCTTTGCTCTATGCATACTTTCCATACTTATTGCTAAAACTTGAAAAATCTGTTTCTATTCTAATCCTTGGCCTACGAGATGAAAGTGTTAATTGAGTTTACATCTAACAGCATTTGCTGGAGGTAAACTGTACTTTTTATTTCCTGAAGCTTTAATTCTCATGAAAATAGTTTCATGTTCTAACATTAAGCTAGTGGTAAAGTACATTCTGATACGAGTCTAATTTTATTCAGAATGCTTTCTGTAATTGAACTCAAGCTGTTTCTCCCAGATAATTAGTGCTAGTCCATAGACTTCTGTTATACATTGTTCTAATTTCTAAGCTCGGGTCATAACCTCGGGCAGGTCTCACACTCTGGAGCCCTTCAAAGACAAAAATACTTTATTTATTTTTAGTCATTAAAAGGAAAATGCCAAAAGGATCAGAACTTGAAATTAGTAAAAGACATCTACAGGAAAAGGTCATTGTGTAGAATACAGTGGGGAAAAAAAGTATGTAGTCAGCCACCAATTGTGCAAGTTCTCCCACTTAAAAAGATGAGAGAGGCCTGTAATTGACATCATAGGTAGACCTCAACTATGAGAGACAAAATGAGAAAACATATTTAGAAAATCACATTGTCTGATTTTTTAAGAATTTATTTGCAAATTATGGTGGAAAATAAGTATTTGGTCACCTACAAACAAGCAAGATTTCTGGCTCTAACAGACCTGTAAATTCTTCTTTAAGAAGAATGAGTGTCCTCCACTCATTACCTGTAGTAATGGCACCTGTTTGAAATTGTTATCAGTATAAAAGACACCTATCCACAACCTCAAACAGTCACACTCCAAACTCCACTATGGTGAAGACCAAAGAGCTGTGGAAGGACACCAGAAACAAAATTGTAGACCTGCACCAGGTTGGAAAGACTGAATCTGCAATAGGCAAGCAGCTTGGTGTGAAGAAATCAACTGTGTGAGCAATAATTAGAAAATGGAAGACATACAAGACCACTGATAATCTCCCTCGATCAGGGGCTCCATGCAAAATTTCACCCCGTGGGGTCAAAATGATCACAAGAACGGTGAGCAAAAATCTCAGAGCCACACGGGGGGACCTAGTGAATGACCTGCAGAAAGCTGGGACTAACGTAACAAAGGCTACCATCAGTAACACACTACGCTACCAGGGACTAAGATCCTGCAGTGCAAGACGTGTTCCCCTGCTTAAGCCAGTACATATCCGGGCCCGTCTGAAGTTTGCTAGAGAGCATTTGGATGTTCCAGAAGAGTATTGGGAGAATGTCATATGGTCATATGAAACCAAAGTAGAACTGTTTGGTAAAAACACAACTCGTCGTGTTTGGAGGAGACTGAATGATGAGTTGCATCCAAAGAACACCATACCTACTGTGAAGCATGGGGGTGGCAACATCATGCTTTGGGGCTGTTTTTCTGCAAAGGGACCAGGACAGCTGATCCGTGTACATGAAAGAATGTATGGGGCCATGTATCGTGAGATTTTGAGTGCAAACCTCCTTCCATCAGCAAGAGCATTGAAAATGAAACGTGGCTGGGTCTTTCAGCATAACAATGATCCCAAGCACACCACCAGTCAACGAAGGAGTGGCTTCGTAAGAAGCATTTTAAGGTCCTGGAGTGGCCTAGCCAGTCTCCAGATCTCAACCCCATAGAAAACCTTTGGAGGGAGTTGAAAGTCTGTGTTGCCCAGCGACAGCCCCAAAACATCACTGCTCTAGAGGAGATCTGCATGGAGGAATGGGCCGACATACCAGCAACAGTGTGTGCCAACTATGTGAAGACTTAACAGAAAATGTTTGACCTCTGTCATTGCCAACAAAGGATATATAACAAAGTATTGAGATGAACTTTTGTTATTGACCAAATACTTATTTTCCACCATAATTTGCAAATAAATTCTTAAAAAATCAGACAATGTGATTTTCTAGATATGTTTTCTCATTTTGTCTCTCATAGGTGAGGTCTACCTATGATGTCAATTACAGGCCTCTCTCATCTTTTTAAGTGGGAGAACTTGAACAATTGGTGGCTGACTAAATACTTTTTCCCCCACTGTATACTATACTAGAATCCACTAACTAGTTTATGGTCAGTGCACAAAGTTCATAGTAAAATTGTAACATCTTTGCCAGTTTGGACCTCTGCACCATCCTCCGGCCGCATGCTATGGTGCAGGAGGCATGTCCATTTGTGATTCTTTGCTCCTGCTGTTATAGCACAGCTGGGTATTTGTTGCTGTGTGTCAGTTCAGCTAGTGCTATTAGTCTGCTGGTTACCATGGAGTTAAATTTGTAGCTATTTGATTGACATTGCTCTTTGTCAATCTAGACAAGGGTGGATTTCCTTTATGTAGTTTTCCAGCCCACTCCTTGATGTTTGCTATTGCGTCTCTGTGCGCGCTGGCTTTATACTGTTTGCTGTTTATATATATTTCTGACCTTGGCTATTCCCTGTGACTACTCTTTTGGATTCTGATTCTGTACTTTGCTGCTCGATTGGTTCTGACCCTTGGCTCTCTTTACTACCCGTTCCTGTTTGTTTGTCCTGTCTGCGTTTTGTGTTTTCACTTGCATCATAGGAAGGGACTATCGCCCAGTTGTCCTCTACCGCCTAGAGTAGTTGAGGCAAATAGGCAGAGACTAGGGGTGGGTTCAGCATTAGAACTCACTGTCGTTGTCATTCCCCTTCCTCCCAGGTTCCAGCAGCAGTCACTGGGGAATTGCCTGTTACAAATATAAGTTATAACTGATTACCAGATGGTAGCCAACACTAGAAAGGCATTGACAATAATGGACTGACAGGCAACCTTGGAAAAAAATGACTGGGATGGGTTGGTGATAAAAGTGACACAATGCTTTCCTAGTGGCAACAAAGTGGTTGGACCCCTACTAAAACACTTATAACATATCTCAACAATACATATGTCAGATTTCCATTAAAGGAGTTCTCCCACAAACCACTCTGATCCCCACTGATCAGGCGGCTCAGAACCCACTGATCAGGTGACTGGGGGACAAAAGTTCCGAATGGAGCAGTAGTTGGGCAGTGCGCATTAATTTCAATGGTAGTGCTGGAAATATCCGAGCTCTGTAATTTGGCTATTTCCAGCATTACTTTTGAAATAAATAGAAATGCACTCCCCAACAATGGCTCCATCCTCCTGATTAGTGGTGGTCTGAGCAGTCATATCCCCACTGATCTATAACTCTATCCTATGGCAGTGGCTAACTTGCTTTTATGGGAAAATTCCTTTAAATTAGACTAGTCAGACAGTTACCATAAAATATATACAGTTATATATTGTAAAGTATAATTTAAAGCTTTATATTGTTCAGAATGGACACACTTCTGTGTTGGATGAGTTACCTGTATGTTGTCCTCAATTCTCATAGTTGAGTGACAATTCATTATCGAATTTTTGTTGAATAAGATTTGCTTTCCATGCCCACTATAAATTTTGAAAAACGTACTGCTGCCTCCACAAGGAACCAGAAACTTACATTCCATACTTCCTTACATTGAATAATTAATTTTCTTGTATTAAAGATACAAAACATACATAAGTTAATAGGATATAGACAGAACATATAGTGTGTTTATTGGAGTCAGATAAAGAAGGCTATTCTATGAAATGTAATATCTAATCCTTTTATTATTAAGTATATTTAAGATGCTCCTCTAAGTAATTCTGCTCTTACTCTATCCTCTAATGGAAACAGGGTTAAACCAGTTTTCCTGGTCTCATTTTAAAAGCTTTCAATTCATTGACCTAGATGATTAAATATGACACCATTACACCGCATATACTTTACAGAGAAGTAAGCTGCAAATACAGAACCATTTAAAAATATATACCTGCATTAACCTGCCACATAAAATTAAGATGACATATTAATTGAAAGTGAGAAGACTTCTAAATGCACACTTACTGATCAATTAAACTCATCAACCAATATCAGTGCAGTGCCGACTGTGGAAAAGCTGTCCTTCATTCACATGGATGAAGTACATTATATATATATGCGTGTGTGTGTGCGCGTGTGTGTGTGCGTGTGAGTGTGTGTGTGTGTGTATATACAGATTGGAAAAATACTGAAAAGAATGGCTTCAAAATTAGTAGTGTTAATAATTTTCTTTAGTAGTATAATGTTGTACCGTGTTAGCCATTGAAAGTAGTGGAAGAGTGAAGAAATCAGGCGATACCTTTTAGAGGCTAACTGAGTATATTTATAAGTATACTTATAAATATACTCAGTTAGCCTCTAAAAGGTATCGCCTGATTTCTTCACTCTTCCAATAATTTTCTTTGTCATTTAACAAAGTGCAAAGTCAGTGAGCAAAAGAGAAATCTTGATCACATCAATATTTGGAGTAACCACCCTTTTGGAGGATGAGACTTGGAGATGATGATATGGCCCTGATCTCAACATCATTGAGTCTTTCTAGGATTACACAAAGAGACAGGGAGATTGGAGCAAGCCTACATCAACATAAGATCTGTGCTAGGTTCTCCATGATGTTTGGACCAACATCCCTGCTGAGTTTCTTTAAAAACCGTCTGCAAGTGTACATAGAAGAATTGATGCTGTTTTGAAGGCAAAGGGTGGCACAATAAAATTGTTTTGATTTAGATTTCTCTTTTGTTCAATCACTTTGCATTTTGTTAATTGACAAAAATAAAATATTAACACTTCCATTTTTGCACATATAGTAAAACCTCCCCAAAAGACCAGCCCATTAAGAAGACACCTGTAACGTCTCTGCCGTTTCGGGTCTCGGCGCCGCCCTCCGCTCGCACGCTGTGGCGAAGGAGGCGTGTTCAGTTTGGTTCTTTGTGTAAGTTTCTTGCTACTCAGTCTGAACATGGTCCTAGTCAGTGTAATGGATTTCCGGCCCCACCCGTGTTCTGAACATTTCTCTCTGGATGGTATAGAGTTAATCTCTTCCTGGCCTGTGTGATTGACAGCCTGTGTACCTATCAGGTCTGGGGGCTGGTCCCAGACTTTCTATAAACAGGTTGTCAGCCCTCACATAGTCGCCGGTTATTGCACTTGTCTTTGCCTGCTCTCCTTGTTATATTGCTTTCTACTTTGTTACTTGATTCTCTGACCCTTTGGCTTGCCTTTTGACAATTCTCTTGGATTTTGACTTTGTACTGCATTGCTCGTTTGTTACTGACCCCTTGGCTTGCTCACTCTGCTTCTGTGTTGTTTTTGTCTTGTCCTGTTCTGTGTCACTTACCCAGTATAGGGCTTGTCTTCGAGTTGTCCTTTTACCATTTAGGGTAACTGAGGCAATAGGAAGGGACAGTGGCTGGGGTGAGATTAGGGCTCACTTGTCTCTGTCCTTCCTCCCAGACCCTGCAGTAGTGTCAGGGTTGCTACGGTTGGCAAGACCCTTACAGAATAACCGGCCCATACATTCTGCCATTTCTTCCTATAGGGTCAGCATGGATCCTATTCAGGGCCTTGCAGCCAAGTTGGAAGGTTTGGTAGGTCTGGTAGCTGAGCTTGCTAAACAAGTGCAGACCCTTACTGATGCTGCTGCGGCATCCCCAGTTGTTTCTGCCCCTTTTAGGGTTAAGATGCTACTCCCTGACCGTTTTTCAGGGGATTGTGAAAAATGTGAGACTTTCCGGGAGTCTTGTTGCTTGTATTTCCGGATTAATCCACATGCATCCCAGGCCCAAATGATGGGAGTAGTTATATCCCTCCTACAGGGGGATCCACAAGCTTGGGCCCTTAAACTCCCCTCCAGGGGCTGAGGAGTGGATTAACTTTGAAAAAATTTTTTTGTCTTTGGGGTCTATATATGCTGAGCCAGACCACATTGGGCTTGCGGAATCGCAACTCCTCACCATGCCGCAGGGAAAACGCTCTGCTGAGGAATATTGCGCAGAATTCCGCAAGTGCAGCGTGACTGCAGGTTGGTGTGAGTCAGCTCTAAAGGCTCACTTTAAACAAGGCCTGTGTGACCGTGTTAAGGAGCTCTGGGTTGGTCACCCAGATCCTCCCACTCTTGAGCAGGCCATGACTTTGGCTGTCCGTATTGACCGTAGGATCCGGGAAAATGTTAAAGAGAGAATAGGGTCTGCTTCTTTCAAGTTTTCTGTCTCTCCCTCACTCTCTCCTGAGAAACCTGTTATTTCTCCCATGACTCCTGGTGAGGAACCCATGCAACTAGGAGTTATGGACGCCAAGATGCGACGAGAGCATCGTCTCAGGAACAACCTCTGCCTGTACTGTGGTGCTTCCGGTCATTTCATCCGTGACTGCTCGACCAGACCTCGCAGACCAGCAGAAAAACTTCAGTGCCTGAGTGGTAATCAGAAGAACCACTCAGGCAACCAGGTATTTGCTGATATGACTGCTATGCACACTTTAAATTGTGTTACGGAGGAGACTGTCTCGGCTGCTAAAGGTGGGAAACACCAGGTGAATAAAAAATGTTTGCCTGGCCCACCAGTGTCTGTGGTTGTGCAAAAAGACCCTGAATTGAAGGCAGAGAAAATACTGGGTCTTACTAAAACTGGTTTATCTGGTGAGGGTCCGGTGGCCCCTCATAAAGGGGGGGGTACTGTAACGTCTCTGCCATTTTGGGTCTCGGCGCCGCCCTCCGCTCGCACGCTGTGGCGAAGGAGGCATGTTCAGTTTGGTTCTTTGTGTAAGTTTCTTGCTACTCAGTCTGAACATGGTCCTAGTCAGTGTAATGGATTTCCGGCCCCACCCGTGTTCTGAACATTTCTCTCTGGACGGTATAGAGTTAATCTCTTCCTGGCCTGTGTGATTGACAGCCTGTGTACCTATCAGGTCTGGGGGCTGGTCCCAGACTTTCTATAAACAGGTTGTCAGCCCTCACATAGTCGCCGGTTATTGCACTTGTCTTTGCCTGCTCTCCTTGTTATATTGCTTTCTACTTTGTTACTTGATTCTCTGACCCTTTGGCTTGCCTTTTGACAATTCTCTTGGATTTTGACTTTGTACTGAATTGCTCGTTTGTTACTGACCCCTTGGCTTGCTCACTCTGCTTCTGTGTTGTTTTTGTCTTGTCCTGTTCTGTGTCACTTACCCAGTATAGGGCTTGTCTTCGAGTTGTCCTTTTACCATTTAGGGTAACTGAGGCAATAGGAAGGGACAGTGGCTGGGGTGAGATTAGGGCTCACTTGTCTCTGTCCTTCCTCCCAGACCCTGCAGTAGTGTCAGGATTGCTACGGTTGGCAAGACCCTTACAACACCCTTCTTCAAAGATATTTTTTCTGTGGCTTATTTTCTTTCCCATTATACTTTCTAGAAGTTACACCTCTATAAGTAACCAGACCATACCCCTCATTCACACAAAAGTAAAACGTTAAACCTTAAAAGAACACATATGCACCAGGAATAGTCTGGACATGGGTTCACACTGCAACACATCACTGGATAAAAGTAAGCAGGGACAGGATATTTATGTGAGAAGAGAAGCTTCCAGCATCACACTGTATTTCTGGAACAGAGACAGCAGAAGGAGGAGCATTTCTACCAAGCACCAGAGAAGTAGGAGATAGGCTGACTGAGAAGAGAACAGTGAAGCTGATGTCATGCTGCACTGAACAGCCCATGCGATTGTTGAACAAGAGAGTCTGCAGTCAAGGTTAGCAATGAAATGGAAATAGGAAGGGGAGTCATGTTGTAGACGAGGAATTAGGGAGGGGATTATTAATGGAGATCAAGAATGAGTGGGGGAACCATGATAAAGACCAGACATTAGAAGGAGAGATATGCTGGGGAAAAAGATTTAGAGTAGCGTCATGCTGGGGGCCAAGAATTACAGGGGTTCCATAATGGGGATCAAGATTGATGGTCCATTTTTATCTAGAAAGGGGTGGAATATGGGGACTCCAAAAAGAGGGGGCTGTCTTCTCAAGTGTGCCACTGTCATTGCGTCATTGTTCAAATATTTTGACCAGATTGGCCCTGTTGCTTACATCTCGTTTGGTCACCATACTAACAAACTAGTGACAGTTGATGTTATTGACCAGAACAGGGGTCTTGTAGATAGTCCTTGCACTGGTGCTAGGACACAGACCATGCCCTTCACCTGTATGTAGCTTGCCTACTATATCATCAAGTTTGCCAAAATGCATCTGCATTACTTGGGAGAAGGTAAAGAGTGATGAGAAATGGACTGAAAAAAATTGCGCCAAAAGAAGTAATGTCAGATAGATGAAAGCAAAGATAACAGACACTGACTGCTGCAAAGTCATGAAGGCAAAGAAAATGAGGAACAAGATCATCCAACATGAAATGAGTAAACTTTAACCTATATTCTATATACTTTTTTCTTTGAGTGGTACGCCCCGATAAAGGTCAATTTTCTGTGTAAATTTGGGTGGTCAGTTCAAACAGGTTTTATTATATAGTATGCATGTTAGACACATTACTTTAAATTATTAAACAAAAAATGTAGATATGACATTTCCTTTCGCACCAAAAGTAAGTACATTTATCACTAAGTCCTAAAAATTAGAATACACCAGAACAGGTGAAAATAAATTCAACTTTGCTAGAGAGGGTACTTGGGAAACCTATCTTTTCTAGGGTGAATACATAGGTAGCAGATTTATTCCATACATTTCTGCCACTGTCTCATTCATTTAAATTGAACTTGCAGAAATCCATTTTCTTCCCACCTAAACTACCCCATTCTAATGAATGTAACTGCTTTTCAGTTGCAGAAATTTCAACAACAAATGTGGTATATGCAAATTCACCTTTAAACTTCATGGTTTTTTTTTAGTTTTTAAATCATATAAATGTTAAGAATTTTTTGCAATACTTTATGAAAGTGTTTTTTATTTTGTAACATTTTGTATAGTACATTATTTTTTTTGTTTGGCAATTTTCAAGTCCTATAGAAAATCATACCCCACAAACTTACAGCCAAAAAATCTATATTGATAAAATAAGAAAAAAAAATGTCAATGTACGAGATTGGTAGACAGTTACAAGAAACACTATGGCAGATTTAGTAAGAAAAATGTGTCAAAATTCTAGTGTATTTTGCGCCAAAAGACTGGCATACATGTTTTGCACCACAGTTATTAACTGTTTTAGGCTAAGACCACATGTAGGGAAACACTGAAAAAAAAAAAAACATAGCATAATGCGTTGCATTTTTTTCTCACCATTTTCAACTTAGTTTTTGCTGCATTTTTCTCTATAAATCTATAGGGAAAACACTTGTTATTCTGCAGCTAAAATTATTATGCTGTGATTTTCAAAAATGCTGTTTTTCTAAAGTTTTTTTCCCCCATAGTGTGTGGATGAGATTACCGTATTTTTTGGACTTTAAGATGCACTTTTTTCCCCAAAATTTGGGAGGAAAATGGGGTGCGTCTTATAGTCCAAATGTACCTGGCTTGCTGTGGGTGGGTGGGCGTCATTGGAGCGGTGGAGCAGAGTCACAAGAAGCAGGAGGAGGGTCATCGCTGAAGGAAACTGGCAGGAGTGAGGTGATGCTGTGGGCCCTGGGCTGGGAGGAGGGGGTGTCCCAGCAGATGCCAGGTCTTTAAAATGGTGGACACTTTGCAGCAGAGTGGTGCCATACCTACCAGTTCTCCGCTGTAATGTACAGAGGGTAATAAAATAGTAAAAAAAAAAGTTTTAAAAAATAAAAAAAAAAGTTAAAATCAACCACCCTTTCCCTAGAATACACATACACATTAGGTATCCCTGTGTCCAAAAACACCCAGTCTACAAACTTATAAAAATATTTTTCCCATACAGTATCTGTAGTGGAAAAAAAAAAAGTTACCCCTCAAAAAAAGATGCCCTATGCATCCCCATATACAGAAATATAAAAAGTTATGGGTGTCAGAATATGGCGACTTTAAGAAAAATTATTTAAGAGGTTAAATGTAAAGATAATTTTATAAATTTGGTATCCCCAGAATCGTACCAAAACATAAAATACAGTTGACATGTCATTTTGGCTGCACAGTGAATGACCTAATAACGAAGCCTACCCCATTCTGAATTTTTTTCCAGCTTCCCAGTACATTGTACAGAATAATAAATGGTACAATTATGAAGAACAATTTGTCCCCTGCAAACATTAAGCCATCATATGGCTTTGTGAACAAAAAAAAAAAAAAAAAGTTATGGGGTTTGGAAGACGGGGAGTCAAAAAAAAAAATCGAAAATCAAAAAATTACACCATCGAGAAAGACTTAACATTAACATAGGCAAATTCCACTGCAGATGCTGTAAAACTACAACTCGCATATGTTATTTATATTATTAAATTTACCACATTTTTTGTTTTCAAAAATATGGTAAATAAAACCTCATTAACTTTTCTGGTATTGTGAAACGGAGCGTTTCTATTTCTGTGAAGCCTTATACCTAGACACTTTTTACACTTTGTTCAACAAGGGGGTACGGCTTAGCAGAAAGCAGTTCTACTTCAAATTATTTTATTGTTTCAATAGTGTGTAATTTTAAGTGTAAATTTCTTTAAGAATTTATGTTTCCATAGCATAAGTTTGAAAACTCTTTTCTATTTAGATCATTTCAGTTTTTTTATTTCAAGTATTGGAAACCATAAATCAAAAGAATGAATTATCATAAATGGATGTGCAGAGACAATCTTGCAAAACACAATGGAGTTGTGTAGTTGTGCTGGCTATTTAATTACATATCCTCAGGGATACAGTAGAGGAGCTGCATTCTCAATATTGAATCCATATAAATAATGCTCAGAAATGAAAGTGCATCTCCTCCCCTTAGGCTCAATACAAACAGTATGAACGCATGCACTCTACAGTATCAGCGTTGTGGATGAGATTTAAACATATCTCATCACCATGCTACAACTAAAACCTGCATTGTAAAGTAAGCTGTGCTGTGGGTTTTAAAACCGCAGCATGTCAATTTTTGTACACTTTCATTAGTAAATGCGCCCCACTCTGGGGAAAAGATTGGGGAACGCTGCTCTAGTCAATTGAATATATCTAAAATCCCTTTTGTATTAGAAATGAATGTTGAGTGGGATAACTGCTGATATATCACAGTACTTGGTGAGATGAGGTTTTAGCTTTGCACCTTGCATAATATGGGGAGCATGGAATATAATGACACTGAGGGTTAAGGATTTAGTGTAAGTTACACCACAATATCCTGCCGATCTGCTGAAGGTACCGGATTTTAGGTGATGGTATAGATGAATAGGTGAACTCTACCATCACGTCTGGGATCCCCAAATTAAATCAATTATTTTTTTAAGGACTTTTTTTTAATAGTTACTAATAAAAGTACAATTTTAATAGATGTCTACCCTCAGTGAGAATACATGATCATGTGATGGACAGTCCCATGGTTATGTGTTAGGTCACAGAGGTGCACAGCTTGTTATAGTCATATCACATTAATCAGTTCTCTGTCTGGTAACAAGCTCTGCACCTATGTGTGCATCACATGATCATGGACCATATGTCACATGACCATGGACTGATTTTTATTCACTAGGTGTAAGTAAAATGAATGACAGAAAGCAGAGATCTAGAAAACTGTTAAGACTTTAGAAAGTATATTGGAATATTGTAAAAAAAAATGTTATACTAACAATAACATTTGCCTCACAGAGTTCTTCCTGTGCATGAAACACTCTTCCATTTCTCACATTTGCTTGATATACTGAAAAACTTCCTCTTCTAGTCAGGTTCAGGCTTTTTGAGTGAAACAACGCTAATAGAGATGGCTTTAGTTAGAGCCATGAGAGAAACAAGATAAAAGAGGGCTGGGTAAGATGGTACTTGAGGGCAGATTATTAGGATTTACTATTTGATAATTCTCATAATACAACCAGACATCTTCCCCCTCTTCATTTGATTTGGACTATAAGATGCACATAAAAATTTCTGTACCGAGAAAGAAAGTAAAAGAGCAAACAGTGCCAAGCGCCACCCATCATAGCTGACTGTCAACAAACACCTTCTCTATATGTGATCTACATTCCTCAAACACCATACATGGTAATTTTAACTCCACCTATAGTTTTCTATATACTTTATAATGGAAAACACATCTCTTATTCCTTTATGATTTGTATCTATTCGTTTTTTTAAATACCTAGGTCCCTTTGACTTTTGACCTCAACATATGACCTTTGGGGGTGGGGCTACCGCCTGTTTTTTTCGTGTTTTTTTAATTCTTTCAATATATAAATATACTAGAGGAAGGACCCGGCTTCGCACGGGTATATTTCATTTTTTGTTTGTGTAGTGACCCCATAAGAATTGGCCAGTTTTGCACTTGACATCCAGTATGGCAGTCCAGTATAGGTATAGTCTATTTATGGCTGTGTTGCTATGGAAACCTGGTAAATGAAATGTGAACTTACATTGGCTAATACACGTCATATGACTGAATATTTAAGGACCTGCGAACTGCTATTGACTCATGCAGGACATAAATAGCTTGGTTGCTATGGAAACCTGGTGTAAAGCTGTGTGTATGTCAAGACTGAACCTGCGATTTTCCATTGGTCCATAAGTGTCATGTGATCATGTGCATCTCAGTTTGGATATCAGTGAAAAACCTGCGATCGGTTGTTATGGAAAACCTGGAGTAAAGCTGTGTGTATGTGACCTTGTGTAACAGTGTCATCCACAGCACCCTGCCCCTTTAAACCTGACCTACAGCAGTGAAGAAAAATGGCTGGGTTGTTATTGAAACCTGGAGTGCAGCTGTGTGCATGTGGCTGACAATGCTTTGTCAGATTGGAGACGGGCTTGGGTCTGCTGGGGAGTTTCAGCAGCTCGCTGTTGTCTGTAACATACCTTATCAGATTGGAGACAGGGTCTGCTGAGAGTTTTCATTAGCTTGGGCAGCAGCCATGCGTTTTGCTGCAGGGGACATGAGTAGTTTAAAAAACGTTTCAATTTATAAGAATGCTGAAATCCAGCATGGCAGTCCAGTCAGTGGCGTAAATACAGGTTTAGCAGTGGTAGCAGCTGCCACAGGGCCCGGGACATTAGGGGACCCGGCGGGCCTCTGATGTTTTTGTTTTTTTTTAACACCAGCAGGTAACGGGCCCTATTTATTTACCGATCCCCACTCCTGCTCACGGCCGCCTGCACTTCACCTTCTGCAGAGGCGGCTGTGAGCAGGAGCGGGGATTGGTAAGTAAGGCCTGTGGGCCGTGAACCCCACAAACACTGCTATCATTATACTCTGGGGTCTTTTCAGCAGGCTTCAGGCCTCCTTAGTGGCGTCCCAGATGTCAGTGGGCCAGTCCGACGTCATTATGCGTTGCGATACATGCCTGGCTCACGTGACATCTGGTCCAACACTGAAGAAGTAGCGGGAAGTGCGCATAATACTATATGAAGGAGCCACTATGATACTGTGTGCAGGGGCCACTATGGGGCAGAATACTGTGTGCAAGGGCCACTATGGGGCCTAATAGTGTATGCAGGGGCCACTATGGGGCATAATAGTGTGTGCAGAAATGCAGTTTGTGCGTGGGGGGGGTTGCCGGGGGGGGGGTCCCATGTCAAATGTTCACCTTGGGGCCCTGCCATTGCTAGTTACGCCACTGAGTCCAGTATAGGTACAGTCTATTTATGGCTGTGTTGTTATAGAAACCTGGTAAATTAAATGTGAACTTATATTGGCTGATACACGTGATATGACTGAATATTTAAGGTCCTGTGAACTGCTATTCACTAATACAAGTCATACATAGCTTGGTTGCTATGGAAACCTGTGTGCCTGAGGAGAGTATGGGGCATAATAGTGTGTGCAGGAATGCAGTTTGTGCGGGGGGGGGGGGGGGGTCCCATGTCAAATGTTCGCCTTGGGGCCCTGCCATTGCTAGTTACGCCACTGAGTCCAGTATAGGTACAGTCTATTTATGGCTGTGTTGTTATGGAAACCTGGTAAATTAAATGTGAACTTATATTGGCTGATACACGTGATATGACTGAATATTTAAGGTCCTGTGAAATGCTATTCACTAATACAGGTCATACATAGCTTGGTTGCTATGGAAACCTGTGTGCCTGAGGAGACTAAGCGCCTGTGAGCTGTTATTGGCTGATAAGGGACATGTGACCGTGTGTATGGCAGTTGGAATATGAGTGAAAGACTTGCAGGCTTGTATAGACTAATGCTGGTCATTTTTTGGGAATACTGTACCTCAGGAACGGTACGTCCAAGAGAGCTAAGACCCAGTCTATAATATTCCCGGACACCTGATGTACATGTGTGCCAAATTTGGTGAGGATCGGTCCAGTCGTTTGGTCGCGCATAAAGAACAGACAGACAGACAGACAGACAGGAACTCATTTTTATATATATAAGAGATATATGTGTGTGTAATGTTCATTATGTATGTTATAATACACACTTGATAAAGGGCAAGTCCCGAAACATGTTGTGTGTCACCACTTGGAATAAAAATCTTTGCACCTGGACCGGCGCTTGTATGCCTCTATTTTGGGGTATCCATCTATACCCTACACCGCTCTATTGGATAAAAATTTTTGTTTAATTTTTTGTGTTAAAATATATTGTACCCTGTTGCCCAGTTTTGACCATAGCAAATGAGATTTCAGTTTTTATTTTTGAAGAGCAAGTTTGAAGATTTAATAAACCAGATCATGTTCTGAGTCTCTTAAGTCCTATTCACTATAATGTATCTGAAAATTACTACAAAGGCCAAAATATAAATAAATATTGTATGTGTAAATGCACCTTAAAACAAACGCTAGTTTCTATTGAAGTCTGCACATCTTATTTTTATTAGCTACTCGACAAGACTGAAAACAAGAACCTATGTTCCAAAATTGCTTTTGACAGTACACAAGTTATAACAAGAGATATAAATACAACACCTCTTGCCCTTCACTCCGCTTTCAGAAATAACCCCTATTATATATCAAACAATGAAGCTGAGTGCCATTGGATGATACACTGAAATATTTTTTCCTCTTTCCATTTCCTTTCTATATACTTCTATTCCAGTAACCACTAAACCTCAGACAAAAATCAGTAAACAAGACATTTCCTAATGGAATGTCATCGAGAATGTTAAAAATACCAACAACATGGATGATAATAAACTGCACAGATCTTCGATGAACTTTTAAAGTTCTTAAAGGACAACCATGTCTAAAGCAAAGCTTTCATTTTATACTATAACAAAGCACAAAAATGTTATACAAGGTTTAATACAATGAGAGAAAATATGTTTAAAGCAGACCACTACCTACGCTTCCACCCTACACTCATAACTAAAGTTTCATGTACATTGCAGTGCCTTGTGTGAAAGGACCAGTATAGCAACGCACAGATTACACTACAGGTCCATAATACAGGTTCATAATGATTCTAGGAGAAAACAGATCCTTAATATGCCTGGCCTACCAGCTGAAAAAGCTAGAATATCTTCTAAAATGGAAAGGTTTCTATGACCCTGAGAAGAACACTTGGGAGGCAGAAAAGAACCTGAATTATCCTGCTCCCTGTATGGGAGCAGATGCCACATCAACATCGTGTTGGCGGAGTGATAAATCACAGAATACAGAATTTCAAGAAAAAATTGAGACACATTATTAGTATGCCTACCATTTTAAAAAGTAATAAAAATTTGAGTGTAGTCACCCAAAAAGACCATTTATGGATGCACATGTGGCACCCAGTAGTGGAGAGTGACAGTTTACATAATTTCAAAAAAAATTTGGTGTACTCTATCAGTCTACTAGCTTTCCAGCTGAAAAAGCTGGACTATCTTGCAAAACTGACCATGTCATAAGATAGAATGTGTTGTTATTCTTCCTCTCACAGTTATCAATTCCATAGTGTCTGTGGCTTGCTGCATGCAGAATCATATACTGCTGCTCAAATTGACACTACAGAATATGCAACAGTGACACTCAATGTGCACTTCACCTTACAACCATAACGTGAGTGATGGAAGTGTAAGCAATAGCTTGCCCTGGTGAAGTTGGGGGTGGGAAATGGTCCAGTGTGGAGAAAGTGGAGGAAGTGGATGGGTCCTGCTTGGGGTTGAAACTGTGCTTGCCCTGTACCCATGAAGTGGTAATAGTTGTAGTAGAAAGCACCAGACCTTGCTGCGTTTCATTCAAAACATGGACCCAGTGGGATATGACAGTAATGCACAGCAAGTGTTGCTTTACATATTGATGGTGGTGTGCAACATTTCACACATGGAAATTTACAATGAGAGGCCCACATGGCAATATGAAGTAGGTACAGCTTTGCTCAAAAAATAATGGTGACGGTTTTTTCCATCAAAAGAATTGCTTACCTTAGCTCCACGTAGGGTGGAATTTTTACTATTGCAGCTGCCAGCACCCTCTTCCTGCGATATCAACCTGTCAACCTGACCTGGTTACCAGGTCTTTTCTGTAATAGAATCATCATCATATTCAGTAATGTCATCATCTTACCCACTTTTTTGTAACTCATCATGGTAAATGGATTCCTCTATGCCCTCACAATTCCTATCAGATTTCTCCCTAGTGCCTCTACCAGAACTACCATCAGTAGCATACTCCTTCTCACTACTACCTCCACCAACACTCATGTGTTCCACCTCTACCTCCTTTACATCCAAAACACACCAGCAGTTCTCATTCAACTCATCACAAAGAGAAAGAAGAGGAAGTCTTAGGCGAAGAGGAATATCTCGTACAGCAGATGCCACATGACTACTAGAGAATGAGATTTACTCTACTACTAGAGTGAGGATTATTAGATTAGAACTGCGTCAGTCATCTTATAATTTTGTTTACCGTTAAAATGGCAGCAGATTTTATAAATATTGGATAACCAAAAAAAAAAACGAAAGAGATATTTTCAGATTAGCAGGCTGCGTCACACTATTTATTGGCTGAGAAAAAAACCCTTAAATAACAGATTTTTTTTTAGATTTGCACAGGCAGCAATACTGTATATATGAGCAAAAAACAAAAATAATTAAGAAGCAAATATTTTTCAGATTAATACGTCTCACTGAGCATTGGGTTATCAGAGCAGAAAAAAAAAACATTAAACAGCAAAAGGTTTTTTCCGGTTCACACAGGCTGCAAGACTGTACATTGGTGAACAACAAAAAACATTTAAACTATGGATTTTATTTAGATTTACACAGGCTACAATATTGTATATATATGGGCAGCACAGTGACTCACTTGTTAGCGCTGGTGCCTTGCTCCGCTGACATTCTAGGTTTGAATCCAGTTTGTATGTTCTCCCAGTGCATGGGTTTCCTACCATACTCCAAAGACATACTGATAGGGAATTTAGATTGTGAGCCCTATATGGGACAGTGTTGACAAAATCTGTAAACCGCTGTGGAATATTATGGTGCTATATAAGTAAGCAAAATAAATAAATATATGAGCCACAAAATAAAAAAAATATATTTTCAGATTAACATTCTGTCACACTGAGTATTGGGTGAGCAGAGCAGATAAAAAAAACATTAAATAACAAATTTGTATTTTTCAGATTAGCCCAGGCTAAGAGACTGTATATTGGTGAACAACAAAAAAAAAAGCTTACACATGATGGCTTTTTGTTTGTGGGAAAAATTGTACTTTGTAATGGCACCATTCAATATCCTGTACAATGTACTGGGAAGCTGAAAAAAATTCAGAATAAGTTGAAATTGGAAAAAAAAAGCATTTGCGCCAATTTCATATGGGTTTAATTTTTACGGCATTCACTGTGGGATAAAAATGGAATGTTACCTGTATTCCCTGGGTCAGTGTGATCATGACAATACCAAATTTATATTGTATTTGTAATGTATTGATACCTTTTAAAAAATAAAAAAAACTTAACAAAATAGAAAAAAAAATTTGTGTCGTCTTGTTCTGACACCTGTAACTTTTTCATATTTACAAATATGGAGCTGGGCATGGTGTCTTTTTATGCGGGACAAGATGACATTTCTACTAATACCATTTGGGGAAAGTTTTGATGGTTTGATCACTTTTTGTTAAATTTTTTTTATGAGGCAAAGTGTTAAAAAAATCGCCATTTTGCCAATTTTTGTTTTTTTTTCCCCCTGCTACACCGTTCACCACATGGGATAAATATTTTAATATTTTAATAGTTCAGGCATTTTGGAACGCGGGGACACCTAAAGTGTTTATGTTTACTTTTGTTTATTAATTTTTATATGTGTATATTGTCTATATACTTTTAAAAACTTTTTTTTCTCTCTTACTTTTATTTTCAGACCCACTTGAACCCTTGGGAGTTTGATCGCTCATACTATTCACTGCAATACTAATGTATTGCAGTGAATAGAAAAATCCCTTGACTTCTATTACACGCTGCCTAGCCTTCTGGCTGTCATGGCAACCAATGACCACCCTCCAATGACATTCCAGAGGGTGGTGATTGGTAAAAGATGGCGGCGCCCATTTCGCCTGCGCACTTAAGTGTTAACGGCTGTGATCGTGTCGGAACCTTAGCGGCGGGTGCTGACTGTATTATGCAGCCAGCATCCGGCGTGTCCTGAGTCCCCTCCATATATCTCTATGCGACCAAGGACATAATAGTATGTCCTTGGTCGTTAAGGGGTTAAAGTACGGATATTGTTTTTAGATTTATGCATGTGGAATCAACACTTAGAACAACAGTTTCTATGTATTTAATGAAAAATATATAATCTTTTGCTCAAAAAAAAAACCCTTAACAAAAGATTTTTCACTAGCAGGAGCTGCAGGACTGACCATTAATAAAAAGTATATTTAAACACTCTGTATACAGCAGCACAGATATGCTCTCTCACTCCTATCTATGATTACTATCACTAGTATGCCTGTGATTGCTTATATCTGACTAAATTCTCCTCCAATTCCTAACTACTGTATTGCTTGCAGTCACAAGCATTTCAGAACTAAGTGCTCTGTATGATGCAGTTAGATGAAACACAGACCCTACACTATACAGCTGCATCTCAATAAATTAGAATATCTTTGAAATGTTTATTTATTTCAGTCATTAAATTAAAAACGTGACCTCCTATATTTTCCAGATTATTTACACACAGAGTGTTCTATTTAAAGTGTTTTATTTCTGTAAATGTTGATTATGGATTACAGGTAATGAAATTTACAGCACAATACTATATATATTTCACATTCCAAATTTTCCTAAATGGTCAATGCAAATGACAGTTAATATAATGTTCAAATCTTCAACCATTAGAGCATAAATTAAATTTTATTGGACAAACATCCCAATGATAACATTTTTTTCACAAATTAAAAAACAAAATCCACTGTTCCAAATTATTATGCAAAACAGAGTTTCTAAACATTTTATAGGTTGTAAAGAACTGAAGATCATCATTTGTTGGATTTGCAGCAATAAGAGGTCACATTTACTGAAATCAAAAGCTATTTCAATCAAAAACATCTTAACAGGCCAAATTACATGTTAACATAGGAGCCCTTTGATATCAGCTTCACAATTCTTTCATCCATAGAACTTGTGAATTTTTGGATAGTTTTTACTTGAATTTCTTTGCCGGACGTCAGAATAGCCTCCCAGAGTTGCTGTTTTGATGTGAAAACACCCTCCCAACCTCATAGATCATTTGCTTCAGGATACTCAGCCTTGTTGGGACATGGTGGCCTTCCACCAACAATCCACTACTCCATCCATCTGGACCATCCAGGGTTGCAGTAAACAAGACTGTTTCAAAATTAGTCATTTATGTCTAGGCCCACCGCAACCATTTCTGCTTGTGAGCACTGTTTAAGGGTGGACGAATAGTAAGTTTATGCACAACTGCAAGCCTCTGGTGGCCTTCCACCAACAATCCACTACTCCATCCATCTGGACCATCCAGGGTTGCAGTAAGCAAAACGGTTTCAAAATTAGTCTTAATGTATGTCTGGCCTACTGCAACCATTTCTGCTTGTGAGCACTGTTTAGGGGAGGCTGAATAGTATGTTTATGTACAACTGCAAGCCTCTGGAGGATCTTACACCTTAAGGTTTGTGGGACTCCAGAGGCACCAGCAGCTTCAAATACCTGTTTTCTGCTTTGTAATGGTATTTTAGCAGCTGCTCTCTTAATCCAATGAGTATGTCTGGCAGAAACCATCCCCATTATACCTTTATCTGCACAAACCTGTCTGTGCTTTGAATCAGCCACATGTCTCTACAATGATCACGCTTAAGATTTTGTGAAATATCTAATGTTTTCATATCTTGTGCAAAGCATTGCACTATTTGAAGCTTTTTCTTTCCTATATTGCTTGAAACCTGTGGCCTGCTTAATAATGTGGAACATGCTGGCAAAATAATTATCCCATGTGTTTGAGATTGATTTCATTGATCTAAAGAGACAAAATACCATCCATGAGTATAAATGAAAAACAAACAAAAAAAATAATCTTTATGACACTGTGTCAATTCCTTTTTTAAATGGCTGCCTTTGGATAGAATAGTGTAGTCAACTGAGGCAACTGATTTAAAAAAAAAAAAAAAAAAAAAAAAATTAACCCCCTTGGCAACATTTTTGTAACATTCCTCATATTCCTCTGTGTGGTGGTGTCACCAAGTTGTTAAGCCTTTCCCGACATCCGCCAGACACACCCAGAGCGATATCAGGGGCTGGCGTCCCGTTGACATGACAGCTGGAAGCCTATTGAAGGCTCCAGGCTTGTCTGCCATTCATTTGTATGGCAGGTTGCTTTATGCAGCCTGTGATACAAATGCCGATATATTGCAATGCATTAGCATTGTAATGCATTGCATTAGTGATCAATGTAAAATATAAAAATTATTAAAAATGCACCCCCCTTTCCCTAGAACACATATAAAAGTACTTCAATACTGTGAAATACATACACATTAGGGATCCCTGTGTCTGAAAACACCCAGTCTACAAATCTATAAAAAATATACGGTGAACGCCGTAGCAGGAAAAAAAAAAAATCAAAAGTGCCGAACTGCCGTTTTTTTCACTATTTTGACATTTGCAATAGACATTCCCCAAAACTAAAAAGTACACCTGGCTCCACAAAAAAAAGACTCCCTATGCAGTCTGCAAACTTAGAAAAATATTTCTCCCATACAATAAACTCTGTAGTGGAAAAAAAAAATCTAAAGTGCCCCCGCAAAAAAAAGATGCCATATGCATTTCTGTATACGGAAATATAAAAAAGTTATGGATGTCGGAATATGGCGAGTTTAAGAAAAAAATAATTTTTTGCAAAGTTTTGAATCTTTGTTAAGGGGTTAAAATGTTAAGATTACTATATAAATTTGGTATCCCTGGAATCATACCAAAACATAGAATACAGGTGACATGTCATTTTGGCTGCAGAGTGAATGCCATAAAAATGAAGCCTGCAAGAAAGTCGCACAAATGCACTTTTTCTCCAATTCCCCCCCATTCTGAATTTTTTTCCAGCTTCCCAGTACATTGTACAGAATAAGAAATCATACCATTATGACGAACAATTTGTCCCGCAAACATTAAGCCCTCATATGGCTCAGTGAACAGAAAAATAAAAAAGTTATGGGGTTTGGGAGCGGGGAGTCAAAAACGAGAATCGAAAAATGTCACCGTCGGAAAGGGGTTAAAGACAGCTACTTTACTGTATATACAGTGAAGTGGTAATATACAGCACTGCAATGCTATAGGTGCAGGAACTGAGTCACCACCATCAGCAGCTAGTGTAAGTGGTATCTAAGTGGTGTATGAGGAGAGAAGGGTTCTCTGTCACCCCATCAAATCCCTGCAACATAAAAGCTTGATGGAAAGGGTTGCCATGGCTGCCAAAGGCATAACAATGGCCCCCAGGTCTGTAATCTTGGGGCTTAATGGGATTCTTTTCAGCAATATACTGAAAGGCAAAATTATAGCTAAGATTTCTGCACCTGGAGCAAAGATTAATTTCACTGCCCTTGCTCTAGTTCGAAAAACAGTGTCACCTGTGCAAGATTTGCTGTGAAGGGGAGGTATTTTTCTCCCAGAATCCTCTGCTATATGAAGTTGTAGGCAGAGGCCCTCATCTACTAATTAACTAATTAGTTGAGAGAGTTAGAGACATATGTGAGGAAAATGTTGCTGAACTTTGTTTGTTGTAAACTGACAGGGAGAAGCTCTCCAGCTGCTATCTAGGGATGTTTAATGTTTAGTGAGTTCTAGACAGGATTTTCTTTGGTTGCTGTTTTGTTTTATTTTTTGTATACACACCACCCTATCAATAAAACTATAAAACTAGATCCAGTGTCAGCTTACACCTATCTGCTTATGTTTGGCCTGGTTTTGATGAAACAGACACCTGCCCTTAGTCCCCAGCTTCCGAGTATAATCTAACAATACATAAAGCAGCTCCCCTACAACCAGCACCTAGGAAACATGACCTGGTTGCCCTTTTTCACTTATGCCACCTATGCCCATGCTAAGAGGCATAAAGCAATACAATACAGAATTATAACAGTATTAAGCTAAAATATGTTCACACTATCTTGTATCTATTTCCTCCCCCTAAAAAACTAATAATATTGATTATAAATTATTTTCTCCAAAATACTGCCATTATAAAATGTACCTTGTCCTTCAAAATACAAATCCTCACACAGCTACATCAAAAAAAATATGTCATGAAGGAGAAAGAAAATTTTCCTGTATATGGGCCCTAAAAATCCTGATGGCAGCCCTAATTGAGGGCAATTAGTCTCTCTTATTTGCTTAGTACTGCTAGGTCCTTTTGACTACTGTGCCCCCACAAAAAAGTTGTGTGCTGAGAGAGCTATTCACTAGCAAAAGAAGACAGGCTATGAATTTGTAAAAATGTAATATAACTTTTTCAAAATCGACAACATCTGTCAGGAAATAACCCATTCTCCAAGCAGCATCAGTCCCCTTCCCTCCCTTGCTCCTCATTGTGAACTTTAATTATTTGACCCAGTAACAGAAGAAGAAGTCTTCCAGCTTCTTACTTCTTCTTGCCCCACTAATTGCACAAGTGATCCTATCCCGTGACACCTCTTCCAGTCTCTGTCCCCTACTGTTACAACTCACCTTACTAAAATTTTTAACCTCTCTCTTTCTTCTGGAATCTTTCCCACCTCCTTCAAACATTCTGTCATAACCCCACTACTGAAAAAACTCTCCCTTGACCCATCCTGTGCTGCTAACTACCAACCTGTCTCTAACCTCCCCTTCAATTCTAAACTCCTGGAACGCTTGATCTACTCCCGCCTAATCCGCTATCTCTCTGCTAACTCTCTTCTGGACCCCTTACAATCAGGTTTTCGCGCACTACACTCTACAGAAACAGCCCTCACAAAGATCTCCAATGATCTCTTGATGGCTATATCTAAAGGGAACTATTCACTACTTATTCTTCTGGATCTCTCAGCAGCATTTGACACTGTAGACCACCAACTCCTCCTCACTATGCTCCATTCTATTGGCCTCAGGGATACCGCTCTCTCTTGGTTTTCTTGATATCTCTCTGACCGCTCATTTACTGTATCATTTGCTGGTGCTATTTCTTATCCTCTGCCCCTTGCGGTTGGGGTTCCTCAAGGCTCAGTCCTAGGTCCCCTCCTCTTCCCTCTGTACACAGCCCCAGTTGGACAAACCATTCGCAAATTTGGCTTTCAATACCATCTTTATGCAGATGATACCCAACTGTATACATCATCCCTTAACATCACCCATGCACTACTACAGAACACCAGTGACTGTCTCTCTGCTGTCTCTAGCATCATGTCTTCTCTTTAACTGAAATTGAATCTTTCATAAACTGAACTTCTTGTGTTCCCTCCATCTACTAACCGACCTAACCCTGATATCTCCATTTCTGTCTGTGGCCTTACTATTACCCCCGAGGCGGCATGCCCACTGTCTGGGGGTTGTATTTGATTCAGATCTAACCTTTACCCTACATATTCAGACAATTGCACGCTCTTGCCACCTGTACCTTAAAAACATCTCTAGAATTCGCCCTTTTCTCACCGTGGAAACATCAAAAACCCTAATTGTCGCTCTGATTCTCTTTCATCTTCACTATTGCAATTTTCTTCTAATTGGGCTTCCTCTTACTAAACTCTCCCCACTACAATCTGTCCTGAATGCAGCCGCCAGACTCATCTTTCTGTCAAACCTGTACACAGACGCATCTACCTTGTGTCAGTTGCTGTATTGGTTGCCCATCCATCACAGAATACAATATAAAATTATCACACTGACCCACAAATCCATCCATAGCGCTGCATCCCCCTATATCTCCTCTCTCATCTCTGTCTACCTCCCTAACCGTCCTCTCCGTTCTGCCAATGACCTTAGACTTGCATCCCCTGTTATCCGATCATCCCATTCCCGTCTTCAAGACTTTTCTTGAGCTGCACCAGTGCTCTGGAATGCTTTACCCCAGACAATCCGATTAATCCCTTACTACAGCAGCTTCAAAACTGCCCTAAAATCACATCTGTATGGTCAGGCTTATCGCGTGCCCTGATCACAGTGTAGCGTGCGGAGGTGCAGAACAATAACACCTTTCATCCTTCCTCCTCTGTTCCTCAGATCCTGTCCTCTCCATCTAGAAGTTACACTGCACTCCTTGCACTTAGTATCTGTATATTCACAGATATGGCTGGACCATGGTAGCAAACAAGACCTCTGATCTCTTGTGTCCCCCTATCTCCTCATAGAATGTAAGCTTTTGCGAGCAGGGTCCTCACTCCTATTGTTTGATATGTTTATTTCTTTGTCACATCGTAATGTCTCATGTGCCCTCTGATTTGTAAAGTGCTACAGAATATGTTGGCGCTATATAAATAAAATTATTATTATTATGTATTATTATATCTTTAGAAGAGCACAAAAGTATCAGATTCAGGCATGAAATAATAAAGAAATGTTCATTCTTCAATTGCTTAAATTACTAGCTTCCCATAGGTCCACCAGAGGTGAAGATACACTTAAATGAATCTAACTTGTGTTATTTTTATAGCGAGACATGCAGAAAAGCAATTGCTGGATTAAAAAAAAAAAGTGTAATAGTCATACATAGCCATAACTCACACTGTGATTATGTAGGCAAATTTTTACAAATTTTGAAAAATGAAGGTCACAGACAGGACATACAGTAAATGCAAATTATGAGCCACATAAAAATGTCATTATTTGTTTATTGAACAACATCATATAGTTCCCATCGAAAAAAAAAAAATAGTTGTTACATCTGAGCTGAATGTGAAAATGGCCATTGTGGATCACATTGTATTGTGTATTATCCATAACCTGAAACTTGGGTGCCCCCAAGTGGTAGATAGCAGAATGACAGTTTTAATAACAGATCTGCAGGTAATCAATACAATTCATAATATGTCTCTATATATGATTTTTTCCATTGTGATTATAGTGATGATGCTTATTATTATTAATATTAATAATAATAATAATAATAATAATAATAATAATAATAATAATTATTATTATTATAATGTAATCACTTTCTCTTCACAATAATGGGCTTCCAGATATTTTCCATTTTCTAGTAATTGTTATTATTATTATCACCATCAACTTGCTCATTGCAATGATTAAAATGGTATTCCAGTATCTATGACCATTGTGACTCTCAGTGAATAATGGGGGTCCATTGCACTGTACTTGGTTCTCTTTAGCAGTCTCAGAGAATTAATGGAGTTGTATGCTTGCCCTACTTATGGGATGGTGATCCATTTAGCCGAACTTCCACCTATCAGCAAGTTGCCCTCTATCTTGTGGATTGGGAATAACTTGCTCTAACTCAAATACCCCTTTTGGCAGTATTCTGATGTCAAAACTTGTAAAGCATTTCAAGTGCCGACAAATTATTATTATCATTTATTTTTGGAGCACCATAGGTTCCACTATGCTTTACATTTGAAAAGAGTTTACAAAACACAAAATACACAATAGCAAGTACAACAGACTAACATGTGACCAACTGGTACAGCGGGATATAGGGCTCTCCACACAAGGCCTTATAATCTATAAGTCCTTAACATGACATGCTGGAAGTCCTATGAAAGTATTTTTTTCCCCAAAAGCATTTTGTTTTTTTTGTAAATGCTGTATGCAGTTACGACATATACATGCGAAATTAGCAGTGAAAAAAACTGACTGGAAACCATGTATGAAGGCTTATACAGGCAAAGAACAGATTTCCCAGCAAGACCCTGCAACTTTGTGTAAATCGGTGGGAGAGTTGCAGTGATTCCTGCAGGTAAGCTGCATCTAAAACACAGAATTTTGTGTGGTTTTCACATGGTGGCTTTCATTGACGTATGCCCATAGAGAGGTTAAGACTCAGCACCCCTACCAATCAGATATTCTCAGCAGCTGATACACAGAAAACTCCTTTAACTATTAGTAACAGAGACTTGTCTGCTTCTGCACCCTTTGCCTTGTGACTTTAATCTTTTTAGGGTGAGGCCCCATGTTGCAGAAACGCAGCTTTTTTTGTTGCAGATTTTGCTGTGTTTTTTTTTTTTTGGGGAGGAGGAGTAGATTGAGCAGAAGCTAGAAGTATAAGAACTTCCTATATATTTCCCTTTCCTTTTGTGGCCACTCTTGGCTTTAGCGCAAAAAACAGCAGCAAAATCTGCCTCAGCCTAAATGAGGATGCTGCACTTTGCCCTGGATTGGACAGGTGAAATTTAATTTATTCCCACACATTATTCAGAAAACCTAATATTCTTTAGAATAAAGGATATTCTCTTCCAAATCATAATCTTGCAACATTTTACAAAGTCCGTTGCTTTTCCCAGTCTCAAAATTGTAAGTCTGCTGTTCTCCCCTAGAAATTCTAAGCGCCTTATTAAGTCCTGAAGGGCTGGTACTGCATCACGACGGTCCCCCTGTCACACGATAGTAATTTATTTATTCACTTCCTATAATGGATGATTAAGTCTTTTAACAGTACAATAATAACAGCCTGTCATTGACAATGAGATAACATGGGATTAAGGAGGGAACGTTTAGGGAAAGGAAGATGACAAGGTTTTCTATCATATTTACCTTTAGGCCCAAACAGGTTGTTCTATGGCGTTTGCCTGTTCTGCAGTAAATTCCCACTCACAGACACCATTATTAAGCTCTGTTGCTTTATTTTCCAAAGGAACTATTGCGGCAAATGTTTCCTGTGACTTCAAGATGAAATGCAATAAATAAATGTATGTATGTTTATTACATGGGTAGACACATCTCTTGCAATAGATTAATGATTTGTGGGACATGTTTAGTTCACTATTTGCCTTCATGAGTTCACACTTAGTATATAGACTCATCCAGTTTATGTAGCTTTATATTCCATTTTTCTCAGTAAGGCACATCTACATGACTGAATGCTTTAAACAAGGCTTGAAGGCTTTGCACAACATTTTTTAGTTATTTTTCCAATGTATCTAAATACACATTTTAAATAAGTATTAATTAAAAACTTTCCTACCATGTTGAGTCTACAGCTTTTACATAATCCTATATGTCTGAATGGTATCAGGCTACAAACATATTCTGAGCACTTGATAAAGTAGTGTCTTCTGGTGCCAATAAAGAACAGGTTTTGGCATCTTTTACTTACAAATACTTTTTGACCCTGAAGTTATATTGTCATTTATCATAGCAGAAACATATTTCTAGTCATTGAAGCTGTGCCTCATTGGCAAGATTAAATCATTATACTTTTTATTTAAAATGTTTTAGACTGTGGCCCCAAATTGCGGAAATGCAGCGTTTTTTGTTGTAGATTTTGCTGCGGTTTTTTGAGCCAAAGTCAAGAGTGAATTTACCAGAAGGGAAACGTCTAAAAGCTTCTTTTATATTTTCCATTCCTTTTCAATCCACTCCTGACTTTGACTCAAAAAACTGCAGCAAAATCAACAACAAAAAAGATGGATTTCCGCAATGTGGGGCCTTAGCTTTACCATAATGCAATAGCCATTTTCTATCAGTTTGCACCCTGCACTGAAAAGAAAATCCATATGAATGGAAATCCAGTTAATCCATTCAATTAACTGCCAACTACAAGTACATGACATGTATCAAACAAAAAGAGGGCTACAGGCTGAGGCCCCACATTGCGGAAACGCAGCTTTTTTGTTGTAGATTTTGCTGCAGTTTTTTTTTTTTGAGCTAAAGACAAGAATGCAGCAAAATCTACAGCAAAAAAAAATTGCGTTTCCGTTATACAGAAAAGTTACTCAAGCCAATAGAGTTGAAAAAAGTTAAGTTAAATTTTGCTGAGACTTAACCACTCATTGCATGATAAACATATAATTGCTTTTGCTACCTATATTGTCTATTAGATGACACATAATGACTATATAACATAGATTGTTTGCGCTTTAATTGCGTTTTCGGATCAATAACATTATGTTTGAATTCTATTGCGTTCTGCAACTTCCTATATTTTGCCTCCTTTATGTCTTGTTTCATACTTGATTGTTTTGGGAAAAATTGTTGCATCCTTTCTCTCTATTCTGTATTCATTGTTACTAAGATTGGCCTGATATTAGTAGCCTTCCATGAACTAGCATTACTAAAGAATAAACTCACAAAAATCAACGCAGTCAATAATTTTGTTTTCTTTTTGATCCAAGACAAAAGGGTCTTTGTATGTCTACTAGGGACATACTCCCAGTCTCACAAACGTCATGAATTCTTTGTTGTTTGAGGAGACTGATAAATATCAAATAGCTCTTTTACTGGTGCCATCAATCTGATAAGAAACTTTGTGTCTGAAGTTTTGGTTCCACTGATCTACTAGTATTTGCTGTCATTTGATGTAATTCATACCCATCAATGGCTGCTGAAAACTAAGATTATAGATAATTGTTGTCTATAAACTCATAAAGCGATATCAAGAATGCTAAGACTTTAGTCTTTGGGGACTTAAAGACATAAAAATGGCAAATGACTGCAGTATCAGAAAATTAGCCTAGCACAGACAGTGGTAAATTCACTTTTTTTGCCAAATAGCCTTAGAGATTACTCTTCACACTTTATCAGTACCTTTGAAACCCTATCCAAAATACACGGAGATTCTATCAAGCTGGAATAGCAGAGTACAAAATGCACACATTTTCATGTGATTCAGATAGAGAAGAAAGAATGTCAAATGTGTATATGAATATAGCTACGTTTACAGGCTAGATACAAATTATATGGAAAATATCAGACTGATAGATAGTGATGGCTGGTTACCTACACAGTATTGGTCAGTTTAGACATATGGGGCACATCTATTATGCTCTCTATGCCAGACTTCTGATGTAAAATGTTGCAAACAATTGTAACAACTGGATTTTTTACCACTTATCTGAAATGGAGGAGTGGCAAGGTCATACCATTGGCCCGACCAGATTTATTAAAATTTACACCAGGAGACTGGCATAAATTATTCAGGAAATCTATGTCAGCTATAAACAGGTGTAGATTTAAATCCAGGCGCCAGCGCAGGGTACAGTATATGAAGATGGGCATCGAAAATGGCAGTGTTCATAAATTTCCCCCATTAAGCAAATGTGAATAAAAAGCATATGTCAGTTACGTGGATCTTTTGTGCCCCTGGAGATTAGCTCTAGCAGAAGCATTGCCTACCAAATCTCCAGTTATAACCTATGAGACAGTATCACTTTTGGTCGGATCATGTCTGAAATGATCAGAGCTTAATATGAAAGTTAGAGTTTGAAACAGAGAGGATCTTCAAGAGCAATGGGATGCAGGGGATGAAGCAAATACTATTGACACTTGCTCAGTGAGCTTTAGATGATCGCCATAGAGACAAAGAGAATCTAAAATGGCTAAGCTCTCAGGACGAAAACCCTTTAAATCAATAGTAATGTCAACGTACTGTAGATGACTGGACACCCCTGTGCCCTCTGCCTATAGCACTGGGGTGGGAAATTGCTTTAAGCACAGTATTATGATATAGATAGGCTGTTATTCGGATAGGTCATCAATATCAGTTTGGTGATGGTCTTCTTGAACGCCCGACAAACAGTTGAATGAAACAGTCACGACAGCCTTGGAAATAGCTGTACACAGTGCAGGAACGGTAGTACAGATCTAGTTTTTCCTCAATTTAGGGTATATTGCAAAGTTATTATTTAATTAGTTTTATACATAAAAAACTTATTCAGTAGCTTTGACCAAGTGATACTATAAGGATAATGAAAATTTGTCTTATAAACATTTGATTTAGATCGGGGTGGTCTTCTGAAAGAGAAGTTCTTTGGAAAGGTATCACTTTATATTACGGTATATTGATTTTAGTCATATTGATTTCATAAAGTAAGTGGTTTGAAGATATTAAGGTGACTATTTTAGATTGTAGACTTTACAATGACAGGACACTCTTCACGGATAAGACAGGAGCATTATTAATACTTGCCACTCACTGATATATTGGATGTGTTTACTCTCAGAAGACATATAATAGCACCATTCATCTACACAATAATCAGTCAATGAATAGAGATGTCTCTTTGATAAATGAATAGAAGCTAAATGTGCATAAAAATACAATTGCACAGGAACTTACAATTACCAGACATGACTTAATAATTAATAGAGGTCAAACTTGTTTATGAGGACATTCAGTTTAATGAACCTGTGTATAGGTAATATGAGAGGTATACATTAAGTTTCTGGGCACAGGACCCCCACCTACAGTACCATCTTCCATTTATCATTATTAGTGTTTTATTATTAGATGTACATTCGACCCCTCAGGTACCAGTAGCACCTGCCATTTATGTGTCCTTATACCTACTGTATGCCCCAGGGACCTATATGCAGAATACATATGTACCTATAGAGTACTGGGATGTAAGCTGGGCGACATATTAAGAAACCCACATTCCAACATGCTATAATACATGGCACTTCTGTAAATTGAGCTTGGAATATAATAACTGTGAAGATTATAAATGGACCCAAAATTAGTTATCAGCAGTAAAAACTTGCAGAGCACCTGTCATGAGTGAGTGTCTGTAAAATGTCTTATAACTAGGGTTATACTAGTGCCCACAAATAGCACAAAATCCAGTGACCAAACATCCGGTAGTTAACTGAAGTGCCAATGGTACTGTATGGTGTATTGCTCATGGGTCTGGGGGAAGCTTTCTAAACAATTTAATAATGCGCCTCCTCATTCTACATATAACAAAAATATAATGGGGGTAATTTATTAAGACCGGTGTTTTGTACTCATTATTAAGTAATCATAAATACAGTGGGGAAAAAAGTATTTAGTCGGCCACCAATTGTGCAAGTTCTCCCACTTAAAAAGATGAGAGAGGCCTGTAATTGTCATCATAGGTAGACCTCAACTATGAGAGACAAAATGAGTAAACAAATCTAGAAAATCACATTGTCTGATTTTTTAAGAATTTATTTGCAAATTATGGTGGAAAATAAGTATTTGGTCAATAACAAAAGTTCATCTCAATACTTTGTTATATATCCTTTGTTGGCAATGACAGAGATCAAACGTTTTTTGTAAGTCTTCACAAGGTTGGCGCACACTGTTGCTGGTATGTTGGTCCATTCCTCCATGCAGATCTCCACTAGGGCAGTGATGTTTTGGGGCTGTCGCTGGGCAACACGGACTTTCAACTCCCTCCAAAGGTTTTCTATGGGGTTGAGATCTGGAGACTGGCTAGACCACTCCAGGACCTTGAAATACTTCTTATGAAGCCACTCCTTCGTTGCCCTGGCGGTGTTTCACAGTAGGTATGGTGTTCTTTGGATGCAACTCAGCATTCACTCTCCACCAAACACGACGAGTTGTGTTTCTACCAAACAGTTCTACTTTGGTTTCATCTGACCATATGACATTCTCCCAATACTCTTCTGGAACATCCAAATGCTCTCTAGCAAACTTCAGACGGGCCTGGATATGTACTGGCTTAAGCAGGGGGACACGTCTGGCACTGCAGGATCTGAGTCCCTGGCAGCGTAATGTGTTACTGACGGTAGCCTTTGTTACGTTAGTCCCAGCTTTCTGCAGGTCATTCACTAGGACCCCCAGTGTGGTTCTGGGATTTTTGCTCACCGTTCTTGTGATCATTTTGACCCCACGGGGTGAGATCTTGTGTGGAGCCCCTGATCGAGGGAGATTATCTTGTATGTCTTCCATTTTCTAATTATTGCTCCCACAGTTGATTCCTTCACACCAAGCTGCTTGCCTATTGCAGATTCAGTCTTCCCAGCCTGGTGCAGGTCTACAATTTTGTTTCTGGTGTCCTTCCACAGCTCTTTGGTCTTCACCATAGTGGAGTTTGGAGTGTGACTGTTTGAGGTTGTGGACAGGTGTCTTTTATACTGATAACAATGTCAAACAGGTGCCATTACTACAGGTAATGAGTGGAGGACAGAGGAGCCTCTTAAAGAAGAAGTTACAGGTCTGTGAGAGCCAGAAATCTTGTTTGTTTGTAGGTGACCAAATACTTATTTTCCACCATAATTTGCAAATAAAGTCTTAAAAAATCATACAATGTGATTTTCTGGATATGTTTTCTCATTTTGTCTCTCATAGTTGAGGTCTACCTATGTTGTCAATTACAGGCCTCTCATCTTTTTAAGTGGGAGAACTTGCACAATTGGTGGCTGACTAAATACTTTTTTTTCCCCACTCTTTTATCAAAATACTGATATGAACATATTAGCAATATTTTATGTGAAGTATAAAGTGGTGGTAACCAGTGCCACAACTTTTTGATCAGGGACTACCATTATGCATCATTTAGAGTACTGGTCTACTGATATGGGGCCAAGGAACCTTTTCAGAGCACTGAAGTAGCTGCAATCTCTGCACCACCTGTATGTATACTCCTTACCATAACTTTTACATCCCCCAAGCTTAAAAAAATCTGTGCATTCACAGATGATTAAAAACCTGATACCTTCATTCCCTAGTAGATCAGAGATGGGCTACATTTATATGTAGCAGTTTCACATAAATGTAGTGAGAGATATTTATCAAAACTAGTGCGAAAGAAAAAAATGGAGCAGTTGTTCTCAGCAACCCATCAGATATCAGTTTATTAGCTGCCCCTTGGAAAATCAAAGCACACAGCAGATATTTTTTTTTGCCATAGACAACCCCTTAAGGCTAAGGCCCCACATAGCCGTCCGCAGCCAAAAAGCACTGTGGGAAAAACAGCGGCAGAAACACATTGCAGTTTTTCCCGCAACGCTTTTCACAGAAAGTCTGCAGAATTTTTCACTGCGGACTTTGTACTTTAATTATACCTTTAAGGAAACGCAACAGTTTTTGAAATCGTAACATGTCTGCTGTGGAGGACACTTTGCAGGGACTGTAAGGCTACGGCCCCACGTTGAGGAAACGCAGCTTTTTTTGTTGCAAATTTTGCTGCAGTTTTTTGAGCCAAAGCCAAGAATGGCTACAAAAGGAATGGGAAATATATGGGAAGTTCTTATAATTCTACCTGCTGCTAAATCCACTCCTGGCTTTGACTCAAAAAACTGCAGCAAAATCTGCAACAAAAAAGCTGTGTTTCCGCAACGTGGGGCTGTAGGCTAAAACACTGTGGTTTTTACTTTGGCAAAATCACGGCATTTACGCTATGTGGGGCCCCAGCCTAACTTTTAAACTAGTTTTGATAAATTTCCACGATGGAGTTGATAATCTATCTGAGGCTAAGGCCCCACGTAGCGTCCCGAAGCAAAAAAAGCACTACGGGTAAAACCGCGGCGGCAACACATTGCGGTTTTTCCTGCGGGGCTTTTCAACAGAAAGTCTGCACAGGTTTCCTCTGCAGACTTTCTGCTTTAATTATACCTATCGGGAAACCGCCGGCATTTCCATAGGTATAATAGACATGACATGCGGCTTGTATTTTCCCGCACTGACATATAGCTCATATTTTCCCGCTATGTGTAGATGGGATTTGATAGAATTCCATCCACTTTGCAGGGACTGTAAAACACTGCGTTTTTTTCTGCGGCGTTTCTGCCGCGGCATTTATGCTACATGGTCGTAAATGAGGCCATTTCCTATATAAGTACATTATTATCTATGTAATGGCTGCAACACCCTGATTTCCACAGTTCTACTAAATCTTCTGAATGTATCTAAGATAGGCATTGGAAATAGGGTATTTACAGTAGCTAACACTGAACAGACCATCTGCTATACTAAATTTCAATATATAATTATATTTTCATCAAATGTTTTCTAGGAGAAAGAAGACTTTCATATAAAAAATTAAAAGGGGGTTTAATGATATATTTCTACAAGTACGGTCACAGAAGCCACATGGGGCCCGAGCCTAAGGCTGGATTCACATTTGCGTTGCAAGGACTTTTCTCTCTGCCGGTTTCAGTATAAAACTGGCATGAACTGGGTGGCAACCCGACGGACCTGAACCACAGAGCCCCGAATGGTAGTGTGAAACCAGCGTTACCAGGGGCGTAACTATCGGGGTAGCAGCGGTAGCAGCTGCCACAGGGCCCGGGACATTACGGGGCCCCGCGGGCCCCCGATGCTTTATTTTAATAGGCCGTTACCTGCTGGAGTAACGCCAGCAGGTAACAGACCCTATATACTTACCGATCCCCGGGGTCCCACTCACGGCCGCCTGCACTTCCGATTCTGCGGAGGTGGCTGTGTGCAGGAGCGGGGATCGGTATGTGAAGCTGCGGGCCGAACACCACAAGCTCTGCTATCATTATACTCCGGGGTCTTTTCAGACCCCGGAGTATAATAATAGGAGGCCCAGGAGAGGTGAGGAAACATAAAAAACAATGTACTTACCTCTCCTCCGCTTCTCCAGGCTTCGGGCCTGTTTGGTGACGTCCCAGACGTCAGCCGACGTCATTTTGCGTCGCGACGCCTTGCCCGCATCATGTGACGCCGGCCTGGTCCAACATTGAAGGCGGCTGAAGCAGCAGGGAGTGGACCGGAGCGAGAAACAGGTAAGTAACATTGTTTTTTATGTTTCTATCCTCCCCTGGGTCTCCGATCATTATACTCTGGGGTCTGAAAAGACCCCAGAGTATAATAATTGTTCATGGGTGGTCCACAATGGGACATATAATAGTGTGTGCAGGGGCCACTATGGGGCAAAATACTCAGTGCAGAGGCCACTATGGGGAATAATAGTGTGTACAGGGGCCACTATGGGGCAAAATACTCAGTGCAGAGGCCACTATGGGGAATAATAGTGTGTGCAGGGGCCACTATGGGGCAAAATACTCAGTGCAGGGGCCACTATGGAGAATAATAGTGTGTGCAGGGGCCACTATGGGATATAATACTGTGTGCAGGGGCCACTATGGGATATAATACTGTGTACAGGGGCCACTATGGGGAATGATACTTTGTGCAGGGGCCACTATGGGGCATGATACTGTGTGCAGGGGCCACAATGGGACATTATACTGTGTGCAGGGGCCACAATGGGACATTATACTGTGTGCAGGGGCCACAATGGGACATGATACTGTGTGCAGGGGTCACTATGGGACATGATACTGTGTGCAGGGGCCACTATGGGGCATGATACTGTGTGCAGGGGCCACTATGGGGCATGATACTGTGTGCAGGGGCCACTATGGGGCATGATACTGTGTGCAGGGGCCACTATGGGGCATGATACTGTGTGCAGGGGCCACTATGGGGTATAATACTGTGTGCAGGAGCCACTATGGCAAATAATAGTGTGCACAGGAATGCGTATTTTTTGGAGGGGGGTTGGAGGGGGGAGGTCCGGGGGGGGCGATTGGGGGCAGCGGTTCGGGGGGGGCCCATGTCAAATGTTCGCCTTGGGGCCCAGCCATTCCTAGTTACGCCACTGAGCGTTACATATGCATCGTTTGCCAAAGCAAATACTTGTCAAATTATTCCAATATGCTGATAAAAATGAGAGCTGCAACGTTTTGTTGCTATCCTCCTATCTTTTTCTGCACTAGTTTCTATAAAACTCCCACCTGTATCTTGATATATCTCTGCTGCTGTTTGCTGAGCAACAACCAGGTGACTCTGCCCCTTCAATCTATTCATTAAGCAGGCCAAAGATGATTTCAGACAAGACTTTAGACATGTAATTTATATCACTTATAAATGGATTGATCAATATGGTTAAATAATTAAAAAGAAAGCAAAGGTGAATCCAAAATATTTCCATTGGTTTGTAGTGGTATTGTACATTGTGCAACTTTAATATCATCTTGTTTATGGACTTAAGTACAGTAATTACTAGTTTATTAACAAAAGTGACTAATTCTGCTAGTATGACTGCTAGTGCTCTATTAGTGATTTTGATTCTTATATTGTTTTTATACTTGAACACACTCTGTACAGCAGCACAAGAACCTAGGATCTACAGGAAAACAACATGCCTATTGTGTAAAATTGTAATATTGTGTCAAATAAAATAAAATAAAATAAAATAGAGGCTTGTTATTAAGAGGTTAAGATGGCAGCTATGCCCACAATTTCTCACTTACATACAATTTCAAGGAACCAACCTTTGATGTTTTATGTATTTATGAAAAAATGTGGGGAAGAATATAGGAAGAACTTGTAAACCTGTTTAACTGTTGCAATTGCACAGTCATACTATACACTGAATTTACAATCCCACAAATGATTTATCTCCCAGGCATTTTATCTAAATACAGAATATGTTTCTATGTATTAGTATCAAATACAGGTATATGGAATTCGCTAACATTATCTGCATATTTGGAAATAGTGGTGACAAAGGTGTAAGCGCAGAACGTGTGTATATCCCATCACTGTCACAATTATGTGCAGATATATGCAAGGGATCTCAGAACCTGAGTGCATGGAATTTTAAACATCTACCATACATTAGTCATGATTTCTATTTTAAGACTCATCTATAAAAACAGATTCAGCATTTCTTGCCAAGTGATTGCTTCATTAATGCATAATGGTGATTATTATATGTAGACTTAGAAGAAAGACAGCTGTTAGTGTCACGTATACTCAGTGTGAGTCTGGGGTGCCTAGGGCCCCAGTAATTCATTCTGGAGGCCCACTGTACTTCTGTTTGAGTATGTAAATGCAGCATCCCAATGGACACTGCTACACACTGAATGAGTGATTTGCATTTGCTACGTTTTTATACCACCTGCATATAGTTTTGTATGTGCAATGTTAATGTTATTCCTGTATGGGCTGTTCCACTATGGATAGGAAAGTACAGAGCCAATGGTTTGTGCCGGTCTGCACATTGGTGGTTTGTGAGTGGAGACAAGGAGCCTTCACTGCGATTCTAGAGTGAGCGGTTGTGTGGGAGCCGAACTAGTGAGAGAACCCTCTGCTACCTACGCTGCAGTCCTGAGACAGAGAAAAGTGAGCTGCCGATTACTACTAAGAGAAACTTCAAGACTTTAGTGCCATTGGTGTAGAGTCTGAGGTCAGTTCAGGCCTTAGAGTTTAGACCCTGAAGGCAAGAACCACTCAGCAGACTACTGACACAGCTCCCAGGACAGAAACAAGGCAAAGGCTAGTTAGCAAGATACTACTGGAAAAATGTGTGTCAGTGTAATTTTAGGAATATGAGAATTAGTGGCAGGTAATATTTATACAGCGCCCCATTGGAGGGACCCGGAGGCTGGGAGTAGCAGTAGCAATGATAAGAGTTGTCAACTATGGACAGTAGACTTAACCACTTCCTCCAGCTCACTTCCTGGGCTGGTAAAGAGCTGAGGGGGCCTGCAGGATGCCTTATGGTGGTGGTAGCCTTCCCGTGGGTACCTCCTAATGCTCTTCAGCCTTCCTGAGCCAGGTGGAATTTGGAAGAGGCCTTGATGGTATTTCCGGGAAATGATTCAAGAGTCATAGGGTTGCAGATAAACCAGGATTTAACTTTACTGTAGCTCGTAGTTATACATCTCATAGTTATATGAGTTGTTTATTATGTTTGAGTCTTCCACTGGAGATATAGGCATAGAGTGGCATATGTCACCCATAAACTCTCATGTTAGAAAAATCTATAGTATGTGGCATATGGCTTTCAACTGGATGGCTGTGAATAGAAGGACACACGCTATTCTGATGAATGTCCTCTATATATTTCACATAAATACCAAGAGCTTTTCCAGGTTACTGTATTCGACAAACGTAACTCTTATGCATGATGTGAACAAAGTCTCATTTAATTGAAAACAGATAATATGCAAATGCATAATCTGCAATATGACAAGCATTGGTTCTATAACTTCTAACCTATGGGACATGCCGATTGGCTCAGTCTTGTCTTCAGAAATTATTGCATTGTAATGCACTGTTGAGCATACAGCTCCTTTACTTCAAGCTTATAGTTACATTTTTAGCAGGATTTACCACTTCTTTCATTTCAAAGAACTTTTTACCCCTAGTCTTTTTTGTTTTATTTTCCTCACCTTCATCAGTCATCAGTATTGTACTATATTATTATATACACTTCACAGATACTGAATGGTACAAATATTAAGATAAAACTTAACTTTTAATAATAAAAAATATAAAAAATCTCCAAGCGGACGTCAACTACCATAAAATACACAATCAGTAGTATCCTATGTTTGCATCCCCTAGATACATCAAAAAGGTTTAAACAAACTGCTTATCAGAGCCGGGGCTTCTTGCTTACCTGCCCTCACACTCCACAGCAATATCAACTAGGGATAACCCACACGTTATTGACCTATCTAAATGACCCTTTAATTCCACAGTATACTGAATAAATACGGTGCCATGATTCCACTAACTAATTGTACTCATAGCACATCTTACCCAGTCTTGGAGCCCCCCTATAGGCGTGACAGAAATCCCATACATATATATTGCTGGTACTAAAACAAATCTATATTAAATATCCCACAGGTGGCAAACAATTACCAAACTATAGTCGGTTCCCCCTGATTTAGGAACCCACTATACTATTACTAACTCTGTCAGTTAGGATACATGACCGCTACAAAAGCGACACACTTGGTCAATTGATAATCTATGACCACATTATAACTGTTCTAAATATTCATAACTGTTCTATCTGCTCTACGCGTTTCCCCTATGCAACCCATAGGTTCATCAGGAGCGATATTCACTAAAGTCAGGAACCATATTACCCTAACTTCCCCTACTGATAACTGCCAAATCCCATTACTATTCTATTGATAAAGAATATCGTTGTGCGGTAATAACCGCAGTTCCCAGGAGCACTGATGGTGTATATATTATTATATAGTATTATTATTTATTTTACTGTATAGTGCCATGTACTGTACATGCAGTATGTATATACATAGGATCTTTGTTTAGTCTTCCCCATTTACTGCACAAATGAACATATTCTTTGTGTTTTCAGGTTGCCAGTAGAGCAAAAATTATTTAAGGGTTCTGTCACCAGGGTGAAGCATATTACACCAGTAACACATTTAGTAGTCAGGTTAGGCTCACCTGAATAGAACACCTTTTCCCCCATGAAAATGTGTGCCTGCGTTGCAAAGATATAAATTTATTTCCAAATATGGAAACGAGCAGTCTGGAGCACCGAGAATGGCTCTATTGCTCTAAACTGATATGCCCCACAGTGCTCTGATACAGGGCCAAGCAAGATTTCAGCATAGCTCCCTGGCTCTGTGTGATAAAAGGAGCCCCAATTGTGTATATATTATATTGTTTATGTATATAGCATTAATGAATATATTGTTTATTCATGTGTCAGTATATTACATTGGTATGTGTATATAGGAGTGAGACTATAAACTTTCTGCTGCCCAAAGTCAGTAGTGGTGGCAGCGTGTATTTGGGGTGCAGGGACCGTGTGGGGTGTGATTTACACTCAATTTGTAGCCTGAGTGAGTGGAGTATTTTTATGGGGAAATGGTGTTACATTCAGGTGAGCCTGACCTATCTGAGTCTCTGGATTAATATACTTCACCCTGGTAACAAACTCCCTTTAATTTGTCAAACTATGGTCCAGCTTCAGATTCCAAATGTAAATGTAATACTATTTTTACATTGTATGAATAGTTGACAATAGATAAAAAAATTCAAGTAAAAAACAACAGTCTGAAAATAACAGATACTCGGCTTGTGACTCACTAGGGACTGGTGCCCAAGCTACTGACACATTTCAACAAGCCATGGGCATGAGTATCTCTTAATGGTCTACCAGGCGACTTATGTAGAGTGTACATAAAACACACTTCAGGTGCCCTCCCAGTCACCAGCCACTGCCCTCATGCACATCTAGAATGTCACTCATGGGCAGGCATGATATTTACCTGCAAATGCAAGCCTATCGGGAAAAGAAAGAAAGAAAGTAAGTATACTGAAATCTGCTCTAGACTTTAGCTATAGATTATAATGATAATCATATATTATACCTCATGTAGTTTGGAATTAAATGTCAACTCATTTTTTGAGGAGACTAAAAAGTAGGTTAGATTTCAGTTGCTAGGAAACAGAAACAGATCATAGCAACGGCTGTTCAAGTAACAGAACATGAACAAGCATGGTTTTGCCAACATGGCATTTAAATCCTAAAAAGACAATACGGGAAATATTGATTCAGGGTTATCGAGAATTACGGTCTTTTTGTTTTTACTGCAATGCATTCAGTTGGTAAGAATTACTTTAAAGGGAGTCTGTCACCAGTGTGAAGCATATTAAACCAACAACACAATAAGATAGGTCAGGCTCATCTGAATATAGTGCTTTTTTCCCCATGAAAATTTATGCCTCCATTGCTGAGATATTTCTTGATTTGACTATATACAAATGAGCATTCTGAAATACATTGCTCCAAATTGTTCTGCCCCAAACTACTCTAATGTACCTGTGTGAAGACAACAACACAGGGCCAGGTGAGATTTCAGCATAGCAAACTGGTCCTGTCAATCAAAGAAGGGAAGTGGGAAGAAGGGTGTACTAGAGCAGTGTGGAGCGTAGCAGTTTACAGCAAAGGATCTGCCCTCAGCGCTCCAGATTGCTCATTTGCATAATGGCAAATAAATGAATATCTTGGCAAAAGAGACATGGATCTTCATGGGGAAAAAGGTTTCAGTCAGGTGAGCCTGACCTATCTAAGTTGCTGGTTTAATATGCTTCACCCTGGTGACAGACTCCTTTTAAGTTAAACGTGTGTCACTACAGACCCTTATCTCCTCTCCATAGGAAAGGGGACAAGTGTTAGATTGCTGGAGTTTCCACCACTGGGACTCAAGAGCGATCAGGATAAAGGGGAACAATCTTCCTGTGAATGAAGCACTAGTGCACTTTGGTGTCCATTTACTTCTGTAGAGCTGCCAGGACTAGAGCACTGATTCACTGGCGATTCATTCACAGAGAGAATTCAAAGGGTCTTTTGTGAAAACCCCTATTTGTGTAAAAATTAGATTTTTTGCCCATTCACACAGTGCTCACCATTATTATGTGGGCAGGTCAACAAAGTCCAATAAATGTAACATTATTTGCAACAATAAACTGGCTTAACACACGAATGAAGTCTACCCTTCCCAGCTCCTAATTCGAGTAGATCTCAACTTCTGGAGGCATGGACCAACCAAGATGCGCCAATATTATTGAGAAATGTACATCTCTTAATAATTTTGTCACATCTCACTCTAGTGCAGCAAGATACTTAAAGAGGACCTTTCACATCCTCATGTATATGTGGTTTGTCATACCGCTAGAAAGCTGAAAGCACTGAATTCAGCGCACTGTCGGCTTTCCCGTTATGTGACCCGGGGCTGGAGATATCCAGGGTCTTAGTTTCACGGTTTACTGTCAGAAGGGCATCCCTGACAGTCTAGCTGTGCTGTGAGGAACGCCCCCCATATAGCACTGTACTGGGGGGGGGGCGTTCCTCACAGCTCAGCGTCATTGTTGGGCGGTAAGGAATGCCCCCTCTCTCTGCACTCATCCCATAGCTCTGTACTGTCAGAGGGGGCGTTCCTTACTGCCCAACAATGATGCAGAGCTGTGAGGAAGGCCCCCCCCCCAGTACAATGCTATGTAGGAATACCGTCAGGGAGCGCGTTCCTCACAGAGCAGCTAGAATGTCAGGAACGCCCTTCTGACAGTGAACAGTGAAACTAAGACCCCCGATATCTCCAGGCAGGGCCGGTTTTAGACAAAGTGGGGCCCTGGGCAAAATTAATAGCGGAGCCCCAAATGCTGATATGCAAACAACACCATCGTCTTCCAGTGGCAACCCCTATAATAACGCCTCCTTTCTGCCAACAAAAAAGTAATAAGCCCCATTTTACCACACACAATTCAAATGAGCACCTTTGTACCACCTAATAGATTTTTGCACCCAGTCATCAGTTATTATAGTGCCTCCTTATAAATAATAGTCTCTGCTTATAAATAATATTACACATTATCAGTAATAGCGCCCTTATAAATGATAAATAGTGCCCTGTATCAGTAATATTCCCCCTTATCAGTAACAGACACCCCGTAAAAATAATACTGCTCCCTTATAAATAATAGTTACCCTTATAAATAATAGTCCCCATTATCACTAATAGCCCCCTTTATAAATAAGCCCACTTAACAATTATACCCCCCTTATAAAAAGTTCCTCTCTTATAAATAATAGCTCCCCCCTTGTAATGGATGCCTTACATATAATAGTTCCCCCCTTATAAATAATAGCCCATCTTATAAATAATAGTTCCCCCTTATAATAGCCCCCTCATACTTAAGTTTCCCAATTTATATATAGTAACCCATCCTTATATATAATAGTTCTCCGTTATACAGTGTTGGACTGAAGGGCCTTAGGCCCACCAGAGGATCTTGTTCTGGGGCCCCACCCAACAGCTTCCTGCTAATAGCCTACACCACGGCTCCTTCACTGAAGTCTTACATATGTGCTGACTATCTGGTGTTACTGAGTATGTTCCCAGGATAGTCAGCCCCTATAATACTGTGCAGGCCCCAATAACTCCATGGCCAGTTCATGCACAGTACTGTATGCGGAATGACATGGCCACGGGGCACTACACATATGTGCAAGATTATAGTGAGGGAGCTGTGATGCAGACATAGCACACAGGGCTGCCAGCAGGAATTGTGAGCCCCCCCCCCACAGTATAATGCTCCACATGGTATATAATGCTCTACTGTATAAAATGCTCTCCTGAGCCCTCCAGTTTCCCCACATGGTATATAATGCTCCACAGTGACCCCACACAGTATAAAATGCTCCCCTGAGCCCCCCATAGTGGCCCCACATGGTATGTAAGGCTCCACACAGTATAATACTCCACAGTGGCCCACACAGTATACTACTCCTTAGTGGCCCCAGACAGTGCAATATGCTCCCCAGCAGCCCCACACAATATAATATGCTCCATACAGTATAATATGCACCTCACAATGCCTCCCCAGTATAATGCTCCAGTGGCCTAACACAGTATAACAAGCTCCATAATGACCTCCACACAGTATAATATACTCCCCAGAGGGGTTCCCCCAGTATAATGCTCCACAGTGGTCCCCCACAGTATAATATGTTCCCCACAGTCCCCCCCAGTATAATGCTCTACAATGGCCCCACAGAGTATCATATGCTCCCGGAAAGCCCCACACAATATAATACACTCCACAGTGGCCCCACACAGTATAACAGGCTCACCACACTGTCCATTCCCCCAGTATAAAGCTCCACAGTGGCCCATAGTATAATATGCTGCCCAGAGGGCCCCCGCTAGTATAATGCTCCACAGTGCCCCTCCAGTATTTTGCTCCACAGTGGCCCCACGCAATATATTATGCTCCCCAGAGCGTCCCTCCAGTATAATGTTCCACAGTAGGCCCCACGCAGTATAATATGCTCCCCAGAGGGCCCCCTAGTATAATGCTCATTAGTCCCCCCCGAATAATGACCCACAATGGCGCCACGCAATATAATATGCTCTGCTGATGGCCCCCCCAGAATAATGCTCCACAGTGACCCCACTCAGTATAACATGCTCCAGAAATGGCCTCCACACAGTATAATATACTGCCCAGTATAATACTCCACAGCGGCCCAAAACAGTATAATATGCTCTCCAGAGCCCCCCACAGTATAATGCTCCACAGTTGCCCAAAACAGTATAACATGCTCTCCAGAGCCGCCCCCCCCCCCAGTATAATGCTCCACAGTGACCCCACACAGTATAATATACTGGGGGGCCCCTCTGGAGAGCATATTATACTGTGTGGGGAAACCGTGGAGCATTATACTGGGGGGGGCTCTGGAGAGCATATTATACTGTGTGGGGCCACTGTGGAGCATTATACTGGGGAGGTGGCCCTCTGGAGAACATGTTATATTCTGTGGGGCCTCTATTGAGTATTATAAAGTGGGGGTGGCTCTGGAGAGCATGTTATATTCTGTGGGGCCACTTTGGAGCATTATACTGGGGAGCCCCTCTGGAGAGCATATTATATTGTGTGGGGCCTCTGTGGAGCATTATACTGGAGGGCCCCTCTGGAGAGCATAATGCTCCAAAGTGGCCCTACATAATATAACATTATCTCCAGAGCCCCCCCCCCCACATTATAATTTTCCACAGAGGCCCCACAGAATATAACATGCTATCCAGAGGGCCCCTTCCTCAGTATAATATGCTATCCAGAGGGGCCCCCCAGTATAATGCTCCACAGGGGCCCTACAGTGCTATTATTATATTATATTCTGGGGTCTCTTCAAACCCCAGAGTATAATAATCGAAGGCCCGGGGGAGGTGAAAGAAAATAACAAACAGTTATACTCACCTTGTCTTACCTCTTCTGGGCCTCCTCGCGCTGCTCCGTTATCCCCGCCGGCGCTGGCTTCTTCTTCTCTGCGGCTGACGTCACACGTTATGGACGTCACCCCTGCGGCCTGTGACTGGGCCTCAGCGATTACGTGCGGCATCCAGAAGATGACGTCGGACACAAGGACAGGTGAGTAAAAATGGTTGTTATTTTTACTTACCACGGAAAGGGGCCCTGCGGTCCCTTTCTGTTATTGATTTGTCCAGGCCTGACTCCGGGATCCGGAGTCATCAGGTTCCGGATCCCGGGGGCCCCTTTGGGGACGGGGCCCTGGGCAATTGCCCAGTTTGCCCCCCCTAACGCCGGCCCTGTCTCCAGGCACGGGTCAAACAACGGGAAAGCCGGCAGTGTGCTGAATTCAGCGCACTGTCGGCTTTCTAGCGGTATGTAAAACCGTATATAGATGAGTACGTGAAAGGTCCTCTTTAAAGGTGTTGTCCAGTTTCAGCAAATAAATATTATTGTTTGTGTAATGAAAAGCTATTCAATTTTCCAACATATTTTCTGAATCAATTCCTCTCACGGTTTTATAGATCTCTGCTTGCTGACATTCATTCTGCTTATTTCTAGTGGGTAAAAATCAGATCATGGTCATGTGATGGATGCACAGGTGCACAGGTCAACGCTCAATAGTCACAGCTCAATAATAGTCTTGCTATGAGCTGTGAACCTGTGTGTCTATCACATGTCCATGGACTGATTTTTTAATTTAATTGATCTAAGCATCTCTAGCAATCTATGAGGACATCTCTGTGAAAGGTATTTTGAGGTCAATTGTGGAACATCTTTAGCAGACACTGTGAGTTGCAGTGATTTACTCTCAGAAGCTTTGGGGTGTTATAAAAGGCAAAATAGTAAAAATTGCAAAATGTGGAAAGCACCTAACCTTCTTCTTTAAAGAGGACCTTTCATGTCCTCATGTATATGCGGTTTTACATACCGCTAGAAAGCCGACAGTGCGCTGAATTCAGCGCACTGTTGGCTTTCCTGTTATGTGCCCCGGGGTTGGAGCTATCGGTGGTCTTAGTTTCACCGTCCAAGATCAGAAGGGCGTTCCTGACAGTCTAGCTGGGCTGTAAAGAACGCCCCCTCTGACAGTACAGGGCTATGGACGAGTACAGTCAGGGACGCCCTTCTGACAGTGGACTGAGTTCGGTAACGACACCGATATCTCCAGCCCCGGGGCACATAACGGAAAAGCCGACTGTCGGCTTTCTAGCAGTATATAAAACCGCATGTGCCTGAGGACATGAAAGGTCCTCTTTAAACCCTTATTAACAAGAAGATCCCATTTATATAGAAGATCCAGTCAGTTTTTCGTCAATCATTTTGTAAAGTGTTTGTAGCATAGATCTGCAGCTTTCACAGATTGAGTATAGTGTGCACACGGAGCACACAATGACTCTTCGTGGGAGTTGGGTACAATGGCAACAGAATGAACCTGATTAATACAGGGATAAAATCAAAGTAGGTTTCCATAGCAACTAGAGAATGTATCAGCAGCATGATCATTTTGTATAGTTGTATTTAACTATTGCTTGTCAGACGGGGCTGCATGTTAATAACTGCCTAGAATCTCAATGAGCTGTAAAAGCAATTAGAATATATGGGTGTCACTACTGTATTTTAGATGTTTAAAGGGGTATTCCTGCCAACATAACCATTTTGAAATTTGTAGATAATTTAAAATTAAACATTTTGCAGAGTTTTAAAGATTTTCTCTAAATATCTTGTGGTCACAAGTTGTTTTCTTGATCGGTTGCCAGTGGATACGATCATGCATGGAGGACCTTTCTAAAATCACAAAATCTGCCATGATTTCCTTATTGTGGCCAGGATATCTTCTCATACATGTAGTGTCCCTGCCTGATAACCCAGCTACAATAAGAAAATCAAGGCTGGGTTCCTGTCAAGTCCTAGACCATATAAAGTTTCTATATTCGTGGTCGTATCCATTGGCAACCGATCAAGACAACAGATATCACCACTAAGAAAGTTAGAGAAAATCTTTTAAAACTCTGCAGAATTTGTAACTACTTATATTTGCAAAAATGTTTCTTTTAACTATCTACAAATATAGATATGATTATGTTCATGGGAATATCCCTTTAAGCAATATGTTTTTCTTTCCCTCTCATTATTTTATTTCTTTTGATGTTTACTTGTCTTGATAGCTGACATGTCTGAATTAAATACATACACTGCTTTTCTCAGAAGCAGAAGATACATTTTTAATGCCCAAGTTAAACCTGGTAAAATTTCTCATCCTCCTGGGCAACCCAATGGTGTATCTATTGGGGGTGCAGAGGTAGCAATTGCTACCAGGCCAGAGCAAGCCCAGAGGTCTCTCTACAACATATGAAGACATAACTATTATAGATAGCACATGGAAAATGGGGGCCCCATTACAGATTTTGTGCTGGGGCCCAGGAGCTGCAAGTTACGCCCCTGTGTTCAACAATACTTCCCATAGTGTCAATCACAGCTATCATAATAGAATTCTAACCACGAAAGCCAATAAAAATACCAGCCACTGTTTCTCTACAGTCATGGCCAAAAGTTTTGAGAATGACACAAATATTATATTTTCACATGATCTGTTGCCCTCTGGTTTTTATGTGTGTTTGTCAGATGTTTTTATCACATACAGAAATATAATTGCATTCATATTATGAGTAACAGAAGCTTATATTGACAGTTAGAATGAGTTAATGCAGCAAGTCAATATTTGCAGTGTTGACCCTTCTTCTTCAGGACCTCTGCAATTCTCCCTGGCATGCTCTCAATCAACTTCTGGACCAAATCCTGACTGATAGCAATCCATTCTTGCAGAATCAATGCTTTAATTTTGTCTGAATTTGTTGGTTTTTGTTTGTCCACCCGTCTCTTGATGATTGACCACAAGTTCTCAATGGGATTAAGATCTGGGGAGTTTCCAGGCCATGGACCCAAAATCTCTATGTTTTGTTCCCTGAGCCATTTAGTTATCACCTTTGCTTTATGGCAAGGTGCTCCATCATGCTGGAAAAGGCATTGTTGAGCGCCAAACTGCTCTTGGACGGTTGGGAGAAGTTGCTCTTGGAGGACATTCTGGTACCATTCTTTATTCATGGCTGTGTTTTTAGGCAAGACTGTGAGAGAGCCGATTCCCTTGGCTGAGAAGCAACCCCACACATGAATGGTTTCAGGATGCTTTACAGTTGGCATGAGACAAGACTGGTGGTAGCGCTCACCTCTTCTTCTCCGAATAAGCTGTTTTCCAGATGTTCCAAACAATCGAAAAGGGGATTCATCAGAGAAAATGACTTTACCCCAGTCCTCAGCAGTCCACTCCCTGTACCTTTTGCAGAATATCAGTCTGTCCCTGATGTTTTTTCTGGAGAGAAGTGGCTTCTTTGCTGCCCTCCTTGAGACCAGGCCTTGCTCCAACAGTCTCCGCCTCACAGTGCGTGCAGATGCACTCACACCTGCCTGCTGCCATTCCTCAGCAAGCTCTGCACTGCTGGTAGCCCGATCCCGCAGCTGAAACACTTTTAAGAGACGGTCCTGCCGCTTGCTGGTCTTTCTTGGGCGCCCTGGAGCCGTTTTGGCACCAATGGAACCTCTCTCCTTGAAGTTCTTGATGATGCGATAGATTGTTGACTGAGGTGCAATCTTTCTAGCTGCAATACTCTTCCCAGTTAGGCCATTTTTGTGCAGTGCAATGATGACTGCACGTGTTTCTTTAGAGATAACCATGGTTAACAGAAGAGAAACAATGATGGCAAGCACCAGCCTCCTTTTAAAGTGTCCAGTGGTGTCATTCTTACTTAATCATGACAGATTGATCTCCAGCCCTGTCCTCATCAACACCCACACCTGTGTTAATGGAGCAATCACTGAAACGATGTTAGGTAGTCCTTTTAAGGCAGGGCTGCAATGATGTTGAAATGTGTTTTGGGGGATAAAGTTCATTTTCTAGGCAAATATTGACTTTGCAAGTAATTGCTGTTAAGCTGATCACTCTTTATAACATTCTGGAGTATATGCAAATTGCCATTAGAAAAACTGAAGCAGTAGACTTTGTAAAAATTAATATTTGTATCATTCTCAAAACTTTTGGCCATGACTGTACAACAATGTTAGCTACAATGCTTGTACAGTGCAACCATATAAACTTTAGCATGTTCCCGCATTAGGACCTGTACCTCCTGCAGCTTCACGCCTGTGCCAAAATGCCTCCATAATGTATATGGAATAAAAAGTTCTGGAGAGAGAACATAAATCCTGTCAATTTGTAGTATTCTGTTGACTGCTTCAGAAGCATGTCTGTCTATCATGCTACTGCTACCATTGATTTTCTTGTGGAAGGTATAGTGTGGCGTGTTCCATTTATACAGAGAAAGCAACTGTGCCCTAGACAGCTACCAATTCTGCCTACACTCTGTCTCAGTCCTGAATTCCTGTACAAATTATTTTTTAAGGATAAATAAAGAAGTGTTTCCTCTTAATGTCCATTTATTTAAAGCGCCATCACATGACAAATTTAGGCAAAAAATAAACAATGACAGATGTACCTAAACATAACAGCTCAGCAGTGGTGTAACTAGGAATGGCTGGGCCACAAGGCGAACATTTGACATGGGCCCTCCCCCCCGAACCGCCGCCCCCAACCCCCCTGCACAAACCGCATTCCTGCGCACACTATTATGCGCCATAGTGGCCCCTGCACACAGTATTATGCACCATAGTGGCCCCTGCACACAGTATTATGCCCCACAGTGGCCCCTGCACACAGTATTATGCTCCACAGTGGCCCCTGCACACAGCATCATGCAGCATAGTGGCCCCTGCACACAGTGTTATGCCCCCTAGTGGTCCCTGCACACAGCATTATGCCCCATAGTGGGCCCCTGCACACAGTATTATGCCCCATAGTGGCCCCTGCACACAGTATTATGCCCCATAGTGGCCCCCTGCACACAGTATTATGCAGTATAGTGGCCCCTGCAGACAGTATTATGCCCCATACTGGCCCCAGCACACAGTATTATGCACCATAGTGGCCCCTGTGCACAGTATTATGCCCCATTGTGGACCACCCATGAATGATTATTATACTTTTCAGACCCCAGAGTATAATGATTGGAGACCCAGGGAAGCATACAAACATAGAAAATAATGCTACTTACCTGTCCCTGGCTCCGATGCACTCTGGTGCGCGACTTCGGCCATCTTTAATGTTGGATCAGATCTCGCGTGAGTCAGGCCGGCATTGCGCCGCATAATGATGTTGGCTGACGTCTGGCACGTCATCAAACAGGCCCGAAGCCTGTGGAGCGTAGGAGAGGTGAGTTACAGTGTTTTTTTATATTCCCTCACCTCCCAGTCACCTCCCCTATTACAAGAAAGCGTCCAGGGGATGTTATTGCCACCTTCTTTTATAATGCAGGCCCCGACATGACTGGGGCAGCCATGAGGAGAGCTGAAAGGTTGGTTGAGCTGACTACAACCACTGTGAACTAAACCGTGATAAACTAATACTCCAATCCTTCTGACATTCCACTATTGGATTGTTGCACATGGGCAGCCAAAAGTAAGGGTAAGGAAGTGGCTAGATTATTGAGGTATTGTTTATGACCTTAAAATAGTACCCTTTGGAAAAGACTTTAGTTGTGTCAAAGTTAGTGTACATGCAGCCTATCCAACACCATGAACTCAGTGCGACCCTCTCATCACCCTGCTCGCCTATGGCCTATAAGAGCCACAATGACTAGTGAACTTCAAATGCAGACAAAACAAAAAGGCAGATAAGCCCTGGTCCAGAGTAAATATAGACTTTAATCTGATCCTGCCATGCCTATCAACCAACAGACCTTTATTTTTAATAGCATCCGATTCATATTGAGCATAATGCTTTTCATTTTGGCACAGATATATTTTTGCACATACGGAGGACCGTGATGGGAACAATGCATTAGACATCATTCTATTATTATTATTATTATTGTTTTTAAATTATATGTTTATATTTATATTTTTTCGTTATGAATATGTATTTATAATGTATTGCCCTTTTCACTACATGTTATAATAGTATTTGTTTTTTAGATTTTTAACTTGTATATACATTGTTTGTATGTATTGAATCAGCATTATCCCCTGGCTCCCTTTACCCCCTATCTTGTGTTCTTTTATAAGCGTTATAGTTGTTCACTCATCCATTTCAACATAACGATGTCCTTTCAACAATTAACCACGTCTTTTACTTCCACATATAAATAACCTCCGTGTGCCATTGCATCACAGCGCTATATTTTAGCACACTAACCAATATTCACCAGCGCGGCAGATTTCTATATTCTGTGCTGTAGAGATATACTATTTGGTTCTCTCTTCACCGAGCTTGACTGTTATTGCGCAACATGCATGCGCTCTCGACATCCTAACAGCTGATCGCGGTCACAACACCTGTCCGATCGTCCGTCATCATCATTATCAGTGCGCATCACGCATACTCCCTGGCTATTTCCTCTAGCAGATGATCACTGCCACGACTCATCACTGCACAGCGATCTTTTGGCATTACTACCACTCTACCCCCCCCCCCTTTTTTCTCCCGCACGAACACTCATGTCCATGTTATGTACCCATTTATTCATCTAAGTATCTGGTATTTTTCATTTACTCCTGACACACGATCCCCTGAACTTCAGGGGGAATGGTTACCGCCCATTTTAGTCCAACTTTTTTATTTTTTAAAGTATATATATGTCTTGTCCTCTACACTATGTTATTGTTCACACTTTAAAAAGGGCTTGTCCCGAAATGCGTCGTGTGAATTACCTTATTGGATTAAAGTCTACATTTATTCTGGACCAGCGCTTATCTGCCTTTTTCTTTTGCCTGCATTTGGAGTTAACCTGACATGTTTCCTTCATGTATCCAAGGCCAGTAGCTGCTGTACGAGGTCCTAATTAACCTGAATTAAGTCTACATGCCTAAAAAGTGGTTGTGAATCCATCACAACCCGCTAAGGTGAGCAATATATATCAGCAACTTGATATTTGTCATCCTGCGGTTTTACACTATTAGCGATCTGCGCTGTTGTTTCTCTGTTTTTCATACTACAATGACTAGTGAGGCCGCCATTTTTGGCTTACTCTTGACCGCACCATTATCCCACTGCTGTGCCCCGGATCACTACAATGACATCACTTTATGATTAGTAGGGGGAAAATTTTGGGATTTCCGAAAGCCACAACACTGCATTCACTTTATAGCATTTTTATGCACAGCTGCACCATATCCACCTGTTGTATAGGGAACTGAATGAATTCACTTGTTAGGGTCTTGCCAACCGTAGCAATACCCTGACACTACTGCAGCGGTCTGGGAGGAAGGACAGAGACAAGTGAGCCCTAATCTCACCCCAGCCACTGTCCCTTCCTATTGCCTCAGTTACCCTAAACGGTAAAAGGACAACCAGAAGACGAGCCCTATACTGGGTAAGTGACACACAGAACAGGACAAGACAAAACAACACAGAAGCAGAGTGAGCAAGCCAAGGGGTCAGTAACAAACGAGCAATGCAGTACAAAATCAAAATCCAAGAGAATAGTCACAAGGAAAGCCAATGGTCAGAGAATCAGGTAGCAAGGGATATAACAAGGAGAGCAGGCAAAGACAGTGCAATAACCGGCGACCATGTGAGGACTGACAACCTATTTATAGAAAGTCTGGGACCAGCCCCAGACCTGATAGGTACACAGGCTGTCAATCACACAGGCCAGGAAGAGATTAACTCTATGCAGTCCAAAGAGAAACAATGCTCAGAACACGGGTGTGGCTTTACACAGCAAGGGAACTAGGACCATGTTCAGACTGAGCAACAAGAAACCTATACAAGGAATCAAACCGAACACGCCTCCTTCGCCACAGCGTGCGAGCAGAGGGTGGCGCCGAGACCCGAACAGGCAGAGACGTTACATCACTACTGTGACTCCTAGAGGTTGATCTTTCGCAAATGATGAAGTAATGTCATATTCGTGTGAATAAGTATTGCTTATACTTATGGAAATATCTCTTTAAGTACCACCAGTCACCAGTTAAGATAGCAGCGGGAAACCTGTATTTATTTTAATGTTTTTCAATTGCTGCAACCACAAATGATTATTGTAATATTCATTTAATGACATTATATATTTGATCATTTACATGGTTTCCTATTTTAATGACTTTGGAACAAATTAGACTATGGAGAAATAATGTCTAACAAAGTGTACTCCACCATCAGCAACATTTTCTTCTAGTGAAGTAAGTTGTTCACTCAGCAATATACAATACATAACTGCATGCTCATTGCCTGCTTTAATTACTCTCATTTCATAACTCGGATTTTCAGCATATATTTTGGATTATTCTGTTCAGTTATATGATTCTATTAGGACTCATTAATCTGTTATATTCATAATGTACTTATCCAGCTGCAGTTTAAGCAAAAATCAAAGTGGAAACCAGAAACTGTCCAAGAGAACCTGATGAGTAGGTATGTCAGACTACTAGATAATGGTTGGGATAAATCTCAGAGACAAGCAAATGGTGGAAATGAGAGAAATAACTCAGCCATATTGATATTAATGGATTTCTAATTTCTTTCTAACACTTCTGAGGGCTGTTTGTGGTGCATGAAGTACATTTGAACCTTTCCAGACGTGTAGAGAGCTTAGTTTTACCTAATATTAGTAGAAGTCGACTGTATGTTACCTTGGTGTCTAATAGCACCTGCTCTTTTTTTTTTTTTTTTTTTTTTATCACAGCACTCTATACAGACACATAACTTGAAAATACTAACCCCTCAGAGAGCTCCTGGGATTTTAAAGATCACCTGCCAGTTCTCCTGATTTATTTTAGTAAATGCTTTTCTTTCCCATTATATACTATTTTTGGAGCATCTTTATTGAACGTTACAGCTCCAGCTCCTTCACATTACTGCAGGCTGGGTCATAAATCCAGAACAGAAAGTGAGTGTGTTCATGTATGTCATTCTATGCATAATGCCAGGGCTACGCTGCGACTTTATAGGTTGCATACAACTCAGTGTATTCATTTGGGCTGTAGCTCAATAATTATAATCAATTAGTAACGCTACAAAAAGTCCCAGTGTAGCCCTGACCTAATGTGTTTGAGTATTTAGATGTATAATGCATTTGGAAAGTCTTTGGACCTTTTCAGTTTTTTCACATTTTGTTATGTTGCAGTCTTGCGCTAAAGTTTTTTCTTTAAGTTCTTCCTCATCATTCTGCAATTTATACCCCATACTGACAAAGTAAAGATGTAATGTTAGAAATCCTTACTAATTTATTGAAATGGAAAAACTAAAACATTGCATTAACATCAGTATTCAGATTACTCAGTTCTTAGTTGAAGCACTTTTGACAGCGATTACAGCCTACAGTCATCTTAGGTATGATGCCACAAGGTTTGCACCTGAATTTGGGGATTTTCTGTGATATTTTTACACAGATCCTCTAAAGCTTTGCCAGCTTGGATAGGGACTGACATCTAAGGTCTCTCCTCAGATGTTTAATTGGTTTCAAGTCAGGATTCTGAATGGACTACTCAAGGACATGCATGGAATTTGTCTTGTCTTGTTTGAAGGTGAACATTTGGCCCAGTCTAAGGACCAGAGCACTCTGGATTAGTTTTCCGTTAAGAATATCACTGTATTTTGCTCCATTCAGCTTTCCCTCAATCCTCACTAGTCTCCATTTCCCAGCTGATGAAAAACACCCCCAACAGCATGATGCTGCCACCACCATGCTTCACTGTAGGGATGGTATTGGGCAAGTGATGAGCACTGCCTGGTTTCCTCCATTTAGAACTGAAGTCAAAAAGTTCAATCTTGGTTTCGTCAGAACAGAGAATCTTGTTTCTCCCAGTCTGAGAGTCTTTTAAGTGATTTTTTGCAAACTCCAAGCTGGCCTTTGTGTCTTTTACTGATGAAAGGCTTCAATTTTGGCCACTCTTCATAAAGCCCATATTAGAAATTTCCATAAATCTTTGGCAAGTAAAATAAAACTATATTTGCCATTTAGCCATAACTACGTTACTGGCCAGCAGTAGATTAAAGGTAATATGTTGCCAAATAATGACCTATTTTTTTAAATTAAGTTTTATGTTAAACATATCTGTTACGTTCAAATGCAATTTTCACTCAGCTTACAGGAACTAGTCACAAAACCTGGATTACCAACTACCATGGTAAAAGCTGCTACTAGAGATACCGCACACCTAAACTGACGCCAAAACCAGCCTCCAGACCAGCCCCTAGCGGTGGAGATGGACTTTGCAGATTCCTTCAACTGGCGTTAGTAACAACAAACAGTGTACCGCATGTTGGCGCACCACAAGTAGCAGCAGACCCAGAATCTAAGACTACTCACTGCAGGAACGTAGGACCTGACAGGTGATAGAAGAGTTCGTCTATACAGGCGTCCAGGCTTTCCCAACAGACGAGGACGCGGAGACTTCCGTTGCTGCGGAGCAGCCGCAAGAATCGCAAGTATTGGAGCAGTAAGGAAGCAGAGTGGTCGTCTATCCGGTTGACAACAGAGATACAGTAAAATTCAAACGGGAGAACAAATGGAGTAGTCGTCTATCTGGTTGGTAGCAAGATAGCAGCAAGGTACAGAGCATAAGACAAAAACAGATCCAGGAGAGGAGCAATGGTTAGAACCCAGCAGACACGTGAGAGCCCAGTCGGCAGACCAGAGCCAAGCAAAACAGCAAATCCAGGGGTCAGGAACACAAGAGCCAGGTGAGACTATTGACTAGAGACTAAACCAAACTAACAGGACAACAACTAATAGCCAGCAACAAGGTTCAAACAGACATGGTCTTTTAAAGGCCCAGAAACCAACAGGTGAAAATCCTTAAAGGGGAACACACACCAAATAATAAAAATATTACAGGGAAGTTGGTAAACTCAGAACAGCAATCCCTGAGGTTCCAGCTCTACTCCTACAAATATCTTTAAAGAATTTTTGGTGAGTTTTTTTTAAACATTTTCTATGTTCAGTATCAATATTTTTTAAAATTCACAAAAATCATGCAGTTCTTGCTACTAAGCCAAATAATATTCTGAGATGTTCTTTTCAGTAGCCACCTCACTTATCAGTGCACTGATGGTCACAGCTATCATGTACAGTGGGGAAAAAAAGTATTTAGTCAGCCACCAATTGTGCAAGTTCTCCCACTTAAAAAGATGAGAGAGGCCTGTAATTGACATCATAGGTAGACCTCAACTATGAGAGACAAAATGAGAAAACATATCTAGAAAATCACATTGTCTGATTTTTTAAGAATTTATTTGAAAATTTTGGTGGAAAATAAGTATTTGGTCACCTACAAACAAGCAAGATTTCTGGCTCTCACAGACCTGTAACTTCTTCTTTAAGAGGCTCCTCTGTCCTCCACTCATTACCTGTAGTAATGGCACCGGTACGAAATTGTTATCAGTATAAAAGACACCTGTCCACAACCTCAAACAGTCACACTTCACTATGGTGAAGACCAAAGAGCTGTGGAAGGACACCAGAAACAAAATTGTAGACCTGCACCAGTCTGGGAAGACTGAATCTGCAATAGGCAAGCAGCTTGGTGTGAAGAAATCAACTGTGGGAGAAATAATTAGAAAATGGAAGACATACAAGACCACTGATAATCTCCCTCGATCAGGGGCTCCACGCAAGATCTCACCCCGTGGGGTCAAAATGATCACAAGAACGGTGAGCAAAAATCCCAGAACCACACGGGGGGACCTAGTGAATGACCTGCAGAAAGTTGGGACTAACGTAGCAAAGGCTACCATCAGTAACACACTACGCCTCCCTTTGGAGGGAGTTGAAAGTCCGTGTTGCCCAGCGACAGCCCCAAAACATCACTGCTCTAGAGGAGATCTGCATGGCGGAATGGGCCAACATACCAGCAACAGTGTGTGCCAACCTTGTGAAGACTTACAGAAAACATTTGACCTCTGTCATTGCCAACAAAGGATATATAACAAAGTATTGAGATGAACTTTTGTTATTGACCAAATACTTATTTTCCACCATAATTTGCAAATAAATTCTGAAAAAAATCAGACAATGTGATTTTCTGGATTTGTTTTCTCATTTTGTCTCTCATAGTTGAGGTCTACCTATGATGACAATTACAGGTCTCTCTCAGCTTTTTAAGTGGGAGAACTTGCACAATTGGTGGCTGACTAAAAACTTTTTTCCCCACTGTATAGGTAGATAGGACACAGAATCCACCAATCACAATAAGCAATTTCACAGCTTATCTATTCCCCACTCTGTGCAGTGACTTTTGCCAAGAGCATGCCTAGAAAACATTCCCATAGAAGTCAATAGGATCTGCTCCAGATCATTGTGTCTATTGTCTATGGTTCATCTCAAACACTCAGGGTGTTACAATCTATTTTAGGCTTAGAGGCATGAGTTGGGATTGCAAGATCATTAGGATTTTTTTTAAAATATAGATAATCACATGTAAAATTATAAACATTACCAACAATTCTTTCAAAATATGTTTAATATAAAAATATGATTTAAACAATGAGTCATTTCCTGGCAACATATTCCCTTAAAAGGTAAAAAATCCATTTTAGATTGCAGGTGTATTTGTACCTAGAAAAGATTTTGAACTAAGAAAACAGAATACATGAAAGTCAGGATGTTTATAGAGTGAAGAACCTGGTTACATTGACATTTTTAAAGGGAATCTGTCCAATAGAAAAGTTCAATCTGTAGGAGGTATGATATAGGGCAGAAGGAGATTTGTGCACAAAGACTCAGTGTAACTTGTCATTTACCCACTAAAATCTCTGCTCTTTCTATGTTGAGAAGTCAAGGTGGCAGCCCTATGAGACAGCTTCCCCTCTGCGTCACCCAGTTTTCAGGAGAGCGGTGGACTGTGGTCCTCTGTATTCTCTGACCAATGCTCCATTCACTTTTATGGGGTTTCCAGGGCTGCTTGAGATTAAATTACCAGCAGCCCCATAGCAGTGAATGTAAGCAGACTGGTGTTTCATTCATGGGGGGATGCAGAGGGACTTTCAGTCTGACCCCCAGCCATGTGACACATATTTCCTGTCTTTGGATAGGGAATAAGGGTTTATAATGAGACAAAACAGCATTGGCGTGTTTCTCCTCCACCATTTCTTATTGAGCCACTTTGAATCCTTTCATCCAAATTAGTGTTGTCATGAGCACAAGGCTTTTTACATCAAAATATCTACAGCTATGCAAAAATTGACCATACAGCAAGGCAGATTAGATATTTAATGAAATTACTTAAAATGATGGTCTATATATATATATATATATATATATATATATATATCCTCTATATATACTTAATGGAATTAACTTTCAATTATAATAAATGGTTCTCTATTATGGCTATTAGCTTCAGGTAAGCATTTCCCTGGAAATAACCTGCTAATTTAATGCAGCATTCCTTGTGTAGGCGTTTTCTGTGTTTTCCCATAGGCTTCTGAAAAAGACAGAAAAGCACCAAATCCTATACTTTTCAGTGGCTTAATAGACAGGGGGGAGCTATTGGGTTTGCTGAAGTAGCAGTCTCTACCAGGCCCCAGAAACTGAGGGGGCCCCAAAGATCCCATTATTCTGAATGGTACATGGCAGATAGGGGCCCCATTTGCAGGCCCCAATACAAAAGTTACGTCTCTGTTTATAGATACTTTGGGCCAGACATCTGCTCTCATTATAGCCTAAAGACCTTATGAAAGACAACATTTACAAATTGATCAATGTCTGTTTCTGCTACTGCACACTTACCGTATATACACAAAGCCTTAGAGATACAGGAAACCAGAAATCTGATTTTGCTCTACCCAGCTCTAGCAGTAGATTTTTTTTTTTCTAGTTGATCTGTCTCCAAAAAATGAAAATGTTAATTTTATGATAATTTAATATTTTCTCAGCCTAGAAAGTCTAACTGTGATAAATGATTTTCAAGGCAGTTTCCAGTTCTCCTTTGTCCTCAAAGAAGAATTCTGAACAATTTTCATGAACAGGTGCTAGAAACAGATGTACTATATTGTGCAGCAACATTAAAAAGGACAGTTTGATTTATAGGTGTATTAAAATGACCCAGACAAATTGATATCAAGCCAAATTTATGATCAGGTCATTTTGCTTCAGTTAAGGAAATTCTGCTTAAGGCGTTTCCATATGTAATCTTTTCTCTGATCCTAATTCATTTTGTTGTACAATCTCTCATGTTGACACTTGGCATGATTTTCAGTGAAATTTAAAAAAAAGCAAAAAAAAAAAAACGTTTAGGTCAACTGACATATATTTAATGGTCTACATGATAAACAGGGGTTTACTCAAAAGGTTCTCTTCTTAGCTTCTGTTTTCCGTCTTTACACAAGTTTCATCACAGCCCAATTACGTCCCTTCAGCTCGATCAGTCATCCATTGTTATTTAGGTACAGTTATGAATGTTTGGCCAAACAACAAAATGTAACTTCTATGGTGATCCTTGTTCCACCATGTTTCTTTTGCCATCTGGTATGGGCACTGCTTGTACATTCTGTGCTCATTGTGTTAAGAGAATAACAAAAGTACACAAGTTAATGTGTTCATAGGAAATAAATAGGATAAAATATTAATATTGTATGTAAGAAAACTGGAGGAATAACCTATTTCTTCCTGAACTGCTAATGTCCTGGCACCTCCACTTATAACTATCAAGTTTGCATTGTGCACAACATATCTTGCTTGATATCTGGAGGAGATAGCTGTGTGACTACTTGTGTAGAACAGCTGAGGAATAGAGATGGTTGAACTTCTGAAGACTTGTTTCATTTTGTCAGGGCTACTTGAATTCTGTCTAGCCCATTTGTAGCTCTTTAAGCAAGCACTGCCAATGTAATGTCAAAGTGACAGTAATATGTATGACTACGAGAAAAATACTAAAAGGGGGACCTGGTCAGTGAAAATTATAGAAAACACACTGCATCATACAGTCAACTTGGATTGTTGGGTTGACAACTGCAGTTTTTCTGCATGTTTTAGCAAAAAATATTATTGCAAAAAATACTTAACAAGAAATTTAGCGCATCCATCGCTTGAAGCGCATCCCTGTGTACTCCGATCCCCGGGAGCTGTAGGCGCGATGTGATGACATCACTCACATCGCGCCTGTAGCTCCCTGAACAGTCCGGGACAAGAGACAGCAGGGGAGCGAGGAGAGGTGAGTATCAGTGTTTTATTATGTTAAACTGGAGGCAGATGAAGGGGGGACATCAAACTGGAGGCAGATGAAGGGGGACATCAAACTGGGGGCAGATGAAGGGGAACATTAACCTGGGGCAGATGGAGGAGAGCATTAAACTGGGGGCAGATGAATGGGGGCATTAAACTAGGAGTGCAGATGAAGGGGGACATTAAACTGGGTGAGATGAAGAGGAACATTAAACTAGGGGGGCAGATGGAGGGTGAAATTAAACTGGTGGCAGATGGAGAGGGGCATCAAATTGGGTGCAGAAGAAGGGGGGCATTAAACTGGGGGAAGAAGAAGAGGAACATTAAGCTGGAGAGGGTAGATGGAGGGTGACAAACTGGGGGCAACTGGAGGAGGACATTAAACCATGGGGGTAGCTGGAGGTGGACATGTCTGCCTCTAGTTGCCCCAGTTTAATGTCCCCCTCCAGCTGCCCCAGTTTATTGTCCCACTCTAGTTGCCCCCAGTTTAATGTCCCCCTCCAGCAGCCCCCCAGTTTAATGTCCCCCTCTAGCTTCCCCCAGTTGAAACTGGGGCACCAGGAGAGGGGACTTCATACTGTGGGGCAATTGGAGGGGAACATTATAATGTGGGGGCATATAATGTTAGGGTGACTGTAGGATTATACTGTGTGGGGTGTGAGAAGGTGACAGGCAGAGTACTGGAGTCTCGCTATATTAGCCCCCGGTTTTTAACATATGTCTGGTCCAGGGCGGGTTTTGAGTAGGCCTTAGCCCAGGTGTAAGTCCTATTCCTCATTACTGACCCATAAAAGCCTACAGAGCCTGCACTTCAGGGCAGACCCTGGAAGAGAGTGGAGGCGCCTGGGTTTGTCTGAAGCTGAGAGTCTGGTGAGACCTGTGCCTTGTTGCTATTTTGTTTTGTTGGAGCAAGCCACACGTATAGCTAGGATTATTTCTGTTCAGTTAGAAGCTCAGATGAGCAGGATTTTGTTTTCTTATTTGCCTGAAGTTATGCTGTGTTTACTTTGCCTGTTTTACCTGACATAAGGTTTATTTATTTTTTGCCATTTTTTAAATAAACCTGTTGCACCAGAGCTTTGTGTTCCTGTCTCTGGCTGTTTGGGTCCGTACCTGTGCTGCTACCAAGCTACCTCCCCCACAGGGGGCACATAGAAAAATGGATGAGAATGGGTGGAGTCAATGTACAAGTGGGTGGAGCTAAATTTGCTGCGGTGCACATAGCCCAATCACAGGGGTATTTTATGTAATACCCCTGTGAACATAACATAATCAGGAAGTTATTGGCGCTGTGACCCAGATGTTTACCTTCGTCTAGGTTGCAGCGCCAAAAGAGTTGCACCAAACACTTACACAACACATACACAAAGTCATCAATAAAGTTTACGTTTGACCCTGTCCCTGTCCTGCCCATACCTGATCTTTCTAGAGTAAAATATGCCAACCACCATACATCAAAATAATAGCAATAACGATTATTACTAGAGGTGAATGTATAAAACATTTCTGACAGGCGGAAAGTTCCATCAGTCAGATAACACATTTTCAACCATTGAAGGTCACCGTATAAAATCCCAGTTTTTGGCAGCTTTCAGATAGGTATAATAGCATGTGGTAATTGGGGGGTCCACTTATGAAACCTTAGCACTGGTCCTACCAATGTGTTAAAACGGCCCTGACTGTGTTTTTTTTTTTTTTCATTGTTCTGGCATTGCTTTAGCTACACTATGCTCTTTTCCCCAGCCTGCTATATAATAAAATAGCTCTTCTGTTTTCTGCCCTGTATCCTTGCATTGTAACATCTCCATCGGCCACTCATGAGTCGCTGAGAGGCTGTCAGGTGATGCTAGAAGCCTACCAAGGTCACAGAAACCATGTGACCCTCCTCTTTTGCTCTTCTACCTCATATTACATATAGCATTGACCTTTTGAGTTTGTCTTAGACAGATTGCAAATGTTTTGGTTTCGTCAGAAACTGAAACTTTTGGAAATTGTGGGTTGAAACTGGCTACAAACCTGTCTGCTCATTTATACTGAAGACTTGTGCATTTAAATATATATAATATAATGTACATATTACGGTAGGAGTACAATGCCTCATATATGTCCTGTCAAGCTGGCAAAAGGAACCTGTCACATGTAAAATATAGTCCAATCTGCAGTTAGGGTGTTTTAGAGCAGAAGGAGCTGAGAAGACTCATATATAGTTTTGTGGGAAAAGATTCAGTATTCTTCAGTCATTAACCCAATGAACATCGTGTTCCATGTCACAGGTTCCCTTTACAACAGACTTTGATGAAAATGGTTTTCATTGTTTGTCTATTTTCTAAGATACTTATCTACCAGTATGTACTGTCAGCCCTGTAAGGTATTGGTTTTCTGCTGCCACCATGAACACACATCCTGGAGACAGACACTTTACAGAGCTGACGTAACGAGACTGGTGCCAAAACATCTGACACTTTTCTAAAAAGCATGCCATCAGTGGAAGCTGTCTCTCCCATATCAAAGTAGAGCATATTTCAATACACACAGTGAAATGAGTTCTTTCTGACAGATCTTTTTTAAGATCATTTTTTCATAAATGAATAGAGAAAATTTAAGTTCTTTTCTTAGATGCATTCACAATATTTTTTTGCCATCATGTGGACACTTTTGAGTATTACACATTTTATGAAGTACAAAATACACAGCTAGTAATACATATAGTACATTATTAGAACATCTAAGATTATATTGCCAAAACCCAGATAGAGGAGACCGGAGTAGCTGAGGATGTGCCACCTAACAGGCCAAGAACGCTCACCAACCACTCCAGTCCCACTCCTGGGCCGGACAGAGTAGAGGGGGGTCCTGCAGCACTACCGGATGGTGGTGGTAGTAGTTCTTTTCCCCGGGGTGCTTCCAGTTGGAGAGGGGACCTCTCCTCTCTGAGCTGGTGTGATGGAAGTCGGAAGGACCCTGATGTTGTAGCAAACAGGACTCAGGCAGCCAGTGGTAACAGTTAAACCAGGAAACAGTTTTTATTGAAAGAACTGGAAACAGGTAATGGAATCTTCTGAATGGGGATAGTAGTACAGTGGCCAATCCCCCAGCCTTGGTTCTAGGAGGGTGCCCAGGGATGTTACAGGCTCTGCAGTATAGTCCTCCACTACTCCTCCTCTCACGCCTCTCCCAGCCAGGTATACTGGGGATGGAGTCACAGGGAGTCCTGACAGGGATCTGGTTACCTGAAGACTAGGCCCGAACGTGGTCCTCCTGTCAGGGTCCTCTCCTGCTCCTCCGGGCACAGCACCGAAAATGTCCAACAGCTTAGACAGCTACTCTCCCTTGCTCTGGGCTGTCTCTGGATGAGCCTGGGGCTGATGTTGTTCCTCCTTGAGGCTGTAGACTGACCGTTGGGCCTCAGTCCAGAAGTTGATGGCAGGGAAACTCTGCACACCTTCTCCAGCTAACTGTACACACCTGACTAAAGACCAACCGTCGCCAGAGAGACTAGGTCTCTTTACAACCCTGCCCAGTGGCCTGTGATAGGTCAGGGCTGAACCAAGGCAAGGTTTGAACAATGCAGGGGGGAAAATACAGAGGATAGCTGTATAACATTTACATTTAACATAGAACAGAACATACCAACATAACCCAGAGGCACAAAAGACACACAATTAAAAGCAGTAGTCTCTGGGATGCTGCAATATTAACATAACTAAGGAGAATTATAATCAGCCATTTAAAAGGGCTTTCCCATCTGAGCAAGTTATTCCATATCCGACTGGCAAGAACCCAATGGTCAGGGGAACAGGGGTGTTGTATGCCCTATTCTGAATTGAGCAGTGGTTAGGTAGTGTGTGCACCACTCCATTCATTTCAAAGGAAACAATGGACATAGCTGAGCACTGTACTTCAGCTATATCACTTTAGCACTCCCTTTTAAATAATTGGGGCAGTGTGCACACTGCCCAACCATTGCTCCATTCAGCATGAAGGACAAAAGATGCCTGGTTGACTCCTTGGTCAGACCCCATCAATCTGCAAATTATTCCCTATCCTGTGATTAGGGAATAACTTGTTCACATGGGAAAGCTCCTTTAGGCTAAGGCCCCATGTAGCGGACCGCAGTAAAAAAGTGCTGTGGGAAAAACCGCGGTGGCAACGCATTGTGGTTTTTCCCACAGCGCTTTACACAGAAAGTCCGCAGAGGTTTCCTTTCATTTGATCAATCTATTTTCATGACCTATATACAGTCATATGAAAAAGTTTGGGCACCCCTATTAATCTTAATCATTTTTAGTTCTAAATATTTGGGTGTTTGCAACAGCCATTTCAATTTGATATATCTAATAAATGATGGACACAGTAATATTTCAGGATTGAAATGAGGTTTATTGTACTAACAGAAAATGTGCAATATGCATTAAACCAAAATTTGACCGGTGCAAAAGTATGGGCACCTCAACAGAAAAGTGACATTAATATTTAGTAGATCCTCCTTTTGCAAAAATAACAGCCTCTAGTCGCTTCCTGTAGCTTTTAATCAGTTCCTGGATCCTGGATGAAGGTATTTTTGACCATTCCTCTTTACAAAACAATTCCAGTTCAGTTAAGTTTGATGGTCGCCGAGCATGGACAGCCCGCTTCAAATTATCCCACAGATGTTCAATGATATTCAGGTCTGGGGACTGGGATGGCCATTCCAGAACATTGTAATTGTTCCTCTGCATGAATGCCTGAGTAGATTTGGAGCTGTGTTTTGGATCATTGTCTTGCTGAAATATCCATCCCCGGCGTAACTTCAAATTCGTCACTGATTCTTGTACATTATTCTCAAGAATCTGCTGATATTGAGTTGAATCCATGCGACCCTCAACTTTAACAAGATTCCCGGTGCCGGCATTGGCCACACAGCCCCAAAGCATGATGGAACCTCCACCAAATTTTACAGTGGGTAGCAAGTGTTTTTCTTGGAATGCTGTGTTTTTTTGACCAAACAACTCAATCTTTGTTTCATCAGTCCACAGGACCTTCTTCCAAAATGAAGCTGGCTTGTCCAAATGTGATTTTGCATACCTCAGGCGACTCTGTTTGTGGCGTGCTTTCAGAAACGGCTTCTTTCGCATCACTCTCCCATACAGATTCTCCTTGTGCAAAGTGTGCTGTATTGTTGACTGATGCACAGTGACACCATCTGCAGCAAGATGATGCTGCAGCTCTTTGGAGGTGGTCTGTGGATTGTCCTTGACTGTTCTCACCATTCTTCTTCTCTGCCTTTCTGATATTTTTCTTGGCCTGCCACTTCTGGGCTTAACAAGAACTGTCCCTGTGGTCTTCCATTTCCTTACTATGTTCCTCACAGTGGAAACTGACAGGTTAAATCTCTGAGACAACTTTTTGTATCCTTCCCCTGAACAACTATGTTGAACAATCTTTGTTTTCAGATCATTTGAGAGTTGTTTTGAGGAGCCCATGATGCCACTCTTCAGAGGAGATTCAAATAGGAGAACAACTTGCAATTGGCCACCTTAAATACCTTTTCTCATGATTGGATACACCTGGCTATGAAGTTTAAAGCTCAGTGAGGTTACAAAACCAATTTTGTGCTTCAGTAAGTCAGTAAAAAGTAGTTAGGAGTATTCAAATCAATAAAATGATAAGGGTACCCAAATTTATGCACTGGTCAAATTTTGGTTTAATGCATATTGCACATTTTCTGTTAGTACAATAAACCTCATTTCAATCCTGAAATATTACTGTGTCCATCAGTTATTAGATATATCAAATTGAAATGGCTGTTGCAAACACCCAAATATTTAGAACTAAAAATGATTAAGATTAATAGGGGTGCCCAAACTTTTTCATATGACTGTAAATATCTGAAGGCATTCCAATTCATGGATCACAAACTTCTTACCACCATCATACAATAAATAAACAAAAACTAATATAATAAAAAAAAAATTGTACACTACAGCGTATCCTCAGGTTGCAGTCTCCAGATTACAGTGTGATTGTTGGGATCTAATAAAATATATGGCATCCTGTAGAACTTTAGTCAAAGGTGAGAAAGTAGCTAGGATACTACTGATGCAGGTAGCTGTAGCTGAGTCAGGCTGAAAATATTGGTAATAGATGTGGGAGACACCACAAATAGTATTTTCCAAGACCAAAAACCAAAAGGTAAAAAACAGCAGTTTGAAGAGCTAAGGGTAGGTTCACACTAACATTGTTAACCCTAGCATGCGTGACATCACAAATCTACACTTTTACGTAATGGGGGCCTTTTAGGCAAATCATATGGAGAAACTCACATAACTAACTTTTATAAGTTTATTTCAAAATTACAAAATACTACATGAATAATGTACATTTTAATTATAATTCTTTGTAGAAAACACCAAAAAACATTTTTTTTTTCCACATTTCAAACAAAGATGAAAAACACACAAAGGTATATAAATCTAGAATAAACTAGCTGCAGCTACATTTCTTTTCTTTTTCTTTTCAATTTTATTGGTCTTCCAAACAATTTTCACATGTTATCTTTTCTGAAGATTGTTCTTTACAGACATTTTTCCCACAAGTGGTACAATATCGCTCAGTTTTCCTCTCTAAGTTTCTTGGACAAATGAAACAACGCTTTCGTTTTCTTTCTCCTGGCCCTGGAATGTCCTGAAACTGTACGCCACACCGTTTCATTGCTTCTTTAGTTTGCTTTGGCAAGCATTTCATTTCATGTTGCTTCGTTCCATCATGTGAGGCATTACAAGTTCATGGCAAAGGTCTTTCAAGAATATACTGTCCTCAGTACTCTCGACACAGCTCATTACTGTGTTCAGAAGGACCTGCGATGCTGTCATGGCCTTATCACTCCCTCCCAAAATCACATGACATCCTCACATGGCATGATCCACCCCCTGGCCCCTCCACCAGCAACCCTGACTACAAATAAAGTAACCTGAGACACAAACACTGCTGAGTACATGATAAAAATAGCAGGGGCCTAAAAGGCCGCCCGTTCTGTACAGATGTGGTTTTCCCCAACAAGCATTGTTACACCAAAATGCCTATCAAAAAAAAAATTATATGAACTGGATATTACCAACAACGACATACTTTAGGAATACCTAGAGTTTCAAAATTCTAACTAATTTTGCAGATAATAGCAAAAAAGTAAGCAAGCATGCTAGGGTTAAAGGGGTTGTCTGGCCCCAAATCAAAATTTCATACTTATGACCTATCCACAGGATAGATCATCTGTATGTGATCTGTTGGGGTCCAACACCTAAACCCCGCACAGATCACCTATTCTAGTAGCCTCCAGAAGCTGGTGCCAGAAGCTGCTAGTGGACGGGTGGTGCGTGCACTGCCAATCATCCTATGCAAGTAATAGGAGCCCTGCTGCAGTTTCCCAACAGTACAACTATATGTAAGTTTGAGCTCTACCTCCATGGGTGATGTAGCTGTTTCCGCTTATGTGTCCTCATGTAAGCATGAGAACTTAACTCTGTTCTCATGGGTGATTTGTACTATTGCATCCTCACATACATGGTCATATCCAAGTCCTAGCGCTAAATCAATACTGCTGACCCATCCTTCAAATCAGCACAGCTATATAGAACAAACCCAAAATTAAACAATAATAACTGTAATACACTCATTTTCCTATTGAGACCATAACATTAGGTTCATACTGTCGTCGACTCCACATTGTTGTCGTCCGTCAGAGGACCAGAACAACAGAGAGGCAGACTGGACTGAAACAGGTGGAGGAAAAGTCCTCCATGAAGGACTTTTTCCTCCTCCAATTTTCAGGCAGACACTGCAACGGAGTTCCCAAAAGCGACTCAGATGTGAACATAGCCTGAGGGTAGCTTTGTGATTAGATAATTAGGTAATTATGTCTCGTTAATAGTTATGTACCTATCTCTCAATAGTTAGCTACTGTACACAATATCTTATCTTGTGTATCCAATAGTTTGCACCAGTTTTTCATCTGCTGCAAAGATTTTAAGTTCACTATCGACCTGGTGTTGGACAGTTCGATGTCTCAGTGGTCAGACCTATATGTGAGGTCTTCTGTGCATATATCAACTTGTAGATACGTTGAGGGAGTTCAATGGTTTGTTCAAGGAACACGCAGATTTCTCTCTGGCACACTGTTCATATTCAAGAATATATCTTATATTAGCATCTACTCCCATTCTAGTCATATTCATTCTTCCTGGTCTCATCATGATGGTGTCCTTACTGTCCACTCCTACTACAGCTCTCTTCCGCTGGGGACCAAACAAATAGTTTCTTTTTGATGCCACAGTATGAGCTCAAGTAACTTTCAAGCCAATTCTACATTTGAGGTCTCTTCCTACACTATCTGTTTGGAGCACAAAAATACATAACAAACTCATGTATTCGCATTATGTCACAGTGATTGTAATAAACTCCAAATGGAATTAAAAAACAAACTGATGAGATTAGAGATAGCTTGCAAGTTGTGCTGCACGGTATATTTAAAGGGGTATTCCCATGAACATAACCATTTGTAAATTTGTAGATAATTAAAAGTTAAACATTTTTGCAAATATAAGTAACTAAACATTTTGCAGAGTTTTAAAGATTTTCTCTAAATATCTTGTGGTCACAACTTGTTGTCTTGATCGGTTGCTAGTGCATACGACCATGAATGCAGGACCTTTCTAAGGTCAAAAAATCAGCCATGATTTCCTTATTGTGGCCGGGATATCTTCTGATACATGTAGTGCCCCTGCCTGATAACCCAGCTACAATAAGAAAATCATGGTTGGGTTCCTGACAAGTCCCAGACCATAGAAAGTTTCTGCATTCGTGGTCGTATCCATTGGCAACTGATCAAGACAACAGAATCACACCACTATGATAGTTAGATAAAACCTTTAAAACTCTGCAGAATTTTTAACTACTTCTATTTGCAAAAATGTTTAACTTTTAATTATCTACAAATATAGATATGATTATGTTCATGGGAATACCCCTTTAACTAAGTGTATCCTAGATGTTAAGCTTCAACTCAGGACTCTCCTAATAAATAGAGAGGGCTCTAGGGTAGACCTAAGCATCTTTTTATATATTTGCAAAAGCTATATTTGTCCAAATGCTTGCAAACAAATTGCGAGCTAAATGGTCTATTAACACAGTTTTCTCAATCAGAAAACCCTCTGGTATAGTAACCTCTAATCCCGATGAAATTCATTCCATCTTCCATTCTTATTATCAGGCCTTATACTCCCAGGGCATGGAGGTTCCGAAAGAAGATTTTGCCTGATTTCACATTACAGTGGAGGAAATAGAACTTACAGGTAAACACCTTAAGGCTACGACCCCACATTGTGGAAACGCAGCTTTTTTGTTGCAGATTTTGTTGCGTTTTTTTGAGCCAAAACCAGAAGTGGATTGAGCAGAAGGCAAAAGTATAAGAACTTCCTATATATTTCCCATTCCTTTTGTAGCCATTGTTGGCTTTGGCTCAAAAAAACGCAACAAAAAAAGCTGCGTTTCCGCAATGTGGGGCCGTAGCATAAGGCCTGGCCCCACGTGGCGTAAACATCGCATTTTTTTCCGCCCCGGAAAAAAATGCTTCGTTATACAGTCACTGCAAGGTGGATGGGATTCTAGAGAATCCCATCCACACCTTGCGAAAAAATACGTGCTGCGGACACGCTACGATTTCCAAAACCATCACGATTTTAGAAATCACAGCATTTCAATTATACCTATGGAAACGCCGGCGGTTTTCCTATAGGTATAACTGAAAAAGAAAGTCTGCAGAGGAAATCTCTGCAGACTTTCTGTGAAAACCGCAATGCATTTCCGCCACGGTTTTTCCCACAGCGCTTTTTTGCTGTGGCTTGCTACGTGGGATCTTATCCAAAGGCATCATGGTTTTTCCCATAGCGCTTTTCACAGAAAGTCCACAGAGTTTTCCTCTGCAGACTTTCTGCTTCCATTATACCTATAGGGAAACCACCAGCGTTTCCGTAGGTATAACTGACATACTGCGGTTTATTTATTTATTCATACTGAATTGTGTGGATGGGATTAGCCAGAATACCATGCACTTTGCAGTTGATGAAAAACATTTTTTTGCCGTGGTATTTCCGGCTCAGCAAAATTGCGGCGTTTACGCTACGTGGGGCCCCGGCCTAATACATACTTATTGTAGTGCTCTCTTGAGAAAAGAACAATTGCCTCCAGAAAACACTTTACAGCCCATGTTACACCAAAACCTAAACAAAATCCCCTAATGTTAAAGATAAGTCTATTTCATTACTGAATCTGGATTTGAAAATCTTAACATCAATAATGGTCCAGCATATATAATGATGATATATAATGATGCTTGATCCAAAGAGACCAAGTGAGATTTGTTCCTACCATGCAGGCCCCGAATAACATTAGTAGGATTCTTGATATTATCCAGATGGCCATCTCACCCTAACAAACACTACTCCTCTTCTGACTCTCGCTTTAGAAATTGAAAAAGCACTTTATACCATTTGTCGGCCCTTCCTTTTGTCACCTTTCCTAAATTTGGTCCTAATTGCGGCTCTAAGACACTTATATCACTCCCCCACAGCATACTTGAAACTCCCAACAATTTAGCTGTCACCCATTCACATAGCCCGAGTCATGTGTCAGGGTTACCCTAAGGATAAGTCATCAATTATTAAGCCTGAAATACTCCTTTAGGCTAAAGCCCCACGTGGTGGAAGCACCGCAGAAAAAATCGCGGCAATTTACAATCAGAGCAAAGTGGATGGGATTCTAGTGAATTCCATGCCCACTTTGCGGAAAAAAACGCGCTGCGGACACGCGGCGATTTCCAAAACCGGCACAGTTTTGGAAATTGCAGCATGTCAATTATACCTACGGAAACGCCGGCGGTTTCCCCATAGGTATAATTGAAACAGAAAGTCCGCAGAGGAAAACTCTGCAAACTTTCTATCTAAAGTGCTGCAGGAAGAACCGCAATGCGATCTTGCCACAGTTTCTCCCGCAGCGCTTTTTTTTGCAGAGGGACGCCATGTGGGGCCTTAGTCTCAGGCTGAGGTCTCACGTTGCAGAAATGCAGCGTTTTTTGTTGCAGATTTTGCTGTGGTTTCTTGAGTCAAAGTCAGAAGTGTACTGTATTTAACAGAAGGGAAACATCTTCCTTTATATTTTCCATTGCTTTTCAACCCACTCCTGACTTTGGCTCAAAAAACCGCAGTAAAATCTGCAACAAAAAACAATGTGTTTCCGCAACGTTGGGCCTCAGCCTAAAGGGAAAACTTGACAATGATCTATGAGAAGATAAAGGCAACTAGAACTGATTTTTAGAGCGGTTCAATGGTATCTACAACCCAAGGTCACACTCCAATACCTAAACCTATATACAAAGACATTGTCTGTCTCACTTGTAGCTTTAATTATTAAAGGTTTGATATCCATATCTCTCTATTGCTCTTCCAGTGATACCACGACTGGATGGACCTAATGGACTTTACATGCTGTTATGACCTAACCGGTTAGTGGAGTTTTGTTTTTTTAAGACAACTGCCTTAGCACATCTGAACGACATGTTCTCACTTCCTTTTGTTTCTGTACCCCCTGGGGTTGCCTCACCTTTCTTTTTTTTTATTTTTATCGCTATATGAAGAACGTTGTTGTCACATTAAATGAGAAAATGATGGTAGGATTTATGATGTCTATTAGTGTAGGGATCGCTTGCTATCTAATGTTCATTTATCCTGCAATAAAATTTATGAAGCCAAATACACAGCATGCTATTATGTTGTGGATTTACTGCAGATAGAAGAAGAGCGAAGAAAGTCTGTATGTTATAGATAGTTAGCAGAGGGGTAGAAAGGGTTAATTATGGGGCACATAATGACTGCTGTGTAGAAAGAAATGATGGTAAATATGGAGGAACTAAGTGACATTATAGGGGCACCAGCTGATAGCTGAAGATTATACTGTAACTACATGTTGTGACTGCCAAGCAATATATATGGACCTAAATACACAAGTAAATAAAGCTCAAAACAAGAAGTTACATATTCGGCACAAACGCGTACTGCGGAATTGCTGGGTAATAGCCTCATTATACAGCAGACACCCGCCGCTAACAGCTGCGAATAGTGATAGTACCGACTGTTATTTCTATGCCATCCATTTGTATCTGTTCCTCTGTTACCAATTGCTAGGGGACGCTAAATATATAGTTACTACTAATGTTATAAGATACAGATTTGATAAATTGAAATAACGTGAATGCAGTGATGCCAGTCTACAGGAAGATGGCGCCCAAGCTTCTCTTACTGAAACAAGGAAATAAAGCAGTCATGTCTCTTGTGTTTGCACACAGCAGTGGTCAGTCACTTCCTGTATGCTACTCCTCTGTGTGTTGGGGCAGCATGTTGTGGCTGTGTGTTGTGTGCTTTGTGAGTGTGTGTTCACATGTGATCTCCTCACTGCCTGTGTCTGCAGGGGAGCAGCAGCCTCTGTGCAGGGCAGGCAGCACTGTGTGCAGACTTCCAGTGTACAATAACAGCAGCAGCGATGTCCCTGTCACCGGGATTCCTCACAGACCAGACTCCTTTTCATCTGTTCACAATGACACATTCCTGCTCTTCATGGAGACGCTGGGCAAGAAATACCCGAATGGCAGTCAGCTCTTTAAGGACAGATACGAAATATTCCTGGTATTAGTGCATGTCCATGTCTTGTGTCATTATAGGCGGTATGGACTTTTATTACTTACTGTTAGTTAAATGCTTCTGAACCGTTTGCTATGTAAGTGTAGGTTGTGCAGCTTTTGTCCAGCAGGTGGCATCTACACTGTTTGTATCCTGTAGTATGTATTATAATATTCTACATGTAACTGTAGTTAAAGAGGACCTTTCATGTCCTCTGCCATTGGCGGTATCATATATTGATAGAATGCTGACAGTGTGCCGCATTCAGCGCATTATCAGCTTTGTAGGTATGCACCCCGGTGTCAAAGATATCTGTGCCATTAGTTGCGGCACCGATATCTCTCCAATGTCATAAATGCGCGCCTTACAACCTAGCGTCATTGTTGGGCTGTAAGGAACGCCACCTTTGACAGTACTCTTCCATAGCTTTGTACTGTCAGGGGTAAGGGGACTTTCCTCACAGCCCAGCGATAACGCTAGACTGTAAGGCCTGACAGTGGAGGGATATTGGTGGCGAAACTAACGGCATCGATATCTGCATCGGGGAGCATTCCAACAATGCTGAATTCAGCGCATTGTCAGCTTTCTAGCAGTATGTACTACCGCCGATGTCAGAGTGCATGAAATGTCCTCTTTAGGGGAAGAATGGTCCAAATGTATATTGAAAATATAATGCTTGCAGGTGTGTATAATATAGTCTGATGATAAAACTGAATAAACATGTTCTAGTCTACAGGTTTAGCTTTCAAGTACGCTTAGGCTTGGACCACACAGGACAAACATGCTGCATTATTTCCATCTGGGAAATTCTGTGGTGTGTTTTTCTGCCAGTTGCTGGCAAAAATCACCAGAAACAGGCATATTAGGGATTGTTCACACATTCAGGATTTTCCTATGGTTTGCATTTCTGTAAGTATCCACACTAGAAATCTGAGACTGACATGCAGATTTCTGGAATTGATGTGACAGCAGACCCACATAGGGGTATAACTATAATGGGTGCAGCCATAGTAGTTGCTACCAGGCACTGGAGCGTGAGAGAGGAATAAAGTAGGTAAAGGCAGATGCAGCTTTTGCATTGGGACCCAGAAGCATCAAGTTACTCCTGTGGACCTACACAAGGTCATTCAGCAAGGCTAATTTGCAGTTGCACAAATAACTACTTTCTTCTGCTGCATATGACTGGAATATAAAAATACCTGGGTGGGGGGGACATGTGAATCCCCCTGGTGGGCCCCTGACCCAGAGGCTATAGTGGGTCCCTAGACTTCCAACCCCTGGCACAGTATACTCACTGCACTACATACAGATACAGCATCTCTTATTATATATAGATGGATGGCTGAGATGACATTTAGGCACAGAGGCAGGTCGATCACTATCTTCCCTCCTGGTCCCCATCTTTTTGCTGTCACTGCAGGGCTCTAACACCAATTATCTTGCTCACAGAACTAAGGAGGCCCTGATCTAAGGCATGGGATAGGCTGCAGTAAAAAAAATACAAATATTACTTCCCTCCTATTTTTATCTGTCTAGTGGTCCCTGAGAATGAAATCCACTGTTGGGCCCTTGGCAGCACAATCCGACATTGAAAATACCCCCTCGCTTTCACTAGATGTGGAATCTCAGCCGATTTGATGAATATTTAGGTGAAGAATCTTGTGTTTACTCTTAGAAACAAGCTGGCAGGAAACTCAAAGAAGGGGGTGGGGGGCAAACCATTTTATGTAGCTATAGGCATTGTGGCCCCTATGCTAAATGTCCTGTTGTCGTTCATTCTGCTTTACTTTTAGTTTCTTGATCTGTGATGATTTTTTATCTTTAGAGTATGATGTGAAAAACTGCATTGTACATACAATATATTATCTCTTTTTCTCTTTTAGAAAAGCCTGGAAAGACATTGGTTTCTGAACAGTAAAGCGCAGGATAGTGGTGGTGCATATTATGGAATTAATCAGTTTTCTGACTTGTCAGTAGAGGAATTTACCAGTACGTTGATGTAAATTATTCTAAGTCACAAATGCATTTTGGTGGGTGACAAGGACGCCAGCCACACTGGACTATTCTGTTTGAGTTCTGTCCAGGATTCTATCACTTTTGATAGCACCACATGTAGCACTATTGTTGCAGTCAAAACAACAAAAACCTGGATCAAACCCATCCCTTGTACACCATTCAGCTTTGTTGTGCCCTCTCCTTTATCACTGTTTCAAGTCAAATGCCAGAATTATAACCTATGCCAGCAATATCTGGTTGCTACCACCACTCCTATACTACACTAACTCATATACTGACTGGTACCTAACCTACTAAAACTGTTCCACCTCCTGTTGGCTTCTTCCCCAATGACTGTGCAAGTCTGATAACTTTTTACCTAATGGAATAAGCTGTAGTTTTTACAGTTTTATGTTTAATAATGCTGTTTTAATTTCTGTTTCTATGTAGATACCTATCTGAGGAGTTATCCTTCAATGAACCAGAATTATAATGTGCCTAATAAAACAATAGCAGGAAATCCTTTGCCTTTGAGGTTTGACTGGAGAGATAAAAATCTGGTGACTGCAGTAAAAAATCAGTTGGATGTAAGTTACATAGAGAATTAAAGAGTTTTTTATTTGCTATTTTATGTAAAATATTAAAGATTGGTAAAAGTGGTTTTAGGATTAAATATAGGCCACCAATAAGAGGCAATACCAAGAGAATGAAGAAAGAAGCAGGCGGATCTGTTCTTTGTAGCGGACAAACCGAGTTATTGCAGATCTGCTCCCATTCACTTGAACACTAGCTGCAGTTATATCCAGTCTGACCACTACACCGAGATCAGCTCCCAAAGTGTTTTTGCAGAGATTTTTTTCTCCAGACTTTCTACCCTTATTACACCTATCAGGTAAACGCCTACTCCAGTGCAGATATAATTGACATGCTGCGATTTAAAAAAAAAAACAAAAAAAAATTGGAGTTTTTGAAAACACAGCTTTTCCACTGTGAATTTTGTTCTGCAATGTGTGGATGGGATTAGCCAGAATCCCATTCACTTTGCAGGTACTGTAAAAAGCAGCATTTTTTGCCGCAATGTTTCAGCAGTGGAAAACACTGTGTTTTCACAATGTGGGGCTTCATCCTTTATGGTAAAACTAATGGTCTGTCCACACTGGCAACAATGGCTTTCATATATAATGGGTGACATGATACTGTAATGGATCTGTCATAAGATAATTGCAAAAGGGCAACCAGTGGACCTTATTGACTTATAATATAATGTAATAAGCTAGTGTTTCCCCATACAACCTGTATGAGACATCTTGCATTACTGCTACGCAAGTTTCGCAAGGCTGCAGTGACCGCTTGAAATGTTGAGCATTTGACTTGTGGATCTGACAGGTTGTGATACCTTCTCCAGCTGTGTAAGGGTATTTTAAGATGACAGAACATGAACTTGATGAGAACGATGGGCTGTCTCAAACCATGGACTATGGCTGAATTGTCTGTGGAATCTGCAGCAAGACCAGGCTGGATGCTTATTTTTTCAGGGTCCTGCTCCGATCTCTGCCTTCCAGTGAATACAATGGGAGGCAGAATCAGGGTGGAATCTGGTGCCAATTTTGGGGTTTAAATCTGCCTCAAAATCAGATTAATGAAAATTGTCTAAAACAAAAACTCTTTCCTGCTCATAGCAATCAAGGAACGCAAAATCCAACCTGTCCTTGTGTTTTTGTGGATCTCTACTAAACTAGTGCAAATAGAAAGTTGACAATAAAAAAAACCAATCAAAATCAGGCTCCCATGAACAACTACTCCAGTTTTTCATTGGGTAGGTGATCTTGGAACAGCCCCATGAATTACCAACATGTTTAGTAAATAGGCAATGTTTTGTCAATGATTCTGATAGTTTTTTTTAACACTATCTTGGTCCTTTACAAGGTCTGGATTCAGCTAATGATAGTATTTTGATCTTTATTTTCCAGTGCGGTGCCTGTTGGGCCTTCAGTATAGTTGGTTCTATAGAGTCTGCTCACGCCATCAAAGGACACCCACTTGAAGACCTCAGCGTACAGCAAGTCATTGACTGTTCATACTTGGATAGAGGCTGCAACGGAGGATCCACAGACAGTGCTCTGAAATGGATGTATCAGGTTATTATATTTTATATGAAAAATTACATTATTACACATACATGAAGTACATGTTGCTACTCTGTATACAGTAGTGGTACTGTTACTGTGAATATGAAAGAAATATCTGTTTTACACTGCATTGCTGATGGTTGAACATTTTTTATTTTTAAGTCTCATACAAAGCTTGTGAAGTCTTCTATATACCTCTTTAAAGCAAGAACTGGGATGTGCCATTATTTTGCCCTGACAGATTATGGGGTTTCTATAAAGGGATACAAAGCTTATGATTTCAGGTAAACCTCTTTCTTTTTCTATGAATATCTGCGTCACATGAACATTTTAAAGGGCTTCTTTCAGGTGCTTCATGGCTACTAAGTAAATAGCAGCACCATGTGGGGGAACTCAAAACTTATGCAGATATACCTTTGTGGTCGCTGACAGACATGCAGTAGCAGTGCAAACAAAAAGAACTTTTATCTTATATACAAATGAGGTCACAAATGGCCAAAGGGTGAGCCTACGCCCAAAAAGTGTTCCAGCATTTATGAGCAAATCTTGTCCAACAACTTCCCCTTGGTTTTGATTGACAGTTCTGCCATTCTACGATGTAACTGTGTTTGGCACTGAACTCTTACACATGTGTAGTCTGTTCCTGGATCATATGTGGTATTCACCACTGCTGTGGACAACGGCTTCACTGACATACTACACTTGTGACCATACTTGCATAAAAAAAAAAAAAAAATTCTGCACTACTTTGCCTATCTGCTACCATAAAGGCATGTTTGTGCATATCTTTGAGTCCCTCACCTAGCTCTGTTATCAGTTTAGTAGTGATAAAGCATCTAATAGACATGAACAAGAATGTCAATATCTTAAAGGGTTTTTCCCGCAGGTGCAACTTGTCTGGTACTCGCAAGATAGTGGATAATTTGCAGATCAGTGAAGTTCTGACCCTTGGGAACTCCTCCATTCATAAGAATAGGATTGCTTAGCAATGGAGTCTGAATACATGCAGGAGAACCTATTTCTTTTGTGATTGCCACCAAGCACTGCCCTAAGGCTAAGGCCCCATGTAGCGGGCCACAGCGAAAAAGCGTTGCAGGAAAAACTGCGGCGGAAACACATCACATTTTTTCCTGCAGAGCTTTTCACATATAGGGAAACCGCTAGCATTTCCGTAGGTATAATTGACATGCTATGATTTCTAAAACCGCGACGGTTTTGGAAATTGCAGCATCTCCTCTGCATATTTTTCTGCAAAGTGTCGATGGGATTCAGTAGAAAAAAAATAAATGATCCAGCATGTGTGACCCTGCTCCACGTGCACCAAACAGCTCGTTTACATATGGAATAAATTTCTCAGTAGACTGCACTTTGACATGGGAAAGGTACATGCACTATGCCGCTAGCTGCCATATAACAGCATATAGTTGGCTTAGAAGTGGTTTTGGTGGTGGTAGACTCCTTTTAAGATTACTGTAGGTTATTTTACCCTATTACTGAAAGGGAAGGGAAATTATATATCATCAAATATGTTTTGGCAGTATTAATAACATGGTTATTTTCATGAAGTGGAAAAAAAGAAACAGCGAAAAAAAATCCAGAAAGGTTTGAAGTACAGAAATGTGTTTTCAGATTGATCTGTTTGTTTAGTTGCAGTCAATGCACCTTTCCTTCTTGTGCTATGTTTTAGCATTGGACATTTAAAGGCTCTCTGTTTACTACATGTCAGAGTTAATAGTTACCTTTGCTGTATATAGATGCGCTGGCAGGCACTTTTTTTTTAGTTATCCCTCCCTCTTCTTTAAAGGAGATGTCACATGCTTAAATATTACATTTTATAGAAGAGTGTTGTTGTTTTTATTTTTTGCTAATTGTTAAATAATTCTCCTGTGTCTAGATTTTGCTGTGACGTACTTGTTATGGTACTCCCTCGTGTCCTATTGAATACCTCTCAGAACATCCACCAAACATGTCCAGAACAAGTAATCACAAAATCTAGACACATTTCTACTAATTGAAAATCTGTTATGTTTGTGTAACAGAGAAAAATATTATTTAATTATGGGACAACCACTTTAAGGCTAAGGCCCCAAAAGGTGCTCCGGGAAAAACCGCAGCAGGAACGCATTGCGTTTTTTCCTGCAGCACTGTTCACAGAAAGTCCGCAGAGTTTACCTCTGCAGCTTTCTGCTTCAATTATTTCTATAGTGAAAACCCCAGCGTTTCTGTAGGTATAATTGACATGTCCAATGTGGATATTTTCCTACAAATTCATTAGCAGCCCATCCACTTGCAGTTACTTTTAAAATTGCACAGTTTACACTTCATAGGGCCCCAGTCTAATGGGGTTCTTCAATACCTGTACTTGGGGTATCAATATCAGATTGTGTGGGTCCGAAGCCTAGTGCCCCTACCGGGCAGCTGTTTGTAGAGATCACAGCATTTGAACGAGCGCTGCGGCCTCTTCTCTACTTACCAAACACAGCACTATACATTGTACAGCAGTCATGCTTAATATTGCTGCTCAGCCCCATGCACCTGAATGGAACTGAACTACAAACAGGGCTTGTGACCAATGAATGTGACATCGTATGGCCTGTGAGGTGGGAGTCCCATTGCCAATCTAATATTGATTATGTATTCTAGGGATAGGTCCCAGAAATATTTTAGTCCCAGAAAATCCCCTTAAGGCTGGGGCCCCACGTGGCCGTGGTTTGGCGGTGGTGGAAACACTGCAGAAAAAAATGCGGTGTTTTACATACACTGCAAGGTAGATGGGATTCCAGCGAATCCCATCCACACCTTGTGAAAAAATACGTGCAGCAGACAAGCTGCGATTTCCAAAAACATTGCAGTTTTGAATTTCTGGAAATCGCAGCATGTCAATTATACCTATAGGGAAACCGCCGGCGTTTCCATAGGTATAATTAAAACAGAAGAGGTTTCCTCTGCGGACTTTCTGTGAAAAGCGCTGCGGGAAAAACCGAGTTGCATTGATGCCGCGGTTTTTCCCGCAGCGCTTTTTGCAGCGGCCTACTACATGGGGCCTTAGCCTTATAGTTGTTTCTATAATATGGCCATATACCCAGTGTTTCTGGCTGGTAGCAAGTGATACGATCATGCCTGCTACCATCCAGTGCCTCTTTAAGTGTAATGGTATTCAAATCTGTGATCTCCAGCTTCTGGTTTTCCTGCTATTGAATAACTATAACTCACCATGACCTGACAGGGCAGATGTATTTCTTTAGCAGCTGGACAGCCACATGTTTGAGAGCACTGCCCTACATAAGCAGTGATTTTTTTTTTTTTTTTTTTTTTTTTTTTTTTTTTTGTACAATATTGTAGTTATTGCCAATGTTTTAGCTAGACATAGAGAATAAAATATCAATTATTAGAAAAATATATTTGCTTTCTGTTTTCATATTTTTCTTCAGTAATCGTGAAGAGGAAATGATGCACGCCTTAATAAGTTTTGGTCCATTGGCAGTCATAGTGGATGCAGTGAGCTGGCAGGATTATCTTGGAGGTATAATTCAGCATCACTGTTCAAGTGGACATTCCAATCATGCCGTCCTAGTGGTTGGTTTTGATAAAACAGGTAAGAAGGACACACATTTTCTTTAGTATGCCTTTCTTAATATAATAGGCTAACACCTGAACAGTGGAAATGTTCCTAGGACTGATAGCAGTACTACTACAGCTGTGTAATGACTCTGGTTGTGGCATTATGCTAATATTACACAGATATTATTAGTTTTACATGGAACTGTATATATAATTAGGCAGGGTCGGCTCCAGGTTTTGGTGGGCCTCTAGTGATACATAAAAAACATCTTATATGCTTTTTCTGTGCAGACTTCATCTTCAATTTAAAACTATAACAAACAAGAAGGAAGAAAGTTGTCAGGAATGGCTAGCACTAGAGAAAAATTTCCAACTGCGCCAGATGCTGTGGAGCAACATCTATACATCTAGGATACAAAGAGTTGGTAAAAACTTTAAGGCTTTGTTCACATCTACATTGTGGCTTCTGTTATGAATAGAAATCACAACATAGTGTAGGCTTCTTCCCATCGTAGACACCACCTTTACCCAGCAGATACCATTGACTTACAATGGGGTTCTTTGACTTTATCACTTCATGATTTTACACTGGACATTTGTTGTTATGATTCCTCATTACAACTACCAATATACACCTTCACTTACATTACACAGCTGTGTAAAAAGGGTGAGATACTTCAAGTCAAAGGGTAGAAAAATGCACAGTGGACTGACTTGTAAACTTTAGCAAATTATCTATAACTTATCTGCCGGGCACTCACATACCAGCTGTTCAGCATCTGTGCAGGTCAATTACATAAGTACTATATATCTCGTGGAGAAGATAGAAGCCACAGAGGGGTAAAAAGTCAGAGAGGAGAAACATCATCCAATGGGGTGGCTGCAAATGGATGACAGCAAGTTTTGTCAAGGGAAGAGACTGACTATAAGGCTGTTGTGTTAATAAAACTAATGTTTTTAGTTCTCAGCTGAGCATAGGGCCCCGGCATCTGCCCTTGGTTTGCTGAGTGCAGAAGCTGGTCCTGTAACTAGGGATTTAGAAATGACAGCTATATACACTAGCACAGGGGTCCCCAAACTTTTTACACAGGGGGCCGGTTCACTGTCCCTCAGACCGTTGGAGGGCCGGACTATAAGAAAAACTATGAAAATCCCTATGCACACTACACGTATCTCATTTTAAAGTAAAACAAAAAGGGAACAAATACAACATTCAAAATAAAGAAATAGTAAATTTAAGTCAACAAACTCACCATTATTTCAATGTGAAGTATGGGCCTGCTTTTGGCTAATGAGATAGTCAATGTCCGGTTCCATATTTGCAAATAGGTCCAGCACTCTGCCCCCATATAAGTCCAGCTCTCTCCCCCATATAGGTCCAGCTCTTTCCCTCATATAGGTCCCATGCAGTCTCCCCCATATAGGTCCCATGCAGTCTCCCTCATATAGGGCCAGCTCTTTCCCCCATATAGGTCCCATGCCTCCCCCATATAGGTCCCATGCCTCCCCCATATAGGTCCCATGCAGTCTCCCTCATATAGGGCCAGCTCTTTCTCCCATATAGGTCCCATGCCCCCCCATATAGGTCCCATGCAGTCTCCCCCATATAGGGCCAGCTCTCTCCCCCATATAGGTCCCATCAATCCCCCATATAGATCCAGTTCTCTGATCCCCCTCCATGCCCAGTAAAAAAAAAAAGTGAAAATATACTTTACCTAGCACTGCAGCCACTCCCGCGCTGTGGTCCCGGCTCCTCTGTCTTCGGCTGTAAGGCCTAGATGAGCACGTCGTGCGTCATGACGTGCTCATTCTAGGTCCGGACGCCGAGCGTCTACACGGGAACAAGACTTCCCGTGTGGCGCTCGGCGGGTTATTTCAATTGTAAGCGCCTGTGCCCTCACAACTGAAATAACACAAGGAAATTGCGACGCGGGCCGGGTAAATGGCCTCCGGGGGCCGGATGCGGCCCGCGGGCCGTAGTTTGGGGACCCCTGCACTAGCATATGAGCAAGTTATGTGTATGAACTGCAGTGCACCTATAGTAAAAGAGCTATGCCTTTAAAACATACCATCTAGGAATTCCTTGGTTGAAAGTTATGTTATAAGGTTCAACATTTATGTTACATTGAAATGACCATGTAATGTGCATTGCAGAGACCAAATACAAAATCATACTTGCTTCAATATGTATATATTTAATATGGCCACCATTATTAACACTGGACAAAATAGTTGTGCTCTGCATTTAGAACAGTCTTTTGCACATTTTTGCTTTGCTTTTTTTATATGTTTTTTTTTTTTTCTTTTACTTTGTTTACAGGTGACACTCCTTACTGGATAGTGAAGAATTCTTGGAGTACATCTTGGGGTGTAGATGGATATGTACATATTAAGATGGGGCAAAACGTATGCGGTGAGTTTTATTTTCATAACTAGCTCATGTTGATAACTGTAAATTTTGATTAAAATGGTATTCCAGATCATATTTTTAAGTCCTGCCGAGACCTAAAGTAACAGACACTATATATTCCTCTCTCTGTTTGGCTGGGGATCCACTAGAGGGTCCTCATTCAGGTCTCTTGTCCTTGTTGACATCCTGACCACCCCTAAGCAATTCAGCATATCAGTGGAACAGAGTATCACTGCTCAGCCACTGATTTGCTGCATCATTCACATGCAGGAAAAGGGTCATGGAGACCCCAGGGAGGCCAGGACCTAAAAGGAGATTTTCTCTTGGATCCTTGGATGAACGGCCAGGTAAGTTATAGTACAAGCGAAGATAAGAAACTTTGTAATATCATTTATGGAGAAAGTGTAAACAATACTTTATTCTTTAAAGGGGTTGTGCAGGACTTTGAAAACATGACTGCTTTCTTCTTCTCAAGAAGTGACTTCACTTCCAATGGTCACATGGGAATGCTACAGCTCTGTCCCATTAATGTGACTAGGACTGAGCTGCAGCATAGTCATGTGACCAACGGACATGATGTTACAAACTGAGAAGAAAAAAAACAGACATGTTTTTGAAATCCTGAACAACCCCTTAAGGGGTTATCAAGAATTAGAAAAAGTGTCTGTATTTGTTATGTGAAAAAAAAAAAAAAATTGTCCACAAGATTTACTCTGTTATTGCAGTTCATTCTCATGAGCTAAGATACTGAACAATGCCCATGGACTTAAGTGGTGCTCTTTCTGGATAGATAAACACTTTTCTAATCCTGCCTTACTCTCTTCAAAAGTATTTGTAATTTAAATATGATGCTCTAAAATATATACAGTACAGACCAAAAGTTTGGACACACCTTCTCATTCCAAGAGTTTTCTGTATTTTCATGACTATAAAAATTGTAGATTCACACTGAAGGCATCAAAACTATGAATTAACACATGTGGAATTATATACTTAACAAAAAAGTGTGAAACAACTGAAAATATGTCTTATATTCTAGGTTCTTCAAAGTAGCTACCTTTTGCTTTGATTACTGCTTTGCACACTCTTGGCATTCTCTTGATGAGCTTCAAGAGGTAGTCACCTGAAATGGTCTTCCAACAGTCTTGAAGGATTTCCCAGAGATGCTTAGCACTTGTTGGCCCTTTTGCCTTCACTCTGCGGTCCAGCTCACCCCAAACCATCTCGACTGGTTTCAGGTCTGGTGACTGTGGAGGCCAAGTCATCTGGCGTAGCACGCCATCACTCTCCTTCTTGGTCAAATAGCCCTTACACAGTCTGGAGGTGTGTTTGGGGTCATTGTCCTGTTGAAAAATGAATGATGGTCCAACTAAACGCAAACCGGATAGAATAGCATGCCGCTGCAAGATGCTGTGGTAACCATGCTGGTTCAGTATTTCTTCAATTTTGAATAAATCCCCAACAGTGTCACCAGCAAAGCACCCCCACACCATCACACCTCCTCCTCCATGCTTCACGGTGGGAACCAGGCATGTAGAGTCCATTTGTTCACCTTTTCTGAGTCGCATAAAGACACGGTGGTTGGAACCAAAGATCTCAAGTTTGGACTCATCGGACCAAAGCACAGATTTCCACAGGTCTGATGTCCATTCCTTGTGTTCTTTAGCCCAAACAAGTCTCTTCTGCTTGTTACCTGCCCTTAGCAGTGGTTTCCTAGCAGCTATTTTACCATGAAGGCCTGCTGCACACAGTCTCCTCTTAACAGTTGTTGTAGAGATGTGTCTGCTGCTAGAACTCTGTGTGGCATTGACCTGGTCTCTAATCTGAGCTGCTGTTAACCTACGATTTCTGAGGCTGGTGACTCGGATGAACTTATCCTCCGCAGCAGAGTTTACTCTTGGTCTTCCTTTACTGGGGCGGTCCTCATGTGAGCCAGTTTCTTTGTAGCGCTTGATGGTTTTGGCCAGTGCACTTGGGGACACTTTCAAAGTTTTCCCAATTTTTCGGACTGACTGACCTTCATTTGTTAAAGTAATGATGGCCACTGGTTTTTCTTTACTTAGCTGCTTTTTTCTTGCCATAATACAAATTCTAACACTCCATTCAGTAGGACTATCAGCTGTGTATCCACCTGACTTCTGAACAACACAACTGTTGGTCCCAACCCCATTTATAAGGCAAGAAATCCCACTTATTAAACCTGACAGGGCACACCTGTGAAGTGAAAACCATTTCAGGTGACTACCTCTTGAAGCTCATCAAGAGAATGCCAAGAGTGTGCAAAGCAGTAATCAAACAAAAGGTGGCTACTTTGAAGAACCTAGAATATAAGACATATTTTCAGTTGTTTCACACTTTTTTGTTAAGTATATAATTCCACATGTGTTAATTCAGAATTTTGATGCTTTCAGTGTGAATCTACAATTTTTATAATCATGAAAATATAGAAAACTCTTGGAATGAGAAGGGGTGTCCAAACTTTTGGTCTGTACTGTGTATATATATATATATATATATATATATATATATATATATATATATAGTAGTGGCCTAGAGCTGAACTCAATACTTTTAAATACCCAGTTTGTTTGCCATCAGTAATATAATGTGGTGTGCAAAAGATTTAGGTAGGACTGGAAAAAAATGCTCCAAAGTAAGAATGGCTTAAAAAATAGAAGTGTTAATAATTTATTTTTGTCAATTAACCACTTCTATACCAGATGCTTTAACGCCCTTCCAGATCAGACTCATTTTTGGTTTTTTTTGCATGTGCGGTTTTGAAGGCTTTAACATTTTTATCATTTGTGTTTAAAGTAATTTCTGTGTCTCTTTTTCAGTGACACATAGGGCTTTATTTTTATGTTGTTTTTATTTTTGCATGTGTTTTAATTTTTTTTTAATATCCGAGAAAATATAAACAAAAGAGGAGGGAAAACGTGTCTTTTTCACTTTTTTCATTTTTTTTTATTTAACAACACAAAGTGCTACTAAAAAACTTTATAAAATTGTTTTTACTCTCCGTTACGGTAATTTTTATTTTTTATGCTGTAGTCAGGGGTGGGGCTATAACCTGTAATAAGGGCATTTTATTGGTGTATTATTTTATGTATTTATTTTTTTACTTTTCTTTGGGGACATCTGATTTACTTTTTTTTTTTTTTTTTTTTGGGGGAGGCTGATTTTCCCTGTAACTGGAGCTGGTACATTTAGCCCCAATTGCAGGAAGAATACAGCCTCCTGCACGTTGCTTGAACAATACTATAGAGTTGATCTGCAGCTCATGCAGACGCTGCACCCGGCGGATCACGTGACCACTGGGTCAGAGGGCGGCCGCAAGATGGCGGCGCCCTTATCGCTGTATACAGTGCTCATTGAGTGCTGTATACACAGCGATCGGGAAGGCAGGGAAGGTAATAAACCTTCCCTGTCTTCTCTCTGGGAACTCCGGCTGAAGTTACAGCCGATTTCGTGCAGCTACTGAGTTCTGCTTGGTCATACCGGTACGTCCTTGCAGAACTAGACAACCACCCCTTGGACGTATATAGTCTATGGGCGGTACGGAAGTGGTTAACAAAATGAAGTGAATGAACAAAAGAGAAATCTAAATCACATCAATATTTGGTTTGACCAGTCTTTGCCTTCAAAAAAGCATCAATTCTTCTAAGTACACCTGTACACAGTTTTTGAAGGTACTTGGCACGAAGGTTGTTCCAAACATCTTGGAGAACTAAGATCTTCTGTAGGTGTAGGCTTGTCTTCTGTCTCATCATGTGATCCCAGATAGACTCTATGATGTTGCTTGATGGCTATATTTTAAGGGTCGTTGTCATTCTTACATTTTTTTTCCATTCCTGTCTGCAACTTTTGCAGAGTACTGTATTCTACAATATTACTCAGTCTCCTCATAGTCACCAACATATTCTCTACATGTAAGGGTGATTTACAGTACTTTTATTTTCAAATGGAATCATTGTGGTTATCTGAGATTACAGGTGCATCTCAATAAATTAGAATATCTTTGAAACGTTTATTTCTTTCAGTAATTAAATTAATAAAGCGATCTCCTTTATTTTCTAGATTCTTTACACACAGAGTGTTTTATTTCTGTAAATGTTGATTATGGATTACAGGTAATGAAGAAAAAAATCTAAGAAAAATTAGAATATTGTAAAAAAGTTCAGTATTGTAAATTCAGTGTGTCACCTGCCAAGGTTTCCTAAGCCTTTAAATGGTCCCTCAGTCTGGTTCAGTAGGACACACAATCATGGAAGACGCTGATTATGGATTGTATTACTGAATTACTGAAATGAATGAACGTTTCAAAAATATTCTAATTTATTGAGATGCACATGTATCTATCTACTCCAGTTCTACTACATATGAAAGAAGTTTTCTGGGACTATGACATTGATGTGGCCTTTTCACTACTTTCCCAGCACATGGTATACATGGCTGTGCTTAGTATTGCAGTTGAACTCCATTCATTTAAGAAGTGGAGCTCATTATCATAGTTGCAGACAACCCCTTTATTAAAGAGGACCTTTCACGTCCTCATGTACAGTACAGACCAAAAGTTTGGACACACCTTCTCATTCCAAGAGTTTTCTGTATTTTCATGACTATAAAAATTGTAGATTCACACTGAAGGCATCAAAACTATGAATTAACACATGTGGAATTATATACTTAACAAAGAAGTGTGAAACAACTGAAAATATGTCTTATATTCTAGGTTCTTCAAAGTAGCCACCTTTTGCTTTGATTACTGCTTTGCACACTCTTGGCATTCTCTTGATGAGCTTCAAGAGGTAGTCACCTGAAATGGTTTTCACTTCACAGGTGTGCCCTGTCAGGTTTAATAAGTGGGATTTCTTGCCTTATAAATGGGGTTGGGACCATCAGTTGTGGTGTTCAGAAGTCAGGTGGATACACAGCTGATAATCTTACTGAATGGAGTGTTAGAATTTGTATTATGGCAAGAAAAAAGCAGCTAAGTAAAGAAAAACGAGTTGCCATCATTACTTTAAGAAATGAAGGTCAGTCAGTCCGAAAAATTGGGAAAACTTTGAAAGTGTCCCCAAGTGCAGTGGCCAAAACCATCAAGCGCTACAAAGAAACTGGCTCACATGAGGACCGCCCCAGGAAAGGAAAACCAAGAGTCACCTCTGCTGCGGAGGATAAGTTCATCCGAGTCACCAGCCTCAGAAATCGCAGGTTAACAGCAGCTCAGATTAGAGACCAGGTCAATGCCACACAGAGTTCTAGCAGCAGACACATCTCTACAACAACTGTTAAGAGGAGACTGGGTGCAGCAGGCCTTCATGGTAAAATAGCTGCTAGGAAACCACTGCTAAGGACAGGCAACAAGCAGAAGAGACTTGTTTGGGCTAAAGAACACAAGGAATGGACATTAGACCTGTGGAAATCTGTGCTTTGGTCTGATGAGTCCAAATTTGAGATCTTTGGTTCCAACCACCGTGTCTTTGTACGATGCAGAAAAGGTGAACGAATGGACTCTACATGCCTGGTTCCCACCGTGAAGCATGGAGGAGGAGGTGTGATGGTGTGGGGGTGCTTTGCTGGTGACACTGTTGGGGATGTATTTAAAATTGAAGGAATACTGAACCAGCATGGTTAACATAGCATCTTGCAGCGGCATGCTATTCCATCCGGTTTGCGTTTAGTTGGACCATCATTTATTTTTCAACAGGACAATGACCCCAAGTACACCTGCAGACTGTGTAAGGGCTATTTGACCAAGAAGGAGAGTGCTGGGGTGCTACACCAGATGACCTGGCCTCCACAGTCACCAGACCTGAACCCAATCGAGTTGGTTTGGGGTGAGCTGGACCGCAGAGTGAAGGCAAAAGGGCCAACAAGTGCTAAGCATCTCTGGGAAATCCTTCAAGACTGTTGAAAGACCATTTCAGGTGACTACCTCTTGAAGCTCATCAAGAGAATGCCAATAGTGTGCAAAGCAGTAATCAAAGCAAAAGGTGGCTACTTTGAAGAACCTAGAATATAAGACATATTTTCAGTTGTTTCACACTTTTTTGCGAAGTATATATTTCTACATGTGTTAATTCGTAGTTTTGATGCCTTCAGTGTGAATCTACAATTTTTATAGTCATGAAAATACAGAAAACTCTTGGAATGAGAAGGGGTGTCCAAACTTTTGGTCTGTACTGTATATGCGGTTTTACATACCGCTAGAAAGCTGACAGTGCGCTGAATTCAGCACACTGTCGGCTTTCCCGTTATGTGCCCTGGGGCTGGAGATATCGGTGGTCTAAATTTCACCGTTCACTGTCAGAAGGCCGTTCCTTACAGTCTGGCTGCGCTGTGAGGAACGCCCTCCCTGACTGTGCTCATCCATAGCCGAGTACTGTCAGAGGCGGCATTCCTTACAACCCAGCGATGATGCTGAGCTGTAAGGAACGCCCCCCCCAGTACAAGTCTATGGACTAGTACTGTCAGTGACGGCGTTCCTCACAGTGCAGCTAGACTGTCAGGAATGCCCTTCTGACAGTGAACGGTGAAATTTCGACCCCCGATATCTCCAGCCAGATAACCGGAAAGCCGACAGTGTGCTGAATTCAGCGCGCTGTCAGCTTTCTAGCTGTATGTAAAACCGCATATACATGAGGACGTGAAAGGTCCTCTTTAAGCAACGTTGCACAGCTGATCTTGACTATATCCTTAGCAGCTTATTCATCTCAGACGACAGCCTTGCGCTTAACTTTTATTGGTTCTCTGATGAAATGGGAAAGAGGTGGAATCTGACAAAGCATAAGCAGTTAAATGGGTTCTTCAAAACTTTATATTGATAGCCTTTTGTCAGAATAGGTCATGAGTATGAGATCAATTGGGGTCTGACACCCAGTACCCTAACCAATCAGTAATATCTGTACAGTGTATAGAGCAGCAGACTACATACACTGTGTAGTGACTGGGTATAAAGTAGCATTAAGTAAATACTACATATGTTTAATAATCTATCTGAATAAAGTGCAGGTTGAAGGGTTGTGGACATGGTCATCACTCATGAACATGCTTAGATACAGATTGTGAATGTTACATGTAAAGTATATTATTAACGCTGTATATATCTCTATATTAACAGTTTATATGGGTTATATTCTGTTTGTAGGAATAGCAGACTTTGTGACTTTCCCTTTGATGTGATAAAAAGCAGAATCAACATGAATACATTCAAGAAGGTGCAGATGTTCATGTTTCTTGCATTGGCCTCAGCAAAGCCCTGGGTTTTTCTACTGTAGGACATCAACGCATTTGCAAGGGAACCATAAAATCAATTAAGAATGACCTGAGATAAGCTCTGCAAATGAATTCAAAATGAAGTGCCTTAAGTAACACGAAACCTTTCTCATAAGTAGCCTATAGCAGCCAATGATTCTACTTCAAGGAACTGTAGACTGTGGAATGAACACAGAAGAATTTCTATTTACTGAACCAAAAGGAGACTAATAGAACTTTTATATTTTTTAAATCAAACTTTTTATTAAAGGTTTTACACAACATATAACACAGATCTTTTAAAAATGTGATCTATATATGTCAATCAGGATAACCACCTATGTGGTGGCCTGGCAGTAAACGTTATGAAAAGCTATTGCTAAACTACTAGTGTATACCAGGGCTAGTCCCTGGTGAAGTAATGGTTGGCGTACAGAAGCTCTACTCTCCCATATTGACCACAGCCTCTCATAGGCTTTCTACATCTAGCATATACATGTGTACATTTAACTTTCTAGCATCTAGGCCTCAATGAAAAAAGGGATTTCAGTTAATTTATCATAAATGTGAATTGTCCTTTTATTTTTATCTACATGTTATTATGTCAGTACGTAGACTGTATGATTGTCTGTGTATACAAATACTTTCAATGATATGTTCAGAGATGCTGCTAATGTCTTAAAGCCTACACATGTGTCCTCCCATCCCTTTGCTCACGTTTGGAATAGGATTCAATTTCTCACTGAATAAATTCATTCTAACATTGCAACAAAGTCTCATAAGACAGCCAATGAGAGGACACACAATGTGGATAGAAGCCTCATGTTTTTTTAACTAGTCGATCATCTCATGCCACACATCTCAGGATATGTAGAGCCAACAGAAAAGATAATGATGGAGACATCTGTAATTCCAGTCAAAGCTAAAAAAGCCATGTGTGACTAGATATCCTCAGTACTGTGCTGCCATTCACACTGAGGTCTAGGAAACTGAGATTTGAAGTGGAGAACTCAGATTGAAGATCTTCTCCAGCTGTCATGTCACAAGTGCTTTCATTTAAATCCTTTTCATTTAAATCATTTAAATTTGGATTTGAGGCATTTGTATTCAGCTAAATATACCATTGGTGACTGCAGTGTTATCTTCGTCACAGGCAGGCACAAGGGCAGGAAAGAGACTACCAAACAACTTCTTACATGTGTTCAAGGACATTTTTAATTGTGTGACCTTTAGGAAGTGTCTGAGGTGAGTCACACCTGAATTCTGACTACATGTAATTTGCCCTTTTGTAAACTATGCTAACTATGGAGTTTTTAAAGAACCAGAACTTTTAGACTGATGCCCCACATTGCGTAAATGCAGATTTTTTTTTTGTTGCAGATTTTGCTGCGTTTTTTTAAGCCAAAGCCAAGAATGGCTACAAAAGGAATGGGAAATATATAGGAATTACTTATATGTCTACCTTCGGCTCAATCTACTGGTAACTTTGGCTCAAATAAAACGCAGCAAAATCGGCAACAAAAATAAATCTGCGTTTCCGCAACGTGGAGCCTCAGCCTTAATTTGGCAACTTATTCTTAGGATTAATTGAAGATCTGTGGGAGTCCTACACCTGGAACCCCAGCAGATAAGCTGTCGGAGGTGTCAGGAGTGCTCCCCAAGTGCCGATTCTGCTTCACAGGCCATGTGCCATCACATTCATCAGTCACATGGCCTGATTGCAGTCACATTGAGCTGCAAAACCAAGCACAGGCACTGCACAAATATACGATACTGTACTTGGTAAGTACATGCAGATATATTATAGTATTGTTCTTGCTTTATTGATATTGGCCATCAATCATAATAATAAATACCTTTACAGTGACATGTAGCTCTAAGACTTTTTTGATTGTCTATCAAAATGGGACATCTTCGAGCCTACATGTGTGGGAGGCATCACAGATAAAAACCATGGAGATTGGCAGGTTTGGTAAATTGATTCTTAATGGCTTAATGAACAACAGTTATAGCTGTAAAATCACATTAAACTATATACATATTCCTCATAAATGGTATTGATTCGTAGTGGTATTTATTAGCATTGAGACACAGTGGATTTTGATACATACTCCTATTCTAGTATACTATATAATCTGTTAAAGCCAAGGCCACACATTGCTTAAAAGCTGAGATAGATAATAGAATATTTTTTTTTTTTTTTTTTTTTTTTTTTTAGCCATAACCAGCATTGGCTTAGAAAGGAATGACAAATATAAAGAAAACACTAATACTAAAATCTGCAACAAAAAATGCAGCTTTTCCACAACATGTGGCTTCAGCCTAAGTTGTACATTAATAGCTGCACTAATCAAACATCATATTTTTTTGACTGTTTAACAGGTAGATCAGACCATGTAAAGCAACCAATATGTAACACACATTATGGGCAGTTTGTTTAAATATACTTTTTATTATAAAGTACATTACATTGTAATACAGCATGTTATATTTACAGACAATTATATTGTTTTTATATGTCTTTTATTCCTTGTTTAGTACATAACATTTTCTACAAAATACACTATTGTTGACAATACAGTTTGTACATATACAGTAATTAAAATTATACATGCCTTGTGGAAGACTGGTGGTAAATACTTAAATACATTATAATATTATAGCGTATATTATATTATGGTTTATATCATATACTGTGTTTTCTTTAGGTTTAGATATTGTATAACTAAAATCATTGTATATTTTAATTTAAGTTTTGATAACAATAAACAATAGGTAACAACCATAAAATATATTGTATACATCCAAAAGAGTGTATTCAGGTATAAGGACTACAAATAGCAATGTTTTGCTACAATACTGGAGCTACATTAGACTTGTAGTAAACAATTGTTTCTAAATTTTTAGAAATTTTAAAGGGGTTCTTCAGTTAATTTTTATTGATGACCTATCTCATCATTAAAGGGAGTCTGTCAGCATGAAAATCAGTTTGAAACTAAAAGCGGTACCTTGTAGAACGGCTTCTATACTTACCAAAGATGTATTTATTTGTTCTGCATTGCAACTCCATTTTCATGAAAATCATTATTTTATTTTGATGAAATTAGCTGACAAGGGCTTTAAAAGTGTGTCTTCTACTTCTTGGACTTCATTCTCTGCTCTAGATAACTGCCCCTAACTGCCGCTCAGCTTCTCCCCCATTGCTTGTGTGACATCTTTCACTTTGTCTACAGGTAGGGGCCATTATATTGAGCAGAAGCAAAAAGCCCTTGCAGGAGAAGACACACCCCTAAAGCCCTTTGCAGCTCATTTGCATATGAATAAAACACTAATTTTCATGAAAATGGAGCTGCAATGCAGAATAAAAAATACATCTTTGGGAAGTGTAGCAGCTGCTCTTCAATTTACTGCCATTAGTGTGATACTGATTTTCCTGCTAACAGACTCCCTTAAAGAGATCTTCTTGGGTTCAACACCCAAAACTCCTGCTTATCAGTTGTTTGAAGAGTCTATGATGCTTATGTATGCACTGTAACTGCTTTATTGTTTACATTGCATGCCCCCGAATCATAGCAGCTATGTTATATTATTATAACCTAATCTCATAGTAGTCAAAGCGACCAAGCTGAAATGACATTGCATGGCCGCTATGAAACAAACTGCGCACAATGTAAACAGTGAACAGGTCACGGCGCTTGCATGAGGATAGGTCATCAATAAAAAAAGAACTGGATTACCCCTTTAATGAGTAATCTTAAGAAATTTCCAAGCGATTTTCATATTCCTCTGTGGAGAACATCCCAGTAAATCTCAGCACATGTAAAAATGAGTTCACTAGTGACTTGCTTGATTGAATTAATTTTGAAGACCTTTTCCAATTTCTTAGTGCATTATGATGGACGGCGATTACTTTGTAGTAAGGGGTTAAAAAGTCTAGGTACCACAACTTCTGGGTTTTTTTTTTGTTTGTTTTTCTATCTCACAGTGCAAAATAGAAATCAATAATGACAAAAAAGTTAAATCACTAAATACAAAAATCTTAATCTGAGTCATCACTGCTGAAATATGAGCTGTCACAACATTCTGCAGTGTACAAGAATTTGTGGATGCTTGGATTTAGCCGAGGTACCCAGTGTCTTGGCACCAAAAATGTTGAGAGGTTGAACAGATCAACAAAAACTTTGTATCTGTCACTGTGGAAGAAAAAGACAAATTATTGTTATTTTTCTCAAATTTTATTTATCAAAGTGAATTGCAAATTAATACACAGTCATACACAAGCTGCTTCTATTGTCCAGGTGAGTTTTCTCTTCCACTTGGTACTGATTAAAAGAAGAGCCATTTGCAGATAGTGTATTTAATGTTGCTCAGCTCTACCTTACTGTAATGAACTTCATTTTGGTCTTTCTATAGCAGGAATCAACCTAATGTTCCTAGTACAGGTGCACTATTGCTGTACGCATCATCATTGCTTATGAATATTAATTATATAGAAATATTTTCCACCTCTTATTTTAGTTATTTACAACCAAACATCATACCTTACTGTCGAGCGCAAGTAATGATAGCCAGATGAACCACCAGTTCCAGCTTTACTGCCAATCATTCTGTGCACCATGCATACATGATTATCTGTTGAAACATGTTATGGTCAAATATTGCAAATTCCACACACCATCAAAACAATGTAAATAACACTATATTACAAAGTGAAAGATACCCTGGACATGTATATACCATACTACATCTGTATATAAAAATAGACTGGATAGTTTCTTATACAATAAACCCAGTATATTATACTGACTCATAGCCTAGTTGATATGAATACCTGTATGAAGTACAATAAGTGTACTGAGCCAGGCCAGGGTGACCTGGCTCAGGGGCCCACTAGGGGATTCACCTGTGGGCCAGTCTGAACCTGTACAGATTTAGGTAAAGGTGTTTTGTTTTGATTTGTTTTTTCAATTTTAGATCCTATTTTACAATTTGTCAGCGTAGAACATTTGAAATTCAAGCTTAGAACATTGTCACAACTGAAGAATCCCAGTCCATGTGGCAAATAAACATCATAGAAGGAAGTCTATTTCCCACTCTTGCAGACTAAGCATAGCCATGTATCACCAATTTATTTGTACTGGGGCTATCTATATCAGTGTATTGCCAACAAATTCAGTACTTTTTCTTTAGAGATCCAATCCATTTACACTTGTCATTTTCACACATGCACACACATCTATGTGTTTGTGTGTGTGTGTGTGTGTGTGTATATATATATATATATATATATATATATATATATATACTGTATATACAGTCATATGAAAAAGTTTGGGCACCCCCTATTAATCTTAATCATTTTTAGTTCTAAATATTTGGGTGTTTGCAACAGCCATTTCAATTTGATATATCTAATAACTGATGGACACAGTAATATTTCAGGATTGAAATGAGGTTTATTGTACTAACAGAAAATGTGCAATATGCATTAAACCAAAATTTGACCGGTGCAAAAGTATGGGCACCTCAACAGAAAAGTGACATTAATATTTAGTAGATCCTCCTTTTGCAAAAATAACAGCCTCTAGTCGCTTCCTGTAGCTTTTAATCAGTTCCTGGATCCTGGATGAAGGTATTTTTAACCATTCCTCTTTACAAAACAATTCCAGTTCAGTTAAGTTTGATGGTCGCCGAGCATGGACAGCCCGCTTCAAATTATCCCACAGATGTTCAATGATATTCAGGTCTGGGGACTGGGATGGCCATTCCAGAACATTGTAATTGTTCCTCTGCATGAATGCCTGAGTAGATTTGGAGCTGTGTTTTGGATCATTGTCTTGCTGACATATCCATCCCCGTGCGTAACTTCAAATTCGTCACTGATTCTTGTACATTATTCTCAAGAATCTGCTGATACTGAGTTGAATCCATGCGACCCTCAACTTTAACAAGATTCCCGGTGCCGGCATTGGCCACACAGCCCCAAAGCATGATGGAACCTCCACCAAATTTTACAGTGGGTAGCAAGTGTTTTTCTTGGAATGCTGTGTTTTTTTGACGCCATGCATAACGCCTTTTTGTATGACCAAACAACTCAATCTTTGTTTCATCAGTCCACAGGACCTTCTTCCAAAATGAAGCTGGCTTGTCCAAATGTGCTTTTGCATACCTCAGGCGACTCTGTTTGTGGCGTGCTTTCAGAAACGGCTTCTTTCGCATCACTCTCCCATACAGCTTCTCCTTGTGCAAAGTGTGCTGTATTGTTGACCGATGCACAGTGACACCATCTGCAGCAAGATGATGCTGCAGCTCTTTGGAGGTGGTCTGTGGATTGTCCTTGACTGTTCTCACCATTCTTCTTCTCTGCCTTTCTGATATTTTTCTTGGCCTGCCACTTCTGGGCTTAACAAGAACTGTCCCTGTGGTCTTCCATTTCCTTATTATGTTCCTCACAGTGGAAACTGACAGGTTAAATCTCTGAGACAACTTTTTGTATCCTTCCCCTGAACAACTATGTTGAACAATCTTTGTTTTCAGATCATTTGAGAGTTGTTTTGAGGAGCCCATGATGCCACTCTTCAGAGGAGATTCAAATAGGAGAACAACTTGCAATTGGCCACCTTAAATACCTTTTCTCATGATTGGATACACCTGGCTATGAAGTTCAAAGCTCAGTGAGGTTACAAAACCAATTTTGTGCTTCAGTAAGTCAGTAAAAAGTAGTTAGGAGTATTCAAATCAATAAAATGATAAGGTTACCCAAATTTTTGCACCGGTCAAATTTTGGTTTAATGCATATTGCACATTTTCTGTTAGTACAATAAACCTCATTTCAATCCTGAAATATTACTGTGTCCATCAGTTATTAGATATATCAAATTGAAATGGCTGTTGCAAACAGCCAAATATATAGAACTAAAAATGATTAAGATATGGTTCTGATTGAGGAACAAAGATCTAAAATTTGATTCTTACATCTCCATTTGGTCATCAAAATATCAATGTCCATTAGAGAAGTCAGAAGTTGAAATGGGACCTGGAAACGTGGCTCCTCCCTTCAAAAACAAAATGTGATATTAGCATTGAACAGTCATTTTATATTACATAAGAATATATTGAAATTGTCTTTCTGTGAACTTACCTGTAGAAATATATCATTAAAGCCCCTTTTAACGCTTTATATGACAGTCTTCTTTCTCCTAGAAAATATTTGATGAAAATATAATTATATATTGAAATTTAAACCATTTCTGGAAACTTAGTATAGCAGATGGTCTGTTCCATGTTACCTACGTTAAATACCCTATTTCCAATGCCTGTCTTAACTACATTCAGGAGGTTTAGTAGAACTGCGGAAATTAGGGTGTATAGGAAATAGGCTAACTTCACATGGCAGTATTTCAGTCAGTGGTCTTCTGTGTATATAGCTCTACAGATGCAGATCAATTTGTAGTGCTTTCTTTCATTTGTAGCATTTTTTTGAGTATTACCAGTCTATGGTAAAAACTCCAGACAAATAGCCAATACCGCGATTTTTCCGCAGTGCTTTTTCGCTGCAGCCCACTATGTGGTGCATTACCCTCTAGGCTGAATAGGCATATTAAGTTGCTCCTGCAGATTTTGCTAGATTTTTTCAGCCAAAGCCATGAGTGGATTCAAAAGAAATGTATAACGGAAATTTTTATACTAAATCCTTACTGCCTTAATCCACTACTGGCCTTGGCTCCAAAAGATGCAACAAGAAAGGCAACAAATGGCCCAGATTTACTATTGTGGTTACAATTAGACACTGGTGTAAACATGGCTCACCATAAAATTCTGGCTCAAAGTAAGCCAACTAAAAGGTGGGATAAACTTAGACTAGACAGTCTAAAGATGCAACAGAGTTATGATCCAGCATCAGTTACTGGGATGAATCTGGCAAATTTTTAGACTAAGTTTACATTTGGCCAAATTTACTAACAGTTAGACAATGTGTCTTCAATCTTAAAGAGTTTTGAACAGTTTGTATGAGCTGTGTATGATCAGATGCCTCATTTACCTTTACTAAGAAGATGTTCATGTCGCTTCTCATCAAACAAGGCTGTAAAGACTTCTTTTTGTTTCTGAATTTCTGCCAGATGTTCCTCTTTGTCTTCTGAGTCTGGTTTGGCCTGATCAAAAAAAACAAAACAAATATATATAGTTTGAAATGGATTTCATATTGAAGTTTAGACTCTCTTCCTGCATCTGCTCAGATAATATTTTTCTACTTGGAGCTTTTTTATCTACCTTTTATCATTACACCCATATGGATGATAGATACTGAAATGTCCCCTTGTACAGTATTTTATGGATTATTTATGCCATAGGTCACAGTACAAGACTTGATAACTACTCTCCTAACCTGTTACCAGTACATATATTTAACCAAAATGAGACATTCATATTCTAATATGGATGGTAACATGTTTATGTTTTTTTTTTCTTAGGAAAGCACTAGTACGAGTTTACCAAATTGGAGATTACAATGATAATCAATATAACTAATTTACTTTTGCCAACTTTTACCTTAGCCTTTTGGAGCTCCTCTTCTAATCCTTGAAATATATTGATCTGTAGCTTTCCCCAAAAATTAAAGCCAACTTCTTCCAAACCAGGTGTGCGCTCCAGCCATGCCTTAAATGGAAAAATGTTGTCAACCTTTACCATTGATAATCACTTTAAGAAAGTTAAATGGTATATTAATAGATTGAGAAAGTAGAAATATCATCTCAGCCATTCCTTTATTTGTGAGTTTTCTATCACGTTCTTCTTTTACTTTCTTAACACTCAATGAAAACTATATAATGTATTGCTTGTATTACTTTACCTCTAAAAGGCCCAGTAGGGTAGGCTCCTCCTCAGATTTAAGAAGTAATTCATTCTCCTTTCCCTTGAAATTATCACGGTAATGGCGTCTATTGTAAGGAACTCTCAGACTTTCTGGAACACCAATTTTATTTTCAAGAAGTCGAAACTGTAAGCTCTGAAAGCCAGATGCAGGTGACAGGTATTCTCTTTGGAAACAGAAACAATATAAACAATATTATTTCCAGTTATGAAATCATTACTGTGGGTCACCTTTACCTGCTCAGTATTTTGCAGTAGTATTTATAAGCCATCAACAATGATTCCAAAACACAGAAGAGGTACAAATGTTTCCATCATAGTTTTCTCTATAGTTTCCACTCTTGTTTTTTTTGTCAGAAATACTGATGCAAAATACTGATCAAAATACTGCTGTGTGAATGTAGCCTTACAATGGGTGTAAAATACACAGAAAATTCAGGTGTAATACCTGGAGCAGCACATGGGAAGGGAGGCATGACACAGGAATTCAGAGAACACCAGAGAGAATAAAATGCAGAGTTTTGCATTTCCGCAAAGGCCACAAACCCTTTTTCCGCAACATGTTGCCTGCCTAGTACTATGCCTTTTCACATAAATGGCTTCCTGGTTTCCCCAAGCATACTCTGACCAGCTTTAGTTGCTGAGATAAGTGGACTGTTTGCTGGGTAGCTACAGTATGGATAACAGTCATATCATTGCATGGTGCATCCTATGTTGAATTCATCACTTTTGGGTTGGTTTTAGCTTTAGCTAGGTTTTCATTTGATGCTGGAATTTAAGGTCCTACCTGAAATCAAAGAAATCCATGGGGGTCATAGTTTCTAGAACTGAGAATTGTTCAACCAATAGTTTAAGAATCATAGAAATGCGATGAATGCGAGTCACAACTTTCAGCATATTTCTTTCATCTCTCACCTGTTAAGGAATATATATATTTTTAGTATTAAAATCTCCCAAAATGTTTAATGACATTCATTGCATATATAGTGTCAAATATTCTTCAGTTCTGTAAAGAGAATACATTTATGCCAGTCACCATTTGGTCTTTTTTATCTAATGCATCGAAGGCTCTGTTCACATCTGCATCGAAGGTTCCATTAGAAGTTTCTATCAAAGATTCCAGCAAAAATCATAGACAAAAAAAATCCTGAATAGAGCTAAGGTCCCATGTTGCGGAAACGCAGCTTTTTTTGTTACAGATTTTGTTGCAGTTTTTTGAGCCAAAACCAGAAGTGGATTGAGCAGAAGGGAGAAGTATAAGAGATTCCTATATATTTTCCATTCCTTTTATAGCCATTCGTGGTTTGGGCTTAAAAAAATGCAACAAAAACTGCAACAAAAAAAGCTGCATTTCCGCAACGTGGGGCCTCAGCCTAGAAGACTTTTTCATCTTGCAAAATAACGGATATAACAGCTACCCAACAGAACCCATTATAGTTAATGGGGTCCAATGGGACCCATTTGTGTTCATCATATAATGGTTCTTCCTATCAGAATAATTGAAATGTTGACAGAGGTTTTGGCCCCTTACAAAAGAATTATGTGAAACATATAGCCTAAAAAGATATTCAGAACTTTCTGTTTTATATAGTCAATTTACTTACATGTCCATTTTGGAAGATTTCTCTGACAGAATCCAATTCCCAGAGTATTTGCTTAAACCAAAGCTCATATGCTATAGCAAAAAAAAAAAGTTTTACATCCAGTACAATAGCAAATTTCCTCACATTAATAGCCTTGACTGTGCACTTTACTGTCATCTTGCTATGTAAAGTGAAAAGAGAAAACAGAATAAGTTGCTGCTCATAGAAAGAAGGCAAAGAACAGACACCCGAATACTGCAAAATGAGGAGTCGGAAATGTGTAAGCAAAGTGTTTTCCTCTTTTATCGACCAGTTTTATGGTTTGAATGTTTTTTAGTTAACTTCCATAAGAAAGACTTATGTTCCTATTATTCAGGTGCAGGTCTTTTTCCTTGTTTCCATTGAATGAGTTATCACAGCTTCAATAGTGTTGCTTTACACACATACACTGAGAAAAGGTAAGCTGGCTTTAATCATTATTAAACTTCTTTTACCAATATATCGCTCACAGGATGCACATCCTGCAGAATTTTTAATGGTGAAATGCTGCAGTGTGTTCCTCCACACGCTGTCACAGCAAAAAATCACCCAAAATTGGTTGTTTTTTTTGCTGCGGCTCATCTGCAGATTTATGTAGGGGCCCACCAGTTTTCAGACTTTGAATTCCAAAGGTTTAAAGTCACAGCGTAACCTGCAGCAATAACTGACATGCTGCTGGTTTAAAACAAAATAACCTGAGCTGCTGGACTTAGTTGCAGTATGTGGATGATACTTGGACCTGTCACCAGGTCTGAAAAGTCCAATGACATACATCATCTGATAGGTGCTGTCACCCTGAGCATGTTGTGCTTTGTTTGATTCAGATTCATTCATCCATTCCAAAGATAGAAGCCCTTTTAGTGCTTATGCAAATAAAGGTAAAAGGTGGACAGTAACTCCGTGGTTTCTCGGGGGCAGGGTCTCTGTGTGCCTTATGTCATACAGTGTTACCGCCCACTTTTCTAGTGTACCCTAATTTACTTCAACACTAAAAGGCCTTATATCCTGGAATGGCAGAACGGATTTGGATCAACAAAACACCAAAATGCTCAGGGTGACATCAGTTGCTATTTGTTATTGGCTTTTCAGATCCGGTGACAGGTCTTCTATTCCATTATGCCACTAATGTAGATCACAGCAGGCTAGCCACCAGTAAGTTTGTGGCTCCTAACCCATCATGATTACTACGTGTGTGGCCCCAGACTGATAGACCAGCATATGACTTATTTGCAGGAGCGAAGACTACAGGACTTGCCCTGTACATTCACAGTGGAACAGATGAGGACAATGAACCATAAACTTAATGAAAATGGTTAACAGGTTAAAGGGATTCTCATTGGGAAAACCCATTTTTAAATAACAGCACATTGTAATAGCCTTTAGAAAGGCTATTCGTCTTCTACCTTTCTTTTTGTGATCTGCACTGCCATTTTCTATATTTTTCTTAGAGCCGACAGAGCATGCACAAGATTTGGATGTGGAGCGGTGTCAGGATAAGAGAGAGAGGCAGTGCTGGATTTTGAAAACAGCGTGTGACGTGAGCACAGGGAACGCCCCCTGTGCATTTTGAAGACTGATTTGCATAATCACGAAATAAGAAAAATATAGAAAATGGCGGCGCAGATCACAAAAAGAAAGGTAGGAGACAAATAGCCTTTCTAAAGGCTAGTACGGTGTGCTGTTATTTAAAAATGGGTTTTCCCAATTATAGAATCCCTTTAAATATTGTTGTAATAGTGGACTATGTGATATCAGAAAAGTCAGGTGATTGTTAAACTAGTTTGCATATATTTATGAATTGCATGCTGTCTAAAGATGTATCCTCATCCACAGAAGCAAGATTTCTGCCCTTAGTATTCCACTTACCTTGATGAGTGACTATGAAAAGGTGCTCATCGTGGATTTTATTTCCCTTTCTTTCACTCTGTAGTTCTTGAGCATCCAATACTTTTTGAAGCTTAAAAAAAAAAAAAAAAAAATCATGGTATTTAGTATATGTGCACTTTCTGCAAAATGAAGGTTTTTGGATGCTATTTTGGGTTTACTCTTGTATAGATAGCCATGACTATAGCATCACATACTTGTAAATAGTCCCCATATATCAGTCCTCCTCTGCTGGCTTTATTAATTCCTTCTTGCGAGTTTTCTCCAGTTTTATCTTCTAGAGAGAGTTCCCTGAAAGTATACCTTAAAGAGATACCGGTATTGTTAGTTACAATGTTGCCACATATTTTATTGACTCGGCATAATTATTCTTTGTAAAAAAAAAAAAAAAAAAAACTTACTGAAGCCTTGTCCCCATAAATGGACAGCCACTCATTGTTTATGTTGTCTTCTTCAGTGTCCAATAAACTGGACATCTCCAGCTGTCACTAGTATATATAGCTGCTGCTCATGTACTCTGACCCAATCACCTTCCTGTTCCCTCTTCTGCCCATGCAGTATCAATTATTAAACAGTGACTATGGTCCCTATGTCAATATCTGTTTACTGTCACTTTATTCTAACTGAGGTAACCTCAGTAATTCTAGCAATACATTTTTGGATGTTTGGACCACTATTGATAGGTAGATTAAATTTATTTCAATTGTAAACTTTTCATGTACAGGAACTATTGGTAATACAATATTTAAAGGCTTAAATGGTTATGAAGTGTTATTATGGGCAATGCAACAATGAAAATACATTGCAGCTTAGAAGGAAATCGGTTACCATGAAGATACAGCGCAATCTGCAGGCATCATGCTATAGAAGGAGTTAGCAGATTGATAAATAGATTTGTGGGGAAATATTCAGGGTAATTTATATCTTATTAATTCAAATCTCTTTGCTATAAAGTCAAGGAGGCGGTCCTATTAGTGACCAATAGCTAACTCTTCATGCACAGGGGAGGCTGTCATTCACTAAGAGAAAAATATTTGCTGCACACACAGAGAAAAGTTGTGTTCAAAAGGGTAGTCGTTTATTGATACAAAAGTTCATGACAAAAAGTTTGGTGCTACAAGAGCAGTGATATATGACAAGCATTGCAACGCCATATTTGGGAAATACACCATAAAATGGAAATAAAGATCAAAAAATGCAGCGACGTTTTGGTCATGCGGCCTTTGTCCAGCTAGATCTATAAAAAACATATACAGAGTACATTAAGGTACTATACAATGGCATGGGATATAGAAATCTAACACAAGGATAAATGCAAAATATATTGTCATGGCATGAAAAACCATATTTACAGAACAAGTTTTCATAATACAGAGAAATCTTACAGCAGACATGAATAGAGATGAAACAAACATTAGAGGTAAAATTACTGGAGGGAAAGAAGTCATAACATGGATGGATGGACAGGAAAACATCCAAAGGATAAACACATAAGGAAAAGAAAAAAACAAGTCAAATAATGGAAATGAACAATGCCAATATATTAGACCAAAAGTAGGGGAGAACTAAATACATATAGGAGTAAAAAAAATAGTAGTCCTACCTTGTCTGTAGTGTCAGAAAAGAGAAATAATGGCGTTGGTGGATGTAGTGGTGTGGAGATCGCGCTTTAAATTTGTAATGGGAGGAAATACGAATCTCCCGCGTCGCCGGAAGTGACTTCATTAGTGCGCCGTTAATAGGCTATTTAAGGAAACACTGATCGTGGATTTCAGGGCCTAACAGTATGGTGTGTAGCGTAAACCAGAAGTGACATAGTATGGATGTAATGGATGCATTCCACCGGTTCATATTGCAGCATTTTTTGATCTTTATTTCCATTTTATGGTGTATTTCCCAAATATGGCGTTGCAATGCTTATAAAGTATTTCCTTTTTGTCATATATCACTGCTCTTGTAGCACCAAACTTTTTGTCATGAACTTTTGTATCAATAAACGACTACCTTTTTGAACACAACTTTCATCTGTGTGTGCAGCAAATATTTTTCTCTTGGACTTGGGTTGGAGAACCCTTTTTGCTAGCACCACAATTCTATTTGAGTGTGCGGTACCAGTGCTATTGTCTCTACAGTCATTCAGTGATAAGACCACCCCCTTGACTTTATAGCAAAGAAAGAGTAGAGATTTCAATGAAAAAAATCAAAGGTCATACTGAATCTTTTCCCACAAAGCTATTTACGAATCTGCTCAGCTCCTCCTGCTCCAACCTGCTGGCTGCAGATTTTACTGCATTTTTCTGATAGGCAACAGGTTCACTTTAAGCACTTTTTGGCTGTGGATCACTACGTTGCGCCTTAGCCTTAGGAATTCAATCACTAATTTTTTTTTTAACTGAATTAGATGACCTTTACTACTTCTGTCTGACTATGGCCATTTATTAAGAGGTCTGGGCAGGATTTGGAGTACTCCTAAAGACCATTGCAAACAATTAACACAACTAGCATCAATTACAGGTGAATCTCAATAAATTAGAATAGTTTTGAAACGTTCATTCATTTCAGTGATTCAGTAATACAATTCATAATCAGCGTCTTCCATGATTGTGTGTCCTACTGAACCAAACTGAGGGACCATTTAAAGGCTTAGAAACCTTGGCAGGTGACACACTGAATTTACAATACTGAACTTTTTTACAATATTCTAATTTTCTTAGATTTAGGTTTTAATTACCTGTAATCCATAATCAACATTTACAGAAATAAAACGCTTGAAATAGAACACTCTGTGTGTAAAGAATCTAGAAAATATACACACGTGGACAAAATTGTTGGTACCCCTCGTTTAATGAAAGAAAAACCCACTTTTTTAATTTAATTACTGAATTAAATAAATGTTTCAAAGATATTCTAATTTATTGAGATGCACCTGTAGTTCAAACAAAGCTTTTTGTTCAGGTGTCATAGCATAAAGTGTGTGTTTCCATCAAGTACGTGTGTGTGAGGTCGCGGTTTGGTTAGGTATAATCGAAGCAGAAAGTCTGCAGAGGAAAACTGTGGAAAGCGACGCAGGAAAAACCGTGATGCACTTCCGCCGTGGTTTTTCTGACAACGCTTTTAGCTGCAGCTCACTATGTGGGGCCTTAGCCTTAAATAGTCTGCTTAACCCTTTACACACAGTCATATTTGTTAAACAATAGAATTTTCACACCAAAGTATCTCCATTCTCTTTCAAAGTAGGAACACCCAAATTTTAGCGATTAACTTACATACAAAGTGTAACAGTTTCCTCAAAACCAAATTTATAGATACAGGAACTATACACAAATTATAAAACCCCAAAATAGATAGGGTATTTTCAAAAAATAAATTCAAGGACTATACCTTATTTTCTATCTTCAATCACTTATATAGTTTTGAATAGCACCATAATAGATTACCGGTAACTAAATCGGCACCATGTCTCATGTCACATTTTAAACATAAATCATCTTCCCAATATTTATCATGTCATACGCAAATATAGAAATCTTTTCACATAACCCTCATTACTTAAAAACAGTTATCACCATGTCCTCCCTAATATACGCTGCAAACAGCACCACTAGTACCGTAAATATTAGCAGTGATAGGGGACAGTCTTGTCTTCTTCTACAAGTCAATCTAACCAATACAGACACATCATTATCTGACACTTGCAAATGGATTACAATATAGAATCTTGATTCATGTTATAAAACCAGGTCCAAATCCGAAATACTCAAGCACCGCCCAAACGTACTGCCACTCAATGCTGTCAAATGCCTTGAAAAACCCATGAATGTCTATGGGTCTAGTCACATAGCTAACTTTATATCTGTCCTGAAAAATGATCTGTCAAAAAAAGATAAAATGTAAATAGACTCATAGACATTCATGATTTTAAATATAGCCATGTGATGGCTGTTATAAAAACTGTCACTGCATGACTGTTTTTCCCTGTCATGTGAATAAGGCCTTATACTGCAGAACTAAAAGGGTAGGATTACATAGGCATGTGACTACATTAAATAATGGAGTATTTCTATATACTATACTAAGATTGCTTTATTACTGGGTATTGGAAAATAAAAAAAAAGTTTCCCTAATCTTATAACCAGAGATTATTTGTCACTAAATAAAATGGATCTCTTACAATATATTGCTGCTATTAACCATTTGCTTCAAACTTTGTAATGTCTTTTATGGATTTGGCACCAAAGTCAAAGCTTTAGGTCATCTACAGTAGCTTTAAACAAGACAGCTTTTATCAACAGAAATGAGCTTTCGATGGGAATCTATGCTGTACTTATCTTGCATGGATATTTTAAGTGGATTTGAAATCTGCATCAAAAAGTGACTTGTCACTTACTGAATCTGAGAGTACAGTAGGTTACCCCATGCAGAGTCACTCCACTGAATATGTGCAGATCCACAGCATATCAGGCTGAAGCCCCACGTGGCAAAAACTGTGGCATTTTACAGTCCCTGCATAGTTGATGATGATGATGATAATAATTCTTAAATAGTCCCACCAGGGGGAAATTCGGTGTGTTACAGCAGCAAGGATATGCAATGCAAGATAAGGAATACAAATACACATATATACATACAATATATACAAAACTTTCCAAGGTAGAGGCATTCCACTAGTAGTAGACAGACAGGTAGAAAGGTACAGGTAAAGAAGTAGCGGGGGGGGGGGGGGGATATCACAGCAGAAAGACATTTCAGCTCTCTGTGTGGAATGAGAATGATCTCCGCTTAGGTTGGTGTTGGTTGTACAGCCTGACCGCAGTGGGGAGGAAAGACTTCCGATAGCGCTCCTTCTCACACTTAGGGTGAAGTAGTCGGTCACTGACAGTACTGCCCAGCGCTATCACGGTCTCATGCATGGGATGGGAGTTATTCTCCAGCATGGAGTTCACCATGGACAGTATCTGTTAGGGTCTTGCCAGACGTAGCAATACCCTCACACTACTGCAGGGGTCTGGGAGGAAGGACAGAGACAAGTGAGCCCTAATCTCACCCCAGCCACTGTCCCTTCCTATTGCCTCAGTTTACCCTAAACGGTAAAAGGGCAACTCGAAGACGAGCCCTATACTGAGTAAAGTGACACAAAGAACAAAACAAACAACATAGAAGAATGGTAAACAAGCCAGGGGTCACAACAGAGAAGCAAAAGTGGTACCAAATCGAAATTCAAGAGAGTAGTCACAAGGCAAGCCAAAGGTCAGAGATAATAGCAAGGTAAATAACAAAGGTACAAAGAAAGCAGGCAAAGTCAGTGCAATAACTGGCAACTTGCTGTGAAAGTAACATCCCACTACCGAGTTGAAAAAAGTCCTAAGAACTGCCCCCTGGACTCCAAAGGCTCTCAGCCTCCTAAGCAGGTACAGCCTGTTGTGGCCCTTCCTGTACAGGACCTCCATGTGATCTGACTAGTCCAGATTATTATTAAGGAGCACACCCAGATACTTATAGGTGTTTACAATTTCGATGCCTGTCCCCTGAATGTCCACTGGTTTAGGAGGGCATCTGCATTTACGAAAGTCCACCACCATCTCCTTGGTCTTCCCAGCGTTATTTTTCAGGTGGTTTCGCTGGCACCAGTCCACAAGTCCCGATGGATAGGATTCACTAGAATCTTTTTTTAATTGTTTATTTATGCAGATTTTATTAATAAAAATAAAAACAAAATGGCGATCCCCGAGGGACAGACTTATCACAATGTATGTTAACATATTTGGAAATGAGGATTCATATCCTGTGACTATAGCTTTTCATCCATAGCATTGCAGTTGTAACTGTTGTGGCTCAGTTTCATCCTTGCCATATGTTTTTAATCTTATTTAATTAACTACCTTTTTAGATATTTTAAAGGAGTAATGTGTTTTTATGCTCCCCTTTCTTAAACTACAGGCAATATAGGGTATGGAGCAGTATTGAGAGAACACAAAGTTGTCGGGTGCAATCTTCCTACTCTACTATTAGGCAGTACCATGCCCCTGCTCATTCATGAGCATTCACTGCACCATATTCATCTGTCTTATGCCTTGGCTGACCTACACACAAGGGTTGCCAATTGGTCATAACTGATGTAGCTCAGAGGTCATCCATTATCGTCATTGGGTTGGATAAGGGTTTAAGATATTGATTAATCTTTATGTATCTGAATCCAAATTGTAGATATCTCGTTTGAACTTGGTAAACTGTTTCACAGCTTTCTAAATAGGGCAAATGTTAGGGAGAGAAACTACACTTACAGTAAACCTTTTGTCGGATTGTGGAAATAGCATTATTACACGTGACAGTCTGTAGAAAAAAAATGGAAAAATATTGAAGTGAATATTACACTGAATCATGTATAGTGTCACAATAGATAAATATATATTTTTAATGATAATGTGATGATACAAATCCTCCTCGAGACTTGCACACACAGAAAAGAGCTATTATTGATGCAGCATCCAAAATTTCTGATTAGGAAGTAATTGTCAATACGATTGCTATGTAACTTTATTTTCCAGTTGCTTTTCTCATTCTATATTTTATATGGAAAAGCATTATCAACAGTTTTCAGATATGTTCATATTGATATAGTCAATAGCCAAAGGTCTCCAGTAAGTATGTAAAGGATTGTATCAACCATGAAAATATGACAAACATCATAAAAAGTAGTATTGAGAAATATAAGTAAAGTAAAGCAGCAATGCGCAATAAAGATCTAAATACAAGGTGCTTGCTGCAAGAACTTTAACCATGCCTGCCCACAAATATCCAAAGAATTAAAGAGCAGCAGCGCTCCAAGGGCACATATTCCATTATTCACCTATTGTCTTGAGGTTTCAACTCCAATTGAAGTCCTTCTTTTGAAAAAAAAAAACTCCAGTTGGAGTTCAAAAAAATTGCAGTTGTGGATGAACAGAAACTCTTGTTTTAATTCTTAGGATAAACTGAGGCTTTAATGCATTTGCTTGGCTAAAGCAGTCTCATGTTTGATAGATAGAAAGTCCAAGGCAGCACAAAAGAGCTTACAACCTTCCAATGGTCAACGGGCTCAAATCCAAGGATATTGGCGGATCGCCTCCAAAACAGAAAACCAAACCAGCACTCCAAATAAGTTAAGGTTTAGTGGGTCTTTTTATTCCAACAATCTTAACCCCTTAAAACATAACTTTTTATTAACAAAATTTAAAAGAACATAGACTGCTGTTCTTATGCTGAGACATGTCAGACAGCTTTTCTGCAGCTTTGTGAAGAGCCATTTCACTGCATGGCGAAACATGTAGGTGCAGAGAAAAGAGCAGGTTACAGCTAGGGATTGCTACCAAGTGTATGGAGATGGTTCCTCAGACTAAGAGGAGGTTGTTCTTTCTATAACGTTCTTTCCTCTGCACATATAGAATCACAAAATCAATACCATAATGAGCAAAGGACATTTTATTGGGGGGACAGCTGTTTATACTTTATAGACACTATTTCCTTATGGTTGGAGTAGAGACACAATATATTCTCTTCCATCCGCAGCTCACTGTGATAGTATCTGAAATTAAAGTAGTATTCTTTTCAGAGAGTGCTAAATTGTACTTGTGACTATCAACCCAAAAAACTAATGTGGACATTGCCACATACAATATGATACTTTCCTTCTCTACATCTCATGGTTATTAAAACGTGAATTCTACACTTTTATAACACTTTGTGCTAGGTGATATAAGGCTTGCATGTGGATGCTCTGACATGGAATACCATGACACTCCCAGCACAGTTTTTGTCTTGATGTTAATACCAGATAACTGGAACTCTGCAGGTATTGAGTCATCCCAGTGCTGATGACATTTGTGAACTATGTTCCTCAGCTTTTGGCAACACTACTCTGTAACTTTGTGTTCTATCTGCACTTCATGGCTTAGTTGCTTTGGTTGCTAAATGCTATCTTTTCAATAACACCACTCACAGTTGATCATGGAATATCTAAGAGGGAAGAAATTTCACAATGTGACTTGTTACAGTGGTGGCATCCTATTACAGCGCCATCCTCGTATTTAGTGAACGCTTTAGAATGAGCCATTATTTCACAAATGTTCGTAGAGGCAAATTGCATGACTAGGTGCTGGATTTTATACATCTGTGATAATGGGACTGAATGAAACATATAAAAATTTAATAACTAAGAGGTATGTCCCAATACTTTCACCTATGTAGTATATGTGGCATGCATACTAGATATATGCCAGAAGATTTTCATGTTGGTGTACTGTATGTTTGACCATTATACAGTTGTGATAAAAAGTTTACATACCCCGGCAGTGGTAGTTGTGGATGAGGCTCTTTATTTTCTCAGATGATAAAACTGGCCATTCTTCTTGGCAAAAAGTCTCCAGTTCCAGTAAATTCCTGGGCTGTCTTGCTTGTACTGCGCGCTTGAGATCTCTCCTGAGTGGCTCCTTGATATTGAGGTCAGGAGACTGAGATGGCCACTCCAGAACCTTCACTTTCTTCTGCTGTAGCCAATGACAGGTTGACTTGGCCTTGTGTTTTGGATCGTTGTCATATTGGAACATCCAAGTACGTCCCATGTGCAGCTTCCTGGCTGATGAGTGCAAATTTGCCTCCAGTATTTGCTGATAACGTGCTGCATTCATCTTTCCTTCAACTTTGACCAAGTTTCCTGTGCCTTTGAAGCTCACACATCCCCACATCATCAGTGATCCACCTCCGTGCTTTACAGTAGCAATGGTGTTCCTTTCATCATAGGCCTTGTTGACACCTCTCCAAATGTAACGTTTATGGTTATGGCCAAAAAGTTCGATTTTTGTCTCATCACTCCAAATTACCTTGTTCCAGAAGTTCTGAGGCTTGTCTCTGTGCTGTTTGGCATATTGAAGGTGAGATTCTTTATGGCATTTGCGCAGTAATGGCTTTCTTCTGGCAACTTGACTATGCAACCCATTTTTCTTCAAGTGCCTCCTTATTGTGCATCTTGAAACAGACACACTGATAGTTTTCAGAGAGTCCTGTATTTCAGCTGATGTTATGGGTGGGTTTTTCTTTGAAACCCGAACAATTTTCCAGACAGTTGTGGCTGAAATTTTGGTTGGTCTACCTGACCGTGGTTTGGTTTCTGGGCATGTTATCAGGCCAAAATCTCCAGGGTATGTGAACTGTTGAACAGGGTCATTTTGATGTTTTTGGTTGTCATTATGATTTAAAAAGAGAAAATACAGAAGTTTGACAATAAATGGCTTCAACCAACCACTAACCATGAGTGGAGAAAAAGGTTTTGTGTTATCATTTATGTTCTATGATAAAAGGCCAAAAAAAACAAAAAATCTGCTGGGGTATGTAAACTTTTTAGCACAACTGTATGTTAAAATCACATGACTATAGCTTACAATAGAAAACAAAATAAATAATGTAAACTTCTGTGTATATAGATAGATAGATAGATTTTTTTTAAATAGAAGTCAGTGATGGCCAATGGTGTTCCACTCACCTGGAACAAAAAGTGACTAACCCAAGGAGTATTGCCCTGCTGCTGTCTGTAAATCAGTATGGCATTATCTGGTACATTGCATCATACAGTATGTATATGTAGTAGTTAGTTATAATGAGTCGCTCAAATTTAGCACCTTTTTATGTTATTGGCTTAAATAGTACTGGCTGCATAGGCAGAAATTGAAGGAATGTGGCAAGTATATGACCAAAGGTTACAACAAAACTATTGTATTGTGTATTAAAGAGTGCCCTAAGAGGCCTTTGTAAATATATTGGATGTCTGATTTTCTGATGGTTTGGTGCTGTGTGATCAAGAAATGTAGAATATTTGTTTTTACTTTATTTTTACACTATTTTGTACACTATTGTAACATGATATCCGTTTTTATAAATTTACCAACAACATTGTAGGTAAAAGGGGTCATAGGAAGTTATTGAGGAAACAGGGAACAAAAATTGGATAAGGTAATTTGCACAAATGTTGACACTGAGGAACAAAGAGAAAAGAGGTGACAGGTGAATTGTTGAATTCATTAACAAGTAATTTCTGTATAAAGCCAAGCAGGAGAAAGATTGGGAGTAATGTTGGCAAAAGTTGTGTCAGAATATTAATCTGAGGTTAAGCTTAGTATACAAAAATACATTTCATAAGGTTGTATGGCAACCAAGATGTGAAATCATCCCCCACTGACATAACATTTCTACATGGATTGTTGCAATGTTGGAGCGAAAAAAAAAAAAAAATTGGATGAGCCAAACTAATGAATGTCAGAAAGAGGCTCTGGGGAGTGAAACATGATAATATTAAGGCTATGTACAGACCCATATCATCACAAAATCACTGAGATACCCAAACATTTGCATAATACTATATATAGATATGAAAAACGATAAAAGATAGATAGATAGATAGATAGATAGATAGATAGATAGATAGATAGATTCTAGAATTCTCTACTTTTTTCGCAAGTTCATTTTTCCATTTCTCGGTATTGTAACTCGTAACAACAGTCATTGACCTTTATTCCACCCACCAGTGTTGACAAGTGATTGGTGAACTAAATTCCCAATGCATCAGACTTTGTCCCCAGAAATGTTCTCACTAAACAGTACCTTCAGCACGTGTTTACACTACAAACATATGAGAAACATACAAAGGTATATATATACACAGTTGTATAATGCTTAAAAGGATCGATATTGTTTGACTTCATACTTGTCATGTCTTCATACTGTTAATTAGAGATGAGCGAACTTCTCAAGTTCGATTCTGCATTTTGATTCGAATTTCCAAAAAAAATTTGCTTCGATCCGGATTAATTTGCAGCGAATATAGTTAAAAAACACACATTTCCTGGCTTCAGAGAGCCTGTATAGTGATCTAGAACCCTGTGCCATGTAGGAACACTCATAGGAAGCCTACTGTGGTAGTGAAACAATACTGTGAGTCTGTATGACACGCACATGACAGGCGTCGCTCTCAGAACCACTGCACACTTCACTTATTTGGCCAGTTAAGGGGCCAAAACTGACCAACTAACTCAAGTGTGAACTCAGTCTTACAGGTCCATGTTAGTGCCAGGTAGAAAGAACCGTGCAAAGGCCCAGCATCCTACTGTAGCGTGAAAGAGCGCACTCCTTTTACACCGTCGTGTGCTGATTCCACATACAGTACAGACCAAAAGTTTGGACACACCTTCTCATTCCAAGAGTTTTCTGTATTTTCATGACTATAAAAATTGTAGATTCACACTGAAGGCATCAAAACTATGAATTAACACATGTGGAATTATATACTTAACAAAAAAGTGTGAAACAACTGAAAATATTTCTTATATTCTAGGTTCTTCAAAGTAGCCACCTTATGCTTTGATTACTGCTTTGCACACTCTTGGCATTCTCTTGATGAGCTTCAAGAGGTAGTCACCTGAAATGGTTTTCACTTCACAGGTGTGCCCTGTCAGGTTTAATAAGTGGGATTTCTTGCCTTATAAATGGGGTTGGGACCAACAGTTGTGTTGTTCAGAAGTCAGGTGGATGCACAGCTGATAGTCCTACTAAATGGAGTGTTAAAATTTGTATTATGGCAAGAAAAAATCAGCTAAGTAAAGAAAAACGAGTGGCCATCATTACTTTAAGAAATGAAGGTCAGTCAGTCTGAAAAAAATTGGGAAAACTTTGAAAGTGTCCCCAAGTGCAGTGGTCAAAACCATCAAGCGCTACAAAGAAACTGGCTCACATGAGGACCGCCCCAGGAAAGGAAGACCAAGAGTCACCTCTGCTGCGGAGGATAAGTTCATCTGAGTCACCAGCCTCAGAAATCGCAGGTTAACAGCAGCTCAGGTTAGAGACCAGGTCAATGCCACACAGAGTTCTAGCAGCAGACACATCTCTACAACAACTGTTAAGAGGAGACTGTGTGCAGCAGGCCTTCATGGTAAAATAGCTGCTAGGAAACCACTGCTAAGGACAGGCAACAGGCAGAAGAGACTTGTTTGGGCTAAAGAACACAAGGAATGGACATTAGACCTGTGGAAATCAGTGCTTTGGTCTGATGAGTCCAAATTTGAGATCTTTGGTTCCAACCACCGTGTCTTTGTGTACTTCAAAACAAAAATAAAAACAACAACGCCGAGCGGCACATAGCGTGATATTGCTTAAAAAATAGGTTGTACATAGATAATTGTGTTGAGAACAGGAGGTAGTCAAATGATTGGAGAAACAACAAGGATCATCCACTGAAAGTATGGTAGAAAGCCACTAAGTAGCACAAAAGCACTGGTCTATATTATAGTGAGTGTTCAACTGGCTGGGTCTGATGGTAAACAGTACCCCTTCAATTGGTGATCTCACAACCAGGATAGTTAGATATTATGGATGTTAATATAGGTGGGTTCTCACCTTTTCAAGTTGTGCTGGCCCACAACTAACACAGTGGATGGATCCAGAGTGTGTTTTGGTATATGTGAGCTGCGGAACCTCTAGGCGTCAGAATCTCCTGGATCCAGACGGTATACAGGTAATGGATTGGTAGGAGAATCTCCCAAAAAATGAGGTGTGGGGACCGCGCTTCACCAAAGATCCTTTATTATACTCAAATAACACAACGCGTTTCGGGGAAATCAGATCCCCTTTATCAAGTGTACAAGAGACAGCCTGAGGAGGTAGGCTGTGAGATCTGAAGTGAGTGAGATCTCACTTCAGATCTCACAGCCTACCTCCTCAGGCTGTCTCTTGTACACTTGATAAAGGGGATCTGATTTCCCCCGAAACGCGTTGTGTTATTTGAGTATAATAAAGCATCTTTGGTGAAGCGCGGTCCCCACACCTCATTGTTTGGGAGATTCTCCTACCAATCCATTACCGTGTCTTTGTGTGACGCAGAAAAGGTGAACGAATGGACTCTACATGCCTGGTTCCCACCGTGAAGCATGGAGGAGGAGGTGTGATGGTGTGGTGGTGCTTTGCTGGTGACACTGTTGGGGATTTATTCAAAATTGAAGGAATACTGAACCAGCATGGTTACCACAGCATCTTGCAGCGGCATGCTATTCCATCCAGTTTGCGTTTAGTTGGACCATCATTTATTTTTCAACAGGACAATGACCCCAAACACACCTCCAGACTGTATAAGGGCTATTTGACCAAGAAGGAGAGTGATGGGGTGCTACGCCAGATGACCTGGCCTCCACAGTCACCAGACCTAAACCCAATTGAGATGGTTTGGGGTGAGCTGGACCGCAGAGTGAAGGCAAAAGGGCCAACAAGTGCTAAGCATCTCTGGGAACTCCTTCAAGACTGTTAGAAGACCATTTCAGGTGACTACCTCTTGAAGCTCATCAAGAGAATGCCAAGAGTGTGCAAAGCAGTAATCAAAGCAAAAGGTGGCTACTTTGAAGAACCTAGAATATAAGACATATTTTCAGTTTCACACTTTTTTGTTAAGTATATAATTCCACATGTGTTAATTCATAGTTTTGATGCCTTCAGTGTGAATCTACCTTTTTTATAGTCATGAAAATACAGAAAACTCTTGGAATGAGAAGGTATGTCCAAACTTTTGGTCTGTACTGTAGATGTCTACAGAGTGGCAAGGCGACATAATGTGGAGGTGGCAGCAGCATGAGGAGGCCACAGAGTGGCAAGGCGACATGATGTGGAGGTGGCAGCAGCATGAGGAGGCCATTCAGTGACCCAGTGGCAGCAACATGAGGAGGACATACAGTGACCCAGTGGCAGCAGCATGAGGAGGACACACAGTAACCCAGTGGAAGTGGTATGAGGAAGCCATACAAGTGACCCATGGGCAGCAGCATGAGGAGAACATACAGTGACGCAGTGGCAGAGGTGGAGGTAGTAGCAGCCTTAGGAGGCCATACAGTGACCCGGCGACAGCAGCATGAGGAGGCCATAGAGTGACCTAGTGGCAGCGGCATGAAAAGGAATAGTGACCTGGTGGCAGCAGCGTGAGGAGGGCAAACAGTGACCCAGTGGCTGCGGCATGAGGAGGCCATAGAGTGACCCAGCAGTGCAGCAGCATGAGGAAGCCATAAAGTGACCCAGTGGAAGCGGCATGAGGAGGCCATACAGTGACCCAGTGGCAGCGGCATGAGGAGTATACAGAGTGACACAGTGGAAGCGGCATGAGGAGGACATAGTGACCCAGTGGAAGAAGCATGAGGAGGACATACGGTGACCCAGTTCCTCCCCTGTATGACTTTGTTTGCCCAGGCAAACGAGGTATAGAACAGCGTGATACCGCTGTGACCTGCACATGTGGTATGCTGAAGGAGCACTGTGAATTGTCCCTGTAGTTGAGGCTGAGGAAACAGTGGAGGATGAGGTGGACATTGTTGCAGGACCAACGGTGTGAGAACGTGGAGGCGGAAGCGGCGTCACCTGGCCAAGTTGCTGGTGACAAGGCAACAATGTGGAGTTGGCAGCAGCATGAGGAGGACACAGAGTGGCAAGACGACATAATGTGACGTTGGCAGCAGCATGAGGAGGCCATACGGTGACCCGGTGACAGAGTGTGGAGGTAGCAACAGCCTTAGGAGGCCATACAGAGACCCTGGGTCAGTGACCCAGTGGAAGCAGCATGATGAGGACATACAGTGACACAGTGGCAGAAGTGGAGGTAGCAACAGCCTTAGAAGGCCATACAATGACCCAGTAACAGAGTGTGGAGGTGTCAGCAGCCTTAGGAGGCCATACAGTGACCCAAGTTGCTGGTGTGTGTGGGCAGGCACCACATTAACCCAGTGGGCAACACTGACAATCTCAAGGACTGGCCCACCTTCTCTTCTACAGTACATATTTGTGCAGGGCTGGTACTGCCTTCTTGGCAAAGAAATGACAGCTTGGGACTCTCCACCTTGGCTCGACACAAGCCATCAGTTCTCTGAAAGTTGCAGAGTCCACCAAGTGGAAAGGGTGTGACTGCAGCACCAGCAACTTGGGCAGGAGCACGTTCAGCTTCTGCACTGTTGGATGAGTGCACGCATACTGTTGTCTTTTAGATATAGATTCTGTGATTGATTGCCGATGCAATGACTGACTAGCAGGAGGAGGAGGAGCAGAAGCATCATGACCAGCAGATGATGAGAAGGACACACAGCTTCCTTCAGCTGAGGTGGTGGAGCCTTGACTGCCTGAAATGGGGTGTGTGCCACTGGGTGCTGCAATGGTTGCTGCAGAATGCTAGACCACCACATTGGAGCCACGGCTCTCCCAGGCCACTTTATGTTCACGCTGCATATGTTGACGCAGGGCTGTGGTGCCAACATTGGTACCCTGGCCACGCTTCACCTTCTGCCCACAGATTGAACATATGGCCGTGTTCACCTCCCCCGGTGGCTTTACAAAAAACTGCCACACTGCCGAGTAGGTGATTTTACCCCCAACACTCCACACTAACTGATTGCTACCGCCACTGCCTCCATGAACCCCTTCACCACTGCTTTCCAGACAGGTAGGCTGCTGCAAAGCGGGTGGTTTAGCTCCCGACCTCCCACTGCTACCACCCTGCTGACTCCCCCGCTGCCTCATGCGCAAGCTGCAACCCTCTTCTCCTGATGACGATGAGGCCCCTTTGTCACCCGGCTCCCAATTACGATCAGCTACATCGTCATCCACTACTGTCTGCAGGTCACTGATGTCCTCCTCAACACCAGCTCCCACGCCACTCTCCTCATCACTACTTGCCCGCCTACCGGAGGAAGTGGCGGATGTCGCCTCCAGATCTTGGCTGAGCAGTAGCTGCTGACTGTCCTCTAGTACCTCCTCCTCACTGTATAGTGGATTTGAGCCCACAGCATAGAGTATTTCTCTAGCTGAGGGAACAGAAAAGGACAGAGGCAGGTTGAGGACAGGTGAGGGCACATGGCCTGCTGTCGGGCCAAGCCAACTAAGGGTTGTGTCTGACGAACCCACCGACTCTTGGCTTGGGGTCTCAGATGTGACTCTGGATGAAGTGGATGACCGAGTCAACCAGTCTACAACCGTCGGGTTGTTGGTCAAGACACGACAGCTACTTGACACTGGGAGCTCAGGCCTCTGTAAGTGATCCCTGCTGCCATGACCCCCACTCTGCTGCGACCTATGCCTGCGCTAGAAACATTGAGGCCTGTGGCCCTCCCCTGTGCATGGCCTCTCACTTCTCTGTCTGACATACTGTTCAATGAAAAAACGTAATTGCAAAGGAAATAAATACAGGGCAAAAAGGCCTGTAATTTTCTACTTTGAAGAGAACGGCAAATATGCCCCTTATTTCTTTCCCCACTAATAAACACCTATAAAAAAAAAGCAGGTGTTTAAGAGATTTGTGGCTAAGAATGATTGATTTTTGCCAATACTGTATTGAGAAATGACCTGTATTCCATTGAACATAATCATATCTAACTATCTTAGTGGTGGCCGTCTGTTGTCTTGATCGTTTGCCAATGGATATGACCACAAATGCAGAAGCTTTCTGTGGTCTGGGACTTGCCAGGAACCCATGGGTGCACCTCTAATGAGGCGAAGTGAGGTGGCCGCCTCAGGCGGCTCTGTCCGTCACTGTCTGGGGGGGGGGGGGGGGGCGGCATTTTTTTACATTCTATTTACCGTAAACCAGCCCAGGACAGGCCGCTTAAAAAAAAAAAAAAAAAAAAAGCTGCGTGATACCTATCCTGGGCTGGTTTACGAGATCTCCGCATCTCAGCACAGGTGGCGATACAATGACGTCATCGTGCCTCCTACCCTGATAGATATATATATATATATATATATATATATATATATATATATATAAATAGACTGTTACTTACTGGAGTAACACCGGCAGGTAACGGCCTATTTACTTATCGATCCCCGCGCCTGCTGTGGCCGCCTCCGCTTCCCCTTCTGCTATCGGACACAGAAGGGGGAAGCAGAAGTGGCTTTAAGCAGCCGCGGGCTTCGGTAAGTGAGGCCAAATACTACTATTATTATACTCTGGGGTATTTTCAGACCCCGGAGTATAATAATCGGAGACCCAGGGGAGGTGATAAACATAAAAAACAATGTTACTCACCTCTCCAGCGATCCGATGTTACTCCCAGCAGGCTTCGGCCTTCTTTGGTGACGTCCCAGGTGTCTCATGAGCCAGGCCGACGTCATTATGTTGCGACGCCGGTCTGTGCGACATTGAAGAGGACCGAAAGCAGGGAGTGTAAAGGAGCCCAGGTAAGTACCACTGGTTTTTATGTTTGTCACCACCTGAGTCTCTGATCATTATACTCTGGGGTCTGAAAAGACCCCAGAGGATAATAATAGTTCATGGGTGGGTCACTATGGGGCAGAATACTGTGTGCAGGGGCCACTATGGGGCACAATACCGTGTGCAGGGGCCACTATGGAGTATAATACCAAGTGCAGGGGCCACTATGGAGCATAATACTGAGTGCATGGGCCACTATGCGGCATAATACTACGTGCAGGGGCCAATATGGAGCATAATACCGAGTGCAGGGGCCACTATGAGGCATAATACCATGTGCAGGGGCCACTATGAGGCATAATACCACGTGCAGGGGCCACTATGAGGCATAATACCACATGAAGGGGCCACTATGAGGCATAATACTACGTGCAGGGGCCACTATGAGGCATAATACCGCATGCAGGGGCCACTATGGAGCATAATACCGTGTGCAGGGGCCTCTGCAGGGCATAATACTGTGTGCAGGGGCCACTATGGGGCATAATACCATGTTCAGGGGCCACTATGAGGCATAATACCATGTGCAGGGGCCACTATGGAGCATAATACCGAGTGCAGGGGACACTATGAGGCATAATACCGTGTGCAGGGGCCACTGCGGGGTATAATACTGTGTGCAGGGGCCACTAAGGGGCATAATACTGTGTGCAGGGCCCACTATGGGGCATAATACTGTGTGTAGGGGCCACTATGGGGCATAATACTGTGTGCACGGTCCACTATGGAGCATAATACCGAGTGCAGGGGCCACTATGGAGCATAATACCGTGTGCAGGGGCCACTATGGAGCATGATACCGTGTGCAGGGGCCGCTGAGGCGCATAATACCATGTGCAGGGGCCGCTGAGGTGCATAATACCGTGTGCAGGGGCCGCTGCGGGGCATAATACCGTGTGCAGGGGCCACTATGGAGCATAATACCGAGTGCAGGGGTCACTATGAGGCATAATACCGTGTGCAGGGGCCACTGCGGGGCATAATACTGTGTGCAGGGGCCACTAAGGGGCATAATACTGTGTGCAGGGCCCACTATGGGGCATAATACTGTGTGCAGGGGCCACTATGGGGCATAATACTGTGTGCAGGGGCCACTATGGAGCATGATACCGTGTGCAGGGGCCGCTGAGGCGCATAATACCATGTGCAGGGGCCGCTGAGGTGCATAATACCGTGTGCAGTGGCCGCTGTGGGGCATAATACCGTGTGCAGGGGCCGCTGTGGGGCATAATACTGTGTGCAGGGGCTGCTGCAGGGCATAATACCGTGTGCAGGGGCCGCTGCGGGGCATAATACCTTGTGCAGGGGCCGCTGCGGGGCATAATACTGTGTGCAGGGGTCTCATATTAAAAAAGTGGTTATCCTGGACAACCCCTTTAAGGTGGCACTTGGGCTTTATTAAAGGGTCTTTCCAGCTCATTTTTATTGATGTTCTATCCTTAGGACAGATAATTATCAATAAGAGATCAGTGGACCCCGCCTCTGATCAGTTGTATGGGGGGGCTATGGCGCCTGTTTATATCATATGATTTCTGTTTATAGTTACCGTGTGATGTAATTACAGTCTTGTCACATAGACATGTATAGGACGAGGCTGTAGTTACATTACATGGCCACTATGAGATGAATGACACTATGTAAACAGAGAAGCGATCACGGCTCTTACACAGATACCACGGTTCATTCAAACAGCTGATCAGTGGGGGTCCTGGGTTTTTGAGCCCTACTGATTAGTTTATTAATGACCTGGAAAACCTTTTAATTAGTTAACACCTGGGGCATTATTAATAAGGGGCACTATTTATACAGGGTACACACGGACATTATTAATATAAAGATGCACTTGGGAGTATTATTCATTATGGAGGGTTATATCATATATTTTATAATTGGGGTAGCAGCAGGATGGGGGCTTTGTGTAGGTGAGGACAATGTGGGTCGGATGCCTGGAAAAGTGAGGAGCCAAAGATGTCTGTGTTGTAAACTTTATAAAGACAAGTCACAGCTGGAAGAAGTGGTCATGGCGGTCCAAAGGGAAGAGAAGGGAAATGTGAAGGATTTGTCAGAGACGTCACCTGTAAGTCACAAAATGTTACTGCACTGTATTCACCTAAATGATAGAGGATAAATACCTGAGTGATGGGGGTCAGTCAGCTGAGACCCCCCCACTGGGCCTGAGAATTGTTTTTTTTTTTTCCCCCACTGGGTTGGAATACAGCCTGACTGCAGCCAGGCTGCATATAAGCGTGTCACTTGGTGGATGGACGAACCTGCGTGGCTCTCATTCAACTTTGATGGGAGTGCCAAAGATACCTGAAGTATAGTAATCTGCAGCGCTCCTATTATAGAGAATGGGGGCCACATGGGCTCGTCCATCCACCAAGCAGAAGATGTGTGAAGTTGTTTTCATTGTTAATGCCGTGTTCTTGATTTCTGATACTGAAGTAATGCAGTAAGAAGAATTCTTAAAAACATAAGTTTGTGTATGTTTATTGTACGACAATAACAGCGTGTGACGCTAACAGCATGTAAACGCAATTTTATATATTTTTTTTTCGGGGGGGCGTCTTTCGATAGTCCGGCTCAGGCAGCAAAGAGACTAGTTTCACCACTGCAGGAACCCAGCCATGATTTTCCTATTGTAGCTGTGTTATCAGGAACTACATGTATCAGAAGATATCCCAGCCACAATAAGGAAATCATAGCTGATTTTCTGACCTTAGAAAGGTCCTGCATTCATGGTCGTATCTACTGGCAACCGATAAAGACAACAACTTGTGACCACAAGATATTTAGATATAATCTTTAAAATTCAACAAAATGTTTAACTACTTATATTTGCAAAAAGGTTAACTTTTAATTATCTACAAATTTAAAAATGTTTATGTTCATGGGAATACCCCTTTAACAGTGGGAACAAAATGGCGAATATGGTCCTTTATGTGTTTCCACACTAAATAAATATATCACCTTTAAATAAGTGATAACCGCTAAGAATTATTGAATTATTGATTTTTGACAATACTGTATTGATAAATGGCCAGCAACTTTATACTTGGAACAAAATGGCGAATATGGTCCTTATGGCTTTCAACACTAATAGACACCTTTTAAACTGTTAGGATAACAGCTAACTGCACAGATCAGTGGCTATTATTGGATTTTGCCACTACTGTATAGAGAGATGGTCTGTAATTTTATACTCTGAACAAAATGGTGAATATGCCCTTTATTTGTTTCCACACTAATAAACGACTTGAAAAAGGCATTAGAACAAATAACTGCAGATATTAGTGGATGAGAATTCAGTTTTCTTTGGCACAGTAGTACTGACAAATGGCCTGTAATGTTATGCTTTGGAAGAACAGTGAATAAGCCCCTTATAATAAATGCCTTGAAAAAGGTGTTTATCCCTCGTCAGGCTGCATAATTTTACAACATTACAGGCTCCATAGGAATAGGTACAATTGTACCTACTCAGCCGGACGAGGGTTATTACAGATAAGTGCAGATATTAGTGGATGATAATTCACTGTTTTTTGCTGTACTGCACTGCAAAAGGCTTGTTGTGTTCCACCTTGAAGACATAGGTATGAGTAATGAGCAGCAGTATAACGGCAGTGAGTGCTGCAATGAATATTAAAATTCTTCATGTAAATGATGCTGCAACCACCCCAAATTATTCTTTCAATTCCTCCCTATGCTTTTTCTACAGTTCTAAGGCTCAGCCTCTTTCCCTGAACTTCTATCTTTCTAAGTCTTTCCCTAGCTCCTGCTGACGTCTTTCCCTACAGTAAGAGCGATGTGAAATGACTGTACCTAAAATGGCCAACGGTTTTTATAGGGCTGTGACATCACAGGGCCGGCTGTCTGCTGATTAGCCATATGCTTGGCATTGTGGGTGATCCCATGTTCCCAGAGTCCCTTACCCCTTGTCCTAACATGTGCAGCAGCCATTTTATAAAAAAAATGCAATTCGATGCATCGAAGCGTGAGGAAATCCGGAATCGAGGCGAATTAAAGATTTCCTGAAATTCGGATCAAATTTCACTTCTGCAGCTTCGATTCGCTCATCTCTACTGTTAATGTATAATACATTGTCATTTTACGTTAAATATAGCATTGTGAATAATATTTGCCCTCTTCCAGATATCCCAGCTTATTGCATTTTGCCTGGTTGTATAACTATACTATTTTTATTAAATAACATCCTATGTTCATTGACTGTAGTAAGGATCCGATTAGACTAGACCCTGATTAAATTATTTCAACAATTTACCCATTACATCATCCTTAGGCAGAGAGTTGCAGAGTCCTACTACTCTCTTGATGGTGAAACCTGTCTTGGAACAATTAGGATACCCATGCTATGGTTACAATATATACATTGTAATAAAATCACCCATAAGCCATTTTTTCTTATCGCAAATAATACCTATCTATCTATCTATCTATCTATCTATCTATCTATCTATCTATCTATCTGCATGTATAGCATTTACAGTATATTTAGAATTAATGTACATGCTATGTCCACCAGAGCAAGAGCCTTTCTTACATAGCCACTCTGTCTTATAGAGTGACAACGCCATGTTTGCCCAGGACAAATGTCACTTCAGTTAGTTGTTGTTTATTGTTGCTTGATGCATCCAGCTTGCAAAAATGGACATACATGTCTTGCAACTTTACCACTGTGAGAAGCAACTGAGTTGGCAGCAGTTGGCAGTCTGCGCTCTCCTCCCTGAGGGTGGATTTATTACACAGTGTGCCACGTTCTCTCTGACACACATTGGAGTGAATGCTATCAAGCTGCCCACTCTGCCCTGTAGCACAAGCAGGGTCATTGCTCTCAGGCCTTTCTAACACTTATCCTCAGATAACAGTTTGGCACACACTTCTTGATTTTCCTCAAACTACCCAGGGGTAAAATTCTTCATCCTGACTGTATCTGGTCCAGACTAGGGGGTAGTGAATTGAGCTCAGGTCATTTGTGCTTCCTGACACTACCAAGATAAGGAGAAGTCCCTTGGTCTCCACGTCCATTACAGAATGAACTCTTGCTCTGGACCCACATAGGACATACAGCATAAAATTATCAATTTATATTTTTTAGAACTTCCAGTGGGATGTTGCACTGTAAGGAGGAGTTCACACTACCATTACTAATGTCCGTTGCTGTCTTCCATCATAGGATGATAGAAACGGACATTAAACTATCACAGACTGATTCTGTGTCTGTTTTCATTGACACTAATGTCATGTTTGTTTACTTTTGTAACAGAAGATAAAGTCCTTCCGTTTATCTGTGACTGTTCTCTGTGACAGTTTAATGTCCGTTTCTATCATCCTATGACGGAAGGCAGCAACAGACATTAGTAACGGTAGTGTGAACTCCCCCTGAGTTGAACATTCTCTGGAGTTGTACAGTAATACCACGTACATTCGTGAGGTTAGGTTCCAGATCAGGTCGCGGATCGCAAGGAATCGCGAATGTTTGGTGCAAGCGCTTAGAAGCGCTTACAGTGCCGGTTTCTAAAGTTTAATCCCTAAATATCAATAAACTTCACCCTGCAGTACTGTACAGTATACTAAAGTATACTGTACAGTACTGTGCATTAATTAATTAATTCATTCATTCATTTTTCTTATACACTTACAGTAAAATGAAACCAATTACCAGGTACGTAACGAACGGGACGCTACTACCCAATAGCAAAGGTTTTTTGTTTTTTTTTAATTTCGCAGATCTGCAAAAAAAAACAGCAAAATCTATATATGCTAGGTTCCAATAAAAATATTGCGAATCTGTGAATTCGGAAACACGAGTGTACGAGGTATTACTGTAGTTCTCATATTGAGATGCTGAATCTGAGAGAAGGATAGTGGGCAATGAAAAGCCAAACGGGGGAACATTTCTGTGAAAGGCAAGGGCAGAAACTGCCAAGGCACAAGCTACCATTTATAAAGGGCCTGAGAAGTGAGTTTTTTCTGGTGCAGGGGGACTGCAGAGTAGCATGTGGCCTAAACTAGAGAATAGGTACTACCAGAGGCTGAGTAGTAAGTATTATACATGTGGCTATTCACTGCTCAGGCCACATGTAGAATACTGTGCACAGTATAAAGTATATAAACCAACTTAACAACCTCAAGTTTAATAACCTAGCTTGAGACTGTTCAGTTTGCAAAAAAGATGACTTAGGGGTGAGCTAATTACGATGTACAAACACATTAATGAACAATATAGAGAAAGATGGCTGGACCATTGTATCAAACAAGCCCTCTGACCTCTTGTATCCCCTTATCTCCTCATAGAATGTAAGCTCTTGCGAGCAGGGCCCTCACTCCTATTGTTTGATATGTTTATTTCTTTGTCACATTGTAATGTCTCATATTGTCTGTTCATGTGTCCTCTGATTTGTACAGTGCTGCGTAATATGTTGGCGCCATATAAATAAAGTTATTATTATTATAATTTATTATCTTTCCAATGATCTTTTTATACAGAGGCTGTAACTTTGACATGGGAATATCCTCTGCTTGTATAGAATTTACCATAGTCAGAGACAGGGCTTTACAGTAAGAACATTGAGACTATGAAACTTATTGTCACAAGATTTGGTGATGATGATGATGTCTGATAACTTGTACAAGTTTAAGAGGGGAAAGGATGCCTTTCTTAAAAGGTAACAATATCATAGGTTATGGGAGCTAGAATTTTTTGGGTTAGGATATTAATACGGGGAATATTTTTTACACATTCCATGAGCATTCACCTATTTATACTCTGGGGTCTGAGTATAATAATTTCACTTCTGTTTCTTGGGTTATGATGGACCAAACCCGAAACGTTTGGAAAATTTGGAATTATTCTGATTCAATCCGAACCAGTTCTTTCATCTCTAATCACATCCGTGGGTCACATGGCCATGCTAAAGCTCAGGCCCATTCATTTCAATTTGGCCATGTGAAGAATGGTGAGACTATGAAATTCACAAGATGTGGTGACGACTGATAGCATCTACAAGCTCAAGAGGGGTAAGAATATCAAAGGTTATGGGAGCTAGAAATTTTGGGCTAGGATGTTGATCCATGGATTTAGTCCAATTGCCATATTTGGAGTTAGAAAGGAATTTTTTCATGTGACTGGACAATTGTTGTCAGCTTTGTGGGTTTTTTTTGCCTTTTTTTGGATCAACTTGGACTTGATGGACACATCTATAAAGGGGCGAAACTGAAGATTAATTTCAGGTTTGAACGAGTAGGCCCTTTTGCTTTATTTAAGTCCAAACTTGTTAGGATAAACTCAGCACTGTCAACCTCTAGTGCCCTCTGGATACAAGTGAGAATATATACATACCCATTAAAATGCAAATGCCTGTCCCTTACTTCTCAGGATACAATCTGCTCTTTCTAATGAATGAACTAAGACACTCGGCAAGCCACCTCCGACTTGGCTTGTCAATCTGAGCTGGTGACTTTTACCACCTTACACACAAGCCTGTGTGTCCATGTGTTACTTTGCCATTACTTTACTGGGGTAAACAACCAATGCCCCTGGCCTTTCCATTTCTGCTTGCAAATGAGTTTGTTTAATAGGATGGTTTATAACTTTATATATAGTTCATAGGATCTATTAGCTCTTGGCGGCTTGAGTGGTTCCTCACTCCTCAGCAAAAGGATGGAGACATCATCTGAAAAAAAACTTAACTCACAGGGAGACAACAAGTTTTACAGCTATGGTGTTCTTTGGTGAGCCAACAGAATACTTAAAGGGGTTGTCCAGGATAAAATAAAAATGAACCCCTAAACTAAACCCCTTCCCTCCGCCTAACTTCTAATTTACTTTCTTTAAAAAAAAAAAAAGTATAATTACCTTGATTGCCAGGGCGGTCATGTGACCGTCCCAATTTATCAAGACTTCAGACTCCAAATAATGATATATATTGCTTGTTTATTTATCACCGATCTGGTGTTTTCAAGTGACCGTCCCAGGCACACTTTCTGATAATCTGGTGACATTCCGTTTCCCCATTTCCAGAAACGGAATGTCACCAATACAGCCCCCCCCACCCATCATACTTACATGTCTTCCTCTCTGGGAATGGCTCCTCCCAGGTGCCTCCGACACATGCGCAGTAGAGATGGCACTCCATCTCTTCTGCTCAGGCGTTAGAGGCACTTCCGGCCTGTGCATGTGCCGTCAGAGGTGCCATCTTTACTGCGCAGCCATCTCCGGCCTGCGCACAGCCATGAGTGTGAAAGAAAAGGAAGAGCCGTTCCCAGAGAGGAAGACATGTAAGTATGATGGGGTGGAGGGGTGGGCTGAGTTAGTTAGCTGGGAAGAGCTAGTAGTGGGCAGGATAGCTAAGGAGACAGGGAAGGGGTGTAAGGGAGTGAGAGAGGAAGGGAGAGGAGTGAGAGGGAGGTAGTGTGGAAGCTACACAGGAAGCTACGCCATGTAAACAAATGCAGAGGATGCCAGGAGCTCCCAGAGAAAGCCAGAAATCACTTAAAACACTGCTAAAGGTATTTGGGTGTACTTATTAAACCATTAATAGCACTGACAGACCTTTTTTTTAAAAAAAAACAAAAAAACATTTTTTCCTGGAAAACCCCTTTGACAGCTGTAATTTACAGGCAAAGTCAGGTGCAAATTCCCAGTGGTTACTATCTGTCTGGTGCAATGTGGGTGAAAGGAGTTTAAAGGATTGACAAACCTCTCTTAAACTATAATGGACATTTAATGTACAAAATGACTTTTACTCACAAAGGGCACACATAATTGTTGGTGTAACTCTATACTGTACAGAATATAGCATTGGCAAGGGGCTGGTTACTTTCCTTGGAACCGTTATTAGTCAGCGTGTTGCATTTGAACTGGAGGTTACCGACTCAAATTCTTCTCCAAATTCCTTCAAACCCGCCTTTATATGAGCCCAGAAATGCTCCAGGAGACATGATGTTGCATGCTGGGCAGACAACATGTTAACCAATGACCCAGCCAACTCTCCATGTGACTTAAAGGGAACCTGTCACCATGAAAATGCAGTATAATTTGGAGGCAGCATGTAATAGACCAAAAGGAACTGAGCAGATTGATGTATAGTTTGGTAGGAACAGATTCAGTATAAGGCTAAGCTTTCTACTGTCTTGTTTGCTATTGTTTTAGAAGATAAAATCATGCATGCAAGACAGAAGAAGCTTCCATCATGTATTTTATATTACAGTGAATGATGACAGATGCAGATAGAATGTTCTCTGTCTCTATCAATCATTATATTAGCTTTTCAGTCTGTTGTGAATTTAACCTTACCTCTCTTTTATCCATTCATATCTCTGCTTTTTCTATGCTTAATGAAAAAATATCATGACCACTAATAAATAAAACAATTCCATTTTATTAACATAAATAAATAATAGACACACATATACTGGGGGGGGGGGTGAATAATAAAGATACACCATAATAAAGGCAAGGAATGATAGTATGAGCAATAGTGGCAATATAACAATCAAAGATAGGGGATACACCACTGACAGTATCACATAAATAAATAGCGTAATAACAGTTGAAACACCTTCAACTGCACGTTATATTATATTCATATGCATTACTATGCAAAGAGCAGTGATACAACCCTAAATAGCTTAACAAATCAAAAACATTGCCATAATATCCTCACCTTGTCACACACACCACCCCTGACACACTGTCTGCAGATTATTCTGTATTTTAATGGTGACAAGTTTCCTTAAAAACACTATACTGGTGGTAGCTCAGACTCATTACTGGTTACCCTGTGAGACCCTGCTTGAGGCACTTTTTTGACCAAGTAGCATATGTTCAGTGCATTCACTAGCTGTAACATAAACTTTCACTAATGTCTAACATCCATCAGGTGCAAAACTGTCGCAATACAGCACATTAAAGTTACAAAACCGTTATAATGAACATACTTCACGTTGTTAAAGTGTGTAACAAACCTAACTATAAGGACATAATACTACTGTATTTTTGTGATAGTACACAGCACAGTATAGCATGGCATACATTACATGGAATAACATGGACATGGCAATAAACAATAATGGTAGACAGGGGGCATTTCCAGTGCAACTTCCTTGTAAACCACAGCAACAGTAAAGCCATACCTCCCAACTGTCCCGGATTCAGCAGGACAGTCCCAGATTCCGGGTCCTATCCCACTGTCCTGGTTGGCGGGAGGTATGTCCTGACTTCAATTCATCTACCTCCTCTCCGGACACAGATGAGTTGAATACAGGGATGAAGCAGGAGCAGTCTGCGGACAGCCCTTGTCTCACTGCTCTGCCCCATGTGTGCTCCGGCCCTGGGAGCTGGAGGCGCGATGATATGATGTCACTCACATCACGCCTGCAGCTCCCTGAAGACTCCGGGAGAAGAGAACTCAGACAGAGCAGCAGGAGAGAGGGGAGAGGTAAGTATCAGTGTTTTTTATGTTTGTTTGTTACCAGCAGGAAGACCTTAAACTGTGGGGGCAGATACAGTAAGGAGGACATTAAACTGGGGGGCCAATAGACTGTGGGGGCAGATGAAGAGGTACGTTAAACTGGGGCAGTTGGAGGGGGACAGTAAACTGTGGGGGCAAATGAGGGGGACAATAGACTGTGGGGGCAGATGAAGAGGGACATTAAACTGGGGCAGTTGGAGGGGGACAGTAAACTGTGGGAGCACCAGGAGGATGACATTATAATGTGGGGGTGACTGCAGGGGCATTATACTGAGTGGGGGTACAAGAAAAATGGCTGGGAATGGGCGGAGTCAAAGTAGAAGTGGGTGGGGCTAAATTTGCCACAGCGCACCGCACATTCTGTCCCTCTTTCTGTTCTTTGAAAGTTGGAAGTTATGGTACAGTATATAACAGTTCAGGGCTAAACCGTGGTTTCCTATTTGTAACAGGGTGGTGGATCATTTTCTAATCTTCTTACTTTCCGACTATATATATTATAACTAACTAAGCGTCTAGGCTCAGTCTCTATTACCTTGGTATGTCCTGGTCTATAATACATTAATGGGGTTCTTTATGAAGAATCTATCTGTTAGATGCTGTAGTATCCACTACTATCATCCAGACTAAATACAAATAATTCAGTTTATTTTTAAGTTTTAAAGGCCTTTTTACTAATATAATACAAGGATTTAGCTCAGAAAATTGTTTTGTAATTGAATTGCTATAAATGGTGGTGATGCGCCCTCTTGTGCTGGTGTTAAGCATTGTATACACTATTAGGTACATGTGGCTATTTAATACTGCATTTTTGCATGCACAGTATATTTATATATGTACAACCTAGCATTATTATTTACTGACTGGCTACTTATTACAGTGTTACTTGCACATGGTGCTTTTTAATTGTTCTCCTGTTCTGGTCTTTTGAGTGTTAAATTATATACATATTGTGAGTGTGTGAACCCAGAGGGCGCTATTGAGCGTCCCAGGGCCAGGCCTGAAAAGGCCCTCAGCCACACCTATGGGTGGGGCACCAACTCCGGACGGAGTGTCTGCAGCCAGAGAGAGGGCTGTGGAAACCTGCAGGAAGTCGGGGACCCAGTTGGAGACAGACAAGGCGGTCTGTTCCCAGAGGGCTGGGGTCCTGAGAGGACTGACTGAGCCAGTCAGGGAGCAAGCAGTAAGGTAGGGCCTATGTGTGGCCTAGGTCGTTTATTATTTTGTTTATGTTACAGTTTCCTAAGCTGAATAAAAGCCATTTTGCTTTGAATTGGCACCGTCTGAACGCTGCTTCTTCGGCGCCTAGTACCAGAAACACCGCTGTCGGGTCCAGGAGTCTGCCGCCATTGAGATTAATCCCCCCCAAATTATCACAATATATATATATATATATATATATATATATATATATGTGTGTGTATATATGTATATATATATATATACTGTATTTTTCAGAATATAGATTGTAATAGTATTTTAGATTTTTATGGTCACTTTTGCAGTTTAGGAGATTTACTTATGTGAAAGAGGGAACTTTGGATATTCTCTTGCATTAAGGTGTTACTTTTACCTGTGAATGTAATATACAGTAACTACAGTTACTCTCTGATCTCAGTCCAAAGAACACCCTCTATAAGTGATATTTGTATACTGGTATTCTGCAAAGGATATCAGTCATGTTCTACTATCTGTATCAAATGATAAATAGAAGAGAAAAGTCTGGCAGCAGTCACAGTACTTGTGCATTACTAGTTTGAAGTATATCGGTGTGTTTTTAAGAGAGAATCTTGTTAGGCCATTTTGTTAGGACTGTGAGCCTTACCAACCACAACCACTTGTGCTGACAGTCATTACCTAAAAGGAGTCTCTACACTACAACTCCTGGATTTTGTGAGGCTTTTGAGAACCAGGGAGACCTCCTGGATGCCTGTGGAGCAGTATTGAGCAAATACTATACTTGGTAAGAACTTCATTTAGGTATCACCCCATGTCTATGCCCCCTTCTATGACTATTAGTATTAGGCACCAACACCTGTGTCTTTGTCAAAGCAGGCAAATTAGGGTTGCATTTAGGGGAGGTTGTTCTTGGAACATGCTGCAACAACAAATGTCAAGGTGGAGGGTGTGTTAGCTGTGATGATCTGGTAGGCTAGCACACCCAGAACAGAGGTAGTGCGACCTACTGGATCAGTGTGAAGTGGGTGGGACCAACACAAGGTCCTTATCGAGAAGGAGATTTAGTCATAACCATAGTGAAGAGGAGCAGTAGGTAAGAGTGTAAGAGTAGAGTAAGTGTTGGCTAAAGGACTTGTGATGAGGTCATGAGGGGGTAGAGATCAGCTGTGGAAAGCAAGCAATGTGTGAAGTATCAGGTGACAGGACTTACTGTAAGGCTCTTGTGCTGCCCAGACCCCAGGACAGAAGGTTTTTACAGAAGGTAGCATGACAGTTTGTCATTGGTGCTGCCACATGGGGCTCTGCTTCCTTTTGGAGCAATAAAAACCTGGATGAAGGATGTGAAGGCAGCAGGTACAGAGTGAATAGACAGATGGCCTTTACTACCTGATCTTCAATCATTCTCCTCTTCCTCCTCTTCAGCCTCCCTGTCCTCCACTCTCATCCTCTTCAGCCTATGTACTCCTCCTTATCAGTCTCTATGTTGTCTTTTCCTTTCCTCCATGTCTTGTTCTCTTTGTGATTTTTTTTTCTCATCATCCTCCACCTCCTACTAATTTATCTCCTTTAGCCATCTTCTCATCCTCTCATTCCCTACATTCTCCTCTGCCATCCCTCTCAACCTATGTCCTCCCTTTCATCAGCCTCCATGTCCTCCTCTTTGCCTCCACATCAGGCTCCATGACCTCCACTTTGATCCTGCTCAATCTATGTTCTCTTCCTTATCATCCTGTATGTCCTCCCCTCTCAGCATCCATGTTTTGTCTTCTCTCTGATTCTCCTCTTCAGTCTTCATGTCCTCTCTGTCTCCTTTTTCTCTGACTCCGTGTCTTCTCTCTCATTTCCCTTCTTCTCAGCCTCCGTGTCCTCTCTTTTTCCCACTCCTTCAGCCTCCTTCTCCTTCTCTCATCAGTCACTCAGTCTCTGTGCCCTAAGGGGCCTAAGCACATGGCTGCCTTAAGCCATGGACTCTGTGGCTAAAGTGGAAGTGGAATCCATGGCAAAATTGGGCAGGACATTCATTTTTTAAGCACCATACTCCAAACCTCATAGATTGTAAGCCCTTGCGGGCAGGGCCCTCTATTCCACTGTGCCAGTTGGTCACTATTAGTATTATACAGTATCTGTTTTGTATATCTTGTGTACCGTATGTTAACCCTCAAATGTAAAGCACCATGGAATTAATGGTGCTATATAAATAAACAATAATAATAATAATAATATTAATGAAAGGCTGAATCTGCTGCTGATTTGGAAGGGGAATCTGCCTCAAAATCAGCAGCAAAACCCATTGTGTGAATGGACCCTTTGTGTCCTTGTGTCTTATATTAGTAACAATATCAGCAGTAGCATCCTGTGATAGACAGAAGTTCTCCAGTTGGCAGGTGGCAGGAAGGATTAAGGTGAAGCCTGTGATGAAGTGGTGGTATCAGGGCTTAACAGAGGAAGAGAGAAGAACATAGTAATGGCAATGTGCCCAATGTGTTTCCTCCAGTCCTGGACTTCCTCAAGGTAAATCAGCATGCCTCACTATTTTGTCCAGATTTCTTAAGCCGTAAATAAGTTACGTAGCTTGTAAAAGGAAAGTGGTATATAAACAAACAAAGGCTGTTTCTCCCTGAAAACAGTTTCTAAAATTTATCCTCTCAGTATTTTAATACATTACCAAGTGTGCATAAGTACTGAGTGAGAAAATCTGCAGTCATACAGCTCTGGCGGCAGCGCTTATGTTCCTGAGAATAAAATGACAGGACAGATGAAATCCAACAGCTTGATCCTCATCTCCCCAACATCTGATGTCAGAAAGAGTTGGGAAGCCCCAATGCACACTGGATAATTGGCAGCTTAGGACATTTTTTTACTATGTGCAACAAGAATAACCCCTAGACATATAAATGTTATGGGAGACTAGCTGTGCAGGCAGTCAGTGGATCCCAGGTAGGTCATAGCAGAGGATTCTTGTCATGTGGCACAGATTTGTATCTAGTTGTTATGTCAAGACAGTGCATCTCTTAAGCATGCTTGCTTGTTTCCTGGATCACATTTATTCTACTAGGTCCAACTTAACTTCCTGTCACTAAATGCATATTTAAACAATGCACTGTTTTTTAATGGCCAAGTGTACATCCAAGGGTAGGTAACCTGTTTTCACGGAGGATCCCTCATAGACTCTATTGAAGAATCCATAAAATTAGCCTGCAGGTGACATGACTCCAATTATACATGCCAACAGAAGTCTATGCAAAGGGGAGCTGGAGAAGTAAGCAGACAGAGGGAGACAGCAGCAGAAACACAGGTTTAGCCTAATGCTGGGGCTAAATAGGAGCTTTCTGTCACAACAAAACTATTTTATTTGCATCAATACTCCCTATATATATGTCATGCATGGTCCTGGGGTTGTTTCTGAAAGAGAGAAACAGAATGTAGCAGATTCTCCTCTACTTCCTGCATGCAGTGTATTGCAGTTAGTTGGTGTGGAACTTCAAATAATTAAAAAGCCTCATCTGCAATTTCATACATCAATGACTACAGCTATAAATGTGAGGTTCTTAGCGCACAGTTTGATAAATTGTGCGAGCCCATCTGCCACGTCACGGTGACCTCTTTCAGATGGGTCCCTACACTAAGACTTTACTAGTATAAGAAAAGCTGCGCTTCCCCTATAGACAAGACCCGAGATAAAGTTCTTATGGACTGCGCTGTAGCAGTGAGTATATAAAAAGCTTATCTCCTGTCCTATATGTGAAGTGTTAGTGTAGGAACCCATCATAATAAGGCCAATAAGTGGTCGATGGGCTCACAAATATTATGTAAAATGTGTGTCATAACATCCCTATGGATAAAACATCACTAAGGCTTAGATTATACACAGGATTTATGGGAGCAGCAATACAAGGTGTGGGGAAGAAGTTTTGCTGTAAATGCATTCGATTTTTTTATTCCTTACTATTACTTTTGCTAATATAAGCAAAAGAGGAATTATATAAATCGCAATAACCTTCTTATAGGGTTATATCATAAATACAACCCCTGGACAAGTCCCATTAGTAAGGATATTCACGGCACTCCAAGAAAGTTCAGGTGCTCTTGGAAGGGCTTCATCCCACAATTATCCAGAAAGAGAATCCAGGAACTCAAAAGATTATCATATGCAATTCTTTTATTAAATAGGAAGTGCAATCCAAGACAGCGTGAAACGTTTTTTGGTGCTATGTCGAACCTTCATCAGATGAAGGTCCAACATAGCACCGAAAAAGGTTTCACACTGTTTTGGATTGCACTTCCTATTTAATAAAAGAATTGCATGTGATAATCCTTTGAGTGCCTGGATTCTCATTCTGGATATGTCTCATTAGGGCATATAAATTGCATAGGGTGGAGTTCCCGGGCTTGGGACACCTTTACATGAGTAGATGCCATTATATTTAGAGAAGGGTCTTCATGAGACAACAAAAAACAATGAAAAGTAATTGAAAAAAGTTTTTCCAATTACTCTTTGTTGATTTTTGTTGTCTTTTGTAATAGGATAGCACGCTGCACCAGTTCATGCTGCAGCAGTTCAACCAATTGCAGAAGTTTGGGTTAACTTTGCTACAATTATATACATACAGACATGTCTAAATATATACACACACAAATATATATATATATATATATATATATATATATATATATATATTTGTGTGTATACAGTGCATACATCTTATACATACAGTATATACAGTTAAAACACATGCTGTTTAGATACTTAAGAGATGCTACTTACAGGCAAGACTAAATATATACAGATATTGCAAATATATATATATATATATATATTTAAATTTTGCATACATCGTATACACACATGTATATACAGTATATAAAAACACATATAAACATATATTTACACACAACATGCAAATACTTTTGATAGAAATACATATTACACACATATATCTATCTATATCTATCTATCTATCTATCTATCTATCTATCTATCTATCTATCTATATCTATCTATATATATAGATAGATATATATAGCCTTAGTTCACGGATGGCAGAAGGTATATGCCTCTTACATAAAAACTAAATCACGGAGAGATCCACATGGTAAGAAGGGCCACTGAATAGAGATTAATGTGGTTAAAACTTAACCTTTAATGTATATTTGATTAAAAAAAAAATACACACAATGTGTCTGTTTGTAGATAAACACAAAACAAAAATCGTACAGCACAGAAGGAAGGGGAGAGAAGTTAATGTAATACACCAACCCACAAACTAATTGTGGAAACTTGATACCAGTGTAATAAGGAGGGGTGCTCAAAATAAACACTCATCTAACGCTAATCTACCTCAACCAATATATAAAGAGGGATCACTCCCCATCGCCATAAACATAGTACACATATAAAGCCACGCTGTATCCACAAGTAGGGAGACCCAGGTAGTGAGGCTACTGGCCTAACGCCACACCAACCCCACCTGAAGTCTCTAGACAGAGAGACCCTGGGCTGCAGAAGATGCATATCAGCACCCCTCGATCTCGCCGCGGGGGGTGCCAAGAGGGACATTTAGCATGGCAGAACCCCTTGGATGCTAACACCCACTCCCGATGCCGTCCGCGGCATTCAATTCCCTGACAACACCTAAGATGCCGTGGTCACTATTGACCGTAGCATCTTAAGGGTTAAACAGCGGGGATCGGTGTTATCACCATCCCCGCTGTTGCAGCGGGAGCCTGGCTGTCAGATACAGCTGGCCTCCCACGGTGATCACACGGGGTTAAAGCTGGTTGATTGGCTGCTGTGACGTCATGTGACCCCTGAGGCCAATCAGCGGCCTAAGGAAAGGGATCTGGGAAGTCACAGCCAGTGAGGAATTCCAGCAAAAAGAAGACAACGGAGCTGCAGGACCGGACCGTGCTGGGAGGACACGGAGACAGGTGAGTATGTTTAGTATGTTGGGGTTTTTTTTGGGGGGGGGGGTGTGATGATTCTGCTTAAATATGGCTATAACTCAAAGCTGTATTTTGGTTTCTGGGTAGCGTATCTCTTTACTCATAAGGTGCGCAGCCATAATCATAGGTATATTGCCAATAGTGGCCGGACTGGAACAATAGGGCTTTGTATCCATCCCAGCAGGGCTCCATTGAATTCCTACACAGTCCTGGCTGATCAAATAAACATGCACTGTCCAGCCTGCACTGGTGGATCAGATATGGCTGATAACATTGTATCCTTTCACTTGGTCTCAGCTCAATACAAAGAATCTGGACTTGAGTGCGTTAGTCAATCAGACTTGCTGTCGCCGGTGACCTCATTCTGGGAGGTGGCATAAAGGGTATATAAGATGAGGTAAGAGGTCAGTAGGAGGAGATTGTGCTGGGACTACAAGAGAACACTATGAGGAGTTATTGCAGACCATCACAGACTACAGGAGAATACAGAGTTTTTACAGACAGACCACAAGAGATCACAGAGTGACCACTGTGAAGAGCATGCAGGCTGGATTGTTGCCACATGCTGAGAAGCCTCCACTGGTTATTCACACATGACAGAGCATGTGTGAGTGTTGGATTATAGAGCCACATCAAGGAGATGTGTGGTAAAGTAATTATTTCAATTTTATTCCCTTTATATTTTTATTGCACTGTATCTTGTAACTAGTAACTGTTAATGCTTGCATATATCTACATATGGACTCGTTCTTGCAGGCCTTTGAGAAAGTGTGTAAGCAGTATCAGCTACCACAGACGGATTGGGTCCGTTACCTGGCTCCCCGGTTGAGGGGAAAAGCCCTGGACACTTACGCCAATTTGCCAGTTGACCAGGACTATGAGTCCGTTAAAGCAGCGCTGATCCGGAGGTACCAACTCACGCCGGAGCTGTACCGTCGGAGGTTCCGAGGACTGCAGAAAAAGCCTTCAGAGAGCCATGAGGATACAGCGGCCCAGCTGCGCGTGTGGTTCCAGGAGTGGACGGAGGGCAAGTCCGTCTTATCGCAAGAAAGCCTTGCAGACCTCATGCTTCAAGAGCAGTTCTTGAACATTTGTACCGAGGAAGTGCAAAAATACCTCTTGGACCGAGAGCCCAAGGACCTTGAAACAGCCGCAGCAATGGCGGATCGTTATGTTGCCAACCAGTTGCTGTGGAAACCTGCCAGCGACGGCTGGAGGAGGGGTAAGACACAATCTGTCCCGGGGAATCCTGAACCAAGCTGGAGGTCACCACAGCCCTCTGCTTCCAGGTGGGGTAGGCCAAACTCTGTCCCGGGTGGTTCCTATATGTCCCCTGCCCCTCGAGCTCTGAGCTCCCCGGCGACCTCTCTCATACCCCAGGGAGAGATCAGGCAGTGCCACGCCTGTAATCAAATGGGACATTTTCAACGAGACTGCCCTAACCGCCCTAGGAACCCCCCCTGCTCCCCAAACTACAGCGGCCGGCCCATCTGTGTATCTGGTTGTGAGGGAGGGGCCCCAGCTTAATGCTAACCGTCAACAGGTTACTGTGGGGGACAAAGTGGTGATGAGATTCCGTGACACTGGGGCAAATGTTACGCTGGTACAACCAGATTTGGTCCCCCCAGACAGTATTATTCCCGGGAAAACTCTGACCCTACGGGGTATTGGATTGGAACGTTTTACTGTAACCATGGCTTGTGTTCATTTAGACTGGGGTGCAGGGAAAGGAATGCGGGATGTCTGAGTTGCCTGCCAATATACTGTTGGAGACAGATTTGGGGCCTATGATGTACCAATATGGGGTGGGGGCCACCACAACTCCCTGTGATCAGCTGTCTGACCATGCTGATATGTCTGATATTGTACCTGTGGGACTACCTGCAGAGGGGGCTGGTAACCCTCCCTCTGAAATGTCTCCTCATACATTCTGTGAAAATGCTACTGTAACGGTACCTGTGAATTTTGTAGATGAACTTGCCATGTCCAAAGGGAAGGCTAAACCCCTTACTGAGTTCTTTCCTCCAGGCTGTGATAATATTAATAATACCGACCCATCTAGGAGTTAATAAATATATAAAATTTAGAAAGCTTGTCTTGTATTTATCTTGTGAACCCAGCACTCACTGGCGGTGAGTGTGGTTTTTTATGAAAGAAGACTCAGGTGTGGGCCAACGCGGTGTTGGTGCACTGAGGATCTTTCACAGGGGGGGGAGGGGGGATTCACCTCCCCCCGGACTAATTATAAAAAAGTAAAAATTATACTGGACAACCTCTTTAAAGTGGGGGGCCCTGGAGGGTATATTAAAGGGGTTGTCCAGGCATAATTTGTTATGGTTTATCCTCAGGATAGGCCATAGATACCTGATCTGTAGGGGGCTGACCCCAGATCGATCAGCTGTATGGAGCCTCTTCTGATGCCCATACTGTACACAATACAGGGCCAGAATCAGAAAGCTCTGCCCACTGTATATTAGCCGGGCACCTTCACTGTATCTCAGCACTTATTGAAGTCAGTAGAAGCTGAGCTACAGTGAAGGCGCCGGGCTGCTATACAGCGGATGGAGCTTTCTGCTTCTGGTCCTGTGTTGTGTACAGAACAGGCGCCGAGAGTGGCTCCATACAGCTTATGGGGCCATGTGTCAGCCCCCTACTAATCAGGTATTTATGGCCTATCCTAAGCTTAGGACATAAAAAAGATTAACCCTGGAAAACCCCTTTAATATGCCCCACACAGTTTAATGTCCCCCCCACAGGATGTTAGCCCCCATCACTGCTCCCACACAATATAATGACTCTATCGCTGTTCCCCATACAGTATGGGGGACCAGTGAAGAGGCCATTATGTGGGGAGACCAGTGAAGTGACCATAGAAAAATTTGGTCCAGACAACCGCTTAAAAGAGGTTGTCTATAAACTGGAACGACCACTGTGTTGGCCGCCAGGGAGGTGTCAAAATAAGAAAATTTAAAAAGAAAAGCATACTCACCTCTCCCCAGCACCCCGTTGTCCCCTGCCTGTGTCTGTTCGGTCTCATGATGGCGCCTCATTCTGGAAATCCTGTACCTAATTGGTCTTAGTGATCACATGAGGTGCAGGACTCCCAGCAAGGAGTCGCTGGCACGAGACTGAATGGACACTGGCTGCGGACAACGGAGCGCCGGGGACAGGTGAGTATGCTTTTTAATTTACTTATTTTTTTACTTTACATCTCCTGCCAGCTACATGGGTTGCTCCAATTCCTGGACAACCTCTTTAAAGGATTTATCCATCTTTCTAATATTGATGGCCTGTCCTTAGGATAGGTCATCAATATTACATCTGTGATACAACAGCCAGGACCTCTGCAGATCAGCTTTTCCAGGACAATGCGGCTACAGGTAAAGATAACAATTCTAGGAGCCACGCTGTTCACTTGCCATACAAGGTGTAGCTGTAGGTTTAGGTAGTGCAGTGGTGCACATGGTATAGTGGGTGAGCAGCATGGCTCCCAACATGTTATTACCTTTAGCCGCCCTGTCTCGGTACCACTGATCTGCAGGGGTCCTGATGGTGGGCCCCTAGAAACAATTCCACTGGTGGGCCCTAGACCTCCCAGTCCGACACTGTCCATATGCCTCCTCTATGAGCCAGAACAAGGAGCAGCTTTGTATGATCTGAATGACCACATGTAGGGGAAATGCCTGCTTGGCCTCTGCTTCCTCCACAAAAATCATCTGTTTGCAAGGAGCATGACTTTTAAAAGGGGTTTACTCGATAGAGATAAACCCTTTAAGGCTAAGGCCACACGTAGCGAGCCACAGCCGACAAATGCGGCAGAAAAGTGTTTTTTACAGAAAGTCCGCAGGGTTTTCCTCAGTGGACTTTCTGCCTCTATTATACCTATATGGAAACCTTTTCCTTAGTTGTAATTGACATGCTGCGATTTACAGAAACATAATGGTTTTTTAAATTGTAGCATTTCCGCTAAGGATTTTTTTTTAAATGTGTGGTTGAGATTAGCCAGAAATACTGTACAGATCATTTTGAGCCCCTTACTTTGTTACCACCATGATCATTATTGAAATGGTTAGGATCAAAGTTATTTATTTTGCTTACTTGTGTAGCACCATTATATTCTACAGCACTTTTTCAGACAATCTACATTCTCTATCTGTATACAAGCTCCTTGCAGATGATGTCTTTGGTCAGATTCAAACCTAAGACTCCAGTGTTGCAAAGCAACAGTGCTAACCACTGAGTCACCGTGTTTCTTTGCGCTCAGCTGTTAGTATAGGACTATAGCTAAATATCAGGCAGGAACTGTTGCATGCTACAAGTGTGAAGCCATTTCTAAACAAAAAGACAGAACCTTAATCTGAATGCCCACTTGTACACATTTTCTCTGTGGCTAATGTTTGGCAGTCACAGTAGTTGTTTCTATCCAGTACACTAGTGTAGAAATCACTGATGTATTTTATTGACCGTACATAAGTGTTATTAGGCCTTCACTATTAGTCTATAATAGTGCATGTTAGCAACACAGGCAGGTTAACAACTCGGTTATGCACAGTCAATAATTTCTCCACCCACCCTGGACTACCCATTAAATCTAAAACCTACATTTATACTCACACATTGCATGGATTCATCATTTTCTTTTCAGCAAAATGGATCAGCCAAACAAATTGAATGAGGCTGATAAAAGTGGTATGTATATTTCACAGTTTAAGCTATTTTTATAATGTATTTATGTATTTTTTAGATAAGAATATTATATGAATGTACTAGGGTGCAGTACTGTAGCTCTAGTAGTAATACTATAACAGAAGATAATACTATACTGTATTATAAAATATCTCTCTCTCTCTCTCTCTCTCTCTCTCTCTCTCTCTCTCTCTCTCTCATATATATATATATATATATATATATATATATATATATATATATGCATATGCACTATATACCAACTATTATCAGTTGTAATATTTTTAGGTTGTAGGAAACACCAGTCTTAATAAATTCTCCCCAATGCATAAAACAGAATATAAATGGGGATTTCTGTCATTTTACCATAAATGTCCTTGTACTTACTATGTTTTTTTTTTTTCTGATAGTGGTGCTAGTACAGTATCACTGGTGCCTAGCCCCAAGTACTTTTTTGGCTTAGGCTGGCTTCTTATATACACATGTGGTAGGTTTAACGGGGACTTCTTCAATTAGTTAAACTGCTGCAGTATGATATCTTATTACAGAAAACAATAAAGACCAATGAAAAGTCATTGAAAAATGTGTTTTCAATTACTTTACAACTTCTGCAGTTTAACCAATTGCAGGAGTTCCCGTTAACTGCTACATCTGTATATAAGAAGCCAGCCTAAGCCAAAAAAGTGCAATGGAAAGCTTTTCTTTATCGTATCTTTCTACCTATGATTAAATCCAAAAAATCTACAACCATGTATAAGAGAGGATTGTTGTTAGAACATGAATAAGATGAGTAAAGGTTGATGCCTACAACCATATTATGCCTCTGTACATAAGCTCTCTATTTATAACCAAGGGAAAAATATCAAATCTCATTTGTGAGATCAGAGAAATGTACACATAACAAAGTTTTTTTTATATGTCACTCATTTAAAATGCTGTACATACGACTGACTTCACTGTGCTTTTTTTGGTCAAAATTCCTGTATCACAATGTGAAGATAAGTGTCGTCAACTTGTCATTACTCCACTAAAGTACTACATTTCTCCACTATGCCTTTAAGAGTGAGTTCCTGAATACTGATAATGTACCTCCTGCACATGACAGAGAATCTGCAGGAGAATAGTGGCACATGGAGTCCCCTAAGGCTCAGGATACAGAGCCAAAGAGACTCAGAACACCCTGGTATGGTGCTCTGTGGATACGTCTGTAATATAGAAAACCATGTTCTTGATTTCATTAGATTGCATATGATTCCATCATTTGCCTCCTGCTCCATATATAGCCCATGTATTGAACCAGGGTTGGACTGGATCAAAGTACTACCATAAGATCAGCAGTCAAAGCAGGCAGTCAAGGCCATCCAGAAAGACCTCCGAGCAGAACTGAAGAGCAGCAAACTAGCCTACAAAAGTAAAATTGAGTCCAAACTGGCAACCAACAACATGAAGACCATCTGATCAGGGCTAAAAACCATGGCGAGCCTTAAAACGAAAGAATCTGGTCGAAGGAGACTGGGAGCAGGCAAATGAGCTAAACAAAGTCTTCAATTGGTTCAGCAATGCAGAGTCTGCTGTCAAAGGTACAGAAATGGAAACAACAGCAGCCAGTATTCATCCAAAAAATGAGGGAGAAGAAGACCGTACCTGGTGGCTGATCTCAGCAGGTGATGTGTCTAAAGAACTGTGGCGTGTCATGGCAGCTAGACCGGATGGAGTAGCCCCAAGAATCCTAAGGTACTGTGCAACTCAACTGGGAGGAGTGTTGGTTTGTCTGTTCAATCTGAGCCTAAGAAAGCAGCCAGAAGGTACAGTCTTAGCTCTCTTCCTATTCATGATGTACACCACTGACTTCAAGTATGACTGGTTTCTGTTTCCTGAAAAAATTCTATGGCAATACTGTAGTTGTCGGCCATATCAAAAATGGGGATAACGGGGAGTACAGGAAAGTGGTGCGAAGAGATGGTGGTCGACTTCAACCGGAAGAGTATCTGCCTACCAAACATTGAAATAGGGGGCAGGCAGTGAAGAGAGTATCGATCTACAAGTACCTGGGCATCTTTATAGACAACAAGCCTAACTAGCAGACCAATGCTAAAAAGGAGTGCAGAAAGGTGATCAGCAGGCTGTTCTTCTTACATCTGCAACAGTATATGTCTGTAGCAGACTCCTTGGCGGCAGGGACCCAGTTCTTTGCTATGAGTGCATGGGGGACAATGCCAGGGTGGCAGATGCCAGGAAGCTAGACATGCAAATAAGGAAGGCTGGTGCCGTGACTGGATCCAAGCTGGAAATTGTGTTAGTCCTAAGGTGTAGGATTCTCAGGAAACTTCACTTGATCCTAAATAACCTTTTGCCTCTCCATCACCCAGTGACCCACCAAAAGAGAACCTTCGGCACAGGGTTAGGCCAGATCAGGTGCTGTAGTGAAAGACTGAGAATGTCCTTCACACCTGCTGCTATATGCTACTTAAAAGACTGCAAACAACAACTGCTGAACCGAAGAAGATCCAGGCCAAGATTCCCCCTCTACCACTTCCCTTCCCTCACCCCCTCCTCTGTCCAACCCCCCTTTATTGCCTTCTGTGCCGTATGAACAATATGTCCGCTCTGCAAACTTATTGTTATTGTACTGTACTGTACATAATGTGGAACTGTCACTGTATTGTGGAGCTGTTGGACAATGACTTTCCTTTGCAGATTAATAAAGTATTCTATCTATCTTTCTGATACAGGACACCATGGTTTAACACAATACATTTGGAACTTTTTATGTTATTGATGATACTGTATGCCCTGTGTTTGCAATGATATCAGCAAAGAGTATAATGTAACTAAGTCTGCAGAGTTATAATACAGGTGTGTGCATGAAGCCTTAATGTATATCTAGCCTTGCTTAGAAATTGTGTTTTGCACATATTATGTATTATCAGAGTATTATTTCTTCTGTCAAAATCCACAGGGAGTAACTATACAATAATGGTTATTATCACTTTTCTTCTAGCCCTATGGTGTAAAATACATTCCTGTATTAGAAAGCATACAGCTCCATCTGTAGAAGAGCGTCGGAAATACAACCATGGTTTTGCTATTTCGACCTCCTTTCACGGTTTGCATAAACTTGTGGAAAGCAATACTACTGGAAGAAGTGGGCAAATCCATAGACTGTTTTGGACTGTTGTGGTCTTCGTCTTTATCAGTGCAGCCTTTTCACAGGTCTGTATGAGAGTTGTCAATTATTTCAGCTGGCCGACAACCACTTCAGTTACTGTCCAGTATGTGGAAAAGATTGAATTTCCTTCTGTGACATTTTGTAACTTAAACAGGTAAATGTAAAATTCCTTATTTGTCTATATAACCATTGCTACTGATGATTTATAAGGCCTAACACATTATACTACCTCATAGAAATGATTTGTGATGCCTGTGAACCTGAATATCATTTAGTTACCATTGGTCTAATAAGAAGCATAGATGTGTGGTTATCATCTTTTGTAACCCAGAAAGTAGGTATACTGTATGAAGGCGTAGATACAAGGCTCACTAAATTCTGTTCCATTTAGCAAGAATAAATGTAATAAATTGCTTGAGCCCTATGTATGAAATGATTGGCATAGAATTAAAACAAACTGTATATATAACTGTATATGATTACTCTATATGAAATTCCAAGGCTGAATTGTGGCACACAGAGTCTCTCAGATTCAAAATAAGGAGCCTTGGGAACTCAGTATAGGCCATATGTCAACCCTTAGTATATCACCAATTTGGTTAAAGGGGTTCTCCACCTTTGTAATATTGATGGCCTATCCTCGGGATAGGCCAAAATATTAGATCTGCAGGTGTCTGACAGCTGAGACCCCGCAGATCAGCTTTCCCAGGTCAGCGTGGCTCTCAGTAATGTTTACATGCTGTTAGCGGGAACTTTAGGTACTGCAGTGCTGTCCCACAGACTTAAATGGGAAAGCACTGCAATACTTAAACCCACCACCTGCACATGTAACATTACTTGCATGTAAACTATACCAGGAGTCTCGCTGTTCTGGAACCCAGGGCATAGCTATAGTGGGTGCAGTGATAGCAGTCGCTACTGGGCCGTGGACCCAGTGGGCCCCAAATGTCCCTCTGTCACAAGAAATATGCTACCATTCTCAATGGCACAAGATAGGTAGGGGCCCCATTATGGATTTTGCATTGGGCCCAGGAGTTTCAAGTTGTGCCTCTGTTTATATATCCTCCTGTTTCTAATACTTCCATGTGCATGGTGTCTTAGTCTGTGCATACTGTCTGTGTACTATAAAATAATTATCTGTAAATTTACAGAACTGATATTTATGGAGTCATGCAATTTAAGGAGAACCTGTCAATTTTATTTTGGGCACTAAACCAACCGCATGTCTTTATGGGATATTGGTATACTGTTCCAATCCTAACACAGTCCATGACTGCAATGAATAAAGAAAGCCTTTACACTTATTAAGAGATGAGTCTATTAAGTTCCATTGGACCCACCCTGTACAGCTCTTCACTGAAGCTAGAGAGCCTTGTGTTCACTGCACATGCGCCCAAGGTCCAGCATGGTTGCATTGAAGCCAACGTATACATTTCCAGCTTTGGTGAAGAAATGTGCAGGAACTGTTGGTACCAGGAGTTAGGTATAAAGTTTTTTTTTTCTTTTACATTGCAGCTACAGACAGAGGTTGGATAGGCCATAGGACCCCAAATAGACATAACAGGTTTCCTTTAAAAGAATTAACTAGTTAACAGTGCATTTTCTTGTTACATTTTTTGTAATCTCATTAGTTCTAGTTGGATATTGTATTACCATGCCATAATTATTTTCAAATATTAATAATTTTAATTATAATTATTTTCACTCATGATGGCATATTACTATGGCCCATCCCTAATACTGAGAATTATGAGTTGATTCAGTGCTGTGACCTTTTGGCTGAATCCTTATGTTGCGAAAATGCAGCATTTTTGCCACTGCGGAAACACCACACAAAAAAATGCTGCGTTTTACATTATCTGCAAAGTGAATGAGATTTTGGCTAATCCCATCCAAACATTGCAGAAAAAATCTGCTACAGAAAAGCTGCTTTTCAAAAACCGTGTTTTTAAAAAAATCTCAGAAATGCAATTATACCAGCGGAAATGCTGCTGTTTTCCCTATAGGTTTAATGGAAGAAGGAGAGAAAATTTAAGGGAAGAAAATTCGCTGAGAAAAACTCAGCAAAATTACAATGAAAATGCTGCAGAAAAAACAGTGATGCATTTCTGCTGCGTTTTTTTTTCCGCAACATTTTTTAGCTGCATTTCGCTACATGGGGCCTTAGACTTTCAATGTTTTTTTCTGCGCAGTGAGGTTTGGAACTGCAGCCTTATTCAGTTACTGTATGTGGAGCTCTACTGCAGTTCCCCTATAATTGGGGAGACGCTGTACAGGGAAATACTGGGAGTAATGACTACATCTCCTTCATTGTTAGGACCATGAGGGGCCTAGAAGCTAAATCCCCCACTGATCATAAAATGATAGCACAGTGTTATGCTATAATTTCATGAGATTGGAACACCCTACATACCTACATTTTATATCTTGGTGTGCCCTAGGAGCATAGCTCCATTTGTCATGCGGCTTGTGTCATTTCTACAGTTTTTAGAATTATTTTGTATCCTTTCTTGAATTATCTTATATAAAACTGTCTAGTTGTGATTAAGTCATATAGTCATTATGCAGCCTGTAGTGTATTATACAAGTTTTTTTTATACATTTTATACTGTCTTGATTTTTTTAGGTACCAGACACATGCTGTTAACAATCTGAGTATTGCCTTTTTCATGTGGAACATTGTGTCCACAGTTCTTCATTTTTCAAATGCTGGGAAAAATTCTGACCAATTAAAGGAAATGATTGATTTCATGCAACTAAACCAAAATTTCAGCATTAAAGACTTCACCAAAAACTATGGATTTTATATCAATAACAACACATTATTGAAGTGTGATTTCTTTGGCATTCCATGCTATCCAGAGGTAATATTGCTTTGATTTCTTCCAGTAATTTAAAGTATAAGGAAGCAGATGCAGTTTAATATACATAAAGTACAAATACAATAGTCAGTGTTATCTACAGACAATTCAATTGATTTTCTCATAATAGGCTTCATAAAAATAATTTAGTGGCTAAATACAATAATCCAGATGTTTTTAACATTATGAAAAAAATGGTCCCTGATTTAGCTATGGCCTGTATGTAGTAGTGGTTGAATGTCTTTTGGCTCATAAGGCTTTGTTCACACACAAAAATTGGTTTCATCAGGTTTTCATTGCTGTTTGATGGTGAAAATAATGTAGGTATGCTGTGCTATTGTATTCACTAAAAAAGTGTCAATTGGGGGGGAGTGAATTGTAGGTGTATAAGACATTAGGTATAACAAGCCATGATTCTAGTGTTAAATAAGGTATTGCTGCAGTAGCTCCTTGCCTTATTCTTGCACTGTCTGACTAGTTATGTGTGGTCTGACAATGTATGTGGGGTCTGACACACCCAGTGTCGGACTGGGATGTCTAGGGCCCACCAGTGGAATTGTTTCTAGGGGCCCACCATCAGAACCCCTGCAGATCAGCGGTACCGAGACAGGGCGGCTAAAGGTAATAACATGCCGGGAGCCATGCTGCTCACCCACTATACCATGTGCACCACTGCACTACCTAAACCTACAGCTACACCTTGTATGGCAAGTGAACAGCGTGGCTCCTAGAATTGTTACCTTTACCTGTAGCCGCACTGTCCTGGAAAAGCTGATCTGCAGAAGTCCTGGCTGTTGTATAATCGCAGATGTAATATTGATGGCCTATCCTAAGGACAGGCCATCAATATTAGGAAGATGGACAAATCCTTTAAAGAGGTTGTCGAAGGAATTGGAGCAACCCATGTAGCTGGCGGGAGGTGTAAAGTAAAAAATAAGTAAATTAAAAAGCATACTCACCTGTCCCCGGCGCTCCGTTGTCTGCTGCCAGTGTCCATTCAGTCTCATGCCGGCGAGTCCTTGCTGGGAGTCCTGCACCTCATGTGATTGCTAAAACCAATTAGGTACAGGATTTCCAGAAATGAGGCGCCGCCATGAGACCGAACAGACACATGCAAGGGACAACGGGGTGCTGGGGACAGGTGAGTATGCTTTTTTAAAAATTTTCTTATTGTTACACCTCCCTGGCGGCCGACACAGTGGTCGCTCCAGTTTATGGACAACCTCTTTTAAGGGGTTGTCTGGGCCAAATTTTTCTATGGTCACTTTACTGGTCCCCCCACATAGTGGCCTCTTCACTGGTCCCCCATACTGTATGGGGAACAGTGATGGGGTCATTATATTGTGTGGTAGCAGTGATGGGGGCTAACATCCTGTGGGGGGGACATTAAACTGTGTGGGGCATATTAAAGGGGTTGTCCAGGGTTAATCTTTTTTATGGCCTATGCTCTGGATAGGCCATAAATACCTGATTGGTAGGGGGCTGACACATGGCCCCATCAGCTGTACAGAGCCACTTCCAGCACCTGTTCTGTACACAACACAGGGCCAGAAGCAGAAAGCTCCATCCGCTGTATAGCAGCCCGGCGCCTTCACTGCAGCTCAGCTCCTACTGACTTCAATAAGTGCTGAGATACAGTGAAGGTGCCCGGCTAATACACAGTGGACAGAGCTTTCTGCTTCTGGCCCTGTATTGTGTACAGGACGGGCATCAGAAGTGGCTCTGTACAGCTGATCGGTCCGTGGTCAGTCCCCTACAGATCAGGTATCTGTGGCCTATCCTGAAGATAAACCATAACAAATTATGCCTGGACAACCCCTTTAATATACACCCCTAATGCACCACACTTTAAAGAGATTGTCCAGTATAATTTTTTTCTTTTTTAGAATTAGTCTGGGGGAGGTGAATCCCCCCCCTACTCCCCCCCCCCCCCCCCCAAAAAAAAACATGCTAAACATACTCACCTGTCTCCGGTGCTCCGGTGTCCTCCTAGCACGGTCCGGTCCTGCAGCTCCGCTGTCTTCTTTTTGCCGGAATTCCTCACTGGCTGTGACGTCCCAGGTCCCTTCCCTTAGGCCACTGATTGGCCTCAGGGGTCACGTGACGTCACAGGTAGTCACGTGCAGAGGGAACGTCAGCTGGAAGAAAACAACAGAACTGCAGGACCGAACTGCTCTGGGAGACACTGGGGACAGGAAAGAAAGTTTGTGGGGGGTTTTTTTGTTTTGTTTTTTTCACCTGCCCCTGCGTAATTAAAAAAAAAATGAAGAAGCCACTGTATAGAGTATAAGCTCCACAGTGGCCCACACACAGTATTATAAGCTCCACAGTGGCCCCCACCCTGTATTATAAGCTCCACAGTGGCCCCCACCCAGTATTATAAGCTCCATAGTGGCCCCCATCCAGTATTATAAGCTGCACAGTGGCCCCCACCCAGTATTATAAGCTCCATAGTGGCCCCCTCCTAGTATTATAAGTTCCACAGTGTCCCCCACCCAGTATTATATGCGCCCAATAGCCCCCTCCGCTTCGGTGCTATTATTATACTCTGGGGTCTCCTCAGACCCCAGAGTATAATAATCGGAGGCCCAGGGGAAGTGATTAAAAATAACAAACTCTCATACTCACCTTGCCTTACCTTTCCTTGGCATCCTCGCTCCATCCTGCCATCTTCAGCGTCTTCAGGCCCTTTTCCGACGACGCTGCTGAGGCCTGTGATTGGGCCTCAGCGGTCACGTGGGGGCGCACTGACGTCATTACGCGGTCGCTCCCCATGTGACTGCTGGGGCCTAATCACAGGGCTCAGTCACATGACGGAGGAGCGCCGGAGAGGACGCTGTACCCAGGAGAGGTGAGACTATGTGTTTATTATTTTCAGTCACCTCCCCTGGGCTGCCATCTATTGGAAAGGGGCCTGCAATATGCCAGGGTCCCTTTCCAATAACAGTATGTATAGCGGTCGGGGAACCAGGCTTTCCCCGACCGCTATCATTGTGGTCCGGGGCCCCGGCCATTTCCAGCTGGCCGCGGGCTCCGTACCCTTCCGGGTCCGGTCGCGTCCCCTGCGACCGCGATCGTAACGCCACTGGTCAGGGGCCCGATCGGGATGGTCAGGATCCCGATCGGGCCCCCATGACATGAGGACTAATAGTCGGGGCTCGGGGCCCACCGGTGGATTCACTGGTTCCCCGGTGGGCCAGTCCGACCCTGGGCACACCCATTGAAGACTATGTTTGTTTGGCTGTGTTCACATGTATATTGGGGTTTCTGTTGTAAACTAAAATCATGAGGCAGTGCTTGATCCACTGCAAGGCGGATATCAAAGGCCACCAACAGAGTACATTGACTTATAATGGGGTCTGTCAGGGTCCACTGCATTGTCCTTTGTTTTGCTTGGAAAAATAGCGTTGATGAAGCCTCCAGTACAGATATGAACATAGCCATAGACAGTCTGTCACTAGAAAATAAGATGTAGCTGTTCGGCTCACTATGATTTTAGCACTTTTGGGCCTGTTGAGACGGTCTTCATTTTATGGCTCCCCGAAGCAGAAGGCTTAAGCAGAGTTTTGGCTTTCCCCTGGGGCTTTCACTCACTGATCAGTTCCAGATTCAAGATCAAGCAGGATTCTTATTTTTCTCAAAATTATTTTTTTACCATTGAAAACAATGGGAGCCAGATTCAGCGGAGAATTTGCTGCTAATTTTGAAGCCAAATCAGCCTCAAAATCAGTGCCAAATCCCATTGTGTGAACATACCCTCACTGACACAAAAAATGAGAAAGTGGCTAATTTATTGTAACACTGTATGTTGTATTTTTTGTACAAATAAATGTAGGTGGAGAACCTATTCAGTTGTGAAATTTTGCATCAATAAATTTAAAGCTGAGGCCCCACATTGCGGAAACGCAGCTTTTTTTGTTGCATATTTTGTTGTGGTCTTTTGAGCCAAAGCCAACAATGGCTACTAGAGGAATGGGAAATATATAGGAAGCTCTTATAATTCTACCTTTTGCTCAATCGACTCCTGACTTTGTCTCAAAAAACTGCAACAAAATCTGCAACAAAAAGCTGTGTTTCCGCGTGCAACAATTTGCAAAAATGCAAGCGTTTTTCAAATTGCAGCATTTCTGCTGTGTCTTATTTTGTGCAATGTGTGAATGGGATTAGCCAGAATCCCATCCACTTTGCAGGGACTGTAAAACTCCGGTGTTTATGCTATGAGGTGCCCCAGCACACGGTTGCAGCCGGCCGTGAATTAAAGGACCTGTTCTATATTTTGCATCCCAGACTGTCAGCCCGCACACGTGACCGTGTAATTCACGGTCACGTGTGCGGGCCCATAGAAGTAAATGGGTCAGCACACTGATCTCGGCCACAGTCGTCTGGTCTGCAAGAGGCCTAAAGGGGTTTTCCAGCTCCAAATCTAGTTTTCATACTCATGACCTATCCACAGTATGTGATCTGTTGGGGCCTGACACCTGAATCCCGCACAGATCAGATGTTGCAGCAGCCTTTGGGTGCTGGACATTGCTAATGGATGGGCAGCAGGTGTAGCACTGCTTCTATTGAAGTAATTTGAGAGAAAGGCCATGAGTATGAAAACTAGATTTGGGGACAGAAAACCTTGTTAAAGGTATAGAGAAACATAAACAAAACATAACAGCAAAAATAAGGAATTCATCAAAAATCAAACAATGTTGTTTGACATTCTGATTCCAAGCCAAAGTGTTTCTTAAAAAACTGCTTAATTTTAATTTTTTCTTCAAGGACTTTGAACATGTTTTCACAGAATATGGAAACTGTTACACTTTCAACCGTAATGCTTCTTCATCGCATACAAGGGTCAGTACTTCTGGAAGAGGATTAAGTGTACTTTTTGATATAAAACAGGTACTGAAAAAACTTTAGTAACTGAAGTCAAAATCCACAATTCAAAGGTCTAATGTTTAACATTCAAGGGAACCTGTGACATTGAACATGGTGTCGGATCTGCAAAAATTCCTCTTCCCATTTACCATGGGAGGTAGATGCTTAATATTTCTGTAGCTGAAAAAATTATCTAGCAGAAATAATAAACATCCTGTACGATCTTTGGGAGGATTCCGCACAAAGGTCCCATTGAAGTGAATGGGAGTAGGAAATCTTTTGCCCCCAGCAGGAAGATTTCTGCAGTTGATTTTGTGTGGTGGGTCGCAGCAGAAGCTGTTTCTGGTGATTGGATTCCGGGTGCCGGACGTATCTGGAGGCTAGATACTATGATCAATAGCATCATGGCATGTGTGTTGTTAGCGATTGACAGCGCCCTCCTTTCACCCCCTCAGGTCCCCTGCAATGAGACTGCAGGGTCTGAAGGGTTGTCATGTCAGTCTTTCCCTATTACACATAGGGAAACTATGCATCATATACTGCAATACAGAAGTTTTGCAATATATGGTACAGGGGATCAAATGGTGCCAGGTTAAAGTCCCCTTGTGGGACAGTAAAAAAAAAAAAAATTAAAAAGGAAAGTAAAAACAAGTCTTTAAAAGCTATAAAATTAAATAAATAAAAAAGTAAGAAAATTCCTCTCTCATTTCAAAAATAAATAATGTAAACCAAAAAAGTAAACAAACAGGTTTTGCAATGTGCGCATACACACGTGGACAACATTGTTGGTACCCCTCGTTTAATGAAAGAAAAACCCACAATGGTCACAGAAATAACTTAAATCTGACAAAAGTAATAATATATAAAAATTCTATGAAAATGAACAAATGAAAGTCAGACATTGCTTTTCAACCATGCTTCAACAGAATTTTTAAAAAAAGAAAACTAATGAAACAGGCCAGGACAGAAATGATGGTTCCCTTAACTTAATATTTTGTTGCACAACCTTTTGAGGAAATCACTGCAATCAAACGATTCCTGTAACTGTCAATCAGACTTCTGCACCTCTCAACAGGTATTTTGGCCGACTCCTCATGAGCAAACTGTTCCCGTTGTCTCGGGTTTGAAGAGTGCCTTTTCCAGACGGCATGTTTCAGCTCCTTCCAAAGATGCTCAATAGGATTTAGGTCAGGGCTCATAGAAGGCCACTTCAGAATAGTCCAATGTTTTCCTCTTAGCCATTCTTGGGTGTTTTTAGCTGTGTGTTTTGGGTCATTATCCTGTTGCAAGATCCATGACCTGTGACTGAGACCAAGCTTTCTGACACTGGGCAGCAAATTTCTCTCTAGAATCCCTTGATAGTCTTGAGATTTCATTGTACCCTGAACAGATTCAAGACACCCTGTGCCAGATGCAGAAAAGCAGCCCCAGAACATAACAGAGCCTCCTCCATGTTTCACAGTAGGGACAGTGTTCTTTTCAAGATATGCTTCATTTTTCCGTCTGTGAACATAGAGCTGATGTGCCTTGCCAAAAATTTTGATTTTTGTCTCATCTGTCCATTGGACATTTTCCCAGAAGCTTTGTGGTTTGTCAACATGTAGTTTGGCAAATTACTTTTGTCAGATTCAAGTTATTTCTGTGACCATTGTGGGTTTTTCTTTCATTAAACGAGGGGTACCAACAATTTTGTCCACGTGTGTAAGTCTCCACCATCAAAAAATAATGTTATTTATCCTGTACAGTGGGCACTGTAAAAAAAAAAAAAAAAAATACAGCAATGGGAAAATTAATGTGTTTTGGTCACCTCTCTGCCCTTCCCCCCCCAAAAATAAGTAAAAAGTGATCAAAAAATTGCACATACCATAAAATGATATGGAAGACTATATTCAGTCATACTGTGTCACAAGTATATTAAAATTGGAACAAAAGAGAGGAGATTAATATGGCCCTTTCCCAAGGATGATATGACACACTGATCCATAAAGAATTTGACCATGAAACTATGGCATATGATATTCTTGTGTTTTTGAGAGCTGAGACCATTTATCACATTTTGTTACATTATAGCCTTATTCTTAGACCCCTTTCAGACAACCGTGGTGTAGGTCAGTGTGCTATCCGTGTATTTCACGGATAGCACACTGACCTATTCTTTTCTATGGGCCCGTACACACGACTCTGAATTTCACGGTCCCGTGTGTGGGCTGACAGTCCATGCTTCCCGTGGCTCCTATTCATTTAATGAAAGGAGCCGCAGAAGCACAGTGCGTGCACTGTTGGCACACGGGGACATCCCGGTGACCCACATGTGCAGCCCGTGCTTTTAATTCACGGTAGGCCGGTTGCAGCACGGTCATGTGCAACCAGCCTAACACTGAGTTTACTCCTATCTATCTATCTATCTATCTATCTATCTATCTATCTATCTATTTATCTATCTTTCTATCTAACTACACACAATTATATACAAAATGTTTTTTTATACAAGCTTAAGCCTTAGGAAAATAACATTGTTAATGTTGCTGTAAAATTGCTAGAAATAACAGTGGATGCCCTGAAAATGATCACCATGTACATATTAAAAGCTTTTAGGTATGAATGGATGTTTTGTAGAACATCCAGTATATACTTTATGATGGTTATTTATGTTTTTTTCTAACTAGGCAGAATTCACTGATGATCCATCACTGGGGTTTGTGGATGCTGGAATAACATTTGTGATACACTCTCCAAAGATTCCTCCCAGATTCGATGGCTTGGGTCTACACTGTCCTGCTGGGATGCACGCACATGCTTCTATAAAACATTTCAAGGTACTTACATATTTAATAGATGTGAAACTAGAGGCGCTGATGTTAAATTTTATTATGCAAATGAATGACTATTTAACAGCAAGAATGTTTCCTAAGTACATGCATAGTCATTCCTCTAATTAGGTTTACATACATAATGTACTATGTTTGGAAAAAGAAACAGCAGACGCTGCTGAAAACCAGCAGGCTATAGAGCCAATAAATGTCAACTTCCAGATATTAGCATAGCTTTGTAGAATACAGTGATGGTCCTTAGGGATTCAGATAGTCTAGCTTTAGGTTGCTATCAAGTTTAATTATACAGTAAGTAGGTTCTTAAATCATATTAAACACCAGTCTATTTCATGTATGATCATAACCTTAATTGTTTTGAGTGGTCACTGCTGCAGCCAATAATTGGCTACACAGGTGACATGTCTGTGTCCTAACATTAGCACTGGAGGCCAGGAGACAGAGAGAGGGTCTGGGAAGCACATAGAATTATTCATATAAATGTATATTTCTTTCTATGTGATTTTCACCTAGTAACTTAAACTACCACTGTCCCAAATGTTATCTATGTATCTTAACAAAATTGCTCCTAATGAATAAAAGGTTGGGTTTTGCCCTGCCCAGCCCGTTTTTGTAAGCAACTAATTGGTCAGTCATCATCTGATATACTACGCTTATTCTGATTTGTCAGAACCCTCACTATAGCTATAGCCCTCAGACTCATTCAGACAAATGCCAACCTTTTAGACTCATATCTCTGTAAGTAATTTTTTCAGGTGAATAACTTCTCTGAATGTTTACAAGGGTATATTATTATTTATTTTTTTATTATTTATTTATTTAGCAGCATCATATTCTGCAGCGCTTTAAAGACATTGATATAGTCACTATATAGTCCTATATAAGGCTCACAATCTACAATTCCCTATTAGTATGTCTTTGGAGTGTGGGAAGAAACCTACGCAAACACGGTGAGAACATACAACAAACTCCTTGCAAATGTTGTCCTTGGCAGGATTCGAACCTAGGACTCCAGTACTTACCACAGAGCCACCGTGCTGCCCCTATATAAATTAAACTGCTACAGATTACCATATACCTAAAAAAAAAAAAAAAAAAAAAAAAAAAAAAAGGGAACAGATACACTTAAATATACCCCATTTCCTTATGACATTTGGGACCTCTCTGTTAGCCAAAGCAATAAACTGCAAACAAAGAACAGCTCTGGCAGCCCTGACTTGTCCATCTATTCTGCTGAATGATAATGATGACATTGCTTGCTGGCTGCTAATTTTGCAAGTTATCCCTGGGATTCAGATTGACCTTTTCATAAGAGCAGGGCCCTCACTCCTATTGTTTGAGATGTTAATTTCTTTGTCACATTGTAATCTCTCATACTGTCTGTTCATGTACCCTATGATTTGTAAAGTGCTACGGAATATGTTGGTGCTATATAAATAAAGTTATTATTATTATTATTATTATTATTATTATTATTATTATTACTTAGTCCTCCTCCTACCTTCAAGTCACTACATTAGATCACCTATTTTCTTCCAGACAATTAATCAGGAATATCCTTGGGGTGAATGTAATCCTGATTTAGTGTTGGCATGTCATGGAGTCTACAGCACTTACGGATGTCTTCAAGAATGCAAGTCTGCTTATATACAAGAAGAATGTGGATGTTTGCCTTTTCTGCTACCAGGTAATAGTTGTAATAAATATTAATTATGACTTAATTGAATATTAAAATGGTATTCCCATCTTAGTAAGGTACTTGTAGATGTTACCGTTAAAGTGCGAAATCAGTGAATATGCACATTACCTAGGTAATCTGCAGTGCGGAATCAGGAGTTTTTCGCACTTTACCTAGGTAATGTGCACATTCACGACTTGCAGATCGTTAAAGTTCAAAAGTTGTCCCTACTCCGTCCCCCCTCTTCTTCTCCCTCCACTGTTAGTCTTCTTTCGCCAGCAGCGTCTCCGGTCGTCGCCGGTTGTGGTGTTTTTTTTTTTTTTTTTTTTATGTGTCACATATGTGTGCCCAGTGCGTAGCATAAGCTAAGACAGGCGAGTGTGTGTGTGTGCGCGTGCTTACACCCTCTGCACCGCGAAGCAGCCAGCTTTTTTTTTTTTTTTCAGACACGAAGGACTTTGTGTTTCCGACGAAATAAAAAAGAGGGTGTAAGCACGCGCACACACACACCCGCCCGTTTGCTTTCAAAATCCATTCAAGTTGAATAGGTTTTGAAAGCAAACCGTCTTTAACCTTTCCCAATACTGTCCTTGATCCTTTTTTTTTTTTTTTTTTTTTTTGCCAACGTTACGTTTGCTGTGTAAGCCTACACATCAACGTTGCTGCTGTTGTTCCGGCAAAACATGTCATTATATCTGCACTTTAACGAGTGCCTAGTAGGTAATGTGCACATTAACTAGGTAATGTGCAGGTTACCTAGGTAATGTCAGAAATGAAAGAAGTTTTCTGCACTTTAACGGATTGCCCTAGTGAATCTGCACATTACCTAATTAATCTTCAGATTAACTGATCTCTTCACATTAACGGTAACATAGAAATTAGTTGGGTTCCGACCACTCAGACCCCCAACGATCAGGTGAACGAGGAGTTTTATCCCCTGTTCTGAATGAGGTCAGTCTGTGCGTGTTCTGCTCCATTCATTTCAATGGGAGCGCCGGAGACAGTTATAGTAAGTGCTCCATGCTGGTGATTCTGTTGAAATTAATGGACTGGTGCTTGCACTGCCCAACCACTGCTCCATTCAGAACAGGACACAGAATTCACCCTTCTCCTGATCAGTAGGGGTCTGACTCTGATCCTTTAGGAGATACCTTGCTAAGATGGAAAAACCTGTTTAACAAAATTCTGTAATGTGAATGTGCATTTCAACTCCTTGACTGGATTGTGAATAAATATCAGTCCTGACTGAAAAGTGATCCACACATGTACTGTACAATATTTAGTAATAATTGATATTTATAAGCATACAGTACACAAACATTTACCACTTACATGTTTATACTTATTAAATATATAGAAGACCTACATAATAACTACAGCACATGCACATATTAATAGAAAACTTACTACATATGTACACACATACAAATTACTGAACATGCATATAAAGGTAGTCTACCACTCCAAACCACATATATGCTGTTGTAGAGGCCATTAGTTGCTGTTGGAAAAATCACCTTTAACCTCTTCCTGACATCTGTTGTACTTTTGCAGTGGATGTCGGGCATTTAAATATGGCGGCAGCTCAGGATCTGAGTGGCCACCATAGTCGGCAGGTCTCTGCTGTATTATACAAAGACCTAGGGCTAATGCCCGCGATCTTGCCCCGGGGACTTGGTCAAAGCTGACCAAGCTGCCATTTTGGGGAGGATCTCATGTCCCCAGAATGAGATCCAGGGCTGGAAATCCATTGCCTTGAAAACTTCGAGCTTTTTGAAGGCTCTCAGGCTTGTCTTGCATCTACTTCCATTACAGGCTGCTCTATGCAGCCTGTAATAGAAGTGCTGCTAATTTACATTTCATTAACATTGTAATACATTTCATTAGTGATCAGATCCCCTGTGGTCTAAGACCCCTAGGGGATATAATTAATACAGTAAAATAAATAAATAGAAGTAAAAATTCAAATCACCCCCTTTGCCTAGAAAACATATAAAAGTAAAAAAATTAAGTGAAACACATACACATTAGGTAGCCCCATGTCTGAAAACGCCTGTCTACAATGTTATAAAAAAAAAAAAAAAATTCCATATGGTGAATCAAAAAGAGCTGGACCACCGTTATTAAAAATTGGAATAAAAAGTGATCAAAGAGATAGACATTCCCAATAATAGTATACCAAAAAAGTACATCTGACCCTACAAAAAAAGACACCTTATGCATCTCCATACACTGAAATATAAAAAAGTTACAGGTGTCAGAATATGGCAAGTCCAAGAAATAATTTTTTTTTTTTTTTTTTGGGGGGGGGGGGTTAAAATGTAAATAAAACTATATAAATGTGGTATCCCTGGAATTGTACCAAACCGTAGAATACAGGTGACATGTCACTTTGGCTACACAGTGAATGCCGTAAAAATTATGCCCGTAACAAAGTCACACAAACGCAGTTTGTCTCCAAATACAACCCATTCTGAATTTTTTCCCAGCTTTCCAGTACATTGTACTGAAAATTAAATGGTACCATTAAGAAGTACAAGTTATCCCGCAGACATTAAGCCTTCATATGTCTCTGTGACAGAAAAATAACAAAGTTATGGGGTTTGGAAGGTGGAGAGTCAAGCATAAAAATAGAAAATGCCTACAGCAGGAAGGGACTAAACAACAGCATGTAAACAAGAGGGCAACTGAGCAACATTTTTATAAAAAAAAAATATGAATACAATGCAATAATACAAAAAAGCCCTCCAAAGGTATCCATAGTCATTTAGGAGAACCTTTCAACATGAAAATGCAGTGCAATCTGTAGATAGCATGTTATAGAGCAAGAAATGCTGAGCAGATTGATACATAGTTTTGTGGGAAAAATGCAATATAACTTGTCATTTAAATATTTATTTACTTATATATTTAATCTTTCAATAAGAAACAGAAATCTAGTCAAGGAGGTGGTCCTACTTAGGGATTGACAGCCCTCCATGCATGTCTGTGCACATAGAGATGGGACTGCCATCATGAGTAAATGACTATTCACACAGATAGCTGTCAATCAATGATGTTACAGCCCCCATTACTAGAGGACTATGTATACAGAGATAGCTGGAAATCACTGATGGGACAGCTCCCATGACTAGATGGCTATGCATAAAGACATAGCTGTAAATCACCAATAGGACCACCACCATGACTAGATGACTACGCATACAGAGATAGCTGGCAATCACTGATGGGACCACCACCATGACTAGATGACTACACATACAGAGATAGCTGTCAATCACTGATAGGACCACCACCATGACTAGATGACTACGCATACAGAGATAGCTGTCAATCACTGATAGGACCACCACCATGACTAGATGACTACGCATACAGAGATAGCTGTCAATCACTGATGGGACCACCACCATGACTAGATGACTACGCGTACAGAGATAGCTGTCAATCACTGATAGGACCACCACCATGACTAGATAATTGTTTCCAAGTATAGAAAGGGTAAAGACACAAATGAATGAATGATGAGTTTTACTTAATCTTTCTCCACAAAACTATACATGCAGAATAGACAGCATTTACATGGTGACAGCTTCCATCTATGCTCTCAATAGCTGCTCACAATGTCCAGGATTGTAAAGCAAAGTACGGTGGTTCCTACAAGGAGAGTGAAACTCATACAGTCATCAAAACCTTTCTCATTGTGATACTGGATGGAGAGTTCTTACAGGAGGAAAATTAATACAATTAATAATAATAATAATCGTCCTTTAATAGTCCCACAATGGGGAAATTCAGTGTGTTACAGCAGCAAAGATAAGATAAACAGATACAAATACAAATACAACATGTACAGGAATGTTCCAAGGTGAGAGGCATTACAATAATAGCAGACAGACAGATAGGACGTAGCAGAGGGGGGGGGGGGGATTTAACAAGCAGAGAGATATTTCAGTTCTCTGTGTGTAATGATCTCCGCTTAGGTCGGTGTTGGTTGTACAGCCTAACCGCGGTGGGGAGGAAAGACTTCCGATAGCGCTCCTTCTCACACCTAGGGTGGAGCAGTCGGTCACTGACAGTACTGCTCAGCGCGATCACAGTCTCATGCATGGGATGGGACTTCTTCTTCTGCATGGAGCTCACCACGGACAGTATCCTTCTGTCACCCACCACCTGCACTGGGTCCAGTGGGCTCCCCAGGACAGAGCTGGCCCTTCTAATCAGCTTGTCGAGTCTATTCCTATCCCTGGTTGATATGCTGCTCCCCCAGCAGGCCACTCCAAAGAAAATGGCTGATGCCAATACCGAGTTGAAGAAAGTTCTAAGAAGTGCCCCCCGGATTCCAAAGGCTCTCAGCTTCCTAAGCAGGTAGAGCCTGCTGTGGCCCTTCCTGTACAGGGCCTCCATATGATCTGCCCAGTCCAGCTTATTATTAAGGAGCAAACCCAGGTACTTATAGGTGTTCACAATCTCGATGCCCGTCCCCAGGATGTCCACTGGTTTAGGAGGGCTTCTGCCTTTACGGAAGTCCACCACCATCTCCTTGGTCTTCCCCGCGTTAATCTTCAGGTGGTTCCGGTGGCACCAGTCCACAAAATCCTGGTTCAGTTCTCTGTACTCCCTATCATCATCATCTGTGATGAGACCCACTATTGCAGAGTCGTCAGAATACTTCTGTAGGTAGCAGCTGGATGAGTTGCACCTAAAATCTGCAGTGTACAGTGTGAAGAGGAAAGGGGCGAGAACCATACCCTGAGGTGCCCCCGTATTACAGATCACGGTACCTGACACACAGTCTTGGGCTCTCACGTATTGAGGTCGATTTGTGAGGTAGTCTAGGATCCAGTTGGAGAGGTGGTGGTCCACTCCAGCAAGGCCCAGCTTGTCCCTCAATAACCTGGGCTGTATGGTGTTAAAAGCACTGGAGAAGTCAAAGAACATTATTCTCACTGTGTTCCCTGGTTTCTCCAGGTGAGACAGAGCCCTGTGCAGAAGATGGATGATGGCATCATCTACCCCAATGCCCGGCCGATAAGCAAACTGGAGGGGTCCATAGCGGGGCTCACTAGAGGGCGGAGATGTGTGAGAACCAATCTCTCCAAGATCTTCATCAGGTGGGATGTCAGTGCTACAGGTCTGTAGTCGTTGAGGTCCATAGGGTGGGGTTTCTTTGGAACTGGTACCACACAAGAAGATTTCCATAATTCAGGGACTATTTCCTGCCTCAGGCTCATATTATACATATATATACAATTATTCATTATAGTTAGCCCAAAGCCCAGAAATGATTATTCCTTTATACAATATATACATGTATATGATGAAACAAGCCTGAAGAAAAGATGTTTGTTTTTTTCTTTACAGGTCTTGGAAAGGAATGTGATATTCAGCGTTTTTATAACTGCGTATACCCAACAATTTGTAAGTATACAGATATACAGATTCACAAATATCTTCACAGAAATATTAACAGATACAGTATACTGTATGTCTGCTATATTATTGTAATATAACTAATAAACTGAATGGTCCACTACCCTAAAATATAATCTTTGTTAAATATATTAAAACGGTATCAAAAAATACCATGAACGTACATAGACAGCTATAGAAGATGTCGTATTGGGAGCAAAAGCACTAAGATAGTGCAATAGAGGTTCTAGGTATAGTGAACAAATTTTTAAATTACACGACATATAGTGGATATAAAAGAGAAAAAAGAGGGGGCTCAGCAAAACTCCGATTAAGTGGTAGTAAATCTCACAACAAATATATATGACCCGTAAAGTGTGTCTAATGACGTGTAGGGGACTGGGCAAACTCTCCTTTTAATATAATACCCATTTCCTCCCCAAAATTATCATGCCACAGACCGCAAAAAAACGGGTCAGTTGTGAAAACCATAACCTCCCGAACAACACATATGGGTACAGATAGACAATGCCACATAAGTGAATGGCTAGACAGTTGTGGGAATATGGCATCAAAGAGGAGATCGCATGACTACTCAGATAATAGAGCCAGGAGGACCGCCATGTTTTCACGGATTTGTTTGAAAATTGGACGACCCATGTCCTTCTTTGGATTAAATATATCGACGATATTCTGATCCTTTGGTCGGGCACCTCTGATTCCTAGTGGAGTTTTGTATGGACTCTAAATAACATTGACTTAAACCTTAGACTGACTGCTACATTGGACCAGCACAGTATAGCCTTTCTGAACCTATGTATTACCATCAACAATGAAGGGTGTCTTTTAAGCACCCTGTTTCATAAGGATACTGCTACAAATTCCCTTCTTAGGAGGGACAGCCGTCATCCCACACCATTGAAAAGGGGTATTCCGAAAGGGCAGTTGCTGCATGTGCGCAGGAACTCCTCTGATATGGATTTTGTGACTCAGAGCCGCCTGCTAGAATCCCAGTTCCTCAAATGTGGTTATTCTCATGATATTTTGAGGAAATCTAGAATCTATGCCCAGAATAAGGAGTGGTGTGAGTTATAAGTACATCCAGTAAGGGAGCATCAGGGCAAAATGGTCAGACTGATTGGCACAACACTCAGCTGCCATTTACAAACAGGTACGAATATTTTGAAGCAGGATCCAGATATAGGGGAAATCATTTCAAACAATCCCTCTATCACCTTTCATAGGGGTGGCAATCTTGGAGATCACCTGGTTCATAGCCATTTACAACCAACAAAATCTAATGAGACTTGGTTGGGGAGGTCTCGAACCTTGGGAGCATTCAAGTGTGGTTCTTGCCGGGCTTGTGCCTACATTAGGAAGGGTAGGGAATTTAGATCAGCCTCTACTGGCACTGTATATTCAACACAAACTTTATAAATTGTCTTAGGAAAGGGGTGGTGTATTTGACATCATGTCCTCTGTCCCTTCAATTATGTGGGCAAGACCAAAAGGCAATTTAGAAGACGTATTTTGGACCACATTGGCTACATTAATCGCAGGGAACACAAACCATTGTCTACACATGTTTGGCAGTGACACAATGGCGACTCATTTGCAATCTTTTTTTCAAGGCATTGAATTGGTATGCAAGGGCCTTAGAGGTGGTAATTGGGACAGGGCCATCCTACAAAAGGGGGTTCAGTGGATCTTCCGGATGGACTGTGTTAAACCCAGGGGATTAAATGAAGGTATCTTGTTTGCCTCTTTTTCGTAATAGGATGTTCATTTGGAGTATATGGAGTTGTGCCTTTGTAGCTCCTTTATTTTCTGATTATTAGTCTTGTAAGGTTGTAATTAGTAATCATATGCTTATAGGGATGATTATTTTTTTTGCACAAGGGAGGGTGGTTATATGATGTCTCTGGTGAGACCCATTTTCATGTCCATTACTATGTGTCAGTTGAGGGCTATGTTATATGTACCCAGTTGGGGTTTAGTATATATCTTTACCCTGGGGGATATATTATCTTTACATCTATGGGGTATATGTCTCTAAGGATCAAGGTTATGTTGATATGTACAGTTAAGTATGGATACATTCTCTTTCAATACACCCTCCTCCTTCACTATGTGAATATACCGGTTATCTATTTCATGAATCAGTTGTCATGCAAGGATGGTGGCTTCATCACTTATTCACTTTAATAGTTTGCTTTTTCACCATCATATGCTTCTATTTTCTGCATGTTTCACATATACTTACCAGTCGTTGTGACGCTACTGTATGTGAGTGTGAGCTGATGCTTTACATACTCTTGATAAACCCTCTGCGGTGACCAGGGTGTGAAACGCTTAGAGTAGGCAGTCACCTTAGGGGATGATATCTGCCTCTGGATACTAGTGTGTCTATGTCTCCTGATGGACGCAGTGTTGACTATCCACAGTGATTAGTGTTGGCTATATTGCAGTGTTATCTTGGGAGCATCGAGTGTACTAGTCACAGGAGTGTTTTGGGTCAGGGGGATATTTTTGGATTGGATTTCCCCTTGATTATTTTCCTTGGAAAATGACTTATACCTATCCCTGGTCCCAACTTCAGTGTGTGACTTTGTGACTAATAGAGGTCTATAGCATGACATTCTCTGGCTCTATTATCTAGTCATGCGAACTCCTCTTTGATGCCATATTCCCACAGCTGTCTAGCCATTCACTTATGTGGGATTGTCTCTCTGTACCCATATGTGTTGTTCGGGAGGTTATGGTTTTCACAACTGACCCATTTTTTGTGGTCTGTGGCATGATAATTTTGGGGAGGAAATGGGTATTATATTAAAAGGAGAGTTTGCCCAGTCCCCTACACGTCATTAGACACACTTTATGGGTCATATATATTTGTTGTGAGATTTACTACCACTTAACTGGAGCTTTTGCTGAGCCCCCTCTTTTTTCTCTTTTATATCCAGTATATGTCGTGTAATTTAACAAAATGGCGAGTGAGTTACAGAACGGGGGTTGTGGCGCATGTTTGGCGCAGGAAAGAACCATGAAGCAAATGTGGGCCACAGTATCACCCCTCTACACCAGTTTTCTGATTGGTAAATAATGGGTCCTCTTATCGGACAACCTCTTTGCATATGACTTGTTATGGTATATGGGAGACACCGAAAGGGATTTGTGCCCAGGATCCACCTCCAGTAGAGCAGACCTGGCTATCCATGTAATTTAGTATTTAATTTTGGAACAAACCCTTTAACATTTTGCTTATAAATTATATAGTGGCTATAGTTGTATGTGGTATTTTTGTTTCTGCAGATCGAATTGAGAAGGAGATGCTATGTAGTGTAGGAACGCACAATTCTTCATGTCCAGTTGCTTGTGAAGAGACAGACTATCCTGCTACCCTCTCATATTCAACGTTTCCAAGTGACAAAGCTGCGGATTATCTCTCCACCAAACTTAACAAAGATGCTTCGTACATGAGGTAAATATGTATGTCACGAGTCTGAATTAAAGTTCTTCTGTTGTCACTTTAATACTGTTATTTACCTATGATCTCCTATTGATTTCCAAGAAATATCTGAGCTCATCGATGACCTTAGATTTTCTCAAACTGGAATTTTATTATTTGCAAACAGAGGAAAACCAGGTGACTCACAGTCAAACATCTTAATGCATAAAACATTGCTCTCTCACTAAGTACTTAAGCAACATAAATCATATACAGCAAGTGACAAACATCAGCTGTCATTTCCTAATGAACAGCCTATTGATTCTGAATGTGTAACTTGGGAAAGAATGCCTTGTACAGCTATGTCTTAGATAAGAAAATGGACCATCCATAAAGGAGGTTTCACTAATGTGTTCTATACAGTCAATAATGACCGGAAGGTACAATTATACATTTCATATAATAATGTTATTGTATCAGACTTCTATTCAAGAGGTGTTCCCACTATTGACATTTAAGTGTCACCGGGGATCTGACCACTGAGAACCCCAATGATAAAAAAAATGGGAATTTGTAAATGTCCCATGTGAATAGAGTGGTGGTGCACATGCTTGACTGTCACTTCTTTAACTTCTGTGAGATAGCCAGACATCACTGTTCTGGAATTCCCTTAGATGTGAATAGAGCAGTGGTCGAAAATTCTCACCACTGTGCTATTCACGTGGGGTATTTGATTGTCCAAGTTGTTGGACACCAGTGATTTAAAAGGTTAAATACACTTAAAAACCAAAATAAACTACATCTGAAAGACGTCAGTTCATAAAAACTTTAATTCTGTATTTGTATTTCTATGTTATATGTAACAATGTCTTCTATAAATAGCACCACACCTGTCCACAGGTTGTGTTTGGTATTACAGCTTATTCCCAATCACTTTGGTGAAGCTGAGTTGCAATACCTGACACAACCCATGGACAGGTGTGGTACTTTTTTGTAAAAAAGCACACTTTAAAATAAAACAACTTGAGGCTGAGGCCCCATGGAAATGCAGCTTTTTTTTTTGTTGCAGATTTTGCAGTGGCTTTTTGAGCCAAAGCCAGTAGTGGATTGAGCCAAAGGTAGAAGTATAAGAACTTCCTAAATATTTCCCATTCCTTTTGTAGCCATTTTTGTCTTTGGTTCTAAAACCGCAGCAAAATCTGCAACAAAAAAAAGCGCAACATGGGTGACGTGGGAGCTCAGCCTTAGTACAATTTTAGTTCTGTTTTGAAACAGGGGATACATTTCATCAATTTTTTATTCTTTACAGGAATAATTTGGTGTACATTGACATCAAATACCAGGAGTTGAATTACAAAATAAGCAAGCAACAGAAAGCTTTGACATCTAGTGCACTTCTTTGTAAGTTGTAAGAAAAAAAAAATCCCCACTAAAACACTGTAGTTATAATCTGTATTACTTTACTGTTAAGTATTCGGCATAAAAAAATCTTCTTATATATTTTTCCAAAATGTTTCTAAGAAGCTTACATTTTTTATTTACTTTTCTCATAAAGTCTATCCCCATTTGCTCAACAACACCTCCCTCTTTGTAGACTAATAGCTAATAACTTGTCCTGAATAATTTCTTCCTTGCCTGGTATGTGTTTTTTATCATGCTTCCTGGCGACTGAGTGGTGATCAAACAACCCTTGCAACAGGGAGATATCATTTATATTCATAAAATGACACAGAGAACAAGCGGTTTGGTGACCACTTAAGTATGGAGCCACTCAGATGGTAGATACACACAGGAAATGGTAGCTAGACAGCCTGAACTCTCACACCCTACAGAGTATTGTTAGGGGAAGCTACAGGAAAAAAAAATCTACATAGGGAGAATTACTAAACGCTAAAAGAGCTGTATCTTATTTTCCACACTTCAAGCTTATGGTCAGCCACACATACCTGCCTGTATATCAGAATTTTGCACATTTCATTTCAAATCATCACTTTTAAAATATAACTTTTAATGAATAATGAAGCGACAACACTAAACTCCACTACACTAGATAGCAACAAGTGCTCCAAATAATGAAAACTGGATGTACAGCCAAAATATCTCAACCACTTTGGGTTGAAAAAACTTGTAACGAAAACCAACCAATATCATATGAACAATAAACCATGAGGCATTGACTTGGTTTAAGTGGGGTTGGCCACAACTTTATTATTTTAACATCATTTTAACAACTGTCCATGCCCATTATAACCTTCAATAATGGCTCAAGATGCACCTTCTCCCTCCCGAATGCCGCCACTGGGTGCCAGCGGGCATGTAGACTCCTCCTTTTCCGGACAAGGACATACTGCCACAGAAGGAAGCAGAGTACATTTACTCTGAATTCTGACCAACCCCACTCAATAAAACCATAGCCAATTCTGCCCCATCCTGTAGGCCAGCTAAGAATATATCCAAGCCAATGGGGTTAAAATGACCACCGTAACTGCCCCTATATGGAACAAATGAATTCCAAATTCCTCCGGTCGCAATCCAAGTTCCTGAAGTAATTCTCCAAAAATGGCCCTGACCTGAAAACGCATAAGTGGGAGATCAGACTCATGAACCAGAAAAGATCCCTCACCTGACCGATGACCAGCAAAATCCTTAACCAAGCGAACAGGACAGCCTTCAGACCCAACACTCTAAGATATATGCTCCAACCCTGACTGAGTTGGAACTGTCTAATATATTTCCTCACTGTATCCTCCTAACAAATAACATCCCCAGCCTGGAGGCCCCCTGGTTTAATCTGACTAGCAGGAACTAACTTGCTGGCTCACAATGCCATGAAAAAGGCTGCCCAAAAAAGACAAACCTCCCATGAATCCCTGCATCCAGAACTTCCAACAAACTAAGCAATAGCGAAAAAGAAACTAGATGTCACTTATATTCCACAGACCTTTACTTTTTTCAACTCTTCAATTTTTGCCCTGTTATAAAATTCTTAGTCATATCCCGCAGACCATGAAGCTTTAGGAAAAAGGCTAAACCTGACATGGCCTTCAGAGCCATGCATGCCGACACCCCAGACCATGCAGCCGCATTATAAAATCCAATATAACCTTCAACCAAAACAGACAATCCAGAAAGTAACAATCATTCCAACCATGCTTTGTTGTGACTCCTTCAGGTGGCTTCCAACACAAGTTCTCCTTTACTAGCCACCACAAGTGCTATGGGCAAGATGTCCCCTCAAATTCAGCTACTGGATGAAGATCCTTGAACAAACAAATTTTTGAATGGGATAAGGTATCAGAGAGCACATTTTTTGTGTTAAACCATATGTTTTGATGGAGACACCAATGCACTAGATGCTTCAAGACCTGCAATGAACAATGAAGATGACTGCCTACTCACCATCTGCCCAACCAACATGTTGTCTGACCAAAAACATATGTGCATGTTAGCCAGGTCAATTAGTACTACTATAGGGAAAATTCCAAGAGCGCCATGTTTCTTGTCCATGAACTTATTCCCAAAAATCACGCCAAACCCATCCCCACCTGCTGCATCCATAAAAAGGCATAATTCTCCATTTATCACCACTGGCTCCTGACAAATAGCCCCACCATTAAAAGACTGTAGAAAGGCCTACCATACTTGTAAGTATGCTGTCATGGTTCATGTAACCCTGATAAAATGATGGAGTAACTTTACTCCCCCAGTGGCCAACAAGAACCTCCTGGAAAATGGCCTGCCCATCAGCAGGACTTTATAGGCGAAATTCAACAAACCAATGAGGACTTTAATGCAGGGTGACTTTTTTGACCCTTACACACTGGTTCATGCAAATATGTAAGTGAGCCAACTTATCTGGAGACAGATGAAAAACCATCTGCACAGTGTTGATTTCTATGCCATGAAAGGATAAGCATGTGCTTGAGCTCTTCATCTTCTCAGCAGGTAAAGGGAAACCCATTTTTGACATGAAGCCACTAAAAGTTCGCAACATATGAGGTGTTCAATAAGTTATCTACCTCAGTATGTTCTGTCAGTATTAGAAAGCTGAACTTGGCTGTTCAGGCTGAGACATGTCTAGAAGTAGTAGTTGTTCAATCTGATGAAAGCACTAGAAATGACAGGATGGCCAATGCAGTACAGTGCGGATCTACAAAGAAATTAGGGATTTGGAGCATTGTTCCATGGTTAAAAGAAGCAGTTTAATGGGTTAGGTAATCAATTGAAGATAACCCCTGTCCAGGGTTCAGGGTGATTTGTGAAAGCAACTTCAGAGGAAACGTGCCATAAAATGGAGGCCATCATTTTGGAAGATCATTGGGTAACAATTAGTGTTATAGCTTATGAATTAGGCATTTCAGTTAGCACGATTTTCAGTATCATTCATGATGTTTTGATGATGTCAAAGATCAGTTCGCACATGTGTCGCAAGCAATTTAGCCAAGAGAATTTAGACTTGCTTAGAGAAAATCCATAAGACTTCTATTCTCGGGTTGTTACCGCCATGGGAATTTGTCAGCAGGTGTGTTGCTTCATGACAATGCGCCAGCTCACAAGTCAGGGAAAGCGGCTTCATGGACTTTGAGAGAGACATATCCACAAAATATAGCCTTGAAAACAAGCTGGGTGCACCAGCAGGATTTCTGGCAAACAAAGCATAAAAACTAACTTTTTTTTAGCAAAAAATTGCAACTTTTTAAAATTTCTGTGCAGTCCTTGCCACTTTTCTGAAAAGGGGACATGTGCAGGGGGTTGGCCATCAGCCCCACCAGCTTCATCATTTATGCCAGAAATCTAATGTAAATGATGTGGGAAATTCACGCCAACTATGTACATTTCCCTCCAGGCACAGGGACCAGTGGAGGGGAGAGACATGCATTTGGGGATAGGACTTTTCCATTTCTAGGTTATCGCTGTGGACTGGATAAGTGAAGGTACAGTGTAGAACTACTGATTGAGGCATTTACTCCATGAATTAACTATAGTGTACACTAGCTAGTTTTAATTCTGTCTGTGGAAGGGTAGAACTCCTTTGACTTGAATGCAAGTCATTTTAAAGATCTTAAAGCATGCTTCCAATTATAAAACTTTGTCCCATAAACTAGTAAATGTAAATATAAGAAACTTTATAATAGATCTTTTTAAAAAGTCCATCTCTGTATTCACCTCACAAATAGAAGTCTATGGAAAGGGGAGGAGGAGGATTTTAATTGATTTATTTCCTCATTATGTGTAGTGATAAAGTCTCATCTTGAAACATGGCACTGTTAAAAGAACTACCAGTCTCACAGTGTAGCGTGCTTTATCAGCTGCAGCTATTTACATCTCTCCCCTCCTCTTTCCATAGACTTCTGTGTAAAAGTAGTTCAGTCTGATAAGTGAAGGAAAGATATTTCTTTAATAAGATATATTACAATTTTTTTTGTACTTTGCACTACTCATTTATGAAAAATTGTTTCATAACTGGAGGTACACTTTAAGAATATACAGTACTGTAAGCTAAAAGGCGATCTGTGTGTTCTAACAATAACAGCCATTTTAATAGATTCTCCCCTTTTTGTTTTAGCTGACCTCGGTGGACAGATGGGTCTGTTCTGTGGAGCAAGCTTGATTACAATTATAGAAGTTCTGGAGTTTCTCTTGACTAACCTGTTCTGGTTGTGTGCCTTCTTGATTCTCAAAGTGCCCAATATTTCACAATGGACTGACAGCCAGTCAAGATATAAGCAGGAAAGACAAGAATGCTGATGACCAGTATATCATATGTCTTTACATCATTGATTTTATTTTTCATATACTCGTAGATACTTTACAGTGCTTATATACAATAATCTATGAGCTATGTATTTTTAAAAAATAAATTCAGAATATATAAATGTGTGGATTATATAGTTCTAGATACATATATTTTCCAGATATATAGTTATGTAACTCTACAAAATCTTTTAGTACAGATGTTGTTGACAGCCTTGTTTTCTCATACCATTATCCTATGCATATTATATTGTATCTAGTGATATGTTGATATAAGAATAGTTATATTAGTTGCCTTTCGTATACAATGTAGCAGGAGGGGTTGGTACTGTAATAGACAAAATATTTGCAAAAATCCTAAGTTTTCCAGGATCTTCTTAAATGAATAAAGATAAGGAAACCTTTCTAATGTACATTGTGTTCAGCTATTTTTACTTTACTTCAAGGAATAATAATAAACAATGTTTCCACATGGTTTTCAAGGGAAATGTCTATGGGCAGGAAGGGCCCATGTCATCGTTGGTTTACCAAAGTACTATTGCCAGGTGTGTGTTAAGGTAGGATGTGTAGACATGTGTCACTGTATGGTTCCTCAGTGAGGCACAGAATTCTACACTAATAGTAATACTTCTTGCAGTATGCAATGGTATACACCACAACTTTTTTTTAAATTACAGATCCTGTCCCACTTTGCCCTCCTCCCATAAATGAAACAGTACATGGGAAACTATTCTAGCCTGTTTATGTTGAAGGAGACCATAATTATTATTATTGTTTATTTATATAGAACTATTAATTCCATGGTGCTTTACATTTGTGGATTTACATACGGTACACAAGATATACAAAACAGATAATACAAGCAGTGACCAACTGGCACAGTGGGATAGAAGGCCCTGCCCACAAGGGCTTACAATCTATGAGGGAAGAGGGAGAGACACAGAAGGTGGGGGTAGAGGCTGTTCAGGTGATGGTGTGGTGACAGTAGTGTTATTGGAGGTTGTAGGCCTTCCTGAATAGGTGAGTCTTCAGGGCCTTCTTGAAGCTTGTGACTTATGTGTCTTGGTAATGAGTTCCAGAGTATGGGGGATGCACGGGAGAAGTCTTGGAGACGTTTGTGTGAAGAACGGATAAGAGCAGAGCGGAGTAGGAGGTCTTTGGAGGATCGGAGGTTACGTGCGGGCAGGTAGCGGGAGATTAGGTTGGAGATATATGGAGGAGACAGCTTGCCCCCATTGAACTCTATTCGCTGGGCAATGGGTAGCCAGTGAAGGGATTGGCAGAGGGGAGCAGCTGATGAAGAACGGGGGGAGAGGTGCATTAAGCGAGCAGCGCAGTTTAAGGGGGACTGGAAGAGGGCAAGAGTGTTTGCTGGGAGGCCATGGAGAAGAGTGTTACAGTAGTCTAAGCGGGAGATTATGAGGGCATGTGTGAACCGAGAGCAAGGCAGGTGGTTTGGACTCCGCAACCAGAAATGAACGCACACGCGGTAGTTCAAGAAAAGAATATATATTTACTATAAGTTAATAAAGGCTATTTGAAGGTAAAATGACAGGGATAAAGACAAGCAAAATATACAATATAGCATGAACAATTTCAAGGCAAATTCTGCAATGGTTTCTACTTTTACTCTGTCCACTTCTGCAGTATGGACACTGAATGAACAATATACTCAAAACTATCCCTAACTGACCCTGACATCACATTTGGGTGCACCCCCTTTTCCCCAGTGGTCCAGGTGGACCGCTTACAGTCCGTAGAAGCGCGCGGTGGGGCCCAAAGTCGTTCCTTTCTTTTATAGTGAAGCGTCCTCTCCTCACTGTTATCAGGATCTCAGGAGAAATGAAGTCCTCTTTAACAGGGAAACCCAATGAATGCAATGTAATCCAACAGCAGATTCCACTCAGCACACTGACAGTCCTGCCGAATCCATACACTGAGCTGGGATGTAAGCCGGGATTTAGCAGGTGCTGTCCAGTACATCAACAGCACTGCGAGTCTCTATCTGTGTTATCCATATACACAGTCACAATGTCAGTCTCACTGATCAGCCACTGAGTACAGTTCCTTTCACGTGGACTCACTAGTCCTGTTGTCTCTTTACACTCTGTTTGTCTCTGGACCAAGATACAGCTTAGCTGTACAGAAAAATATCCACACCAGTTCAACACAGCACAGACACCTGTCTTCTCTCTTGCCAAGATGGCTGCTGCTCTCTGTCTCGTCACTTCCTGCTTCTCTGCTCACACTCTGTCTGCAGAACAGGCAAGCTGACATAAAAGGGGGGGGTCTCACTCCAGCATCATGTCACAATTACAATGGCTGCTGTCTTAAAGGAACAGAATCACAGAAATACATTCAACATTGACAATTTATACAGACAAATAAAGCTTAGGACAACATTGGCTGTCTCTTACACATGAACTAGCATCTTTGTAGCTTCAGCGGTGAGGAAGGAGCGGATTCGATGGATGTTCTTGAGTTGGAGGCGGCAGGAGGTGTTGAGGGTTTGAATATGCGGCTTGAAGGATAGGTCAGATTCTTAGGTTATCCCAAGGCAGCGGGCCTGTGGGACTGGGGTGAGAGTGGTTCCATTAATTTTGATAGATGGGTCATGCGTGGAGGGGTGAAGATTATGAACTCCGTTTTCTCCATGTTGAGTTTGAGAAAGCGGGAGGAGAGAAAGGAGGCTATGGCTGCTAGACATTCTGGGACTCTGGACAACAGGGAGGTAATGTCTGGTCCAGAGAGATATATTTGGGTGTCTTCAGCATAGAAATGGTAATGGAAACCATGGGATTCTATGAGTTGGCCAAGGAGGGGTCCTAGGACGGAGCCTTGGGGGACACCTACAGAAAGAGGGCATGGCGGGGAGGTGGTATGCAAGTGGGAGACGCTGTATGTGTGGTTGGTGAGGTATGAGGTGATCCAGGAAAGGGCCAGGTCAGAGATGCCAAGGGATGAAAGCGTTTCTAACAGGAGGGAATGGTCGACTGTGTCAAAGGCAGAGGAGAGGTCGAGGAGGAGGAGGACAGAGTACTGACGTTTGGCTTTGGCAGTTAGGTCGTTAGTGACCTTGGTTAGGGCAGTTTCTGTGATGTGATGGGGTGTGAAGCCTGACTGTAGCCTGTCAAAGAGCACATTGGATGATAGATAGGAGGTCAGTTCGGAGTGGACGTGTTGCTCCAGCAGTTTAGAGGCGTATGGGAGCAGTGAGCTGGGGCGATAGTTGGCTGGAGAGGACGGGTCGAGGGAGGGTTTCTTAAATGTAGGGGTGACGGTAGCATGTTTGAAGGTGAAAGGGAAGGATCCATTGGTTAGGGATAGGTTGAAGAGATGGTTTAGGGCAGGAGTAATGACTTCAGAGAGTTTGGTGATGAGGTGTGACTGGATGGGGTCAAGTGCGCAGGAGGTGAGGTGGGATTTAGATATTAGAGTGGAGAGCTTTTCATCGGTGACAGTGGAGAAACAGGTTAAAGATGAAGAGCACAGGACTGTTGGGTAGAGTGGTTGTCAGGGGTGTAGGGTGAGACTGTCTCTGGTGTCAATTTTGCTTTTGAATTAAGAGGCAAAGTCATCAGCTGTGATAAGTGATGTTGGAGGGGGCGCAGGAGGACGAAGAAGGGAGTTGAAGGTAGTGAATAGCTGTTTGGGGTTGCGGGATAGGGCAGATATTAGTGTGGTGAAGTAGACCTGCTTTGCTGAGGTGAGTGCATACTTGGATGTGAGTACTGCCTCTTTGTACCTAAGGAAGTCCTCCTGGGAGTAGCTTTTCTTCCAGAGGTGTTCTGCAACCCGTGAGGCACGTCTCAGTTTTTTAGTCAGGTCAGTGTGCCAGGGTTGCCTATTGATCGGTCGGGCTCTGGTGTTGGTGAAGAGGTCTACAGAGTCAAGGGCTGAGGTAATGGTGGTATTGTAGAAGTCAGTGGCGGTATCTACATCCTGGAGTGAGATTATGTCAGCGAGTGGTAGGAGAGAGTCTGAGAGCATACGGATGTCAAGGCGATTAAGGTTTCTGCTGGGGCGTGTTGGTTTAGGGGTTGGAGGGTCTATTACAGAGGAGAGGGCTGAGAATGTCAGCAGGTTGTGGTTCGAGAGCGTGGATGGAGAGTTAGAGAGGTTGACTAGAGAGCAGAGGCGGGTGAATATGAGGTCCAGCGTGTGTCCCTTTGTGTGGGTGGCAGAGGAGGAACATTGAGAGAGACCAAAGGAGGTAGTGAGGGACATGAGACTGGAAGCGGAGGGGTGGTTTGTGTTAATGGGGATGTTGAAATCACCCATGATGATGGTGGGGGTGTCTGTGGATAGGAAGTGCATTAGCCAGGTGGTGAAGTGGTCGATAAAGGCAGCAGTAGGTCCTGGCTGTCGATATATGACGGCCGGTTGGAGGGTGAGTAAATGCGAACAGAGTGCACTTCAAAGGAGGGGAGGGTGAGAGCAGGTAGCAGTTGAATTGGGGCAAAGGAGCAATTGTCAGACAGGAGTACGCCTTCGCCTCCACCAGGTTTATTATTGGGGCGGGGAGTGTGCGAGAATTGCAGCCCTCCATAGGAGAGGGCAGCAGGGGAGGTGGTATCTGAGGGTGTTAGTCATGTTTCTGTGATACTGAGAAATGAAAATTTATGAGAAATGAAGGGGTCGTGGATGTAGTCGAGTTTGTTGCATTCAGAGCGAGCATTCCATAGTGCACCGGGGAGGGCATGGAGAGGGGCAGGGGCGAGTAAGATAGGGGTAAGATTTAGAGGGTTTCGTGCACTGTTGCCGATCTTGATCAAAATAACGCAGGCAGGCAAAGGCAGGGAGAGTTTAATAAAGCCCGGGTCCTTTATCTAGACAGCACAAGAAGGTCGGAGGACATTAAATGTGTAGTAATCCAAGAGGCATCTAGTGACCCTGACCCCAAGGTAAGTAATTTCCGAGGACAGTTGCAGTGGCTGGCCCACCACGGTCGCTGATAGAACAGTCAAAGTCAGGTGTCAGAATCAAAGTCAGGTATCAAAGTCAGGTGTTAGTGTCAAAGTCAGGTATCAAAGTCAGGTGTCAGAGTCAAAGTCAGGTGTCAGAATCAAAGTCAGGTGTCAGAGTCAGGTATCAAAGTCAGGTATCACTGTTGTAAACTGCTATTAAACTGATGTTTGACTCTGATATCTGTGGATGTCCTAATATGGACACTGTATGTATATATATGTAATATTCGTTAAAATGACAGGTGAATCAGGTTACTGTGATCCTTTTGTGATGTTACTGTGATATGCCTGGTCCATACAAGCATTTACATTACATTATTGACTACTACGGCTTGTCTGATGTGAAATGGAGGAAGGCCCTTGATGTGGAAGCCAGTGGTGCCATATTTGCTTTTGTGAATATGTCTCTGGGTTGTTATGAAAATCTAGTGTAAAACAAAACTGGCTGGGTTGTTATGGAAAACTGGGTTGAAACTGTGTGTATGTTAGTGTGGCTAAGAATGACTGATTTGCGAGCTTGTATCAGTTAATACAGATCATCTGATGTGATATGTTGTAAAGCCCTTGATGTGGAACCAGTGGTGCCATATTTGCTTTTTAGAACAAGTCACTGGGTTGTTATGGAAACCTGAAGTGGCTTGGTTGTTATGATAACCTGGTCTGAAACTGTGTGTATGTCAGTGAGGCTAACAATGAAGGCCTTGTGAGCTTTTATTGACTAGTATGGGTCATCTGATATGATAAGAGAAATGCCTTTGATGTCCTATATTTGGTTTTGTGAATATGTTAAGAATGGTAGGTCCTAGAGAGACTGAGTCAGTCATTTGGTTGTGCATAAAGAACAGACAACAGAAATCCATTAGTATATATATATATATATATATAGATAGATACAGTACAGACCAAAAGTTTGGACACACCTTCTCATTCCAAGAGTTTTCTGTATTTTCATGACTATAAAAATTGTAGATTCACACTGAAGGCATCAAAACTATGAATTAACACATGTGGAATTATATACTTAACAAAAAAGTGTGAAACAACTGAAAATATTTCTTATATTCTAGGTTCTTCAAAGTAGCCACCTTTTGCTTTGATTACTGCTTTGCACACTCTTGACATTCTCTTGATGAGCTTCAAGAGGTAGTCACCTGAAATGGTTTTCACTTCACAGGTGTGTCCTTTCAGGTTTAATAAGTGGGATTTCTTGCCTTATAAATGGGGTTGGGACCATCAGTTGTGTTGTTCAGAAGTCAGGTGGATACACAGCTGATAGTCCTACTGAATGGAGTGTTAGAATTTGTATTATGGCAAGAAAAAAAGCAGCTAAGCAAAGAAAAACGAGTGGCCATCATTACTTTAAGAAATGAAGGTCAATCAGTCCGAAAAATTGGGAAAACTGAAAGTGTCCCCAAGTGCAGTGGCCAAAACCATCAAGTGCTACAAAGAAACTGGCTCACATGAGGACTGCCCCAGGAAAGGAAGACCAAGAGTCACCTCTGCTGCGGAGGATAAGTTCATCCGAGTCACCAGCCTCAGAAATCGCAGGTTAACAGCAGCTCAGATTAGAGACCAGGTCAATGCCACACAGAGTTCTAGCAGCAGACACATCTCTACAACAACTGTTAAGAGGAGACTGTGTGCAGCAGGCCTTCATGGTAAAATAGCTGCTAGGAAACCACTGCTAAGGACAGGCAACAAGCAGAAGAAGAACACAAGGAATGGACATTAGACCTGTGGAAATCTGTGCTTTGGTTTGATGAGTCCAAATTTGAGATCTTTGGTTCCAACCACCGTGTCTTTGTGCGACGCAGAAAAGGTGAATGAATGGACTCTACATGCCTGGTTCCCACCGTGAAGCATGGAGGAGGAGGTGTGATGGTGTGGGGGGTGCTTTGCTGGTGACACTGTTGGGGATTTATTCAAAATTGAAGAAATACTGAACCAGCATGGTTACCACAGCATCTTTGGACCATCATTTATTTTTCAACAGGACAATGACCCCAAACACACCTCCAGAATGTGTAAGGGCTATTTGACCAAGAAGGAGAGTGATGGGGTGCGACGCCAGATGACCTGGCCTCCACAGTCACCAGACCTGAACCCAATTGAGGTGGTTTGTGGTGAGCTGGACCGCAGAGTGAAGGCAAAAGGGCCAACAAGTGCTAAGCATCTCTGGGAACTCCTTCAAGACTGTTGGAAGACCATTTCAGGTGACTACCTCTTGAAGCTCATCAAGAGAATGCCAAGTGTGTGCAAAGCTGTAATCAAAGCAAAAGGTGGCTACTTTGAAGAACCTAGAATATAAGACATATTTTCAGTTGTTTCACACTTTTTTGTTAAGTATATAATTCCACATGTGTTAATTCATAGTTTTGATGCCTTCAGTGTTAATCTACAATTTTTATAGTCATGAAAATACAGAAAACTCTTGGAATGAGAAGGTGTGTCCAAACTTTTGGTCTGTACTGTATATATTTATATATATAGTAAATAGGCAGAGGGTAAAATTGTGGATGGCAGGTATCTGCCACTGAGGTGGTTAATGTCAGTGAGGTAGGTGGCTGGAATGTAGGATTGGGATGTAGGATTGGGATTTGGGAGTTGCTGCAGGTCCACACCTATAGTGTAGTCCTGGTGTTGCTAATGTGAACCTGGTGCCCCAGGTGTACAGCCATTAAGGAGGTAAAAGCTGCCAGAGAACAGAGTGGCTGTCTTTTTCAGAGTCTGTTCAGCTGCTATACCAACTGCAAGGGTGAGGAGCTCTTCTGAACTGTTTTGTGCCCAGAACATTAAGGACAGTTTATGTTTTGATTGTTTTTACTGATGTATGCTGTTTTAAGTTGGACTGTCGGACTGTTTCCAATAAAAACTGGACGTGTGAATTGGTACCTACACCACCTACCCTTCTGAAGGTCCCGCGTTTACAATATATATATAAAATATATTGCTGACACATGCACAAAATATAATTAATGTGTAGGTCTGGTTCATCTAAGATTGTAAATGTTCAGATAAATATTTTTTATTACAACATATATAGAAGTGGGATCATAACACCAAAATAAAATGCACATCAATCATGACCACAAATGGTATATAATATTGAACAAAATACAAGAATGTCTCTACTCAATCTGTCATGCATTTTACACTTTTTCCAGCAGGTGTCCTTACAAACCTTTTTATAACATCGTTTAAAGCAAAATATCTCATCCTTGTAATAGTTTTACTCTTGTTTGGGTAGAAATCATTTGCAGTATACTGTTTATCTTCAGCTTTATTCTGGGGGTTCCAACAGAGTTTACATAATTTTTGAAAGCAAGAATAGCGGACTGACATAAAAAACCACCGCTAACCTGGTGGTATACATCAAAGACTGCTTGGCCATGGTGCCTCTGGGAACATAGTCCTACTATCAATAAGGAAAAGTATGTTCACACTACTGGTATTGTGGTCCGTTTCTGTTATCCGTCATAGGATGTGAGCAATGGATATTAATAGTAATAGAGTAATGTACACAAACTGAGCCCTTTAAAGGGGTATTTACATCTCAGACATTTATGGTAGCAGTGCATATACAGCTCTCTATAGTCACTTTTGCAGAAGTTCACAAAACAACGAAGCATGCATGTGCAGACACTTGCTTATTCACAGTGGTAGCAGGTCTAGGGTCCCAAACCCTATTCTTGAGATATGTACAGCTTTCAGAGGAGGGAGCAGTTGTATCCTATGAGACATTTATGGCATATCTTCTGGATTTGATCCACTTTCAATATTGACTTACTGATTACTAAATAAAACAAAAACAATAAGAGATTGTTTTTATGGTCATTGTCAGGTGCTTGGCACAGGACATGCACATCATGCTCCCGAAGCTTAATAAGCAAATCTGGCACATCCTGTGTCTGATAAGAGGGTTGGATTGGATTACATAAAATGAATGGGACTGGCACATCATGTTCTTGATCACCATACGTGATATTGTGTCACACACAGCTGTCCTTCTCTATGTGCCAGAAAGTAAACCAGTAACACTAGCATCCTTAGTGACAATCAATCTAGGAGCCTTGGACACATGTACAGTTGCACATTAACCTCTCTGAAAGTGAGACCGGCAACTTCTAATGTCTACATCGTTTCCAATGACTCTTTCTTTAAGACCAAAATATCAGACTTCAGTAGCGACGTGGTGGTTCTTTACTGTATATTTTTATTACAATATTTATAACAGGAAAGCTGATATTATCTGCACACATGCACCTTTGGCATTGAGTATTTTTTATACATGATGACTTATATATGTAAATACATTGAACAACAAAACAAATGGGGAATCGCAAGGCGATCAAAGACCATGGATAGTAGAGAAGAGCCTGGAATCAGCAAGGGAGGGGAGGGGGAAGCATAGGCCGTAATACAGTGGATACAGGTAGGGGGACAAAGGTATAAACAAAAAGCTGTGGTGCAGCAGAGTAATGTAAAACAGTAAACATAATACAACCAGATATAACAGAGAGGGGCAGTGCCTCAGAAACAAGTCCAGAGAGTGAGGCACTACTGGTCAAAAAGTGCAATGGAATCAAATATATGGGGCAAGGGAGAGGAAGGGTACAGAAGAGAACAGTGTAAGAGAAAGAATAGGTAGATATATAGTATAAGGTATGAGTTAGAGAGGGTTAGAAGTGGGAGACAAAGAAAGAATTCTTAAAAATGGCAGAGTAATAGAAAGTGTTCCAAAGCACCCATGTTTCCTGATGAGCGCTGTCATCAGGTCTTAGCTCTGCGATCAGGTCCTCCATACGCCTGATATATAAGATCTCCTGTAGCCAGTTGGAGATCGTCGGAGGGGAAATAGATTTCCACAGTCGGGGTATGACAGACCTGGCTTCAACCAGTAGAAAACCATCTAGTTTTCGGGTATGTTTGCTAATTTTGTATGGGAAGATGGAGAGCAGTGTGGGACTGGGATGTCTAGGGCCCACCAGTGGAATTGTTTCTAGGGGCCCACCATCAGGACCCCTGCAGATCAGCGGTACCGAGACAGGGTGGCTAAAGGTAGTAACATGTCGGGAGCCATGCTGCTCACTTGCCATACCATGTGCACCACTGCTAAACCTACTGCTACACCCTGTACGGGAACAGCGTGGCTCCTAGAATTGTTACCTTTACCTGTAGCCGCACTATCCTGGAAAAGCTGATCTGCAGAGGTCCTGGCTGTTGTATCATCGCAGATGTAATATTGATGGCCTATCCTAAGGTCAGGCCATCAATATTAGAAAGATGGATAAATCCTTTAAAGAGGTTGTCCAGGAATTGGAGCAACCCATGTGGCTGGCGGGAGGTGTAAAGTAAAAAATAAGTAAATTAAAAAGCATTCTCGCCTGTCGCCAGCGCTCCGTTGTCCGCTGCCAGTGTCCATTCAGTCTCATGCCTTCGACTCCTTGCTGGGAGTCCTGCACCTCATGTAACCGCTAAGACCAATTAGGTACAGGATTTCCAGAAATGAGGCGCCGCCATGAGACCGAACAGACACAGGCAGGGGACAAAATTTTCTTATTTTTATACCTCCCTGGCGGCCACCACAGTGGTCGCTCCAGTTTATGGACAACCTCTTTTAAGGGGTTGTCTGAGCCAAATTTTTCTATGGTCACTTCACTGGTCCCCCATACTGTATGGGGAACAGTGATAGGGTCATTATATTGTGTGGGAGCAGTGATAGGGGCTAACATTCTGTGGAGGGAGGGACATTAAACTGTGGGGCATATTAAAGGGGTTGTCCAGGGTTAATCTTTTTTATGGCCTAAACTTAGGATAGGCCATAAATACCTGATCGGTAGGGGACTGACACATGGCCCCATCCGCTGTTTAGTCGCCTGGTGCCTTCACTGCAGTTCAGCTCCCGCTGACAGGACGGCATCAGAAGTGGCTCTGTACAGATGATCGGTCCGGGGTCAGCCCCCTACAGATCAGGTATCTATGGCTTATTCTGAGGATAAACCATAACAAATTATGCATGGACAACCTTTAATATACCTCCTAATGTGCCACACTTTAAAGAGGTTGTCCAGTATAATTTTTTTTATTTTTTATAATTAGTTCGGGGGAGGTGAATCCCCCCTACCCCCCCCCCCCCCAAAAAAAAAAACAAATAAACATACTAAACATACTCACCTGTACCTGGTGTCCTCCCAGCACGGTCCGGTCCCGCAGCCCCACTGTCTTCTTTTTGCCGGAAGTTCTCACTTGCTGTGATATCCCAGGTCCCTTCCGCTGATTGGCCTCAGGGGTCACATGACATCACAGGTAGTCACGTGCAGAGGGAACTTCCGCTGGAAGAAAACAACAGAACTGCAGGACCGAACACTAGGGACAGGAGAGAAAGTTTGGGTTTTTGTTTTGTTTTTTTCACCTGCCCCGGCGTAATTAAAAAAAAAAGACAGTATATATTATCCTGCACACCCCCTTTAATGTCCCCCAGGCTATTGGCCTCCATCACTGCAACCCCCCCACAATATAATGGCCCCATCAATGGTCCCCATACAGTATAGGGGACCAGTGAGGGAGCCACTTTATGGAGTATATGCTCCACAGTGTCCCCCACCCAGTATTATATGCTCCACAGTGACCCCCACACAGTATTATATGCTCCACAGCGACCCCCACACAGTATTATATGCTCCCAACAGCCCCCCCTCCACGTTGGTGCTATTATTATACTCTGGGGTCTCCTCAGACCCCAGAGTATAATAACCGGAGGCCCGGGGAAGGTGATTAAAAATAACAAACTCTCATACTCACCTTGCCTTACCTTTCCTTGGCATCCTCGCTCCATCCTTGGTCCTCAGCAGTCACGTGGGGGTGCGCTGACGTCATTACGTGGCCGCGCCCCATGTGACCGCTGAGGCCTAATCACAGGCCTCAGTCATATGACGGAAGAGCACCGGAGAGAACGCTGTGCCCAGGAGAGGTGAGAATATGTATTTATTGTTTTCAGTCACCTTCCCTGGGCTACCACCTATTGAAAAGGGGCCTAGCAATATGCCAGGGCCCCTTTCCAATAACAGTATGTATAGCGGTCGGGGAACCAGGCTTTCCCCGACCGCTATCAGAGTGGTCTGGGGCCCCGGCCATACCTCGTTACGCCACTGGTCAGGGCCCCGATCAGGATGGTCGGGACCCTAATCGGACCCCTGACCAATGCATCTGCATTGGCAACATGAGGACTAATAGTCGGGGCTCGGGGCCTGATGGAGAGAAGGAAAGAAGCTGGGTCATCCTTCAATGTGACACCAGTGAATGACATGCCAGAAGGGATGTAATCTACGGCAGTTCCACCAGACGTGTAGCAGCGTACCGCGACCAGAGGAGCGCCTCCAGCAAACATCTGATATAGAAGGAAAAATTTCATGCAGAACAGAGGGAACTCTGTGCCAACGGGAAAGTATTTTATAGTTAGTCTCCTTAGCTCTACAAGAGTTGGAGAACTTATGGCACGAATGCCAGTAATTGATGGTAAGGTGTCATCTTCATTATCGAAGAGCAGACTATAGGAGCTGTACATGAATTTTACTTTTGATACTTTGTTTTTCTGTGGCTTCCTGTTATTTTGACTTTTGGCACTGTTTTATTTTTTAAATGTATTTGTGGAATCAGTCTGTCATAGATGTTGATCTGGTCTGATGATACACATTATTGTTCTAGAGTCTTTTAATCTTTAATGAACAGGAAGCTTAATCAGAGAATCTCTCCATAACTGTCATTGATTTGTCCATTGGGAGCCTAACACTAGGTGCATACCTGTGTTTGGGTTTCTGTTCTTCGGGTCCGCTTGGGGACCCGAAGAACGGAAACCCACTGTGCTTTAAATGCGGTTACCTGCGGAAACTAGATTATAATGGTGTCCGCCTGTTTTCCGTCTAAAAAATGTCTAAAAATGGGGAGAGAAAAGTCCTGGGACAGAGACACCAAACGTAGAGCAGGCGCAGTTGTGAACCTAGCCTTAGAAATACTTTTATTACTATACCATTGTTTCTTCTGGATGTCTGTTGGCGAGAATTCCTGGGACATCTTGAATCTAGAATCACCCGCATTGTAAGATAAAAGCAACAGATGTTATGCCTGATGCACAACATCACAAGGTGAATACAATACCTGTAGTCTCGCTGGTATCAGCCAACATGCATTTCTTTTTACAGACGTATTGCCCTATGAAGTACTATTTTATAAGTTTTTATCCATATCATATCTATTATCAGTTACAGTCAGTGGAAAGTTGTTCATGAAAAATGCCAGATAGGATTCAGTTGGGACATTGTTTGTGAATTTGTCAATAGTCAGTGCCTTGGTAACTAGCTCACAAAACATGGCAGAGAAGAATCTGCACATTGTTTGCAACAACACAGTTTATTTCCAAGTTAAATTTTGGGTTTTGTTGTCTCAGGAAGTGACAAATGATGGATAATCTCTTACTTGTATCGCTAGTTTCTGAATGCATATCTGCTGAGATGCCCCCTAAATCTGAAGGCCAAGTGGAAGTCAAATATAGGTCATCGTTCAGATGAGCGATGGGGAGAAGTATTGGATGTGACACCTTTGCTATCACTGTCAGAGATCCAGTGGCTGTCTAACAAGATTATGTGACACCAAAAATGTTATACAAGATAGGAATTAGACATGATTCTGATGTCTGAAATGTAATGTGCAAGAGGCAGGCCTGATATATATGGTGAGGGAATGCACTATTCTGGGAGACTTATTTTTGGAGGGGGCATTACATCTCATTAAAAAAGTGTTTGGAGTAGAGTTACCACCTGAGCCTAAGACCTGCTGGGAATTCTTGATATCCCCATCGTAGATGATCTGACCGCTCTGGGAATACAGCGGATGTTATATCAGGCTCCTTAATGCATTGTCGTTCACTGGATCCAATCTGCTCCATCTTTAAAACAGGAGATTATATCTTTATAACTTGAATAATGTTATTAGATTTGCATTTGGCCTCTATCTTAAATGACAATGTACCTCCAAATTTTAAGCCATTTGGGGTTAATGGTTGAATGTTCCAAAATTGCTGTATCTTGCTAGATCTGAAAATGAGTCCAGTTTACGTACAACATACTAGTGGTCTTTAGCCCAATCTAGCCATCTAAATATTAGGCTAATGCTGAATGTCCAGTGTGATGTGATATGTGCTGTCCCTTAGAGGTACTTATCTTCTCTGCAAACTATTTAGTGTTCTTGAGCAGGTGGTGGCTGCAGGGGATGGAGTAGAATAGAAAACTTTTTTTGATCCACAGGGGAAATTCATTGTCATACAGCTCATTGTTACAAGTCTCAACCTAGTCCACTAGGTGGTGGACTAGGTTGATACATTAAAGCATGATATAGCATACGGTATGAATGACCTCTTGACCCTCTCTCTGCGACAGCGTAGCTGGACCAGCCTTTTTCTGAAGTGATTCCAATACTTGATCACCAGGTTGTAGAATCGGTGATTGGGGTCCGCCATAATTGAGGTGAATTTCTTTTTGGACCTCTTTTTTAAAACTGCATCCCAGTCCTCTTGTTGAATACTGATAGTGGAGCTGGCCCCCCTGATCTTTCTTACATCAGAAGTTCTGGCGTTACCACTCTAGGCCGTGACAGCATAGAATGAAAGACCTACCATTACAGAATGGTAGAAAGCCTGCAGTAAGCTGCTGTGGACTTCAAATAACCTCAGGAGAAATAGTCTATTATCACTCTTCTTATACACTCCTCCGGCGTTTAGTCGCCATTCAAGTTTATTACCAAAGGTAATGCTCAGGTACTTGTAAGAAGTGACCCTCTCAATAACTTGTCCCTCAATGACCAGTGAAGGAGAGGGTGTGATGATGAGAGACCTCCAGTTAAGTATTTCTGCTGTGATGTATTACTACTGGTCCATATTACTACTACACAGTGGAGGTTGGTGCATAGTATCAAAACTTGTTTGGTTACAGGAGGGGGGTCAGGCTGTTTTGTGCCCAGACCCAGTGTAGTTCAATGTATAGCCCAATTAGCATACCCTTGTCACACTAATCATCTCCACAGGGGTTCCCTGCAGAGAGGTGTAATCACCACACACATCAAAATGATTATGGTTTTATGAACATATCTTCCCTGGGGAACCACTTACAGGCGACCCGATAAATTCCCCAGATGCGTCAGGCCTAGGCACACGTTTAGAATACACACATGCTACGGTTCAAAACCCGGAAAAGGTCCAGACACTGATCTCCTTACCTGAAGTGGATTGGGATGTCATTCTTGGTGTCTACATGATGTGGATCTCACCAAGAAGCTCATCAGACCTCTTGCTTTACAATACACCCAGCAAGGAGATATCCTGGTTCTGAGATGAAAGGCTGGGGGGTGGGACTTCTCCTTTTTGGTGACATCATTGAGGGAGGAGACCTTTTTAGTTAAAAGTTCTCAGACCAGGAAGAGGGGGGTCTTTGTTATCTTGTTGCTGGAGGAGATGTGAGGGCAGGTCATGGTGTGGACTTTAGCCATGCGGCTTAAGAGGCAGACCTGATGCCTCTTTGTTCTGGACAGCATGTAGGAGACACATGCTCACCTGCTCTGTAACTTGCTTAAAGGGGTATTCCCATGAACATGATCATATCTATATTTGCAGATAATTAAAAGTTAAACATTTTTGCAAATATAAGTAGTTAAAAATTCTGCTGAGTTTTAACGATTTTCTCTAACCATCTTAGTGGTGACAGTCTGTTGTCTTGATCGGTTGCCAATGGATACGACCACAAATGCAGAAACTTTCTATAATCTGGGACTTGTCAGAAACCCAGCTATGATGTCCTTATTGTAGCTGGGTTATCAGGCAGGGACACTACATGTACAGTATGAGAAGATATCCCAGCCACAATAAGAACATCATGGCTGATTTTCTGACCTTAGAGAGGTCCTGCATTCATGGTCGTATCCACTGGCAACTGATCAAGACAACAACTTGTGACCACAAGATATTTAGAGAAAATCTTTAAAACTCTGCAAAATGTTTAATTACTTATATTTGCAAAAATGTTTAACTTTTAATTATCTACAAATTTAAAAATGGTTATGTTTGTGGGAATACCCCTTTAAGGAAGAATCCTGAAGCCTACCACATGGGCTTAGAGAAACGGACTATCTACTTTTTTTATATTTTTGTATTTTTCTATATTTTATTTCCCTTTTTATTTTGTTGTGCTGTATTTTACTTTTATCCGTATTTGCTTGGTAATTGATATATATTTCTGTATATGTTAATGCTTAGTACCGACCCACTGGGGTTAATAAATATATAAAATTTAGAAAGCTCATTTCATATTACCCTATGAACCCGGTCCGCTCACCGTGTGTGAGTGGGAGGTTAAAAAAGAAGGTTGGTTGCAGGTGTGTCAGGTAGCATGGCAAGGCAAGATCCTTCACAGAGGGGGAGTGCTTTTTTCTGAAGCCTATCTATCTATCTATCTATCTATCTATCTATCTATCTATCTCTGTCACTGTTAGTATTATATTTGTTTGTATATCCTGTGTACCATATGTAAACCCTCAAATGTAAAGCACCATGGAATTAATGGTGCTACATAAATAAACAGTAATAATAATAATCTCTTTTGTTTTGCTTGTGTTGAGTAGCAGGCAGTTGGTGTTGCTTCAAGTAGAAAAAAATCTCCAACACCTTCCTGTACTTAGTGTCATGACCATCTGAAATGAGATTGATGACAACAAAGTCATTGGAAAACTTTTGGAGGAAACAGGATTACGAGTCAAACTGGAAGTTGGTGTTGTACAAACAAAGTACAGTGCCTTTAGGCGCACCAGTAATGCTAACAAGTCTGTTGGAAAAGGAGTTGCCTAGCCTGAATAGCTGTGGTTGGGACTTGAGGTAGTCCGTTACCCAGTTAACTAGGGGGACACATTCAACAGCATAAATTTATGGGAAAGGAGGTACGTTAAATGCACTGTTGATAACAAAGAACATTCCCTGGCTGATGCCCCATGACCATCAAGATGAGAGTATACCCTGTGGAGCAGATGACTGACAGCATCTTCAATCCCCACCTTAGGTCAGTATGCAAACTATAGGCAGTCGAGAGATGCTTATGCCTACTTTATTTGTTGACTGTTAATGTTATTGTGTCGTTAATGTTATTGTGTAATCTTAACAAAATACATGTACAAAAACTTCCAATAAAAAATAGTTATTATTATTATTTAGGAACATTTTACAACATACTTTATTTACTTTGGTATTCCACAGTATTTATTGGTCTTAGTATTTATATCTAGTCATATTGTATCCCTATAGACTACACTGAGAATAAATACATAATACAAGACTGTTAAAGTTTTTGATAAAATTCATTTTGAGAATGTAATATGTGGTATAAATCTAATTACAATACCAGTAATTAGTACATATTAGTATATTCCATACATTATATTTACACGTTATACATGAGTGGCTATATAGCTAAAAAACTCTTCATAGGTAGGTGACAATAGCAGTAAATAGCTATAACATTTGATAAAACCCTCTGTGACAGACTAATACATTATTGATTTCTTTCCGCTCTGTCCTGTTCTATTCCTCATAGCCTGCCTAGTGTATTGACCCAGACTGCGCAGAAGATATTGGCACGCTCTGGAATTTAATTAAAATGACCACAGAAATGAACAGGTATACGAAGGGCTTAAAACAGTCAAATCCTGCAGCAAGCTGTTGTGCTGGCTATCAGTCATGGATTATTAACCCACTAAGCTGATGAACCGATACAGCAGACAGTTTAATGCCATTAAATTACCAGACCAGATGCAAAAATTTGGACACATACCAACACCGTAGGACTGAGATGAGATGAATTAAAATCAGTGTAGCTATTTCTTGTATTGTGCACACTCCTATAAGTAATGTGCCGCATGTAGAATGAATGTGTATTATACACATATAATAATATTATAGAACTGGAGAAATAGAGGTGTCTGTGATTAATGGATCAGATTAAGGGTCCCGCCTCTGGTACCTGGACTTATTTCACTTACAGTGGCTAGCAAAAATATTCATATCCCTTAAACTTTTTCACATTTTACCACCTTACAACCACAAACTTAAATGTATTTTATTGAGATTTTAAGTGATCGACCAGCACAAAGTAGCAGATAATTGAAGTAGAACGAAAATGGTTTTCAAAATTTTAATCAAATAAAAATCTGACAAGTGTGAAGTGCAAAAGTATTCAGCCCCTATATATCAATACTTTGTAGAGCCACCTTTTGCTGCAATTACAGCTGCCAGTCTTTTGGGGTATGTCTCTACCAGCTTGGCGCATCTAGAGACTGAAATTTTTGCCCATTCTTCTTTGCAAAATAGCTCAAGCTCAGCCAGATTGGATGGAGAGCGTCTGTGAACTGCAATTTTCATGTATTGCCACAGATGCTCAATGGGATTTAGGTCTGGATTTTGGGCCATTCTAACACATGAATATTCTTTGATCTAAACCATTCCACTGTAGCTCTGGCTGTATGTTTAGGGTCATTGTCTTGCTGGAAGGTGAGTTTCCTTCCCAGTCTCAAGTCTTTTGCAGCCTCCAATTGGGGTGGATCAATGGCCCGGGTGCGAGATCCGAGACCACGGATCTGTTACAATGACAGCCAGGAACCTATTAAAGACTCCCAGGCTTGTCATTGTATGACTTCTATTGCAGGCTGCTGTATGTAGCCTGTTATAGAAGCAGTGCTATTTTACAATGCATTGCAATGCATAAGCATTACAATGCATTGTATTAGTGATCTGACTCCCTGGGCGTCTAAAAATTATAGTAAAAAAAAAAAAAAAATGTTAAAGAATATAGAAAAAATAAACAATTTTAATCACCCCCTTTCCTTAGAACACATATAAAAAGTACTTAAATAAAGTTAAACACATAGACATTAGGCATCCCTGTGTCCAAAAATGCTCAGTCCACAAACTCCTCTCATGAGGAGCTGTGAAAACAGCCAACATTTACAGCTCACACTAATATCCCTCAGAGGCACCCTCATGGCAGAGGGTTGGATATAGCTTAAAACTATATGTCCAGCTCTGGTATTTTAATCCCTTCTATCCAAGAACCTAACCACTTATTTTTCTGCCAGGATAGCAATACGAAGGCTTATGTGGTCAGGCCCATACACAGGGCCGGCGTTAGGGGGGGGCAAACTGGGCAATTGCCGAGAGCCCCATCCCCAAAGGGGCCCCCAGGATTCGGAGTCTGATGACTCCGGATCCTTGAGTCAGGCCCGGTCATATCAATAACAGAAAGGGACCCAGAGTCATGTGCCGCAGGGCCCCTTTCCGAGGTGAGTAAAAGTAACAAACATTTTTCTCACCTGTCCTCGGCGTCCGACATCATCTTCTGGTGTTCCGGATATCACCTCTGAGGCACTGAGGCCTGGCCTCAGCGGTCACGTGGGGCGTGCTCATGTTACCACTGAGGCCCAATCACAGACCTCAGCGGTGACATTCAAAACGCGTGACATCAGCCGCAGAGAAGAGGAAGCCGGCGCCGGCGGGGATAGCGGAGTAGCACGAGGAGGCCCAGGAGAGGTAAGGCAAGGTAATTATAGCTGTTTGTTATTTTCCCTTACCTCCCCGGGGCATTCAATTAATTCATTAATAATAGCACTAAGGGAGTCTGTGAGGCCACTGTGGAGCATTATACTGGGGGGCCCCTCTGGATAGCATATTATACTGTGTGGGGCCATTGTGGAGCATTATACTGGGGGGCCCTCTGGATAGCATATTATACTGTATGGGGCCTCTGTGGAGTATTATAATGTGGGGGGGTTCTGGAGAGCATGTTATATTCTGTGAGGCTACTTTGGAGCATTATACTGCGGGCCCCTCTGGAGAGCATATTATACTGTATGGGGCCACCGTGGAGCATTATACTGTGGGGGGCCCTCTGGAGAGCATATTATAATGTTTTGGGCCACTGTGGAGAATTATACTGGGCAACCTCTCTGGGCAGTATATTATACTGTGTGGAGGCCATTCTGGAGCATGTTATACTGTGTGGGGTCACTGTGGAGCATTATTCTGGGGGAGCCATCTTAAGAGCATATTATATTGCGTGGTGCCACTGTGGGGCATTATTCGGGGCAGGAATTAAGGAGCATTATACTAGGGGGCCCTCTGGGGACTATATTATACTGCGTGGGGCCTACTGTGGAGAATTATACTGGGGGAAAACTCTGGGGAGCATAATATATTGTGTGGGGCCACTGTGGAGCAAAATACTGGGGGGGAGCACTGTGGAGCATTATACTAGCGAGGACCCTCTGGGGAGCATATTATACTATGGGCCACTGTGGAGATTTATACTGGGGGGGAAGCGGCAGTGTAGGGAGCCTGTTATACTGTGGCCACTGTGGAGTGTATTATATTGTCTGGGGCTTCTCAGGAGCATATTATACTCTGTGGGGCCATTGTAGTAGTATAATGTTGTACCGTGTTAGCCATTAAAAGTAGTGGAAGAGTGAAGAAATCAGGCGATACCTTTTAGAGGCTAACTGAGTATATTTATAAGTAAGCTTTTAGAAGTGCATGCTTCCTTCATCAGACATGGTGTTATACAAGAATTGAAAATTCACAGATTATTTATACTCTATACACATGTTCTTCAAAGGATTTTAGAGTCCTTAAAAAACCAAAACAAAATGCAATCTAAGTAGAGAAGTTATTTACAACCTGTCAAAAAACAATCTGGAAAGTTGTGGTGCGTGACAGAGGGATCTGTTATCTGTTTGCTATCAGGAGGTGATTTGTGACCCTCACAGTTCATACATAGTGTGACATAAAGCTGGCATGAATATTGAGTTCAGTTCATGGTTCATACATAGTGTGACATGAAGCTGGCATGAATATTAAGTCCAAATTGCAGAGTTTTAAATTTTTGCATAAACTTGTATTCCCATTGTTTCCTTTCCTCCTGCGTCTTAAACTGTCCCATTAAAACCACAACCCACAAATCTTCAATAGAGTGGTTTTCTCCGGAGAAATATGCGGCCACTGGGAGATCGGTTCTGCTGTTATTAATATTGGATCTGTGTGAGTTCATTCACTGACTAAGTCTCTGCCTTGTTTCCCCCACATAGAGGCCTGTGGTGGGACATTGCACACACATTATGAGGTACACCACATTGGAAGACCTGCAGGAAAATGTCCCCCTAATTCTGTGCACCTGTTGTGACTGTGGGATAGGTACACTGTCAGCGGTGTGGATGTGCCTGCAGGTCATGCACCTTTTATGTAGGCAAGGTGAGGTGCCATTTTCAGTTGGGGCCTTCAGGGCACTCCGGACAATAATACACCTCAGGTTTGGTGGTTGTCGAAAGGAAAGGAGAGGGGGGACTGGAAATATGTCCTTGAGTCTGTTGTCCCTATGTAGCACAGGTTAGAGATCCTTGGCAATCCTTCGTAGGATCTCCAGCTGTGGGTTGTAGGTGACAACTAGGGGCACTCGGGCTTCTTTCTGGGTCTTTTTATATGTGAGCAGACTGTCTCTGTTAATGGCTGCCGCTTTGTTTAATTGGTTGTCTGTCACTTTTGGTTTGTATCCCAATCGGAGAAATTTCATCCTCAGATCCAGGAGGTGCTTGTCCAGGTCTGCTTTGTCGGAGCAAATACGATTGTATCGTATAGCCTGGCTGTAGATAATAGATTGTCTTGTGTGCTTGGGGTGGAAGCCAGCTTCATGTCACACTATGTATGAACCATGAACTGAACTCAATATTCATGCCAGCTTCATGTCACACTATGTATGAACTGTGAGGGTCACAAATCACCTCCTGATAGCAAACAGATAACAGATCCCTCTGTCACGCACCACAACTTTCCAGATTGTTTTTTGACCTGTTGTAAATAACTTCTCTACTTAGATTGCATTTTGTTTTGGTTTTTTAAGGACTCTAAAATCCTTTGAAGAACATGTGTATAGAGTATAAATAATCTGTGAATTTTCAGTTCTTGTATAACACCATGTCTGATGAAGGAAGCTTGCACTTCTGAAAGCTTACTTATAAATATACTCAGTTAGCCTCTAAAAGGTATCGCCTGATTTCTTCACTCTTCCAGGGCCATTGTAGAGCATTATACTGGGGGGGGGGGGACTGTGGGGAGCATATTATACTGTGGGGGACCACTGTGGAGCATTATACTGGGGGAACCCCTCTGGGGAGTATATTAATTATACTGTGTGGAGGCCATTGTGGAGCATGTTATACTGTGTTAGGCGACTGTGGAGCATTATACTGGGGGGGGGGCACTGTGGAATGCATATTATACTGTATGGAGCATATTATATTGTGTGGGGCTGCTGGAGAGCATATTGTATTGTCTGGGGCCACTAAGAAGTAGTATACTGTGTGGAGCCTTATATACCATGTGGGGCCACTATGGGGGGCTCAGGGGAGCATTTTATACTGTATGGGTCCACTGTGGAACATTATATACCATATGGGGAAACTGTGGAGGACTCAGGGGTGCATTTTATACTGTGGAGCATTATATACCATGTGGAGCATTATACTGTGGGGGGGGGGGGCTCAAAATTCCTGCTGGCAGCCCTGTGTGCTATGTCTGCATCACAGCTCCCTCACTATAATCTTGCACATATGTGTAGTGCTCCATGGCCATGTCATTCCCCATACAGTACTGTGCATGAACTGACCATGGAATTATTGGGGCCTGCACAGTACTATAGGATCTGACTGTACTGGGAACATACTCAGTAACACCGGATAGTTAGCACATATGTAAGACTTCAGTGAAGGAGCTATGGTGCAGGCTATTAGCAGGAAGCTGTTGGGTGTGGCCCCAGAACAAGTTCCTCTGGTGGGCCCTAGGCCCTTCAGTCCGACACTGTATAACGGAGAACTATTATAGATAAGGGGGCTCTTATTTATAAGGGAGGAACTATTACATATAATGGTGGGTTACTATATATAATTGGAAAACTTAAATATGAGGGGGCTATTATAAGGGGGAACTATTATTTATAAGATGGGCTATTATTTATAAGGGGGGAACTATTATATACTGTAGAAGGCATCCATTATATGGGGGGAGCTATTATTTATAAGAGGGGAACTGTTTATAAGGGGGGTATAATTAAGTGGGCTTATTTATAAAGGGGGCTATTAGTGATATTGGGGACTATTTATTATTTATAAGGGTAACTATTATTTATGAGAGGGCTATTATTAATAAGGAGGCAGTATTATTTTTATGACTGTAACTAATAAGGGGGAATATTACTGATACAGGGCACTATTTATCATTTATAAGGGCGCTATTACTGATAAAGGTGTAATATTATTTATAATCAGGGACTATTATTTATAAGGAGGCGCTACAATAACTGATGAGTGGGTGCAAATATCTATTAGGCGGTACAAAGGTGCTGATTTGAATTTTGTGTGGTAAGATGGCGCTCGTTATTACTTTTTTGTTGGTAGAAAGGAGGTGTTATTATAGGGGTTGCCACTGGAAGACGATGGTGTTGTTTGCATATCAGCATTTGGGGCCCCCCTTTTAATTTTGCCCAGGGCCCCACTTTGTCTAAAACCAAATACAGGTATATAGCAGTGCCAGGGAGATTCTATGATTGAGACAGAGATGAGGTGAGGAGAGCAGGCTTTGGGATGGTTTTGCAGCCGCACACTAATGTTTTCAGAGACATTAAGGCTAGGGTTACATGGCGACTTTGGCCACGACTCCTGTTGCATGACCAAAGATGTTGCCATGTTGCCCTGCAACTCCTTTACTAATGTAAGTGAGTGTGTTGCTTTTTGAATAAAGTCACCATGTAGCCCTAGCTGATTACATTAAAAAGATTACAGCTTCTGTTAGGCTCCATTGGTTTAATAAGAAATTACTTTGGTTAATCAAACACAAAATCAGCGGTGTGGAGATATAGTATCTGCACAAAATAATTGCCCTAGTAAAAACCTGTCACAATACAAACCTCTGTGTGTAAGCTCCAGTTTCTAATCTAGAGTTAAGAAATACAAGCTCTAAGCATTTTGTCAACTTCACTCACATGTAGAGTGCACACTCCATTTATCTGCGTGTAGGATAAAGTAGGAGGATATTTCAATTACTGCAGCCCTTTGCTTTCTCCCTGCTATTGTTTTCTCCCTGCTAACAATAAGTGAGAGGTACAGCTAAAATAACTTAACTATATGCTCAGCTCAACATAATAGAACGGCGAAAAGTGGGAAGGGGTTAATGTTCAATATGGCGCATTCATGCTGCAGGCACAGGAACTGTGCCTGCAGAATGACTTCTGGGTGTCTGCTGTGTTACACAGCCAACCTGCGACTAGCCACTGGAGTCAGAAAATACTCCAACTGGGTTGTGAGGAACACCCCCGACAGTATTCTTACATAACATTGCGTTCTTCACAGGCCAGCAATAACGCCAGGCTGTAAGGCTCGCATCTCCTGCACCCGGGTGCATACTGGCAAAGCGGACAGTCTCACTGGTTCAGTGGTTGTCTGTCCGTTCTTGGATCACCTTTGAAAGGTAGTGTTACTAACTGCTGCTTACCATGAACACTCACACAAGATTTTGTTTTGGAAATGCTCTGATCACAATTTGGCCTATGTCAATGTTCCGTAAATGCTTATGCTTGCCTATTTTTCCTGCTTACACATCAACTTCAGGAAAAGATCGTTCACTTGCTGCCTAACATTTCTAACCCATGACAGTTCCATTCTCATGAGATAAACAATGTTATGTATCTCACGTCTCAGAGCATAAAACTTGCCACTAAATATAAAATCTGGACATTGTTTTTTATTATTGACCAACTGAAGACCTTAATTAATTAATGAGCGAATCGAAGTTGACGAAGTGGAATTTGATCCGAATTTCAGGAAATATTCGATTTGCATCGAATCCGGATTTCCTCACGATTCGTGGAATCACATTTTTTCCTAAAATGGCTGCTGCACATGTTAGGACATGGGGTAAGGAACTCTGGGAACGCGGGATCACCCACAATACCATGCGTGCAGCCAAGCAGCAGCCAGCCAGCCCTGTGATGTCACAGCTCTATGATTACCCTCCACCATCTTGGATTCAGGCATTTTCCAGTGTACTTAGTGCAGGGAGAGACGTCAGCAGGCGTAAGGGAAATTGGTAGAAAACACTTGAAAGAGTATTGAAAGAGTAATAAAGAGTATTGAAGCAGAACAGGGTTCATTTGGGGTGTTTGCAGCCTGGGTAATAGGAACAATCCTACTACACCTTGCTGCACTGACTGCCATTATACTGCTGCTCATTGCAGGTTTGTAATACATCATACCTGTGTAATTCAAATTATTGGTGTGTTATTAATCCTTGTGTGGTGCAGTTATATGTTGTAAAGCCTTTTCTTGGCGTTTATTAGTGGGGAAAAAATAAGTGGTTTATTCGCCATTGTGTGTTGAAGGGAGAAAATTACAGGCATTTTTGCTGCACATTAGTGGCAAAAAAAAGGATTGTTATCCATTAATCTCTGCAGTTATCTGTTATAATGCTTTTTCTTGGCGTTTATTAGTGGGGAAAAAATACAGTGGGTACGGAAAGTATTCAGACCCCTTTAAATTTTTCAGTCTTTGTTTCATTGCAGCCATTTTATTTCTCATTAATGTACACTCAGCACCCCATCTTGACAGAAAAAAACAGAAATATAGATATTTTTGCAAATTTACTAAAAAAGAAAAACTGAAATATCACATGGTCATAAGTATTCATACCCTTTGCTCAGTATTGAGTAGAAGCACCCTTTTGAGCAGTACAGCCATGAGTCATTCTTCCTTGCAGATCCACTCCAATGTAAGATGGGGAAACAGCCCTCATGTTATGAATGTACCTGTTTCTGTAAATAAGTTTATTTTTTTTTATAAACTGACATTTGGTTGTTTGACCACAAGAGCCCACTGTTACCTCAGAAATGAGAAGGACTGTAATTCTGCAATTCCCTGCAGTAGTGACGTGGAGACCCTGTTCTGCAGAGGTGGAACTAGATGGAGGAGCAGAGTGTGTGTGGCAGCCATCTTAGGAGTGTGCTTCGAGCTTTTAGAAGAAGAAGGACTGAAGTGAGAGAAGGAGGATTCCTAAGTGATCAGAAATATAGCAAGGTGGAGCTGAAGCAGAGACTGTTCCAGGGTTTGCTCAGACAGCATCCTAAGGAGAAGATTGCTATCAAGGACCCAGCTGAGAAGTGGCCCTGTCAGTGAGATCGCCTTAGCCCCACTTACCGGGCTGCAGCAAAAAAAAGCGCTGCAGGAAAAACTGAGGCGAAAACATAGTGGTTTTTCCCGCTGCGCTTTTCACAGAAGGTCCACAGAGGTTACACCTATATGGAAACCACCAGTGTTCAATAAGTATAATTGACATGCTGCAATTTTCAAAACGGCAACGGTTTTGGAAATTGCAGTGCGTCTGCTGCACGTATTTTTCTGAAATGTGTGGATGGGATTTGCTAGAATACCGCATTTTTTTTTCTGTGGGTTTTCAGCACATGGGGCATCCATCCAATCACTACTTTGCAGTAAAATATGCGCAGCAGATACGCTGCAATTTCCAAAACAGTCGCAGTTTTGAAAATCGCAGCATGTAAATTATACCTATGGAAATGCCGGCAGTTTCACTACCACAGCAGACTCCCTATGCCTGTTACTGCAAGACACAGTGTTCTACACCACTATACAGGCTCTCTGCAGCCAGCTGTTTTTTAACGCGATTCGCCGCGAATTAATTCGGATCGAATTAGTTTGGAAAATTCGGCAGAGTGTCCAAATTGAATTTTTTAAAAATTCGCTCATCTCTTATCTTAATGTTACATAAACACAAAGAAATATACTGTATAGCGCGTGATGAAAAAATAATTTATTATGGATTTACAGTACCTGAACAATTTATACTGTACATATGTGACATGTAATGATACAGATAAATATTAGGAAGTGTCTTATATACCAACACAATACATTCTGTATGTCAACTAAGAAGGATTCATTCACCTATAGAGCTCCTGAAATACACTATTATATGGCACATAGATAAAAATATGACCTTTTGATTAATATTTACAAGCATTTGCTTCTGTGTGTCAAAAGTACATACTTTATTTTCTGGGTTTTATGTCAATGGACAAAGATACCCTGCTTATTATTACTATTACCTAAAATACAAATCTTATACATTACTATCATATACATTGTTGACATAGAGCACAGTCACTCATAATAAGTTATATAACATACTAGCAAACATAGAAAAATACCGTATTACATGTGGTGAATGCAAGTTGTTAATACTACCAAAAATATTGGAAACTCTATGCAAGTTAGAAGCCACAAGCGCAGCCATGTATCCTTGTTGTGTCTGTCAGGCATTCATAGTATCTTTATTTGGCAATGTTTGAAAATAGAGGCTATGTAGACATACAAACTAATGTACTGTAACATTTTGCTGTGTACCCAACCATATGGTTTATTTGTATACAGTTGTCCCTGCCTATTGTCAAAACTACAGCACACACTTCTTTTTCAATCCACAGTACATACATCACATGTGAATAGAAGTATATGTATGTATCAGTATAGTGCTAAACATCAGCTTCAACTATAAAACTCTTCACTAATATAATAATATAACTGATATAATAATGTGTCACAATAATTGAACATTTTTTTTTTTTTACAAATTTGGCATATAGATTATAGGTTACAAGTTGCCACCAGGGCAACATACATAGTACACTAAAGTAATATTCACAGAAGACATTTACAGTTACAGTTTACATACTGTATTTGGATGTAACAAATAAAGGGATAAGCAACAAAATTACTATATCTTAAATCATGTTATTGAAATAAAACACATAGTAACACAACATCACGGTGATTTTCCCTGGATTTGGTTCCAGATTTGCTTATTACTGCAAAACAAAACACAAAAATAAATCATATGAAGCACTCAGAGTATACTGTTAGCATACTCAAATATTATCGCAGTTTTTCCCGCAACGCTTTTCACAGAAAGTCCACAAAGGTTCCGGACTTTCTGCTTCCATTATACCTATAGGGAAACCGCCAATGTTTCCATAGGTATAATTGACATGCTGTGATTTCCAAAACCGTGACGGTTTTGGAAATTATAGTGTGTCCACTGTGCGTATTTTCTGCAGTGTGTGGATGGGATTCACTAGCAACTGTAAAACGCTGCATTTTCTTCCTCTGCATTTCCACTACGGCGAAACCGTGACATTTGCACCACATGGGGCCCCGACCAACAGAAGTTATGCCATTATGCACACTTATTCCCTATCCAAAGGATAGAGGATAAGTGTCAGATCGCTGGGAGCCTGACCACCAGATTCCCAAGCAATAAGAAGGACGGGGACCAAAAGTTCCCCTAAAGCCTCCTTTCGAATGGAGCAGCATCCTTTTAAGAAGATATATTTAATGTCATGACTTCATTTTGATACAGAGACATTCTTTAATAAACAGTATATAACATACTCCATTGATTCCAAACATGTCCCCCAAAATCATTCCTTCAAAGTCTCCATGCACATGGCTTTGAAGTGTGCTTAAAAGGGTTGTCCAGGATCAGAAAACACAGCTGCTTTCTTTCAGAAAGAGCTCCACTTCCTCTTCTCAGGAAGTGACATAATGTCGTTGGTCACATGGCCATGCTGCAGCTCAATCCCAATCATTTGAGCAGAGAAGAGGCAGTGGAACTTTTGCTGAAAGAAAGCAGTCATATTTTCTAATCATGGATAATACCTTTAAATGGGTTGTGGTTGGTTGCAGCCATCACATGTCCATTTCAGGATACTGTTATCTAAGGAGGATGCATGGTGGAAATGTCACAATGGGGCCAATGGAAAACCGGTAAGCTGAATAAGACTTTTTAAAAATGATTTATATAATTCTGAGCTGTTTTCAAAAATATTTTTTTTTTTGACTGGCAAACCCCTAGCGGCAAAATACATGCATTCCACACACTTGCTTTTTAATTACTATTTTTTTAATGTTTTAGTATGGAATTTAAAGTAAAATCTAGGTAAGCTTTTTTTTAAAGAAAAAAAAAAATTCCACCAAAAACAGTGTGTGTGGAAGGGGAGAACAAATCTTACACAGGGGATTGTGTGTCATCTAGAAGGGACTATACTGCTACTCCAGTCCCAGCAAACACACCAACACTATTGAAACTATGGTGCACATTTAATTTTTTTAAGCTGAAACCTTTTTCTAAAGCTCAATGTCCTTTAAAGGGGTTGTGCGGGATAAAATAAAAATTTAACCCTAAACTAAATCCCTTTCCCCCTGCCTAACTTCTAATTTACTTACTTTAAAAAAATGCATAATTACCCAGATCGCGGGGGCAGTCACGCGACCACCCCATGCACACTTTCTGATATTCCGGAACATCACCAATACTACCCAACTCCCCACCCCATCATACTTACCTGTCTTCATTCTTCTGAGCACGAAATGTTACGTCCTTCTTTTCTGCCGACGCCTGCGCAATAGAGCCGGAGTGACTCTGGCTCTATTGCCTAATTGCCGGCAGACGTGAAGAGTTGAAGAAGCTTGTCTCTCACACATTTGTGCAATAGAGCTGGCACTCTGGCTCTATTGCGCAGGTGCCGCAGAAGTTCACAGAAGAAGGAGCCGGCGGGTCAGAAGAAACTGATCTCCAGGCCACAGAAGACAGGTGAGTATGTTGGGGTGGGGTGGGCTGAGTTAGTTAGTTAGGTAGGTAGGTAGGGCTAGTAGCCTGTGGGCTAGCTAGGGAAACAGGAAGGGGGTGTAAGAGAGGGAGGGAGAGGGAATGAGAGTGGGATCTGAGTGACGTGCAATGCATCATGGTAGTTGTAGGCTAAGACAGCAGGAAGCTACCCATGTAAACAAATGCAGAGGATGCCAGGAGCACTAAAATACCTTTTTTTTAAAAAAAAAAAAAAATTTGCCTGGAAAACCCCTTTAAGCTGATATGTGTTGTATCATTTTTCTTTCAGTCAAAATAAATATTGATTGTAGAATGTTGAAGAATAGCTGGGCACAACCAGAGAGTAATATTTAGACATATTACTCATTCCACTAACAATGATTTATAACTCCAGATATAATTCAAACGAAAAAAATGTTAACTGTTTAGATAAGAGTATTTCATCCAGATTAGTCATACCTCTGTCTTTCTGGATAAAAACCAAACTTGCATTGGGTCTGTTTTCCCCTTCATGCTCACTGGTCCTCTATACTGCAAATGAAACTGAGGGTCGGCATTTTCTGGACTCATAAGACATCTGAAAAATCAAGAAAATAATAACATTAGACCAATGATGGAGTTATGTAACTTCTACAATCTTTGGCTTAGACCACACAGGTGAAACCATGGCTGAACATGCAACAAAAATTGACACGTTGTGTGTTCACAACCCACAGAACAAGACACTTTGCGTTTCAATTTTTTTCTGCAGTGTGTTAAATTTGTTCAAATTCCATGCATCACACTGCTACTGTTCATCACAGCAAGTTAGCATGCGTGTACCCTGCCTAAAATGGTTAGATTTCCACCAATCAAACCAGATGGATCATCATAAGGATGGGCCATCAACGACAAAATCCTGTAAAACCACTTTTATTCTCCAAATGTATATGTAGTACAGGTATACAGTACTGTGGAAAAGTTTTAGGCAGGTGTGAAGAAAATGCTGTTAAGTAAGAATGCTTTCAAAAATAGAAGTGTTAGTACTTTATTTTGTCGATTAAGAAAATGAAGTGAATGAAGAAAAGAGAAATCTAAATAACATCAATATTAGGTGTAACCACCCTTAGGAAGAGGAATCTTGAAAATGATGATATGGTCCCCACAAAGCCTTGATCTCAACATCTTCCAGTCTGCCTGGGATTACATGAAGAGGCAGAAGGATTTGAGTAAGCCTACATCCACTGAAGATCTGTGGTTAGTTCTCCAAGATTTTTGGAACAACCTCCCTGCCAAGTTCCTTCAAAAACTGTGTGCAGTAAGTGTACCTAGAATAGATGCTGGCAGGAAAGAGCTTATAGATTTCTCTTTGGATCATTCGTTTTATTTTGTAAATTGACAAAAATAGACTATTAACACTTATATTTTTGAATACATTCTTACTTTGCAGCATTTTTCCATTAGCTGTCTAAAACTTTTGCACAGTACTGTATGCACAAACTATTTGATGAAAGCAATACAAAATCTGAAAATTAGTTTTAGCAAGAAAACACTTTTCACAAAGCACACATACTAGTCACTGCCACCATGTACCCTTTTCCTAATATCTACCACCTAAGTGCTCAACAATTGTCATGTGTAACCCAGGGGCACCAGCTATGTCACTAGGGTGTATTATTGTTCCTATCCTGTTGTTTTTGGGTCTTGGGGTAATTTGATGAGCAATATCTACTTTCTAACTGGAATAAATATTGGCAGTTATATATTTACTTTACATTTATCAATGCAATTAGTTACTTGAAACCACACAGTCACTTGGACTGTATCTGACAATGAATGGTTTGCTCAAATGTTATATATAGACATAGATATTTGCCAACCTTTCTTTTCCCAGTGAATTGCACCATTCCACCATACCTTTTACTGAGCACCCTGAATACCACAGTGATCTAACTTTTTTTGGAGATCTGAGAAAAAAATAAAATATTGGTGATACCTTCTTATACAGTGAATCTGCACTGTGTATGGAGATGATGATCTCTCTGGTCATTTAGCTTAATGACGCTAAGGATCTCGTAGCCAAAGATAAGATTTTAATATTATGGTCAGATATATAAATGTAGTATGGGGCATGTAGACCACATTGTTCCTTACTTTATGGGAATGTTAAGGGGTTGGAAACCGCTCAATGCGCAGTGCTAGGAACGCTTCAGTATAAGGGCCAGCCACTGTTACACTTGTGGCAATGGAGCCTGCAGGGATCAGAGTCTGCTTTTACAACTATCCTTAAATTAAAAGCATGGACAAAGATACATGTCACCTCCTGTGCCCTGACCCTTCCTAGCTCTGTCAGCAGTTGTGCATGACCAGAACTACTGACAGACTTCCTTTAAGGTCAGGACTCTACAGCATCAAATTGCACTGGATATGATGCTCTGTGATATTACGGCCACAGTTGGAGAAAGCATCTTTTAGTTATCACTGCTAAGTACAATGTCATGTGTAAAAACAGTTTACATTACACTTAATACAATCATCTTGGGTTAAGATAATGTGGCACCTTGGCCTTAATATGATCTCACTATAAAATATTTTTAAGAGTATCATGAAAAATATGATGATAAATTTTATTTCCTGGAATAACCTTGGCATTAGGAGAGCATTCCTGTTTTTCAAAGTTTTTTATTATTCTCTGAAAACAAACCAATTTATATTTGGAAAGTCAAAATCTCCAACCTTTAAATCACACATGACCAGCCGCTTAGATGAATGATCTCACCAGTCATTTTACCACACACATATTTATTTTAGTGAATTATTGTACAATTCTCCATTCTATGCCTTGTAAAGCTACATCTCTGCCATAAGAATACCATAAATCAATCATGCTGGGCTTAGTATCTAGTTACGTGAGTCCCAATATACTTTCCAGCTGTAGCAAATGAGAAGTAAATCTTTTCATTTGGAGATTTCTGCGCTTAACATATAACACCCCATTAAGCTTTTATGGTGCATTCCTTCCCTTTAATCTAGATAGCTGCTCGATGTCACTCTCTGCCTGATTTGAAGTCCTTAAACTATTGAACACGAGCTTGTTGCATTGCTTGGTTCTGACTTATATATGAAAGAGATTCTGCTTCATAATTACGGTAGAAATTTTTCATCTTGATGATCTAGTTGTATCATATACCCTTTGATCTATCCTCAACATACTAGAGTAAGAAAAAAAAATCCAAATCGGAGAGACCAATAAACTCTTACAATTTGATGGTAATATAAAGACTCCATGTATAGTCATAATCAGATAGAAAGTGAATCTGTAGACTGGAAATAAGAGAAAAAAAAATCAGACTGCTTAGATGATATAAATGGAGCCTGACATTCACAGACAGCCACAGGCTACAGTATAGACTGTGCCCCGATCTGCACATAGACTCAAAAATATAATTTCAGTTTGTAGAGTGAGATTATTGTAAAGACGCCTTATCAGAGCCCTGTGCACAGAGCCTGAACAGCTTCTTAGTTCAGAATAGTACAGGTTCTGTGGATACGGAACTCAGAGAAACAGTGCTCCATATACCGCCATACAAAATCAGAGGCATACAGACATGTAGCCTCATGCCCTACTATCACACCCCTATGACTCCGCACAAACTTGAAACCTCTAGTAAGAGAGAACCGGGGAGAGAATGGGGTGATTTACCACTGATATTGTATTCATTATGATTTACTGAATTTTAATTTCCTTACCTGTATGTATATTCAGATACATTGATCTTTCCCTTCTCTCCAGTAGTCTCAGTTCTGCTGGTCAAATTGACCGTATTTCCAAACAGGCAGTAGCGTGGCATTCTCTGACCAATAACACCTGTCACCACTTCTCCGGTATGTATGCCAATTGTGATCTGAAGTGACAGAAATAAGTGTTGTTGAATTCAATAAACCTTTTTTCTGAGCCTACTGTATTGAGTAGATAGCCATTGATTCTATGGATTTCTGTCAGTCTGCAGCCGCTGAAGGAAAAGTTGGACAGTGGACGCTGTTCTCTTGACATGTTATAAGAGTTTAAAGCAGACTACCAGTTTAAAGACATTTTACCCAATAGTACATATGTGTGTGTAAAAACGCAACTTGCCATATGACTCAAGATATCATTCTTTATGACAAGTGGAGGCTTCTAGGCTATTGCAGCAAAAGTACCAAGATGAAAAAAAAAATTGTCCCAGATTTACTATTGTGGTTATGACCCTGGTGTAAATGTGGTCCATCTTTAGTGCATCTTAGCACAACTTGGCTTATCTACTTTAAGCTACAATTTTTCCGACTTGCTAAATATGTGGGCATGGCTTCTCAGAAAAGGGGTGTGACTTAACTACCCTGAGATGAATGAAAAGTGTTCCAAAATTGTGTCATAAGGCAAGGTTCACACTAGCGCTTGATTTAGGTTCAGAGTTTTTGTCCCTGAATCCGCTTAAAAAATGCCTTTTTCAGGCAGAAATCTGGCGGACCCCATTATAGTCTATGGGGTCTGCGGGTTTCCATGGGTAACCACTTTTTAAGCGGGTTAGCTTTCCGTCTTTTGGGTCCCCAAGCGGTCCTGAAGAACGGAAAGCCGAAAGCTAGTGTGAACCTAGCGTCAAATTGTCATTCAACTAAGGTTGTATACATTTAGAGTAGACAGTCTATCATCCAGCATCAGCCGCTGTGATAAATATGGCACAATTTGAGACTGCCTGCCTAAATTTGCACTATTACTAAATTTGGGCCACTATACATAGCTATTTGTGTTACAGATTGCCTGTGACAAAGGATTCTGTTTCTCTTTCTGTGAACTGTAGTATAAGCCATTATTGTTTTGTTGGTGGAGGTCTGACATCCAGGACCCAAGTCGATCATTACAATGAATGGACAAGCAGTAGTATCAGGCACAGTTACCCATATGGACATGCCACTTTGCATATGTAAACAAAGAAAAAGGAGTTGTGCTTTTACCAGTGCAATTGCCCATTTGTGTGCTGGGCTCCTGATGTCTGACACGCATTGATTAAACATTCACAGCGTAGCTAAAGCATATGGGAAATTAGTTCAATGTATCCAACAAAAGGATTTGTTCCTTAAAAAAGAAATATTTCACAATAACTTTTCTCAACAAAACCTACTCTGAATAAATATTTACCTGTACAGACTCCCCATCTACTTGAACTTGTCCAGCAATTTCCATCATGTCTAAAGCCAGATCACATATCGACCTTGCATGGTGGACACATGGTTCTGGGAGGCCGCTCACTGTCATGTACTTATCACCAACAGTTTCAACCTAAGAATATAATTATACATTACTCTATGATACTGTACACAGAATGTTATCTACGTGAACTGTTCCATCAGGCATGACAAGTGGATTGAAATGGACACAGATGGCAGTCATCATGAAATACTGTATCACTAATACCAACAGTACTTTATTAGGAATATTTGTAATACTACATTAAATCAAGCCATATAACAGAAGGCTCCAACCTACCAGTGCTGGTTCACACCAGCATCTTCCCTCCTGAGAGGGACTGTTGTTCCAATCCCTTGTCACAAAGATGAGCATTATATCCCCTCCTCCTCTCCTAATTCTGTAGTAGGTTCATGCCACTTATTGTACGAATGTCTGCACAGCATTAGAAGGGGCTGTCTCTGTGGTTACTGTAAACATCTACAATTATTTAAGGACTTAAACCCTTAAAGCCTCATCTATTAGATAAAGGAACAAAAACATAGAAACATAGAAGATTGATAGCAGAACAAGAACACATGGTCCATCTAGTTTACCCATATATTATTTCTATTTCATTTTAGGGCAGACATGTGTTTATCCCAGGCATGTGTAAATTCACTTACTGTAGATTTCCCAACCACATCTACTGGAAGTTCCAAGTCTCAAAAAGTACTCTTTCAGTGAAACAATATTTCCTGACATTGCTTCTGATCCCCCCCTCCAAAGTAATAGACCTTAAAAGCTAGTAATGGGTTACTGTATAACACGGCCATATAAATTGCTTTTGTCTTTTTTGTCCTGTGTAGTATGAAACTATCATAAAGACTCCCAACTGTGGAACGTGAACAAATAAGAAGTATTGATAAGATTCATGATCATGACTACTGTATATGTTGTATTTCTCTCTTTTTGACACTGATGATAACATATGCAGAAACTTCTCAGCAATACAATGTATTAGGTTTTTCTACCTCATTTTATATAGAACACAAATTAATATATTTATGTTATATGTACTGCCATCTGAGTATATTTGATACTACAATTCCTAAACAGAGCTAGTCTGGGCACAGCAGCCATGTGATGATTCCACACAATGGAATGTGCCTACAATTTGTGCTACAGATTATAATACACAAGACGTAATGGAACTTCCATTACCCATTACCATGCATATCATTTGGATGTCAGGGTAAAGTATGATATGTTAACTGCATAAGAGAAAACCTGACAGAGTACATATATTTGTACTCAAAGAGACATTTCTGCACAAATCTATGTAGTCTACCTTTATGTTTAGATATTGCTATAATGAGACCCCAGTTATTTATAACATACAGTGCCTTGCAAAAGTATTCGGTCCCCTTGAACTTTTCAACCTTTTGCCACATTTCAGGCTTCAAACATAAGGATATAAAATTTTAATTTTTTGGTGAAGAATCAACAACAAGTGGGACACAATCGTGAAGTGGAACAAAATTTATTGGATATTTTAAACTTTTGTAAAAAATAAAAAACTGAAAAGTGGGGCGTGCCAAATTATTCGGCCCCCTTAAGTTAATACTTTGTAGCGCCACCTTTTGCTGCGATTACAGCTGCAAGTCGCTTGGGGTATGTCTCTATCAGTTTTGCACATCGAGAGACTGAAATTCTTGCCCATTCTTCCTTGGAAAACAGCTCGAGCTCAGTGAGGTTGGATGGAGAGCGTTTGTGAACAGCAGTTTTCAGTTCTTTCCACAGATTCTCGATTGGTTTCAGGTCTGGACTTTGACTTGGCCATTCTAACACCTGGATACATTTATTTGTGAACCATTGCATTGTAGATTTTGCTTTATGTTTGGGATCATTGTCTTGTTGGAAGATAAATCTCCGTCCCAGTCTCAGGTCTTTTGCAGACTCCAACAGGTTATCTTCCAGATTGGTCCTGTATTTGGCTCCATCCATCTTCCCATCAATTTTAACCATCTTCCCTGTCCCTGCTGAAGAAAAGCAGGCCCAAACCATGATGCTGCCACCACCATGTTTGACAGTGGGGATGGTGTGTTCAGGGTGATGAGCTGTGTTGCTTTTACGCCAAACATATCATTTTGCATTGTGGCCAAAAAGTTCGATTTTGGTTTCATCTGACCAGAGCACCTTCTTCCACATGTTTGGTGTGTCTCCCAGGTGGCTTGTGGCAAACTTTAAACAAGACTTTTTATGGATATCTTTGAGAAATGGCTTTCTTCTTGCCACGCTTCCATAAAGGCCAGATTTGTGCAGTGTACGACTGATTGTTGTCCTATGGACAGACTCTCCCACCTCAGCTGTAGATCTCTGCAGTTCATCCAGAGTGATCATGGGCCTCTTGGCTGCATCTCTGATCAGTCTTCTCCTTGTTTGAGATGAAAGTTTAGAGGGATGGCCGGGTCTTGGTAGATTTGCAGTGGTCTGATACTCCTTCCATTTCAATATGATCGCTTACACAGTGCTCCTTGGGATGTTTAAAGTTTGGGAAATCTTTTTGTATCCAAATCCGGCTTTAAACTTCTCCACAACAGTATCACGGACCTGCCTGGTGTATTCCTTGGTCTTCATGATGCTCTCTGCGCTTTAAACAGAACCCTGAGACTATCGCAGAGCAGGTGCATTTATACAGAGACTTGATTATATTTATCATCATCAGTCATTTAGGATAACATTGGATCATTCAGAGATGCTCATTGAACTTCTGGAGTGAATTTGCTGCACTGAAAGTAAAGGGGTCGAATAATATTGCACGCCCCACTTTTCAGTTTTTGATTTTTTACAAAAGTTTAAAATAACCAATAAATTTCGTTCCACTTCACAATTGTGTCCCACTTGTTGTTGATTCTTCATCAAAAAAATTACAATTTTATATCCTTATGTTTGAAGCCTGAAATGTGGCAAAAGGTTGAAAAGTTCAAGGGGGCCGAATGCTTTCGCAAGGCACTGTACATATCTTCTAGATCTGTCTGTGGCATTAAGTAAATGTCTTCAAAGGGACTGATACTGCTAAGCCATGTAAATGTATTTCTTAATAAATTCTATAATAATGCATTATTCAAGGGTAGATTACATCAAATACCGTACAAGACATTTGTGATATATGAACAGATTACATAAATAAACTTAAATAGTAGACATTCACAATTGTTTCTACTGAAACGTAATAAACATTCACCTTATAGACAAAAGGATTTTTTTCGAGAGTCGGTTAAAATGTCAAATCTTGTGTATATGTCATTGAGAAGATTCACAATCTTCATGGCTCCTTCGCCAGAAGCATGCTTGCTGCAGAACGCATTAAATCCTACAATGCCACTAAACAGAATTGTGACATTGTCATATCGCTTGGCTGCAACTGGGCGCTTATGTCTGAGCTCATTAGCAACAGAAGGTGGAAGCACAGAGTACAGCAAGCTGCAAATGGAGAGAAAATGGGACATAGAAATTTAATAGAAATGTAACTGAGAACGGTTGTGAATTATATTTATAATGAGCTAAATTGGTTATTAGACACTGGTGAAAGCCAGAAGTATTTTCAGGGTCTTTACAATGGGGTCAAAAGATTACTGATGCCACCATTACGTATTATCATTGTTAGCATGATACAATCGCTTACGTATCAGTCTTTTTCTTCTCATCTTCCAGGGCCCTAAGGGTGTGCTGCAGTCGGTCAGTAAGTATTTCCAGTTCTTGAGTCAACTTATATTCCTCTCTGAACTGTTCTCCAAGCAGTACAAGGTCACGAGTTGCATCATGGAGGGGTATGTCACTCAGATAAAGTCCTCTTCTTGTCAAGTCATCCAAGTTCATCACACTGAAATTAAATATATCATCTCACCACCATTTTATAGCAAACAGTTACAAGCCAATACAATAAAAATTCCATAATATTACTTTATCAAGTCTACTTAAAGCATAACTATAGAGATGTAGCATCGTTTTTTTCACATATCTTATCACAAAAGACAAAAAAAAACATTGAAAAGCCATTGAAAGTGTCAAGTTACCATTCTGTGCCACAGTGCTGTCAACACATTAAGTGTCAAGTTAAAGTTGCTACATAGGCTAGTCTGTTAGAAGCGGTACAGAGCATTAGGAATTTACTGTCATCTAGCAAGGGCAAACACAGGACTTTCTATATGTACTTCATAATACATTGTATATAGTGTAGTTTAAAGGTTAGTGATATTGCTGCTCTATACAACATGTTCCCTGATTTATTTCACACAGCCCTAGAATTACAGTGATTTAAAAGGTTTCATGAATATCTCATTACCTTGGAGAGCAGAGAAAAAGAATGTTGTCGGCTTCCGGCAAGTAGATCATCTGGCCTTTTAGACGTAGACAACTTATTTCAGTTAGGGTCAGTTCATCTTCAGTTTCTGATTTTTCCACATCAAGCAAACCTTCCTTGTATTAAATAATATAATATTAATGAAAACATTTCAGGAGTTGAAGTATAAAGGTTGTGTCATATAGAAATATAATATACGTCATTACGCCAAGTATTGTTGAAGGAAAAAAAAAAATGAACAAGTGACAACAAGTCGAAATTTTTGACGCAGATTGGGGGAGATTTTTTCAACGCCATTCTTCATAATTCCTGCGCCAGTGGAGGATGCACCTGATTTATAAGGAGGCGCACACAGCCTACTTTATCTTTACATGTATCATAGAACACTTAAATTCCTTAATTTATATAGTGTCAGGCTCTTCCTGGGTGCACACTGATGCCTACGTCTAAGAAACATGACATGTCATCAAAGGGTTATTCCCATCTTGGTAAATCATTACTGTTTCTAAGGCGGGTTGCACACGACTGTGTTCTAGCCATGTCATCTGTGTTCCGCCCATGCTTCCGTAGCCCCATTCATTCAATGAATAGGAGCCGCGGAAGCACGGCCGCAAAACCGAAAAGAAATAGGACCTGTCCTGAGTTTTGCAGCCCGGACTGTCAGTGAATGGGTCAGTGTGCTATCCAGTCATGTGCAAGGGGCTTAAGTCCCGACCCCTAGGGTGGGGCTTATGAGAACAGCTGAGCAGTGATGCTCTACACCGTTCCCATAATTTTCATGGAGAAGAATGTGAGCTAGAGAAATAGCATAGCACAGCTGAACTACACTGTTTCAGTAGCTTCACTGTTATGGATAAAGATGTGTACATTATTTCCGTAGCTCCCATTGCTATGGCACAGTGCTGCAGCTATTCCAATAAGTTCCAGCCATAGGTATCAGGATGGAGCCCGGTTTCTCTCTGCAGTGATTTGCCAAGAGGTGAATAACCTTTTAGCAGCATATTAACAATCATTATCTTCTTAAAGCGATACATACATTTTTTTTTCATATGGATTTACTTCTTTACATAATATTTTTTATGGGTTTTTTACCTTTCATTGCATTTATTGTTTTAGCAAAACCAACAGGGAAAGTAAAAGTTACCGTAATTTGCGCTGACATTGGGAGTGGTGACCTTACCCTGAAATGAACTTAACCAAGCTATCATCACTTTGTCTAATGATCCGTTGTTTTATGTGGAGAACTGACAATGAACTGTATTAGAAATAACAGCCATGAGCCAAGCCATATAAATGAGTAAAACTATGATGCATCCTTTTCCTCGATATTAAAGGAAAGTCAGCAATGAAACATCTGACCATCACAATAAAAGGAAGGGACACTTCATTAAGCTGGCTTGGCACTAAGTGACATATAAACATTCTACCGCAGGCTTGGGTTGCTATGATCCTATGTAGTCCAAATAATATCTTGCTGTATATTTGAAAATGTATTTTCCATTTTGTTTTTCCTGTGCTGAGACATTAGAACAGTGGGTAAACATAACCTTATAAGGAAATATTTCAGCTTGAAACATAGTATAAATGAGAGCTGGATGTGAACTAGAGTCATACATCCAACCAATCGTAAATACTAGATTGAGATTCCACAAAGAATGGGTAATGATTTAATATATTAAAATGTAAATTCACTTTTGCGAAAAATTCCCTTATGCTCCTTAGCAATGGGTTTTTTTTGGGATAGTAAATATTCCTTGTCTTCTGCCAACAGGCAGTGAGAAAAGCTCAGCTCATTTGTAAGTTCACATACATTTTCTAGTGGACCTTTTAAGTGTTTAGATGAGTTATAGTGGCTGCATAATGTAGTCAGCTATCAAATTTAAAGGGAGTCTGTCACCAGGGTGATGCATATTTATCTTACAACATACAGTGGGGAAAAAAAGTATTTAGTCAGCCACCAATTGTGCAAGTTCTCCCACTTAAAAAGATGATAGAGGCCTGTAATTGACATCATAGGTAGACCTCAACTATGAGAGACAAAATGAGAAACAAATCTAGAAAATCACATTGTCTGATTTTTAAAGAATTTATTTGAAAATTATGGTGGAAAATAATTATTTGGTCACCTACAAACAAGCAAGATTTCTGGCTCTCACAGACCTGTAACTTCTTCTTTAAGAGGCTCCTCTGTCCTCCACTCATTACCTGTAGTAATGGCACCTGTTTGACATTGTTATCAGTATAAAAGACACCTGTCCACAACCTCAAACATTCACTCTCCAAACTCCACTATGGTGAAGACCAAAGAGCTGTGGAAGGACACCAGAAACAAAACTGTAGACCTGCACCAGGCTGGGAAGACTGAATCTGCAATAGGCAAGCAGCTTGGTGTGACGAAATCAACTGTGGGAGCAATAATTAGAAAATGGAAGACATACAAGACCACTGATAATCTCCCTCGATCAGGGGCTCCATGCAAGATCTCAACCCGTGGGGTCAAAATGATCAGAAGAACGGTGAGCAAAAATCCCAGAACCACACGGGGGGACCTAGTGAATGACCTGCAGAAAGCTGGGACTAACATAACAAAGGCTACCATCAGTAACACACAACACCGCCAGGGACTCAGATCCTGCAGTGCCAGACATGTCCCCCTGCTTAAGCTTAAGAGAGCATTTGGATGTTCCAGAAGAGTATTGGGAGAATGTCATATGGTCAGATGAAACCAAAGTACAACTGTTTGGTAGAAACACAACTCGTCGTGTTTGGAGGAGAGTGAATGCTGAGTTGCATTCAAAGATCACCATACCTACTGTGAAGCATGGGGGTGGCAACATCATGCTTTGGGGCTGTTTCTCTGCAAAGGGACCAGGACGATTAATCCGTGTACATGAAAGAATGAATGGGGCCATGTATCGTGAGATTTTGAGTGCAAACCTCCTTCCAGCAGGAAGGTCATTGAAGATGAAACGTGGCTGGGTCTTTCAGCATGACAATGATCCCAAGCACACCACCAGGGCAACGAAGGAGTGGCTTCGGAAGAAGCATTTCAAGGTGCTGGAGTGGCCTAGCCAGTCTCCAGATCTCAACCCCATAGAAAACCTTTGGAGGGAGTTGAAAGTCCGTGTTGCCCAGAGACAGCCCCAAAACATCACTGCTCTAGAGGAGATCTGCATGGAGGAATGGGCCAACATACCAGCAACAGTGTGTGCCAACCTTGTGAAGACTTACAGAAAATGTTTGACCTCTGTCATTGCCAACAAAGGATATATCACAAAGTATTGATATGAACTTTTGTTGTTGACCAAATACTTATTTTCCACCATAATTTGCAAATAAATTCTTTAAAAATCAGACAATGTGATTTTCTAGATATGTTTTCTCATTTTGTCTCTCATAGTTGAGGTCTACCTATGATGTCAATTACAGGCCTCTCTCATCTTTTTAAGTGCGAGAACTTGCACAATTGCTGGTTGACTAAATACTTTTTTTCCCCCATGGAAATTTGTGACTCTGTTGCTGAGATATGCAAATTGATCAAAGGATGCAAATGATCACTCTTGAGCACTGAGGGCAACTCTATTGCCCCTAACTGCTGTGCTGTACAATGCTCAAATATGTCCTCCTTCCCCACTCCCTTCTTTGAGTGACAGGACCAGGTGAGATCTCAGCTTAACTCCCTGGCCCTGTCACTCAAGAAAGGAAGGGGGTAATGAAGGTGTTCCTGGGCAGTGTGGGGTGTAGCAGTTTTGAACAATGGAGCCATTCTCGGTGCTCCGAATTGCTCATTTGCATATTGTGAAGTAAATCAATGGAGACATGAATTTTCATGGGAAAAAAAGGTTACAATGAGGTGAGCATGACCTAACTAAGTGTGTTGCTGGTTTAACTCTTTTCCGACATCCACGGTACGTGTAGGGCGGATGTCAGGTCTTTAACCCCTTCCCGCCAGAGGAATTTTTTGTTTTTGACTCCCCCCCCCCCCCTTCCAAACCCCATAACTTTTTTATTTTTCTACTCTCAGAGCCATATGAGGGCTTAATGTTTGCAGGACACATTTTTATTCATGATGCTACCATTTATTATGATGTACAATGTACTGGGAAGCTGGAAAAAAAATTCAGAATAGGGTGGATTTGAAGAAAAAGTGCATTTGTGCGACTTTCTTACGGGCTTCGTTTTTATGGTGTTCACTTTGCAGCCAAAATGACATGTCACTTGTATTCTATGTTTCAGTACGATTCTAGGGATACCACCATAGCCGTCGGATCTCCGTTGTATTATACAGCAGAGACCTGGCTGCAATGCTTACGATCAGTGCTTGCAGTGATCACAGGCATTAACTCTGCTGTTGCCTCAGTCAAATATGACCGAGGCGACATTTTTTCACCCGGCGGCGAACCGTTACCTTAACAGCCAGGAGCCTATTGGCTTATTACTGTATGAGTTCTATTACAGGCTGCCCTAGACTGCCTGTAACAGAACCATAGCAATTTTACAAGGCATTGCAATGCATTAACATTGCAGTGCATTCTATTAGTGATCAGACCTCTAAGGGGTTGAAAAATGTAAAAATAAAAAAAAAATATGTAAAAAATAAAAAAGAACTAAAAGTCAAATCACAACCCTTTCCCTAGAACTCATATAAAAATAAATTAATAAAGTAAAACACATACACATTAGGTATCCCTGTGTCCAAAACACCCAGTCTACAAACTTAGAAAAATATTTTTCCTATAGTAGTGAACATAGTAGTGGGAAAAAAAAATCAAAATAGCCCAACTGTCATTTTTTCGCTGTTTTACCTCTCATATAAATTTGAATGAAAAGCAAACAAAACATCAGACATTCCCCAAAATGGTATAAATAAAAAGTACATCTGGCCTCCCAAAAAAAAAGACACCTTATGCAGTCCTGTTCACTGAAGTAACATGTTGCATTATGGAGTCAGGGCTCTTTATATTAATCCATCCATTACATATTGTACCCTAAAAACACACCATACTAAAACCCATGTAACATTTCCTATAGCATTGGCTGTGGGATAATATATATATTCATTGCATTAGCAATATGATGGGTATGTTAGTTAGGATATGTTAGCCTAGCTCTGCACAGTATAATATAGTAGTATTGTAAGTGCAATCCCTAAAGTTATAGATCAGGGGCACACAATGTTTTGGGCAATTGGGAAAAAAACCTAATGGTTTGGCTGCTAAGGGTTCTACACTTATACTGGAATCCCCTCCTGGTTCACATGTGAAGCACTGACTGTAGACACAGGGCAGATTTACTATACCTTGTATGCCAGTTATCTAGAGTACAAGGCATAAAAATGTTGCAAATTCTTTTGCACAAATCAGGTTTTGTGCATGGAGTGGGCAGTAGGCTAGATTTTTATCATTTATGCCAGTTTACTGGTGTAAATGTTGCATGAAATTTACGTCAGCTCATAGTTGGTTTTCAGTGCTTCTGAGTGAGAATGGATATTACATACTTGCCTGTTGTGCTATCCTTAACCACATGACTGGTGGCAGTGCGGTGTATAATGTGGAAGATAGGATGTAACCTGGACATATATCTGCACCTATCATCTCTGGTTTATTTATTTGATATTTGACTGCCTTGTCATTTAATTCACTGATATTATGATATCAATCTGTATTATACAGAATCTAATGAAGGCCCACAGGGCCGAAATATCACTGTTGGATTTTCTGTGGATTACTTAATTCTACATTGATTGTGGATTACTGGAAACTTCTATATCATTTATGGATTACTGAGAAGTACTACCTCATTTCTGTTCTATTGGAAAATTCTGTATCACATGTGGACTATTGCAAGAATATCCTATGGAGTACTAAAGTTCTTTTTAGGCTAAAGCCCCACGTTGCAGAAACACAGCTTTTTTTGTTGCAGACTTTGTTGCCTTTTTTTGCGCCAAAGCCAAGAATGGCTACAAAAAAAATGGGGAATATATAAGAAGTACTTACTGTATACTTCTACATTTTGCTAAATCCACTCCTGGCTGTGGCTCAAAAAAACACAGCAAAATCTGCAACAAAAAAAGCTTTGTTTCCACAATGTGAGTCTTTAGCCTCATTCTGGTTTTCAGTGCAAGCGCACGGCCCTGTGGAAGGTGCATCTGATTTATCGGGAGGCTTGCATCGTGTCAAAAATTAGGCCCACCTTCCTGTCACATTAGATATGAAGACTGGCGTTGAAAATCCCCAATGAAATCATTGGATATTTACCATCACAAGGTGATATTGTAAATGAAAAAGATATGCATCTTTCCTTGCAACTGACATGACTCAGGGAGGAGGAATATGTCATCACTCCGGCTGACTTACCACAGCCCTTTACACCTCATGTCCTAACCCCCCATTTTCCCCCCCAATAAGGACTCGGACCACCTCTTGGATTTAAATTGGCCTGTTCAGGCCGATTTATTAAAACATATATAAATACTTTAAACATATAAATAACATATAAATAACACCGCCATAAAACGGGCGGTGTATAAATACAAACCAATACTTAACCGTTACAACTGTATACAAAAGTCACACCATTTACAAGTACATTATAACAGAACCTACCCCACCACGGGGGTAGGCACCACCACTAATCTGCCCAGGCGCAAAACCCCCACCTCGGGCAGACCTTTTAACCAACTGTACGACCATAAGCCTGACCCCCAAAGGGACCTAAGCCCAACTAGGGGACTTCCCAGGCTTACACCTTCCCCACCAGGATCCCCATACCACCGATGAGGTCCTACAACAGTGCCTGATAGGCCTCTAACCCCACCAACCCCCAGCCAAACATACCCCATTAACCCTTCCAAAATTAGGGCGGGCGGGCGGGCCACTTCCTTACCCTGCCACTGCTTGACTGACCCTTATCTCACCCCCCTCGCCCCTTTTAACACCCTCGATCCCACCCCCATTTTTCCCGCTCTAACTCTCCTCTTTCTTAACCCCTTCGTGTCTAATCCTCCCCCTAGTCATGTAGTCCCTATCCCCAAGGGTCTAGGGCCTTGTCTTGACTCAGGGAGGAGGAATATGCCATCACTCCGGCTGACTTACCACAGCCCTTTACACCTCAAGTCCTAACCCCCCATTTTCCCCCCAATAAGGACTCGGACCACCTCTTGGATTTAAATTGGCCTGTTCAGGCCGATTTATTAAAACATATATAAATACTTTAAACATATAAATAACATATAAATAACACCGCCATAAAACGGGCGGTGTATAAATACAAACCAATACTTAACCGTTACAACTGTATACAAAAGTCACACCATTTACAAGTACATTATAACAGAACCTACCCCACCACGGGGGTAGGCACCACCACTAATCTGCCCAGGCGCAAAACCCCCACCTCGGGCAGACCTTTTAACCGACTGTACGACCATAAGCCTGACCCCCAAAGGGACCTAAGCCCAACTAGGGGACTTCCCAGGCTTACACCTTCCCCACCAGGATCCCCATACCACCGATGAGGTCCTACAACAGTGCCTGATAGGCCTCAAACCCCACCAACCCCCAGCCACAGACTCCCGGGCATGACCCCTTATGCCCGCGAGTCCCGCCACACAGACAAAGCTCGCTCTACACCATCCCTCAAACCCAGCATCCACATATCTGTCCCTATTGCGTTCAAATGCACCCCATCCTGGCGCATATGATCCAGAGAAGGAACTTCTAACTCCCGATGACGGACCCCTATCCCACCATTTCGCACCACAAAATGAGCCACTGCCCTATTTACTTTTATACGGGTCTTGTCCAAACGGGCTACCGACCTCGCATGGCGCCACACCAAACGCGCAACCATGTCAGACCACACTATAATCAATCCAGGGAACTCAGACAGCAACCGCAACACGTCAAATTGAATGTCCCTGATGAGTTCCCTGGATGATCGCACCCCTAAATCATTGCCCCCAACATGCAGAACAACGACATGTGGGGGGCGATCGACTCGGCTATAAAAGTGAAACTCGGGCAAAACCCAACTCCAAATCATACCGCGCACCCCAATCCACCGTACCACGGCATCCTCCCGCCGCAGACCCAGCTGTCGCCCATCCGGCCGGACGTCCGCACGACGTGCACCCCAAAAAACGTACGAATGACCCAATATTCAGATCAAACAGGGACCTAAAATAAAACAACAACAAAAAAAAAGTAAATATCAAACAGCAACACCGAAGATAGGACAGGAGGAACCTTCCCAATACCACTGACCCAGCACCGCGCTCCTCCCCACCTTACAGGGACGCCACCCACACACCGCAATAGGGACGGGCGCACGTAAAGGCGGAACCGGTCAGATTCCCACTTCCCAATACGGCGCACAACATCGTCCCCCAGACCCCAGCGAGCGGCCTCAGTTGCCGCGCCGATACGGAAAGAGTGGGAGCCATAATCGCCAGGGGGCTCCCCCACCCAACCCAAAGCCTTCTTAAATACAGCTATAAACTGTAACCTAGACAGGGCCCCCCCACTCTCATGGCAAAGGAAGGACCCCAAGAGCGAACCCCGCACCTGCCGAAAATTGGACGCCCCTGCCACCGGACAACGGGGATCCCCCCCCAACCGCATAAAGCGCAACCAAGCTACCGCGACCCACCTGATCCGTCTTAGAGCGACGCAAATGGCACTCCACCCGATCTTCAAACAAAGCTACCTCATTCCACTGCAAACCCCCCTGAGCTGCCACCGACTCGCTGTCCAACTCCCCCACACGAAAAGCACCAAAAAAGGCCAGCAAAAAAGCCGCCCGGAACGACAGCACTTCATATTCCGAAAAACACAAACTCTGCAGACACCCCAATAAACGCCCTAACAATTCGAAGGAAACCGGGCGGCGAAGATCGCGCCTCCCGGCCCCCCGCCGAAAACCCCTCATAGCCTGGCGCACCACAAAGTCTTTTGTAACATCCCGCAGACCCTGTAACTGAAAAAGAAATGCCAGACCCGCCAAGCGCTGGGAAACCACCGCAACCGAGCACCCTTCCGCAAATGCTACCCCTATCCAGGACAAAACCAACCCCACCCGGTCTTCGTCCGAACGCCCCCCCCGCACGACAGGCAGTCCCGGTCCCAATCACACCAAACCTGCTGGTAACGTTTCCAAGTTACGGCGGACACCGAACGCTGGATGAGCTCCGCCGCTGAACCAACACCAGGGACCACAAGTGGGCCGGACAGTCCTCGCCCACCACCGCTGCCTCCGGAGCCAACTCCTGGAACCTGCCAAACTGACACCGAGACAAGGAATCAGCCACAGAATTAAGCACCCCAGGCACGTGGCGCACCGAGACGTGCACATTCATTTCTAAGCAGCGCAACACCAGATGCCTAAGCAGCGACACCACCGGAGGGGACTTTGCAGACTGGGAATTGATAACGAACACCACCGCGCTGTTATCACAGTGAAAACAAACCTTCCGGTCCCTAAATTCGCCCCCCCCATAACTCCACTGCGACTATAATCGGGAACAATTCCAACAACGCTAAGTTCGCCACCAATCCCGCCTCCACCCACTCAACGGGCCAAACCCCCGCGCACCAACGCCCTTGGTAATAAGCCCCAAACCCTATTGACCCCGCCGTGTCGGTATGCAAATTCAATTCCTCACTAGAAATAACGGAGGCAAGCCACAAAGAACGCCCATTAAACCGACCCAAAAAATCATCCCACACTAACAAGTCCGCCCTCACTTCAGCAGTAAGCCGCACGAAGTGATGAGGCGACCGTACCCCAGCCGTCAGTGCCGCCAACCGACGGCAAAAAACTCGCCCCATCGGCATGATGCGACAGGCGAAATTTAATTTTCCCAGCAATGATTGCACCTCCCGCAGCCGAACCTTCTGTACCCCTTGGAACCTACGAACAGTCAGCCGCAGGTCCTCCAGTTTATCCCCTGGCAACCTGGATTCCATGAGCACTGAATCAAGTTCAATGCCCAAAAACTTCATTACTGACGCCGGACCCTCCATCTTGTCGGGGGCCAAAGGGACCCCGAACAACCCCGCCACCCGTTCGACCGTACGCAGTAACACCAAGCAGTCCGACGTATCCAAAGGCCCGACACAGAGGAAATCATTGAGATAATGAATGATCGACGCCAAACCCAACAAGTCCCTGACCACCCACTCCAGGAAGGAACTAAAAGCCTCGAAGTAAGCACACGAGATGGAACATCCCATAGGCAAACAACAGTCTACGTAAAACTGGTCCTCCCACATGCAACCTAACAGATGAAAGCTCTCAGGGTGAACAGGTAAAAGCCGGAACGCCGCCTCTATATCCGTCTTAGCCATAAGCGCCCCAGGACCCGCCCGACGCACTAACGCCACCGCTTTGCCAAATGAAGCATAGGAGACAAATGACAATGAAGGATCAATCCCATCGTTAACCGACCCCCAGCCAGGAAGGAAAGGTGATGAATAAGGCAAAACTGCGATGGCTCACGCTTGGGCACCACACCCAACGGTGAAACTTGTAAATGGGGCCAGGGCGGGGCCGAAAAGGGGCCCGCCATGCGCCCTAAACGCACCTCCTTCATCAACTTTGCCCTCACAACCTCAGGGTGCTCCCTAGCTGATTTAAGGTTTCCAGGGCGAAAAATAGGGGCCGCCGCATCAAAAGGGATACGGAAACCCTCCCCAAAACCCTCCGCTAGCAACCGTGCAGCCACCCGATCGGGGTACCTACTTAGAAAAGGAAGCATTACTGCGACCTTCACCGGCGTCTTCCCTTTTTTCCACAACATCTCCCCCTTTCCCTTTTCCTCGCTTAAAGCACTTGTTAAGCCCATGTCCACCCCCGCAACCTGAACATTGTTTGAAGCGGTGTTTGAAGCGGCAGGTGACACCGAACTTGCACTGCCCTTCGTTGAACAACCAACAGTACCCCTTTTTCTGGGAAGCCGAGGATCCGGTAGCAGAGCCCGAATTCCCGGCCCCCCCACGAAAGGACGGCGCCGCTGGCGCCGACATCAGCCGCAACCACAAGGCTATATCCTTATGATCCCACCGCAAGCCCGGACGCACCGCCTTACGCTGCCGGAACTGCTCGTCGTATCTAAGCCACGCTACCCCGCCGTACACTCGGTGCGCCTCCCCAATAGAGTCCATATAGCCAAACAGAGCAGAGCAGTGCTCGGGCTCCTTTTCCCCAATCACACTTGCCAATATGGCAAACGCCTGTAGCCAATTGACAAACGAACGGGGAATTAAACGGTAGCGACACTTCTCCTCGTCCTCCTTTTTGCTATCGCTAGGCTTCACCTTATCCAGATTAAATTTGTCCAAAGGGAGCAGGGAAAATATTTCCACATACTCCCCCCTTCCAAATTTTTTCCCGCACCTCCTGCTTCAAATGCGCCCCGAGCGGGCCTTCAAAGCAGATGTAAACCTCACCCTTCGCTCGGTCATCTAGACGCACAATATCCACCGCCTTCTCTTTCTCCTTACCCTTGGACCCCGCCACCGCCTCCGAACCCTCAGGGGCCCCGCCACCCACCTGGATGGGCTCTGCAGGCACCGACGCCACCTCCCCTAGCGGGCCAGCAATAGGAACTGCCGGGACCGCCATGCCCCCAGACCCCTGGGAAACACTCGCGTCCGCACCTACCCATACTCCCGTAGGCCCCACGGCCTCAGGCCGCCCACCCACCAATTTCTGGAGCAGACCTATCAGCTGGCCCCATACTGCCCCCCCCCGCAGCTGACCCCCCCAGGGACTCTACCCCCCCGGGCCCTAACACCGCAGCGCCCGACACACTCGCCCCAGAGCCCCCACCCATAGAAGGAGGAAACCCCATCTGCTCACCAGGCTGCGTCGGGGGCGCCCCAGATCAGCCGCCGCCGGTCCCGCATCCTCAGGGGGTCCGTCCGCGTCATCCAGGGAGCAGAGGCCTTCTTCAGCGCTGGAGCCACCAGCGCCCTCACCAGGAGATGCCACGGTCCCCGCCGTGCCGCGCACCCGCCGCCCCGATGGTGAACCGCCGGCGCCATCTTCAGCCGGCCTCTTCCAGCCCAGGCCCGAACCTCCGCGTCGAGTAGGCCCGGCTGCGCCGGAAGTACCGGCCGCGTCACTTCCGGTGCGCTCGTGCGCGGCAGCAGGGAGGAGGCCAGGGAGCGCGCCCGGGGGGCGGTCCCCGCCCGCTGACGTCACGCGCCGGGCACGCCCCCCGGCCGAAGCGCGAGAGACTGCCGCGCGGGTCCTGGAGGACGAAGAGGGGGGAGGGAGGCGTACTCACCATGCCTCTCTCCGGGCGACTGCGGCCTCCGCGAGGATTCCTCCTGGCCGCCGAGCGCTCTCCAGGGGAGCTGACCTGGGCGCCCGAGGCCGAAGGGTCCCTCCGTGGGCTCCTGGATCGCCGCCTCGTCGCCAGCCCCCTATCTGGAGAGTAACGCTCCGGCGGCCGGGACCGCCGAGCGCGGGGCGAAGGGACCAGGGCAGACGTGCCCTGGCCAGGGGGCACCCGAACAGCTGCGACCAGATCCTCAACCACCTGCTCGCCGTGGACCACCGCCGCCGCCTGAAGGAGAGACCGCAAGGCTTCCAGATCGGCCATGGTAAGTAGTGCAGACTGTCCACTTCCTTACCCTGCCACTGCTTGACTGACCCTTATCTCACCCCCTCGCCCCTTTTAACACCCTCGATCCCACCCCCATTTTTCCCGCTCTAACTCTCCTCTTTCTTAACCCCTTCGTGTCTAATCCTCCCCCTAGTCATGTAGTCCCTATCCCCAAGGGTCTAGGGCCTTGTCTTATCACATTGCTATGAATTATGCCCTGAAGATTCCATGTTAAATTGACACTGATCTGTTCTTTCGCTCTCAATTGCCAGTTTACTCCCAGCTTAAACAATTCAGTTTACAAACCTACTGTGCATATATAGTACAGGATGTGTCACGCTTCCAGATGTGGGGTCTAATAGGAACAGGAAATATCACATCTTGTGGTATAATGCTATATTTTTACTTCTGTATTCTACAATTAAAATCCAAAATCTCTGTTCCTCCACATTCATCCAAAAATGTTGCAGAATAATTAGAGATGAGCGAATTTCTCAAAAGTTCGATTCGGCAGTTTGATTCGAAGTTCCAAAAAAAATTTGCTTCGATCCGAATGACTGGGTGGGCAGGAGGGCGGCAAAATTGCGGAAACGGTCATGTCTCTCTCTCTCCTCAGCACGGACAAGTTTTATTCATGTGGAAGGATCTGCTAACAAGCAAAGACACGCCTACCCAATCACATCACTAGAGAACATCTTGTGACCGTCTGATGTCACAAAGGTCCTTAATAAATATTCGTTAACGCAAAGCATCAGGAAATCCGGAATCGTGGTGAATCGAAGATTTCCTGAAATTCAAATCGAATTCCACTTCTGCAGAATCGATTCGCTCATCTCTAATAATAATATTCAGATATTCAAATATTTCTGTTACAATTTTAGGAAATTATGGCATATCTCTAAATATAGCATACCTTTCCAATCAGTGGGGTCCATATGTCAACCCTCACCCCCATTGAAGGAGCCACAGTGCTAGTTAATGGAGTATTCTGGTCTCAGAAAGTTACCCCCTTTCCAAAGGATAGGAGATAACTTGTCGATTTGTGAGGGTCTGACGGCTGGTATCCCCATCTATCATGAAAACTGCAGTGCTTTTCACCCCAGTTTTTAATATAGCTGCAGGTTGGCCTGCATTCATTTCAATTGGTTCCTGGAGATAGCTGAACCACAGCTATATCTAATGGTCCCATTGAAATTAAATTAACATGCTGTCTGACCTGCAGCTTCATTCAAAAGGTGGGGTGCAAAGCACCCCAGTTCTTGTGATTGGTAGGGTCCCAGGAGTCGAACCCCCACTGTTCAACAAGTTACCCCTTATCCTTTGGAAAATGGGATACATTTCTGTGACCAGAATACTCCTTTAAGTGCTGAGCCTCTTTTACTGATTTCCCTGAACCGTCACCTCTACTGTTCAATGAACTACAACACAGTTCAACGCGCTTGAATAAATTGGTTAACGACACTGTGTAAGAGACCTGTCCATTCCATTTTGGGATCTTTAAGGGTTTTGGGGTTTTGACCCCTACCAATTATGTTAGATTAGCAGTATACCATAATATTATTAGACAGGACTACCCTATTGAACCTAAGAATGTCCTTTCTGATTTTGATGGCCACAGAAAACTTAATATTGTCTATACTTCAGTGTCCTCCGCCATGGTTCTGACAACCTAGACAATATTCCAGGGGCATAGCTAAAGGCTTCTCTTTCCCCATGACACTTTCTTCACAGCTACCAACAATAGTCTGCTCATACCTTTAAGTTGCAGTTAAGGATCTGGCTAATATTTGCTCAAAGTCAGACGATACAGAACCACATCAAATAAACTTAACTTATAGCAGCAATATCCAGGTCTGGCATAGTGAAAGTGTTTGTCTATATCTTTGGAGGTCTATGGCAATAAATATACTAGTGTATACTCCTGGCGATCTAGGGCAGTGAGCTGTTGTGAAATCGTCGATTTCTTTATGTCATTTTTCTTGGGTTATGACTCTGAGTGCTATAACTAAATAACAACAATACTTATGCAATTCATTGTCTGTACTTTCAGCGATTCCACATGAATAATATTCAGTACATGCATGTCCACTCATAATTATATTTATTATCCTTTACCTTACTTCTCAGAACAAACACAGTGTTGATATGAGACAGGATTCCATGGAAGCTAATATCAATATGGGGTCGTACCAAGGAGAACACTGACAGCAGGCTACAGTTTCCAGGCTGGAGCTATAAATTTGTGAGGAAAGGAACATTAATATTGATGATCCATGTTTCAAAGTAGAAAGATGTTACAGAACAGCAAACAGTAATAATGGTAACAACTAAAACTACTGGCCAAGAATTACAAATTGAGTCTCATAAACCGCGCACGCATTGTATATTTTATATATATACAGTATATATATATATATATATATATATATATATATATATATATACAATGCCTTGCAAAAGTATTCATACCTCTTGAACTTTTTCACATTTTATCACCTTGCAACCACAAACTTAAATGTATTTTATTGAGATTTTAAGTGATAGACCAACACAAAGTAGCAGATAATTGTGAAGTGGAATGAAAATGATACATGGTTTTCAAAATCTGTGGCGCTACTTGGTGTCATTGGATACACTTATTCATAATGTCCCAGAGGGTCTTAATTGGGGGAACGTGAGGGCCTGTCAGTGGCATCAGTGTGAGTCTTCTCTCATCTGTGAAGAGAACAGGGAATTAACATCAGACCTGCAAATTCTGGTGTTTTCTGGCAATTGCCAATTGAGAAGCACTGTTCTGTGCTGTAAGCACAGATCCAACTACAGAATGTTGGCCTATAAAACCACTCTTATGGAGTTGGTTTCATAAGAGACATTCACACCAGTACTCCGCTGAAAGTCATTTTGTAAGGCTCAGGCAGTGCTCCTGTTCCTCCTTGCACAAAAGAGCAAATACTCGTTGCATAATGGCCCATGTCCTGGTCTCTGCTCCATATTCTTTGAGATTCCTTGAAGACCTCCTTGTAACTGTACATATGGACATGCCATCTTGGAGGACTTGACCTGCTTGTGCATCCTGAATGGGCTGCAGGTGCCGACTCATGCTACCAGTAATGACAAGGACATTAGCAAAATGCAAATCTAGAGAATGATCAGTCAGGATGGCTAAGGAGAGAGGAATTGTCTGTGGCTAACATCTGCAAAACCATTCCCCCATTTGGGATTGCCTTGCTGTTGCCTGTCTAGTGCAGCTGTTCTCAATTTCATTTGCACCAAAGCAGCTGAACTTGATCCTCAATCATTTCCTAACAGGAAAGATTGATATCACTAAAGTTCAAGACTGGGTTTCCAGATTTTTCCATGCAGTTATAGATGCCAAAGGCAGAGGTAGATTGAAAAATTAGGACAAAATGCATGGCTTTGGCATCAAAAACTACATGCAACTACATGGAAAAACACCTTCAATGACGCAAAGTTATACTGTATTCCTTAAGTGTTCCCTTTATTTTTTTTTTGAGCAATGCCTATACATACAGTGCCTTGTGAAAGTATTCGGGCCCCTTGAACTTTTCAACCTTTTGCCACATTTCAGGCTTCAAACATAAGGATCTAAAAATTTAATTTTTTAGTGAAGAATCAACAAGTGGGACACAATCGTGAAGTGAAATGAAATTTATTGGATATTTTAAACTTTTGTAAAAAATAAAAAACTGAAAAGTGGGGCGTGCCAAATTATTCGGCCCCCTTAAGTTAATACTTTGTAGCATCACCTTTTGCTGCGATTACAGCTGCAAGTCGCTTGGGGTATGTCTCTATCAGTTTTGCACATCGAGAGACTGAAATTCTTGCCCATTCTTCCTTGGAAAACTGCTCGAACTCAGTGAGGTTGGATGGAGAACGTTTGTGAACAGCAGTTTTCAGCTCTTTCCACAGATTCTCGATTGGATTCAGGTCTGGATTTTGACTTGGCCATTCTAACACCTGGATACGTTTATTTGTGAACCATTCCATTGTAGATTTTGCTTTATGTTTGGGATCATTGTCTTGTTGGAAGATAAATCTCCGTCCCAGTCTCAGGTCTTTTGCAGACTCCAACAGGTTATCTTCCAGAATGGTCCTGTATTTGGATCCATCCATCTTTCCATCAATTTTAACCATCTTCCCTGTCCCTGCTGAAGAAAAGCAGGCCCAAACCATGATGCTGCCACCACCATGTTTGACAGTGGGGATGGTGTGTTCAGGGTGATGAGCTGTGTTGCTTTTACGCCAAACATATCATTTTGCATTGTGGCCAAAAAGTTCGATTTTGGTTTCATCTGACCAGAGCACCTTCTTCCACATGTTTGGTGTGTCTCCCAGGTGGCTTGTGGCAAACTTTAAACAAGACTTTTTATGGATATCTTTGAGAAATGGCTTTCTTCTTGCCACTCTTCCATAAAGGCCAGATTTGTGCAGTGTACGACTGATTGTTGTCCTAGGGACAGACTCTCCCACCTCAGCTGTAGATCTCTGCAGTTCATCCAGAGTGATCATGGGCCTCTTGGCTGCATCTCTGATCAGTCTTCTCCTTGTTTGAGATGAAAGTTTAGAGGGATGGCCAGGTCTTGGTAGATTTGCAGTGGTCTGATACTCCTTCCATTTCAACATGATCGCTTGCACAGTGCTCCTTGGGATGTTTAAAGTTTGGGAAATCTTTTTGTATCCAAATCCAGCTTTAAACTTCTCCACAACAGTATCACGGACCTGCCTGGTGTGTTCCTTGGTCTTCATGATGCTCTCTGCACTTTAAACAGAACCATGAGACTATCACAGAGCAGGTGCATTTATACGGAGACTTGATTACACACAGGTGGATTATATTTATCATCATCAGTCATTTAGGACAACATTGGATCATTCAGAGATCCTCACTGAACTTCTGGAGTGAGTTTGCTGCACTGAAAGTAAAGGGGCCGAATAATATTGCACGCCCCACTTTTCAGTTTTTTATTTTTTACAAAAGTTTAAAATAACCAATAAATTTCGTTCCACTTCACAATTGTGTCCTACTTGTTGTTGATTCTTCACCAAAAAAATTAAAATTTTATATCTTTATGTTTGAAGCCTGAAATGTGGCAATAGGTTGAAAAGTTCAAGGGGGCCGAATACTTTCACATGGCACTGTATATATATATATATATATATATATATATATATATATATAACACACACATATGAGTCTGACCCCTATGCATCTTCTATGAAATTAAGTACAAAAGACTGATATAGAATGGGCAATGTTTGCTCCCAGAGGGGGAATGGCATGAATTGTTCAAGATCCCCACACTTGGTAAGTATATAGTGAATACAAATTGTGCTTCTATAGTGTCTGTAACTGCACAAGTAGACAAGTAATATCAATAATGGCACCAGCCTATACTTTGTAGGTGAAGAGAAATTTAAGACCGTCGCTCAACAGTAAGACTTATTGCAGCAGATAAACTAAAACTGTCTAACTTTTAGACAGTGTGAAGTTAAACTAAACACTCTTTCACTGAGCCAGATTTTCCAAGATGTCTAATGCTGTTTAAATATCTGGCATACTTTTTTACACTATCTATTCTATCTTTACTTCACCACTTCTTAGTTGGCTTAGTTTTGGAAAGAATTTTTGAGCAATGGCCGAAATTTTGCCGCATATGCTGGCTCACAGTTAATCATACCCCTTTTCATCAAGCTCGACCCACATGCCGTACAAGGTGCGCAAACTCTTAATGTCTAGAACACATAGAAAATGAAATGCAAAGCATGTAAACCAGTTTTTGGCACATATTACACCAGAATTTTGGTTCATATTTATTAGTGTGTCTGCCCCATTGCGTTTAGCTTATCAAAAAGCTGTCACTATTTGAGAGCTTGTATTTAGCAGGAAGTGGTCCTAGGAGAGAGGACAAGGAAAACATTCTCAGAGGAAAGGAAAGTTGTGGGAATGTTCTCCTTGTTCCCTTTTCTGGGATGTATTCCCATCTTTAGTTGAAACTGAAATCTAACCCATTGCACATGTGTGAACAAGTTTTAACTGCTTAATGATTTCTTACCAATGTTGCATGTGAATGAAATACAGTCATGGCCAAAAGTTTTGAGAATGACACAAATATTATATTTTCACATGATCTGCTGCCCTCTGGTTTTTATGTGTGTTTGTCAGATGTTTTTATCACATACAGAAATATAATTGCATTCATATTATGAGTAACAGAAGCTTATATTGACAGAATGAGTTAATGCAGCAAGTCAATATTTGCAGTGTTGACCCTTCTTCTTCAGGACCTCTGCAATTCTCCCTGGCATGCTCTCAAACAACTTCTGGACCAAATCCTGACTGATAGCAGTCCATTCTTGCAGAATCAATGCTTTAATTTTGTCTGAATTTGTTGGTTTTTGTTTGTCCACCCGTCTCTTGATGATTGACCACAAGTTCTCAATGGGATTAAGATCTGGGGAGTTTCCAGGCCATGGACCCAAAATCTCTATGTTTTGTTCCCTGAGCCATTTAGTTATCACTTTTGCTTTATGGCAAGGTGCTCCATCAATGCTGGAAAAGGCATTGTTGAGCGCCAAACTGCTCTTGGACGGTTGGGAGAAGTTGCTCTTGGAGGACATTCTGGTACCATTCTTTATTCATGGCTGTGTTTTTAGGCAAGACTGTGAGAGAGCCGATTCCCTTGGCTGAGAAGCAACCCCACACATGAATGGTTTCAGGATGCTTTACAGTTGGCATGAGACAAGACTGGTGGTAGCGCTCACCTCTTCTTCTCCGAATAAGCTGTTTTCCAGATGTTCCAAACAATCAAAAAGGGGATTCATCAGAGAAAATGACTTTACCCCAGTCCTCAGCAGTCCACTCCCTGTACCTTTTGCAGAATATCAGTCTGTCCCTGATGTTTTTTCTGGAAAGAAGTGGCTTCTTTGCTGCCCTCCTTGAGACCAGGCCTTGCTCCAAGAGTCTCCGCCTCACAGTGCGTGCAGATGCACTCACACCTGCCTGCTGCCATTCCTCAGCAAGCTCTGCACTGCTGGTAGCCCGATCCCGCAGCTGAAACACTTTTAAGAGACGGTCCTGCCGCTTGCTGGTCTTTCTTGGGCGCCCTGGAGCCTTTTTGGCACCAATGGAACCTCTCTCCTTGAAGTTCTTGATGATGCGATAGATTGTTGACTGAGGTGCAATCTTTCTAGCTGCAATACTCTTCCCAGTTAGGCCATTTTTGTGCAGTGCAATGATGACTGCACGTGTTTCTTTAGAGATAACCATGGTTAACAGAAGAGAAACAATGATGGCAAGCACCAGCCTCCTTTTAAAGTGTCCAGTGGTGTCACTCTTACTTAATCATGACAGATTGATCTCCAGCCCTGTCCTCATCAACACCCACACCTGTGTTAATGGAGCAATCACTGAAACGATGTTAGGTGGTCCTTTTAAGGCAGGGCTGCAATGATGTTGAAATGTGTTTTGGGGGATAAAGTTCATTTTCTAGGCAAATATTGACTTTGCAAGTAATTGCTGTTAAGCTGATCACTCTTTATAACATTCTGGAGTATATGCAAATTGCCATTAGAAAAACTGAAGCAGTAGACTTTGTAAAAATTAATATTTGTATCATTCTCAAAACTTTTGGCCATGACTGTAGATAGATAGAGAGATAGATAGGCAGATATACCTGAGGAAGAACTCTGTAGATAGCATTTCCACACTGTGTAACAACAAGATCTCTATCAAACATTATATGAAAAGGGAATGCTTTGCAGAATGTGTAAGGACTGATCCGGGATTCTTGAGTTCCATTTTCCTCAAATCTATCCAAGTCTTCATAAAAGTCTTCCTCTCTGGAGTCTTTTTCTTCTATCAAGAATTGTGTATGGTCACACTCCTCATTTCTTTGTTGAATAACCTTATCAAAACATAAAGATTTAAACACTTATTTTATGTTCTTACATAATCCATGTACACAATCTATTATATGGAATTGTTTAAAGTCCAGATAATGAAATCTAATTTACAAGTACATTTGCTTATCAAATCTGTCATTCCTGAGCTGTAACCGAAGACATATAGTGTATGCCAACTGCTGGCACCATTACTGTTGATACTAGTGATGCTACTGTTGATATTTATTTCATACTGTCAGTAAGGGCCGGTTAACATCTGCGTTCGGGTTTCCGTTTGGGGAGTCTGCTTGGGGACCCCCCGAATGGAAACCTATACACATAAAAAGCGGTTTACCTGGGAAACCACACGGACCCCATGGACTATAATGGGTTCCGTGTGGTTTCCGCTCGGTTTCTGCACGAAACATGCGGAGAGGAAAGTGCTGCTTGCAATCCCCTAGCGGACTCACCGAACGGAAACATGATCCGGGCCTTGCTTGTGGGATTCCTTCCAATAAAATGGTGACACCCACTGTACAGACAAAAAGTGTACACCCAAAAACCTGCCCTCTCCTCCTTCTTGAGTCATGGGCACTAATATTAGAAGGAGAGAGGGAGGAGTGAACAACATGGCTGCTTCCATAGACAGTATATTGCTTTTCTGATTTATTTTCATGCTCTATAATTATGATATAAAAGAACAGAAGAGCTAGAAAAATCAGTGGATGATGTGAGGCATCATATAGGGAATTATTTATTCTTTTTTGTTTTTTGGATTCTGGATTTAGTTGTCCTTTAAGGAGAATTTCTTTGTTAAAAAGAGAATTGGTTACACCAGGAATGCACCAGTGTATATGGTTTTTATACATTTGTTTTAGTCAGCTGTTTAATAAAGGTTATGTCTTATTAAGCACTTTAATAATAAACGGGAAAAAGGGAATTTTGCTGCCTTCGGTAAAATTGTGATATGAGGATAATGTTAGCTGTTACTGATTGAGGATCTCAAACACCATTTGCTGCAGATGACCCTAACCTACTGTATCTATTTGCAGGTCTGGGTAGATATGCTGGGATTTGGTGACAGACCACCTTTAGCTCAGGGCCCCATGTGGTGTAAATGCCGCGGAAAAAAACGCAGCGTTTTACAGTCACTGTGCATTCTAGCGAATCCCATCCCCATACAGCAGTGAAATGCGCTCAGCGGACACGCTCCGATTGCAGCATGTCAATTATACTTATGGAAACGCCGACTTTTTCCATATAGGTATAATTGAAGCAGGAATTCCGCAGAGGAAACCTCTGTGAACTTTCTGTGAAAAGTGCTGCAGGAAAAAACGTTTTTTCCGCAGTGCTTTTTTTTTGCTGTGGACGCTATGTGGGGCCTTAGCCAAAAACTCCACCTCTCACTAGATTCTAATTGAACACACTCACTTTATTTAGCTTAAAGGGTTTGTCCAAGATTTTCAGAAAAAAGAAGATACAGGGTTGACCATATGAAACTTACAGTGCAGTTACATAGATTAGGATGTATCCAATGGCTTTCGTCCCCTCTAAATCCTGGCCTCCATTGTTGAGATATGCTTAGAAATGAAAATATGCAAATGAGAAGTCTGGAAAAGCAAGGGTTTCGCCGGTTTTCCAAACCACAATGCCTGTGCTATCCTGTGCTGTAATTTGTCTCATCCCACTTCCTTGATGAACAGAGCCAGGGGACAGGGGTGCTTAAGGCTCGCCTGATCCTATATTCTCTCGTTCGCACCATGGATTGCATCATTGGAGCATGCTTATAACTGCTCTGAACTTGCCAGGTCAAAGCGGATCTACTGAGTGATCCACAGTACGAATACAAGAATACAGGGCCTGCTCCCTGTCAATCAAGGAAAAGAGGGGGGGGGGGGAGAAATTACAGCACAGTCTGGAGAACTGGAGATGCCCTTGGTGCCAGACTGCTCATGTGCATATTTACATTTCTAAGCATATCTTGGCAATGGAGGCCTGGATTTGTAAGGAACAAAAACCATTGGATTCAGATCTATGTAACTATGCTGTTGCTTTCATATGGTCAACCCTGGTGACAGACTCCCCTTAACTATCCATTAAATCTCTTGCAAAGGGATGCAGTGATTGGCTGCATGTGACATCATCACTTTAGGATCAAAGAGCAACAAATGGACTGTCAGGGAATGTAAAAAGGATCTTTTAGGTCCCACATTCCTTTATAGCTTTAGGGAGTCTATCCACCTCTCTGCAATGAGGGCAGCTGGTTAAAGAAAAAAAACAAAAAAAACACATAGAATTCAGCAAGTATTGGCTCCCTAAAATGATATAATATGCTAGAGGTTAGAGGATCTAAAAGCTCCTATTTAAAGGGTAACTAGTGGTTATTTTATACAATTGTCTGCATTTAGGAAATTTTCTGCAAATCTTGGACAACCTCTTTTCCCTATCTTCTCATTGCCAAAGGATAATTGTTTGATACAGTGGAGGTACAGTAATAGTAGAGAGTGATGACAGCAGAAGTGAGACACCGCTGCGACCAAATATTAGGTGTTATACTGTAGCTCCAAGGCATTTCTAAAATATACGATATGATTTCCTCACTTATGACTGTACCGTATCCTTAACAATTGTATCAGTGGGAATTATGCGCAGATGAAAAACAGACTATGACTGCCAGGTATGATAAGATTAAAATTCCAATAATAATAACCTATGCAACAAAACAAGAATGTGATCGCATTCTGACAGCTGTTGCAAGTATTACACCCCAGTGAAGTCAAGTCAAAAACAGCTGCCAGTGGGTCAGATCCACTCTTCAAGTACATTTGGCCTTTATGCTTTGATATTCATTACGCTGATTATTTCTGCTGCTATGCTACATTTAATTCTGTGATTTTATGCAACATCTTTCCTAATTATTTTTAAGAAGCAGCAATGCTGTAGTAATAGACTAGATTTTATGTTTCAACCCAGAGACGAGGTCAACTATCAGCAAATTTCAGGCAATTAATTTTATGCAATAAGCGTTTCCATATAAATTCTGAATGAATATAAGTATATTCCTCCTCCTGCCAAGTAAAGAGACTGCCTAAGGAATAAACATACTGGAATGGTAATGAACTAATAAAAGTGTGGCTGATGGTAAATAACGCAGATGGCCAAGTATTCTAAAAGTACTTTCATTAATTATAGTAAAAGTTTCAATTTTATCAAGAGCCTCCAAATGGAGAAGCCCTGTCACACATACTCGACTCAATATTAAATGGGTAGATGCATTAAGAAAATGTAAAGAGCGCATCCCACTATCCCACTACAGGAAGTAATGGACTAGAATATACCTATCTCATGTAACATCTGCATTGGTGGGGGTGTGACTGTAAGGTAATATACATAATATATATTCACAAATACCTGTGATGGAAGAAGCTATGTATTATTGTGTATGAATTATTACTTCATATGACTAATCATATTAGTGTATATATATATATATATATATATATATATATATATATATATATATATGGAGAAAGTTGACCCCTGACAGCCGTACCCGCGTCACGTGCTAGGACGATCCGTATGTGACAATACCTTATTAGGTCATTTATAGTTAGGACCAATTGTTGTCATCACATTATTTGGTATTACTTGTTGGGATCTATTGCCTGGGGAGCCCTCTCTCTTTCTATTGGCCCTCTACCTTTTCTAGGTAGCGCTACATTGCATTGTTTGGTGTGATGTCCATTTGTTGCTTTCTTGTGCAGTTGTAGGGAGGCAGAACTGCATTGCAGACCTAGATTTCCGCACAGGCCAAATCCCGCTCGGACCTGGGCCTTGAAACGTCCCCAAGAATAGAGATCAGTCCCATGTCACTAGCTGGGTATTTAGACCAGCCATTTCTAAGAGATACTTAATTGCAGACTTATAGTATGGATACTTGTCATTGTTTTATCTATGTTGACAATGGACTGAACATGGTTAATGGCCTTGTTGTTGCTGCACTGTTTGGATTAACTACTGCTGTGTACCCATCCTGTGTACCAAGAACTTCGTTCACAAGTAAAATTCCGGATTTTTTTTATACATGTGTCTGTGCTTAATGTTGCGGCCAAGCTACAAATCCATTGCGCTAGTCTTAAGTGAAAACTGGAAACCAACCAATCCTTAAAATGAAGCCGCTGCAACACAAGTTTAGTACATTTACAATAGTCATTGCTACTTAGTGCACATCCCTTTTAAGAATCTTCACTTGGAAACAATGTCTCTTGCTCTGGAGGGAAAAATTCCCTCCCCTCCATCATCCTGATAGAATTATCCTTCAGCTCTCCAATTGTTCATCAGTGATTTACAGTCAGTATTTTGCGTTTCTGTATGCCAAAATCATAGTTTTTGTAATACTTATACTGCCATGTGAAAGTGCCTTGAGGATGAAGCTACAGAATCAATGACTAAATGGGACATGCAATTATAATATGGATCTGCTAGTACATGAAAGTTTGCCTATGGGTTCATAGAATTCACATAAGCAACCAAATGATCTCCTATGTCAAGAACGTATGCATATATTTAGGCACTGTATTAGTGATAGCAGTATCTTAAAGATACTGAAAAATTTGGCTAACAGTATACATACTGTAGTCTGCAATATACAGTCATATGAAAAAGTTTGGGCACCCCTATTAATCTTAATCATTTTTAGTTCTAAATATTTGGGTGTTTGCAACAGCCATTTCAATTTGATATATCTAATAACTGATGGACACAGTAATATTTCAGGATTGAAATGAGGTTTATTGTACTAACAGAAAATGTGCAATATGCATTAAACCAAAATTTGACCGGTGCAAAAATTTGGGTACCCTTATCATTTTATTGATTTGAATACGCCTAACTACTTTTTACTGACTTACTGAAGCACAAAATTGGTTTTGTAACCTCACTGAGCTTTGAACTTCGTAGCCAGGTGTATCCAATCATGAGAAAAGGTATTTAAGGTGGCCAATTGCAAGTTGTTCTCCTATTTGAATCTCCTCTGAAGAGTGGCATCATGGGCTCCTCAAAACAACTCTCAAATGATCTGAAAACAAAGATTGTTCAACATAGTTGTTCAGGGGAAGGATACAAAAAGTTGTCTCAGAGATTTAACCTGTCAGTTTCCACTGTGAGGAACATAGTAAGAAAATGGAAGACCACAGGGACAGTTCTTGTTAAGCCCAGAAGTGGCAGGCCAAGAAAAATATCAGAAAGGCAGAGAAGAAGAATGGTGAGAACAGTCAAGGACAATCCAAAGACCACCTCCAAAGAGCTGCAGCATCATCTTGCTGCAGATGGTGTCACTGTGCATCGGTCAACAATACAGAACACTTTGCACAAGGAGAAGCTGTATGGGAGAGTGATGCGAAAGAAGCCGTTTCTGAAAGCACGCCACAAACAGAGTCGCCTGAGGTATGCAAAAGCACATTTGGACAAGCCAGCTTCATTTTGGAAGAAGGTCCTGTGGACTGATGAAACAAAGATTGAGTTGTTTGGTCATACAAAAAGGCGTTATGCATGGCGTCAAAAAAACACAGCATTCCAAGAAAAACACTTGCTACCCACTGTAAAATTTGGTGGAGGTTCCATCATGCTTTGGGGCTGTGTGGCCAATGCCGGCACCGGGAATCTTGTTAAAGTTGAGGGTCGCATGGATTCAACTCAGTATCAGCAGATTCTTGAGAATAACGTACAAGAATCAGTGACGAATTTGAAGTTACGCCGGTGATGGATATTTCAGCAAGACAATGATCCAAAACACAGCTCCAAATCTACTCAGGCATTCATGCAGAGGAACAATTACAATGTTCTGGAATGGCCATCCCAGTCCCCAGACCTGAATATCATTGAACATCTGTGGGATAATTTGAAGCGGGCTGTCCATGCTCGGCGACCATCAAACTTAACTGAACTGGAATTGTTTTGTAAAGAGGAATGGTCAAAAATACCTTCATCCAGGATCCAGGAACTGATTAAAAGCTACAGGAAGCGACTAGAGGCTGTTATTTTTGCAAAAGGAGGATCTACTAAATATTAATGTCACTTTTCTGTTGAGGTGCCCATACTTTTGCAGCGGTCAAATTTTGGTTTAATGCATATTGCACATTTTCTGTTAGTACAATAAACCTCATTTCAATCCTGAAATATTACTGTGTCCATCAGTTATTAGATATATCAAATTGAAATGGCTGTTGCAAACACCCAAATATTTAGAACTAAAAATGATTAAGATTAATAGGGGTGCCCAAACTTTTTCATATGACTGTATGCATGAGCTTACTATGCAGCAGTGCTTCTCATCTGTACATGCCATACAGAGCACTATCAGGAAGACAAGCTTAAAGTTAGACTATCAGAATGAAGCAAAATATAATAAACTCTAATGAGACATACTTGAAATCTCTGAAAGATAATTTATAAACTCACCTTCATATCTATTTCTGTTCCATGAATCTGCTGCGCCACTGTCTTGATGATCCCAATGACAATATCTTGCAGTCCTTCTCTCTCTGAATAGTAGTGTAAAATAAGGCCTTTCCCTTTCTCGGCATCAGTACATCTAAATGATGGAGCACGCATACCTGGATAGATAGTACCCAAGTGATCATGCAGAGCATCTAGATTCTAAAAATATAAACAGAAAGTCAAAAGGAAATTTGTAAAAAAAATTATTTTACCACAATAAATAATGCAATAGGTAGCATGCAAAAGCAGTAGCTTGTTCATTCAATGGTGGATTATAAAACTGGCAATTCAGGCCCATATTTTCTTGGCACTCACTGGTTTAGGGTAGGTTTATAGAAAATTTGCCAGCTGTTAGATGAAAGTTAAGAAATAAAAAAAAAAAAAAAACATCTACTGTATAAGGCAGGGCTCCATGTGATGTAAAAGTCTCAGTTTGGCCCCGGCAGAGGCACCGTGGAAAAAAATGTAGCGTTTTACAGTCACTGCATGATGTACAGTTGAAACCAGAAGTTTACATACACTATACAAAAATACACATATGCATGTTTTTTTCACTATCTGACATTAAATCAGAATAAACCTTTCCTGTTTTAGGTCGATTAGGATTACCAAAATTATTTATATTTGCCAAATGCCAGAATAATGAGAGAAAGAATTTTTAAAGGCATTTTTATTACTTTCTGTAAAGTCAAACGTTTACATACACTAAGATTATTATGCCTTTAAACAATTTGGGACAGCCCATATGAAGATGTCATGTCTTTGGAAGCATCTGATTATTAGAGACACAACTGTGGATGTATTTTAAGGCACACCTGAAACACACTGCTTCTTTGTGTAACATCATGGGAAAGCCTTAAGAAATCAGCCAAGATATCAGGAAGAGAATTGTGGACTTGTAAAAGTCTGGTTCTTCCTTGGGTGCAATTACCAGATACCTGAAGGTGCCTCGTTCATCTGTACAAACAATTATAAGCAAGTACAAACAAGATGGGAATGTCCAGCCATCATACCGCTCAGGAAGGAGATGGGTACTGTGTCCCAGAGATGAACACGGTTTGGTACGAAATGTGCATATCAACCCAAGAACAAAAGCAAAAGACCTTGTGAAGATGCTGGCTAAAGCTGGTAATAGTGTGTCAATATCCACAGTGAAACAAGTACTGTATCGACATGGGCTGAAAGGCCACTCTGCCAGGAAGAAGCCATTACTCCAAAAGAAACACAAAAAAGCTAGATTAATGTTTGCAAATGCACACAGGAACAAGACCTTAATTTTTGGAGATGTGTCCTGTAGTCTGACGAAACTAAAATTGAACTATTTGGCCATAATGACCATCATTACGTTTGGAGATAAAAGGGAGAAGCTTGGAAGCCTAAGAACACCATCCCAACTGTGAAACACGGGGGTGGCAGCATCATGTTGTGGGGTTGTTTTGCTGCAGGAGGGACTGGTGCACTTCACAAAATAGATAGCATCATGAGGAAAGAATATTATGTGGCAATACTGAAGCAACATCTCAAGACAGTCAGGAAGTTAAAGTTTGGGCACAAATGGGTCTTCCAAATGGACAATGACCCGAAGCATACTGCCAAACTGGTTAGATAGTGGCTAGAGGACAACAAAGTCAATGTTTTGGAGTGGCCATCACAAAGCCCTGATCTCAATACTATTGAAAATTCATGGGCAAAGCTGAAAAGGCAGGTGCGAGCAAGGCGGCCTACAAACATGGCTCAGTTACACCAGTTCTGTCAGGAGGAATTGGCCCAAATTCCTACCAACTATTGTGAGAAACTTGTGGAATGATATCCAAAATGTTTGACCCAAGTCATACAGTTTAAGGGCAAATACTAATGAAATGTATGTAAACCTTTGACATTGCAGAAAGTAATAAAAATGCCTTAAAAAATTCTATCTGTCATTATTCTGGCATTTGGCAAATATAAATAATTTTGGTAATCCTAATTGACTTAAAACGGGAAAGGTTTATTCTGATTTCATGTCAGATAGTGAAAAAAACATGCATGTGTGTCTTTTTATATAGTGTATGTAAACTTCTGATTTCAACTGTATACTCTGTATTAAACAATGTCTTTGTATCAAAATGAAGTCATGACATTAAATATATCTTAAAAGAATGGTGCTCCATTTGCAAGGAGGCTTTAGGGGAACTTTTGATCTTCCGTCCTCCTTATTGCTTGGGTATCTGGCAGTCAGGTCCCCAGCGATCTGACACTTATCCCCTATATTTTGAATAGGGAATAAGTGTGCATAATGACATAACTCCTTTTGACTAGGGCCCCACGGGGCGTAAACACCGTGGTTTGGTCGTGGTGGAAATGCAGTGGAAAAAAAACACAGCGTTTTACAGTCACTGCAAAATGGATGGGATTCTAGTGAATTCCATCCACACACTGCGAAAAAATACGCGCAACGGAGATGCTGCAATTTCCAAAACCGTTGCAGTTTTGGAAATCGCAGTATGTCAATTATACCTAAGGAAATGCCGGCAGTTTCCCTATAGTTATAATGGAAGCAGAAAGTCCGCAGAGGAAACCTCTGTGGACTTTCTGTGAAAAGCGTTGCCAACGCAGTTTTTCCCGCAGTGCTTTCTTGCTGCGGCCCGTTACATGGGGCCTTAGCCTAAAATGGTTAATACTCCCTCATGTTATCTCTCCCGGAGATTATCATTCATTAGGCAACACAACTACTTTGCCTTTCGCAGCACCTATTCCTGACGGGAGAGGTTAGCATTTTGGCTTCTATACAAAATTTATCTTCAGAATATGACCACTTATGTTTTTAGAAGTCAATGATGGAGGAAAGATTTTTCACAGTTTTGTGCCTAATGTATTTTTTCCTCTTTCAAATCTCCAAAGTCCAATCAAATGATAAAAACATATCAGAAAACAATAATATGTATAAATATCTGGTTTTAATTAGCACACACAATATTGGAGATACATTTGTTTTAAGGAGACAGCTACTAAGGATAATCCCACAACAATCTTCCCATAACATTTAATTTGCTCGAAGATCCCGGATGCCACAATTCATCCTTCTCACATTTCAGCATAATTGATTTCCTTTTCATTTTGCAATGCAAACCTTAAAAGCTCACTTGAGACTCTTTCAGTACTTCATGATTCACAGACTGTCATCTTGGTTTTCATAACCGTTATTGATTTTTTTTAATGTTTAGGAAATAACAATGCTTATATATCGGTTTATCATTTCTAGTCATTGCGCAGCCTCAACTGAAATTTATAGCTTTCCATTAAGCTTGTTTGTGTGCAACAAACAGGAACTGACCTGCAAGAACTCTCTGACATTGGATCCAAGTACCCGAAGAATTGTGTCATATCCAGATTCTTGGCAAAAAACAAAAAACATATTTCCAAACATTTGGAGAATATCACCGGCATTGAGATCTGTAGAATAATTCAAGAAAAAAATGAAGTTCGATTTAAAATTTATCCAGGTTAGGATTAGTGGAAAAACACAATACAAATTTATGGGATAAATGTGCCATAGGATATCCTATGTTACATCTTATGTAACCTATGCAGTTAAAAAATAGAACTATACATGTGCTAAAGATACTGTGACTATCAGACTGCCATAACAACCAATTTCATTTTACAAATGAAAATATGCCAGAATTCTGTCGTAATATGTGCAAAAAATTTGGCGTACATGCCTTGCACCATATTTATAAAGTGCTTAGACACTTTTATAGCCTCATCCAACAAGAAAAGGGGTGTGACCTAAGATACATTATTGTGCCAACTAATAGGTGCTGTAAAATTAGACTAGACAGTCGAAAGATATGCCAGATTTATCAACAACATGAGCCACTGTTATAAATATTGCACATTTTTATACTGTCTAGTCTAAATTTGCACTAACAGTATGAGGCTCCATGCAGAGGCGTAACTTGAAGCTCCTTGGCCCTAATGCAAAATCTGTAATTGGGCCTACTTACCTTGTGCCATTTTAAATAGTAGTATATTTTACCTGTGGGGCCTCCATAGGGTCCAGGGCCTAGTAGTCACTGCTAGTGCTGCACCACCTACAGACCGTGTTCTTTGTCAGTGTGCTAGCTGTGTTAACAGCTCGCACACTGATCCATTTATTTATTTATTTCTATGGCCTGATATCTACGCCCCATGTATTATCAGGGGCCCATTTATGCGGAAGTGAACCTGGGGCAAAACTCAGGACTGGCCAGGGATCACTAATAGATGTAAATGGGGACATGGAGACACGGATATTATCCATCATGTGCATGTAGTTTAAGAGTACTTTCACACTAGAAAATTTTCTTTCCGTTACTATCCATGTGCCATATGTGAAAAAATCAGACAGCAGAAGGACCCATTATAGTCAAAGGGGCCTTTCACATGCCGTTGTTTTTCACAGATGTAGAGAAACTGAGAAAAAATAATCATGGCATGCACATTTTTTTTCTCATTTTTCTACTCGTCTCGACCATTCATTTCTACGGGGCTGTAAAAAAACAGTCGACTAGCATGTACTGTACATCATCCGCGTGCTGTCCATTGTCACACATACATTGCTATAAATGTTGAGTGATGCAGGTGTGATCATTGAACTCTGGTTTCTATTCATTTACCGTAGAAGACAGAAGAAAGTAGCTTTAGGTGAGTATTATTTTTTTTTTTCTTACTGCTGGGGTTTTTTTTGTGTTTTTATCTTTCAGATTACACTGGATTGCTTGGATTATATTAGATTCATTGGTGATCATCTTTTTAATTTTTTTCTTTAATAAAATGGTCAAAGACATTATCTGTGTTTTTTTTAAACACTTTATTACCGTTTTGGTAATGGCAGCTGTCTAATTGACAGTGGCCATAACTAAGGCATTGACAGTGTTCAGTACTAAGTGTTAGCTGGTAAAAAGGCTAGCTCTAGCTCACCAATGCTATCAGGGTGCTGGGAAGAGGTGGGTATCGTCAAATACCCAGCCATCTAAAGTAGTGGCTGGGAAGTGGGGTGGTAGTATTATTAGGCTGGGAACTATGGCTCTTCTCACCATGGTAATACTAGACTGCTTCTACTTTTTTAAAAAAAAAAAACGACATGGGATTCCCCAATTTTTTTTTTTTAGAACTAGCCAGATATGAATATGAAGTGCCAGGCAGCTCTTGACATGCAAATAAACACAAGGAGCATCCAGCAATTCAAATGAATAGCCAGAAAATTTACATGTAGATCATGCTAGCGCAATCTCCAGATGATCAAGCTCTGCTACATAAGCAAAAAAAACTGATGTCACACGAATTGGACATGGAAGGCACATGGAAAGACGAATAGCTAGTGTAAAACCAGCCTAAGGCTAAGGTCCCACTTTGTGGAAACGCAGCGTTTCTTTTTTGCAGATTTTGTTGTGTTTTTTTAAGCCAAAGCCAAGAATGGCTACAAAAGGAATTGGAAATACACACGTGGACAAAATTGTTGGTACCCCTCATTTAATGAAAGAAAAACCCACAATGGTCACAGAAATGACTTGAATCTGACAAAAGTAATAATATATAAAAATTCTATGAAAATGAACAAATGAAAGTCAGACATTGCTTTTCAACCATGCTTCAACAGAATTTTTTTTAAAAAAGAAAACTCATTTGTTCATTTTCATAGAATTTTTATATATTATTACTTTTGTCAAATTCAAGTTATTTCTGTGACCATTGTGGGTTTTTCTTTCATTAAACGAGGGGTACCAACAATTTTGTTCACATGTGTATATAGGAAATACTTATACTTCTACAACAAAAAAAGCTAGGTGGCTGACATATATGTCACTAGTCAGGCACATAGGTCAAAGTTTCAAGCAGCCATAAGATGGCTGCATTCTAATGTGCTATGTCCACAAGACCCGGAACCATACTAGAGTGCAAAAAATAACTTTGAACACTGTAATTAATTTAACTGGACTTTGAGGGGTGCATGTTTATTATCACTGTCTTGTGAAATCTGACAAAGTGAGATTTTCACACTTTGCAGATTTTTTACAAACAGATCTGCCTAAAAGCGGTACACCAACAAAAGAAACATATGTGATCACGACTATATGTAAAATTTCATCATTTTATTTAGAGATGTATTGGAGCAATAGATAATGGTTGAAACAGTGCATGTACAGTTGAAATTATTATTATTATTATTATTATTGTTTATTTATATAGCCCCATTCATTCCATGGTGCTTTACATTTGAGGGTTTACATACATTACACAAAATATACAAAACAAATACAATACTAACAGTGATCACTGGCACAGTGGCCCTTCCCGCAAGGGCTTACAATCTATTATCTTATCAATTTTACTATAATGTTGTTGTCCAGTTCTATCGTAAGTTGTCAGTACATGCTAGGAAATGTTCTGAAATACAGAGACTGACTTTATTGTTTCATAGTTACAGTTCACCAGTGGCTATAGATTCTACAATATCCTGGGACTAATGTATACTTACCAGTCTAAACCTACACTATTATATATGGCTCCATGGAAACAAAGCTCTGTAGTTCCATTAAATATTTTCCGCTGCTGCTGGGAGAAAGCAATATTTGTACTGGGTTAATGTTATTGAAAAAAGTCCAGCTGTTTACATGGTTCACCCAATAAATCAGTGACTGGCTCCAGAACGAGCCATAAGGCACATTCACACATAAAATTTTAGATCAAATGCCTAGAGGAGTTATCCAAGAGTTAATTCTACTTCTGCTAGCAGCAAGAAATCCCCCAAACTACTCACTAGTTAAATCAATTCACTGCCAATCTCTAGTAATGCCCATTCGACCTTCAATCTGCAACCAATCACTGCTCTCAGTAGTGATGCCAGTAAGAAGTGTCACCTTAATGGTTAGTTCGGCAGCATTGTGGCGCAGTGGTTAATATTGTTGCCTTGCAGTGCTGAGATCCTCATTTCAAGCTTGACCAAGGATAACATCTACTTGGAGTACGTATGTTCTCATGCATTTCCTCTAGGTACTGTGAATTACTCCTAACTTCCACACTTCCATTACTCCTAACTAAAGGGTACATTGACTTCCTATGAAATTGACACTAGTTAGCAACACTGGCAGCCACTGATTTTCCGCTCCATATCTCTCCCTACGTTTTGAGTCATTTGTGTGTGACAAAGTGCTTTACATATAATTGTTTTCATTGTTGAGGCCAGTAATTGGCTGCAGCAGTCACATGACAATATGGCACTCCATTGCTTTAAGTCAGCATTAGAGATGGGCAAACTGACTCATACTGAGTTGGGTTTAACCTGAATATTCCAAGTTTTTCGGTTTTATCCAAAACCAAATAAATGCAGATTTGTCTTGTGCAAACTAAAATGGCCACTGCATTATGCTCTGAGGTCTCTTCATACCCAGGGTATAATAGGTAGAGGCCCAGGGGAGGTGAACAAAGTAAAAAAAACATTCATACTCACCTTTCCTCAAGGCATCCAGCGCTCTCCTGGTGACATCATGCACCCAGGGTTACCACTGAAGGCTGGGATTGGCCCACCATTGGAAGGTGAGTATGAATGTTTTTTTTTTTTTGTTTTTTTTACACCTTCCCTTAGTCTTCACTTATTATACTCTGGGGTTTGAAGAGACCCCACAGGATAATAATTTCACTTTCATTTTGACATAACTTCACCATGTTTGCCTTAGAGAGCTAGAAATTAGATAGGTTCCTATGAGCTCTGACAGTGTTATACACCATGTTTTAAGCTAATTTAAGGTGTGGTTCATACCGAACTCGTTCAACCCAAAAGTAATCTTGGACCCAAGCCACACAAACCTGAAACTAAACAAATCCTGAGCGGTTTGCCTAGCTACAGTGGCTACGGAAAGTATTCAGACCCCTTAAAATTTTTCACTCTTTGTTTCATTGCAGCCATTTGCTAAAAGCAAAAAAGTTCATTTTATATCTCATTAATGTACACTCAGCACCCCATCTTGACAGAAAAAAAAAACAGAAATGTAGATATTTTTGCAAATTTATTAAAAAAGAAAAACTGAAATATCACATGGTCATAAGTATTCAGACCCTTTGCTGTGACACTCATATTTAACTCACATGTTGTCCATTTCCTTCTGATCCTCCTTGAGATGGTTCTACTCCTTCATTGGAGTCCAGCTGTATTTAATTAAACTGATTGGACTTGATTAGGAAAGGTACACACCTGTCTATATAAGAACTCACATCTCACAGTGCATGTCAGAGCAAATGAGAATCATGAGGTCAAAGGAACTGCCCAAGGAGCTCAGACACAGATTTGTGGCAAGGCACAGATCTGCCCAAGGTTACAAAAGAATTTCTGCAGCACTCAAGGTTCCTAAGAGCACAGTGGCCTCCATAATCTTTAAATGGAAGAAGTTTGGGACGACCAGAACTTTTCCTAGGCCTGGCCATCCAGCCAAACTGAGCAATCGTGGGAGAAGAGCCTTGGTGAAAGAGGTAAAGAAGAACCCAAAGATCACTGTGGCGAAGCTGCAGAGATGCAGTAGGGAGATGGGAGAAAGTTCCACAAAATCAACTATCGCTGCATCCCTCCACCAGTCGGGGCGTTATGGCAGAGTGGCCCGAAGGAAGCCTCTCCTCAGTGCAAGACATATGAAAGCCCGCATAGAGTTTGCCAAAAAACACATGAAGGACTCCCAGACTATGAAAAATAAGATTCTCTGGTCTGATGAGACGAAGATTGAACTTTTTGGTGTTAATTCTAAGCGGTATGTGTGGAGAAAACCAGGCACTGCTCATCACCTGCCCAATACAATCCCTTCAGTGAAACATGGTGGTAGCAGCATCATGCTATGGGGGTGTTTTTCAGCTGCAGGGACAGGACGACTGCTTGCAATTGAAGGAAAGATGAATGCGGCCAAGTACAGAGATATCCTGGAAGAAAACCTCTTCCAGAGTGCTCTGGACCTCAGACTGGGCCGAAGGTTCACCCTCCAACAAGACAATGACCCTAAGCACATAGCCAAAATAACAAAGGAGTGGCTTCGGAACAACTCTGTGACCATTTTTGACTGACCCAGCCAGAGCCCTGACCTCAACCCAATTGAGCATCTCTGGAGAGACCTGAAAATGGCTGTCCACCAACGTTCGCCATCCAACCTGACGGAACTGGAGAGGATCTGCAAGGAAGAATGGCAGAGGATCCCCAAATCCAGATGTGAAAAACTTGTTGTATCATTCCCAAGAAGACTCATGGCTGTACTAGCTCAAAAGGGGGCTTCTACTCAATACTGAGCAAAGGGTCTGAATACTTATGACCATGTGATATTTCAGTTGTTTTTTTTTTTTTTATAAATTTGCAAAAATATCTACATTTCTGTTTTTTTCTGTCAAGATGGGGTGCTGAGTGTACATTAATGAGAAATAAAATGAACTCTTTTGCTTTTAGCAAATGGCTGCAATGAAACAGAGTGAAAAATTTAAAGGGGTCTGAATACTTTCCGTACCCACTGTATAGTCAGTAGAGGTGAACCAAAGACCAGAGTGGCAGAGGCTTTGAATATGTTTTTTTTTTTTTTAATTACTATTGTATCACATTTGCTGCTGCTACTGTAGTTCTTTTTTCTAACACAAGTTTCACACTGATGACTTATCCTCAGATAAGGTCATCAGTATCTGATCTGTGGGGATCTGACACCTAGTACTGCAATGGAGCAGTAGCAGTCTATTCAAGAGTTGAAGTTTTCAGCTGCTTGGAAGCAAAACGGATGAAAAAAATGTCCATTTCTCATGGTTGTTTTGTACTATACTTGTGTGAATGCAGGCTAGGGCGTGGATTGGAGTAATTCTGTCTTAAAATGTCCTACAGCTTAGACTGTTGATAATATATAAAAGTCTGTCATGAAAGAATGCAGGATCCCCTTAGTGTAGGGGCTCAGTAATAACACTGCATGTTAAATATATTCATTAAATAAACCTTAGCTTTATTAAAGAAACACAGAAGAGTAAAAATAGATTAGAAAGTCATGGACGTGAATTACCTTCCTCCCAGACTTCCTGCAACAGTTATCACAGTTTTACAGAAGTCCACATTTTACTTACTGAGCACTTTGCTTGCTGCTGATACGAGGTCATAAGTTTTGGAGTCATCATAAATTATTCTCACCAAGAACTGTCCCTCTTCATCCAGCTGAGCTTCTCTTCTAGAAATGCAATGGAGAGCTATGATGCAGCAAATAAACTGATTGTTTTGCATCTCTAACAATAATGTTACAATGTTTCACCATTATTGGTATTAATAAAGTTGTTTGAGATCGTGTCAATAAAATCTCAATAACATACGATAACAGTAAATATATTACCTCCTTTGTTTTCATACCTGAACTTGCTGTCAGTCCCCATCAGCCCTGTGTATACCCTAGAACAGTTGGTCAAGTGGAGTAGAGGGGTCAATGTCACTAACTAGTGTGAGGGAGACATTAAGGAGCATTATGCACTGTGGGGGCACTAACGTGGCATAATACCATGCAGGGGGCTTTAAAGAGTATTATACTGGGTGGCGGCAATAACATGGGATTATATATTGTGTCAGAAGCACTAACGTGATTATACTGAGTAGGGGGCACAAAAGTGGCATTGTGCTGTGTGGGGGAACTAACATGACACATATGCGTTGTGGGGGCAGTAATGTTGCATTATACTGGATGGGGAGCACTAAGATGCATTACATTTTGTGGGGGCAATAACGTGGCATTATACTGTGATGGTGCACTAATGTGGCATTATACTGTTCCTGGGAATTGTAGTTTTACAAAAGTTGCTGATTCCTGCCCACCTAGACATTGATATCATTGTGTTTACAGTGACATAATGTCTTTTGGTCATGTTATGTTTTGCTATTAAATGGGTTACGAGATTAGAAAACATCTTTATTTCTCAAAATAGAGCCACTTTTGTCCATGGGCTCTGTTAGGTATTGTTGCTTTGTCCATTTCTGGTGGTGGAAAAATATTTTTCTTCTTGTACACTACTAATTACAACCTGTTCTTACATTCCCTAATAGCTCAGTGTGTCATTAGGTTGACTCCCAAGTGAAAGGTCACTGGTTCAAATCGAGGATCAGTCATGAAGAGAAAAGAGAAACAGCATCATCCAGATAGTGGTCTCTCAGCTAAGAAAATTGCCACTCTGCTTCATGTGAGTGCCCTGACAGTTGTAATAATACGAAATGAAGTTTGTCCGTCCATTCAAAAGCCAAGAGGTGGACGTCCATGCAAAATATTAGAGTCAACAAGTTGGCTCATCACAAGGTCTATCAGTTGTGGTGCAACAAACACAGCAGTGGAAGTGGCTCATATGCTTCATAATAGTGAGATCGCAGACATCCATACAAGCACCGTGTGATGCTCGTTACATAAGTCTGGAATAATTGCCCAAAAAAGGTGAAGAAGCCTTGGCTTCAGTATCATCATAAGGAGCATCGGCTCGAGTTTGCAAAAAAAGTGCAAAAAGTGGACAGTAGAAGATTGATAACGGGTGATTTGGAGCTATGAGACAAAAGTCAATAGACTGGGCACTGATGGGTGCAAATGGAAGAAACATGGGAAAAGGGGGCTAACGTATCGAGAAATTGAAGGAACTGTCAAGTTTGGTGGAGGAAGCCTGATGATATTGGGTTGTTTCACAGCCAAAGGCATTAGATACTTGACCAGGATCGATGGTGGTATCAATGCTGAGCTGTACGTGAGTATCCTACAAGACGAGATACTTCGTACACTTGAGTACAATGGGTATGAAAAGGACAGCATAGTGTTCCAGCAGGGCAACAAACCGAAGCATACCTTGATATTAGCGAAGAAATGCTTCAATGACAATGAAGTAGATGTGCAGAATTGGCCCACACAGTCCCTAGACCTCAACCCAATCGAACACTTGTGGATAGAGTTGTAGAAAAAGCTGTATTCATACCCAAGTGAGTTGGCCAGTATGCAACAACATTGGGAACGTGTAGAAGAGACCTGGGATCAGATTTAATTTGAGACATGCTTGAATCTGATTGAGAGCATGTCCGGTTTCAGGCAGTGTTGAAAGCCAAAGGTGGATTTACAAAATAATAAAATTCAGATTTTTAGGAGCAAAAGAGTAACAATGCAGTTACATGACAAGAATCTGCATAACTAATCATATGCTAAATAGTTGTAAGTTAAATTTATGTATGTGATAGCCAAGATAATTGTCTATAAAATGATGATAGTCTCACGTTCGAAGCTGTAGTGGATGGTGAGATATGGAGCCTGAAAGTCAAAAGTTCAAAACATTGTTACCCTTTTGCTCGTCAGTGTATTGTTTGTATCTTTATTAGGGGCTGTTCATACAGCGGAAATTTTCTTAGCTGAAAATTCAGCTTCAGGAATTGTTCCTATATGAGAAATTTAGCTTCAGGAATTTGAAGCAGATTTTTCAAATTCTGCGTCAAATTCTGCACCTGCCAGTCATTATTTTCTGGCTTCCATTCACTTCAATGAGAGTTTTCAAGTGGAATCTGCCTGAAAATGAAGAGTTCTGCTAGCACGTCTTTAAATGGTATTGAATTTGTTTTATAAGAAATTGGAATATTAAACCAAATTGTAGATAAGGTAATGTTAGGGACAATGGGGATAATGTTTGGGATAATGTTGTTCTGTTTTAGTATTGAGTTCAATGTGAAAATAGTGTTCTGTAAACTGCTAAACTCCCTCTAAAGGTGGATGCAGGTACTCAGCAGATTATGGTTTAGATCTATGTTTATACAGGGGATTTAAAGCTTTAAAATGCTATAGACACATAACTTTAGACCTTACTTTACATAATGTCCCAAGTTTCCATTTACTATACTTACAGTATATGTCATTTTTGCTTTTGATCTGTTTGTTACTATATGTCTCACTTGTGCCTTCCTCTTGCACAGTTCAGGTTTTCAGACTATATATGGCTTGCCACATTAGTAAAACCAAGCACATTTTTCTAGCATGATTCAACTTCTATAAATCAAAGCAGAACACTAAGTTAATTATTTTTTTAGAATTTTGTGAATGTATCACAAATATGTTTTTCCATCTGCATAATAACTAAATGTGGTGTCCTGCTTTAAGTAAAGCTTTCAGACCCCTAAAAAACCCCATTCTGGATAAAAATAACAACATACTGATTTGTGAATTTCATGGTCACTCAAGGGCTGTAGAGGGTGGATTTGAGTTTTTTCCAGTGAATATCAATTTTGCTTCTGGTAGCTATGATAGCATTGGCTATCACTATTATATTAGCATGAGGAATGGCATCCAGGTCCATTGAGAGAAGGTCTCTGAATGGTATTAACACATAGGAACCTGGGAAATACTATGAATAAATCAATCTATTCTAAATTTCCTCAGACGAAAAAAAGAAGCTTCAGGTATATGTGGCAGCTTATAGGGATGAAGCATCATGCATAATTTTGGAAAGTGAGTGCAATATGTCTAAGGTTGGAAATTGTAAATTACAAATTGCGTGTCTAATTTGTAGGTATTTGTAAAATTCCCTATATGGGATATTGAATTTTTCCCTTAGTGAGGCAAATGACATGAGCTCAGATTGATCATAAAGATATGCCACTTTGTTTCTAGACTTTCAAATTTATGTTCTGAATAAGCATATTCAAAGTACTTCATGAAACATGGGAAAGTGAATAATTTAATAAAGGCCTTTTGCTTGTGAGTAACATCGATACATTCATAATAGGTTTCATTTATAAAGAAAATGATATTGGATGTCCTTTTTTTGAAAAAGGCATCCACATATATTTAGAAGGAGAGAAAATTAATGTTAAAGGGGTATTCCCATCTCAACTGCTACCTTATGTAAATTCAAGAGTTTTCCTAGTTACATTGCTTTAGCAATGCTGCTTAATTTGTCTGCTATGTGAAATTATTCCTCCCATTATTTACACAATTTTGTCAAGGATCCTGGCCTGTTATCTGATCTCAGGTCAATTGAAGTGACCAGTGCAGAGAGTGAGAGCACTGAGTCACTTCATCCGACCTGAGATCAGATAACAGGCTGCGGGAATAACAGGCAGGGAGTTTTGAGATCATACTGGAGGGTTGAGTTTTCAGATCATACTTGCTTTCAGAGCCTTTATCTCCTGATCTTATCAGGTCAGCTAATTGCAGTTGCTATTGGCTGGGACAGTGTCTGTTATCTCTATATGTAAACTCAAAGATAACATTGAGTTTACTGCAAGTCCATTGTCAGTCCTGGCAGCATGTATTTTTTTTTCTGTACAAGCCTGTGTAATGTAATATACATTTACTGTGAATATTATTTGATCTGCATTATTATAGATTTCTTGTATTGATAATAAATAATTTCTCTGGTAAAATCAATGTCTAACTCTACTGAGGCACTTCATAATGTCCTGTCCATCAAACAATCAAAGCCACGCACAAGCTTGTTGAAGAACACAGGAAGTGAGAAGAAGAGAGCGCAGGCAAAGTGCTGAGAGTGGAAGATGGGAAAACCCCTTTAAGTAAGTGGCTTTCTATTTAAACCTAGTATATCGAAAGTTCATTCCAAATGGGCCATTTTGTCTAAGGTGAAAGCTCTGTCCTATTGAACTAAGGATGGGCATCTGAATCTATCTCTTGAGATAGACTTCATTTTTAATAGGAAGCTTCAACACTGTCCTGGATCTGTTACATGATGAACACTTGCGGTAACAAGACTTAAAATGGAGTCAGGTTCCCTTTATGTGTTCACTATTTTGATAGGAAAAATAACACTACATGAAGAGCTTGTAGCTCTTTATCTTTAAAGAAAGAGCACCTCCAACACAGATGTAAGCAGAATGAAGAGAGCCATACAACCTCCTAGGTGAACTAAATGAGGTAAACAATTTCTGTCTGCTTGACTGAATTACTAGCAATAGTGAATTTAGAACTGCCAACCACTTGGCCTCAAAATATGTAACTAAGACTAAAGAAAAAAATAAAAAATAAAACCAGAAAAACTAAAAAAAAAAAAATACAAAAACTAAGCGTTTAAAGACCATTGACATCAGTGTCTCCTGTATTCTGTATATCACAGATACATGCATTAGACTTAAGGTTTGATTGATAAAAAGCTTTCTGTAGACCAATGCTCAACTTTTCCAATATATACATACTATTATTATTTTCCAATAGCAATAAAAACTGTATAGAGGAAGTGTGTTATTATGTTTAACCAAGGATCAGCAGCACCCACACAAAGGCATTCATAGCCGGGAAACATTTTCATTTCTTTGTTTTTCTAAGCAAATTAAGTAGGCAGTCATTTCAATATTTTCCATTGTCCTTTGTATTTCTATGTCTAATTATTAGAGAAATAATCTCAAATATAAGGAGTGATTAAAGCAATCTATTGTCAACACACAGTGTGCTCAGGAAGAGGAACTGATAGCTACAAGGAAACATGGCCATGCTGGGGGAATATATTTATAGGATACATTACTACCATCACAACTGGTTTTAAGACAAATCAATAGAAAAAAAAACAAATTTAATTTTTTTTTACCTACATAAATCCAAAAATGCATTTTGGGATTCTTTGTAAATATATAGGCATATATATAAGTAAATTGAATATAAATTTGGTATATGGAACTGAATGTACAACACTGCCTTATATGGGTTTAAGAAAAGAGTCAAATACTAGTCCTCCTGTACAATGTAAATGTTCTGCCTATTTATTTGTCCTTTTAGCAGTTTGGTAATGCTTTGTGCATATTTCTGACATACCTGTTCGATTTTCTCTGTCATAATTCTAAAGGGAACTAGGTTTTGTTACCTAAGATATCCAATTTGATATCTTTAAAGCCACCAGTGTTGAGTCGAAGATTCATCTCTGGCAACCCCCAGCACATATATATTGCGCTGTTAAAGCTATGAGCAGTATGCTGCGCCTTCAATAAGCCCCGCCCTATTCTCTGTCTGCTATATAATTCTAATTTAATTGTATTATACCCGCCTACAGTTAATTCAACCGTTTTATTTCTATTTTAGTCTAGTATAGTTTAGTTTCCATAATACAAACTAACTTTGTATTGCTTCCTTATTGTATCATAGTTTTTTATTTCTAATGTAAATTTCAAATAAAAATGATTTAAAAAAATATATTATACCCTTTTATGTCAATCTTCTGTATTAAAAATGTATTATTTGGAAATGGAATTGTAATGCTAGTGAGAGTCTAGAAGTTGCCTAGAAATAAGATTGACAGCACTTATGCAGTAAATAACAACATCATACAGACCCTAGACAGCGCATAGCGTGATTACATTGTCAGTAGGCAGTCAGTTCTAATTTTCTACAGTTCATTGCTTGTGAGCTGGTCTTCACTGCTCTAAGTGCCTTGTGCGGGCTGCTACCACTAGCCGGCATATTATGGAAAAAAAGTCAAAGACAATAAATCACAAAGAAGTCACCCTAAAATATGACTTCTAATATGCCTAACTTTGAAAACCTGTCAAACAGGAAAAGAGGTAGCTCCCCACTGCTATCTTATAATAAACTCAAGGTCAAATGCCATATAGGACTAATCCATAGGAAACCCAATCATCCACTGTGTACACAAGATAGCCTGGTGAGAAAACAATATAATACAGACACAAACATCGATTACCACATGTGGTATTGTAACCATCCACACTTTATATTAAATTTCCTATCAGAAAGAGCTCATCAGAGGCAAAGAGATAGACAAAAATGTAAACATCGACACCAGATAAATACAGACAAAAGCAAAAATATCCACAATAATAAAGTATAAAAACTAGGTATATAGTACTGATCGGAAAAAATGTGGAAAAGTAAGAATGCTGTAGTTTATTTTTGTCAATTAACAAAATTAAGTGAATGAACAAAAGAGAAATCTAAATCACACCAATATTTGGAGGAGTCCTGGAAGTGATGATATGGCCACCACAGAGCCCTGATCTCATCATCATCCATTCTGTCTGAGATTACATGAATAGGCAGAAGGATTTGAGCAAGTCTACATCCACAGAAGATCTGTTCTTAGTTCTCCAAGATGTCAGAAATAACATCCCTGCCAAGTTCCTTCAAAAACTATCTGTAAGCATACCTAGAAGAACTGATTCACTTAATTTTGTAAATTGATAAAAATAAATGATCACTTCTATTTTTGAAAGCATTTTTACTTTGCAGCATTTTTCCAATACATGTCTAAAACTTTTACACAGCACTGTACATACCAATGAATATTGCTGCGAGCCGAGCAGCAATATTCACCTGAACTATCCTTAATGATATGGTGGAGGCTATGATGGTAGACTGTCAAGGAGATAGTGCCTTCTACGGCTCCATTTACACAGTGCATGATGAGACTAGAAAGTGGAGTAGCATAATCATTCAATCAGTTATTTCCTCCAGAAAGTGTTGTTTCCCCTTTATTGTAGACCAGGCCAAGCTTCATACTTTTAGCAGTTGCTGTGTCTCGGTGGCCTGTCCTAAGGATCTGACTGTGAAAAACATTTTGGGGATTATTCATAACATTTGATAACCTATTTCAATAAGTGGTGGTTTAGTGATCTGAAAAAAATAAAGGTACAGAACATACTGAAAAAATATATATGCAAATAGGAAGTTATGCAATGCCACTTCCAAGTAAAGATGGAGATAAAGCTTTCCTTTTAAGGAAACAGCATGGGAAGTATAGATCACAATAACAATCAATGTACAGGATAACTTTTCCACTTTAGCCAAAGGAGAAAGAACTTTTACACTTCCATTGAATGTCATATAAGGTTTAATGAAGTGGCTCACACTAGGTGAGAATCTCAAGTGCTTTGCATTAACATTCTTTGTGCAGACAAGACTGTTGCGCACAATCTTATCTCCATAAACCATAGTGTAATAAACCAGACCACCTAAATTGAAACAAAGCAACTATACATCTTTCTGCAGTGATGTCATCTGTAAGCACTTCATATATCAATTATTGGAATCTTGGCCAGGGCTCGGTTTACATTGTTCACTTTAACACTCTACAATACAGTCCCATTTTCTCATCACCTAAAACTAGATGCATAGGTTTACCAAAAATCCTGACAAACATTTCTTTGAAAAGAGTTTACGCTTTAAGATGTACAGTCATCAGAAAAACAAATTATGCATAAGGACATAAAAAAATCCTGGAATATAGAAGGTCTTAAAATTAGGTGAATATAACGTCAGATAAACAACAGTACATGACAAAATACACCATGTCTATTAGGCCAGCATACAGAAGCAGTGTGTTAAAAAGTAAGTACATCCAAATTTCCACACAAGCAGAAGTCCATCATTCAAGACTGTTGACAATATTCCCAGGAGTGGATGTCCCAGCAAATTCACCCAAAGTGCAGACTATGCAATGCTCAGAGAGAGTGCAAAAAAAAACCAAGAGCTACAACTAAGACTCTACAGGCCTTATTTGGCATGCTAAATGTCCAAGTTCATCCAGTACAATTAGAAAAAGAGTGAACAAGTATAACTTTCTTGGAAGGGTTACCTGGAGAAAGCCTCTTCTTCTAAAAAGAACATGGCAGCACAGCTAACATTTGCAAAGTTGCATCTGAATAAACCACAAACCTTCCGAAACAATGTCCTTTGCATAGATGAGTCCAAATTTGCAATCTATGGTCATAATGCACAGTGCCATATTTGTCACAAACCAAGCACAGCATATCAGCAAAAACACCCCATGCAAAATGTCAAGCAAGGTGGTGGAAGAGTAATGATTTGGGCTTGTTATATAGTCACAGTATCTGAGCACCTTGCAGCCATTGAGGTGACCATGAAACCCTCTGTAAACCAAAGTATTATTTGTCAAATGCCAAATTTGAGGCCATCTATCCAAAAGCTAAAGTTTAACTGAAACTGTGCCATGCAACAGGACAATGATCCCATGCGCACCAACAAATCTATGATAGAATGGCTCTTCAAGGTGTTGTAATGACCCAAACTCCACACACACCTGAACCCCATTAAAATGCTTTGCCGGGCCTGTAAAAGAACTGTCCATAAAAGAATGCCCACAAACCTCAAGGATCTGAAGTAATGTTGCAGAAAAGAGTGGACCAAAATTCCTCCAGAACAATGTGAAAAACTAATAATGTAAGATAGAAACCCGTAATATAGAAACCCATGACTTCAAGCTATTGCTGCTAAAAGTGTTTCTACAAGATATGGATTAATGGGATGTACTTGGTTTTTCACATACATTTTTTTGCATTTTGTCTTCATTTTTGTTAGATAATAAAATGGTGGAATCAACTGTGTGTTGTTGTGCATCTGAAGTTGTACTTACCTAATTTTAAGGCCTTCTAAGCACTAGATGTTCTTTTTAATTATGCCCTAATATGTAAATTTACAGAATCCATAAAGGGGATACTTTGTTTTTCTCATGACAGTATATATGATAAACAAAAAGACATAAAACCCCATTATCCAAATATAATATAGCCTCTATTGAAATATACAGAAGACCTTGACAGGCAACATGATTACATGTATTATACTATTATATACTATAATACTAGTATTATACTTCAGAGCTGCATTCACAATTCTGATATTAAAACAGTCAAGTTATTGATGAAACATAAGTCTGATTAATGTGCAGGGCCTTGCTTAAAAAATGTTTCTGAATAGAAATCACTGCAAGAAACAATGAACTACAGTTTTAAGCAAGGCAAAGAGATTTCAACTTGCAGGCCCATGGAACCGTGAATGTAGTTCTTCTTGGGCATAATAGAGGATGTATCTGAGGTTCAATATAAATAAGTAATATAATGTATACAATTTTTCATGTTGATTAATTTAACATTCTTAACTTAATTCTGTGATCAGAGATGAACAAACATTATATTAAAAGAAGTTCTGTTTTCCTTCATTGCTGTGGGAAACCACTGATAACATATCATGGCATGGTACCAACTGATAACATTAGCTCAGCTACATTAACAAATCATGTGCACAAAGTATGTGAAACAAAAAATCCAAAAAATAATATGGCAAATATATGGAATGAAGCTCCAGACACCAACTTACTTGATATCTTCCCATACTTCTTCTCCATAGTTCCTTATCACCAACAGCTCCAAGGCATGGTTGACAAATCCATACTATTAATAAATAAAACAAGAAAACTTAAAATTATAAATAGGCAAATAAAGAGTTAAACAATTAATAGCAGGAAGTACATCCAATACTAAGCCTCAATTCATAAAACGGAGCTACAGTGTACTGTATGAGTACAATTTCAATGTAGGGACACTTATAAAGTGCCATCAGCTGAATACAGGCAATAGGTTAGATTCTGTTCACATCAGCATTATAAAAGCAGTTACAACATTCTTCCACCCTAAGGTTAGGACTGTCCCACAGGTGAATCCCACAGTGGGCCACGGAGTTATGTGACCCCCCCAGCTCACCCTAGCATAGACACTCCTTGTACTTCATACAGATACTCATCGTTCAGCATCTCAGCCAGGTTATGTGTCAGTATAAAAAACCTGATATATTATTTAGGAAACTACTCCGTTTATTTTTATATACTATAGACTATATACCCTTCCTCCCTGGCCCCATCTTCTCATTCACACTAAAGAAGCCCCAATCACCTTGCAGCGTCTTTCTTATACCTGAGGTCTTCTGCTGTGTGATCAGATATCTCTGGCTCATGAAGCCTGCAAGAACCTAATTCAAGGTAAGAGCCAGGCAGAAGACTACTGACAGGACCCCAGGACAGAAGCAACCAGGCAAGGGTGACATTTTAGGAATCTGAGAATGAGTGTCAGGTAATATTTGCATGTAGGTGTATAGTGAACCCCCAGAATGAATGTCACTGGTGGGCCCTATGCAACTAAATTCAACACTGGATGGATCTAATGCACAATGGGCATCAATAATTGCTTTGCTTAGCAGGCCTCTCAACTTTTAGAGCAAGGAATAATATCCGTCCATTTGCTACGTGATTTTAGAATTAAATGCCAAGAAGTAAGTACTTTGATGGTCTTCAGTCAGATGATCATCACTGGACCTGAAATTCTGACCCCTGCAAATTTGATAATTATGGTCTATAGCAGGGGTAGGCAACCTTTTTTGTTCGGCATGCCGATTTTAATTAAAAAATCAAAGATGAAGTACTCAGAGTGCCGGTCAATAATTGTAAGTCTGACGACCCCTAAACTAAAGTCATATACCACAAACCATAACACAGAAGTGCGGCCACAAGATGCTTTAGGACGCATGTGTTTACTGCTATCTCCTGGGACTCTACTGTACTTTCAGATTAGAAGCAATGAAAGTCCATGTACATCCCGCAATTATCGGTAAATGTAAGTGTCGAGGAGCACCGTATGGTGGCATCCTTATGGTCAATACACACTATGTATCTGGATGCAGATATAGTCTTAGGCCACTGGAACTTTTACTTCAATGTAAAACTGCGTTCACATGGTGCATTTTTGCACAAAAAAAAAAATGCCTGTGTTTTCTGTGCAAAAACACATCCTTTCAGAAAACACACCATTATACAGAATAATGTCCCATAGCAGCCCCTGCACAAAGTATTATATCCCATAACAGCCTCTGCACATAGTATTATGTCACATAGTGGCCCCTTCACACGGTATTATGTCATATAGTGCCCCAGCACACGGTATTATGTCACATAGTGGCCCCAGCACACGGTATTATGTCACATAGTGACCCCTGCACACCGTATTATGTCACATAGTGGCCCTAGAACACGGTATTAGGTCCCATAGCGGTCCCTGCACACGGTATTAGGTCCCAAAGCGGTCCCTGCACATGGTATTAGGTCCCATAGCGGTCCCTGCACACGGTATTAGGTCCCATAGCGTCCCCGCACACGGTATTAGGTTCCATAGAGGTCCCTGCACAAGGTATTATGTCCCATAGCGGTCCCTGCACACGGTATTATGTTCCATAGTTCTCTTCAGACCCCCGAGTATAATAAGCGGAGACTTAGGAGAAGTGATGAAACATAAAAAACAATGATACTCACCTTTTTCTGCGCTCCGCTGCCGCTCTGTTCTCTTCGGCGCTTCTGTCTGACGTCAGCGACCGCTGATTGGGTCTCTGGGGTCACGTCGCATCATTATGCATAATGACGCCGGACGTGACCCCTGAGGCCCTGTCAGCTGTCAGAAGCGCCTGCAGATCGCACAGCCGCTGCATAGCGCAGGGAGCAAGGTGAGTATCATTGTTTTTTATGTTTCATCACTTCTCCTAAATCTCCGCTTATTATACTCGGGGGTCTGAAGAGACCCCACAGTATAATAATAGCAGTTTCGTTTCGGCCATGTTTGGTCCGATCTAAGCTGCTGGGTGAGGATTCCGCTGCCGTGCCAGGGAGATAAGCCTAGCGTGCCAGTCTTGGTACGCGTGCCGGGGGTTGCCGACCCCTGGTCTATACCAAGTATACAGGGAGGGCCAAAAGTATGGATACACCCAGATAAAATGGAAGTGGTTGCTGATGTCACCTTACCGTTTGTGGCATATTAGTACATGGGAGGGGGGAAACATTTGAGGCCGGGTGACGCCCATGGCGGCCATCTGCAAAGCTGCCATTTTGGATTCAACTTAACTTTTTTCAATGGGAAGGGGGTCATGTGACACATCAAACACATGGAGAATTGCACAAGAAAAACAATGGTGTGCTCATTTTTAACATAGCTTTATTCATTATCGAGTTATTGACACGTTTCTTATTGTTACAGTCATTGAAATGTCGCTGAGGTTAACCGACGAGGAGCGGACAGACATTGTGTTGATGTCTGGTGAATGCAGTACCCGGGTCATTGCAGCAGAGTTCAATGCAAGAAACCCTACGAGACCACCCATCTCCCATGCCACAGTTAGCAAACTGCTCGCCAAATTTCATGCAACTGGTTCGGTGTTGGATAAGCCCAAATCTGGACGTATGAAAACTGTCACCAATGACGAAACATCAGTGGCTGTCCTGGCAGCATTTACCAAGAGCCCACAGCGTAGCACACAACATTTTTACCTGGAGTGTGGCATCAGTCAAAAGTCCATTCGACGGATACTGGCTACACACAGATGGCACCTTTACAAGATCCAGCTGCTACAACATCTCACCGAGGATGCCTCATAGAGGGATGCTGGTAGTTTACCGTCCCAAATTCATCTGATAATTTCCTTTAAGGTTGTTTATTAAAAATCCTTTGTGTCCAGAACATTAAAAGTACTAAGCATTAAAGGTAGAACCAAAGAGCTGTAATTCATGAGCAGGTATTGGATCAGTTGCTTTCTGTAAACTAAATCAGTTGCTTTCTGTAAACAGTAGGTTATCCTTTATCCACAATATCAGATACATGATTGCACTATCCTTGTTGGTTGTTACCCAAGTTAAAACTGGTAGACTGTTTTTGTATATAACTGGTCATACACTTTCAATAGCAATATGCCTCCTGACTTTTCCAAATGCATGCACACTTGGCTCCCCAGAGAGAGCATATGTTCTCAATGCTAAGGTTAAAAAAGAAGCTAATCCTGTCAGTGCATGACATTCACATTCCAGTTTACACCATATTACTACATATAGCTATCATCCATCAGTTCCTCTTTGTGATCCTGAACAAATCCTTGTAGTGATGGCTGATAGAGTGACCATTAGAAATGCACACTGCTTACTATCTCTACTATCTCTTATATCCTGCTCTATGTGTTCCTCTGAATCCCTATAACTTTCTGGCTCATTGTCATGTTCAAGGAAATGATTTACTGGAGAATGGGTCTGCAAGCTCATTGCTGTAAGCAAGGAAGCTTCTATTACTAAGCATCATTTTTGTTATTGTACTTCATGTGTTCCCTGACTCCTTGTCACTTTCTGGTCCATCATTATGTCTGGGTAAGGGAGAGGACAGGCCCACAAGCCCCGACAGCACAATTGAGAGGACTCAGAAACAGGATGCATAGTCTCCAAGTTGCTATAAATAAGGACGCAGCCATTACTGAGCATTGCTTCTTTTAGTCTGAGTTCATTGACATAATCTGTGATCTACGCTCACTGACAAAAAATAAGGGACCTAGATAGAAATGTCAGATGTCTGCAAAGCTTGACATGTAGCTATGTCTTAGCCGACATGTACATGAACATGCATGTCACCAGACCGTGATTGAACGACATGGACGGCACATAGATAACATCCCATACATTGTCTGTGACTCCGCGGCCCGGTTCATTGAGGTCAGTGAACACCGTTCATAAAATGGACAGGAATAAGACCTGTCCTGAGTTTTGCTCCTGGCTAATGGCTCCATACATGGGACCATCAAGATATATGGGTCAGTGAAAAACACGTCTAGCACACCAACTATGCACTCAGTCATATGCATGAGGATTTAGTCAGATATGTAAATGATTTCAGGTGTGGTCAGATTAGATATTGGATCTTGCCACAAAGAGACATAAAAGTATTGACCTATAAAAAGCCTTTCAGAGGTTACTTTTGGGTATTGTACCTCTTGGTGAGGTATTGTTGACTGCTAGACATGCCTCTCCAACACACTCTTAGACATTTTCTCCAGTTGACAGACTTTGAGAGGGGAGCACATCATTGGACTGAGAGAAACAGGATAGTCATTTTGATGAATTGCCCACCACCTAGGCAATTCTGACCTAGCTTTTAGGAGGTGTTGGGAGCAGTGGTTATATGAGGATAGATAATTGTGTCATCCTTTGAGAAGCACAAGCAGCTCACAGTTTCCTTGTCCACCATCCAGACACAGGTGATAACTACATTGCACACCTCTGTCCCTATCCAGGCCATTTCAAGGAGCAGACGGAAATTTAGTGTAAATGCCCACTATGTGTTCTGCCATCAGCAGCCAGCCAAAATTGCCTTCATTTGCAGTGGTGTCGTGAATGAGAAACCTGGACTGCTACAGACTGGAACTGTATCATCTTTAGAGAAAAACAGTTGAGTTCTATTATGAAGGCCTTGTGGTGAGCACTTCAATCCTGTCTCAGCTGTGACACATTGCCCCAACGGCTGGTATGATGATCTAGGAAGCCCTTGCATATGACACCCCTAGTAGTGATACAGGGGGCACTTAATAGCTCAGTAATATGTGCGGGACATCCTGCAGCTACATGTGCTGCCTCTCATAGCTGGGCTTCTAACTGGCAATTTTAGCAGCATAATGCTTGCCCATTCCCAGGAATGTTTCAGTTTGCAACACTTCCTCGGCCTGCTAATTGCCAAATTTAAGGTCAATCAAGCCTTTAGGAGTTCAGCTGGAATGCCAGGTTTGGCAACCCACAAGTGTGCAGGATCTACAGGTCCAGCTGCAACATCTGTAGGCAAATGTGCCACAGAATACCATACAGAACTGATATACTTCCTTGCCTAACTGTATTTCTTCTTGTATCCATGCTAGAGGTGGCCTGACAGTGTACTAGAGCCTCCTTTCAATTGTAGTTTTACCCAATAAACTTAACCTTCTGCTCTATTATATATTATATATATATTATATAATTATATTATATTATATATAATATATTATATATATATATTATTCTGCTCTAATATATATATATATATATATATATATATATATATATACAGTGGGGGAAAAAGGTATTTAGTCAGCCACCAATTGTGCAAGTTTTCCCACTTAAAAAGATGAGAGAGAGGCCTGTAATTGTCATCATAGGTAGACCTCAACTATGAGAGACAAAATGAGAAAACAAATCCAGAAAATCACATTGTCTGATTTTTAAAGAATTTATTTGCAAATTATGGCGGAAAATAAGTATTTGGTCAATAACAAAAGTTCATCTCAATACTTTGTTATATATCCTTTGTTGGCAATGTCAGAAGTCAAATGTTTTCTGTAAGTGTTCACAAGGTTGGCACACACTGTTGCTGGTATGTTGGCCCATTCCTCCATGCAGAGCTCCTCTAGAGCAGTGATGTTTTGGGGCTGTCACTGGGCAACACGGACTTTCAACTCCCTCCAAAGGTTTTCTATTTTGTTGAGATCTGGAGACTGGCTAGGCCACTCCAGGACCTTGAAATGCTTCTTACGAAGCCACTCCTTTGTTGCCCTGGCGGTGTGCTTGGGATCATTGTCATGCTGAAAGATCCAGTCACATTTCATCTTCAATACCCTTGCTGATGGAAGGAGGTTTGCACTCAAAATCTCACGATACATGGCCCCATTCATTCTTTCATGTACAAGGATCAGTCGTCCTGGTCCCTTTGCAGAGAAACAGCCCCAAGCATGATGTTGCTACCCCCATGCTTCACAGTAGGTATGGTGTTCTTTGGATGCAACTCAGCATTCACTCTCCTCCAAACACGACAAGTTGTGTTTCTACCAAACAGTTCTACTTTGGTTTCATCTGACCATATGACATTCTCCCAATACTCTTCTGGAACATCCAAATGCTATCTAGAAAACGTCAGACGGGCCCAGATATGTACTGGCTTAAGCAGAGGGACACGTCTGGCACTGCAGGTTCTGAGTCCCTGGTGGCATAGTGTGTTACTGACGGTAGCCTTTGTTACGTTAGTCTCAGCTTTCTGCAGGTCATTCACTAGCTCCCTCCGTGTGGTTGTGGGATTTTTGCTCACTGTTCTTGTGATCATTTTGACCCCACGGGGTGAGATCTTGCGTGGAGCCCCTGATCGAGGGAGATTATCAGTGGTCTTGTATGTCTTCCATTTTCTAATTATTGCTCCCACAGTTGATTTCTTCACACCAAACTGCTTGCATATTGCAGATTCAGTCTTCCCAGCCTGGAGCAGGTCTACAATTTTGTTTCTGGTGTCCTTCCACAGTTCTTTGGTCTTCACCATTAGGGAGTTTGGAGTGTGACTGTTTGAGGTTGTGGACAGGTATCTTTTATACTGATAAGAATGTCAAACAGGTGCCATCACTACAGGTAATGAGTGGAGGACAGAGGAGCCTCTTAAAGAGGAAGTTACAGGTCTGTGAGAGCCAGAAATCTTGCTTGTTTGTAGGTGACCAAATACTTATTTTCCACCATAATTTGCAAATAAATTCTTAAAAAATCAGACAATGTGATTTTCTAGATATGTTTTCTCATTTTGTCTCTCATAGTTGAGGTCTACCTATGATGACAATTACAGGCCTCTCTCATCTTTTTAAGTGGGAGAAATTGCACAATTGGTGGCTGACTAAACACTTTTTTTCCCCATTATATATATATATATATATATATATATATCTTATCATTACATCCACACTTATAAAGTTTCATTCAATTTAACAACTCCTTCTGTGTGCAATTGCCTGGACCAAGCAGGCAATGGGAAAAGTTGCTACACAATAATACTTTCCAAGCCAATGCATGGGCTATCGTGGACACTGCAATGCGAGCCTATGAATTCTATGTAGTTATTTCCTGTGTTGCCTTTGCTTTGTGTACCTGTGCTACTGTATGGATTAAAGGGAAACAATTTTGGTCTTTTTGCGTCTCTTCAGAACTCCTGCTAGAAATCATTTAGCGGTTAATAGTAGATGCTCCAAGTTCAGCAGATAACTAAGGGGTTTCAATAAATCGTCAAAAGGCTTGGCCCAACTGACAGACAGAAGACAGTGACAATGCACAGTACTAAATTTATGATTCTCTTGTAAGCAACTTAGTATTAGAAGAGCAAGCTGTTGGAATATTTATTTAGAAAAAAATTATACTATAGTACAAAATAGGGGGATCATCTGGCAGTAGTGTCAATTACACAACATTTTGCTGTGGTGTCAAACATCATAAAATCCGAAACATATTTTAACATTGTCTCCATAATTCATTACATTTATCACAAAGTATACTGGATGGAAACCTATAAAAACAGTTAGTCACATGTTTGTAGTTATGTTGCACAAAACTGTATGTCATAGCCTCTATTTATGCATAAATCCCTCTTTGATTTTTTTTTTTTTTTGATCCAATAAAGGTATTTTGTCTATATTTCATCTGTCATCTAAAAGATACAAAAGCTTTTTATAACACTGTTTCACAAACAAATACATCAATCTTATTCTGCAAATATTCACTTCAATTATTCGTATATATGTTAGTGTATGTAATACTGTATTTTAACCTAAAAATAAAATCCACAGAGAATAAAGCTTGAGAGACCCTATACCATGAGTGTTGCTATATGTGAAACATTTTCCCTACAAAAGAGAAATGCATAAAATTTTCTCAACAGATAAGTGACCATGTAATTCTTGAGACTACAGTTGACAACCAGCAAATGGTATGTGTAAGTAAAGCACGCTAAACATGTACTACGGCTTGTCACTCGTGAACAAGACGCATTTGAATCCAGTCCAGGGCCTTCTCCAAAATGACAATGCAGCTAACGTACTGACGTAAAGTATCATTACAATGCCCCTCTTATTTACGATATGGTTGCATTACAGCTATTTTCTTCTTGTAGATTTCTTCATTCCGTACATCAGCAGATGCTCTCTTCCATCGCTTTGTTCGTATAATTTGTCGGGAAAACAATTTGAGGGAATGGTGTTATGCAATTTTGAGCATCTACTGATATTGTACATAGCCAAAAACTGTTATTTTACACCGGAAAAATGTTACAACACAACAAACGCAATGAGCTCATGTAGGCATGCAGCTGTAGTGACAGAACAATACATGGTCAGAATGCTGTTAATTGGTATGCAATACGTTCTATTGTAGGAAAACAGGATATGCTTTAACCGATCATGTAGAAGACATCCACCCACACATATTACAGTAAACATGCACAAATTTTATAACTGAGACCTAACACTACGCTGTTGTGATATTCTATGAAGAATAATACAGTTATATAAACACCGCAGCATCTAAACCTGTTAAATGTTAACACAGTCTATAGACAGATAGATAGAAGACATATGGATACAATTGAAAGGATTGTCAATACCTCCATATTATAGACATCATTTACTACTGCATTAAAAAATAAAGCACCTACCATTTTGCCAGTGATTTCCCTTTTCCTTTTAAGAAGAAAATGGTATATAAAGAGTTACTTAGTGACAGGCTCTGCAGCTCTAATGAAGCTTAGTACAGCAGCAGAGCTGAGCAGAAACCAGACCCTGCCCCCTGATGATAAACACACAGCAGCAGCCAATTGGGGCTCAGATGCTCTACTTCTTATTCCCGGTCTCCAGCACTGAACAGAGGATGCCTGGCAGTGCTATGAGCTGTGACAAGGGGAAGGAGGCTTCCTTAGCTCCTCTTGTTGCTCCAACAACAGCTTAGCAATGTCCCTCTGCTGCATTGTGGGGAAGAGATGGTTAATTCATTTCCATTAGTATGATGTAGAATAAGCAACATTTCCGAATTATGGCGTTATACCAAATAATAATCATTGTGCACAGATACTTTACCGGATTGTGAAGATTATATGTGTTGATGAGTGTTTATGAGTGATGAGGCTAGGTTCACACCTGTGTTCGAGTTTCTCGTTCCAAGTGGACCCCCCGAACGGAGACCTAATCCGCTTAAGGCTGAGGCCCCACATTGCGGAAATGCAGCTTTTTTTGTTGTAGATTTTGCTGCAGTTTTTTGAGCCAATATCAAGAATGGCTGCAAAAGGAATGGAAAATATACAGTAAGCTTATACTTCTACCTTCTGCTAAATCCACTCCTGGCTTTGGCTCAAAAAACCGCAGCAAAATCTGCAACAAAAAAATCTGCATTTCTGCAACGTTGGGCCTCAGCCTAAAAAAGCGGTTACCCACGGAGACCCACCAGTTTCCGCCTGGTTTCCGCCTGAAAAGGGCGAAAAATGCTGCATGCAGCGCTTTTCTCTCTGTATTTTTTAAATGGGTTCGGGGACAGAAACCCCGAACCTGTACCAGGCGCAGGTGTGAACCTAGCCTAAAATGGCTTCTGGAATAAGAAAAATGGTAGCAGTCCTGTATCAGGATTATTCATGAGTGGATGGTGAAAATGCTTCACTATGTATGCACACTAGGTCAATAAAGTGAACAGCTTTGCAAGTTGTATTATGTATGTTACATTTTATTTGTTTAGTTTATAGTGCAGTCCATGTCTGGATTAATAAATACTTCTATTCCCCGCGAAATTACAATTCTTATATCATAACTTTGTGTGGTGCGGTTCCTCTGTTATTCCCCTTAAACTGTGACCCCACTCTTTGACAAAAGGGTGTATCCCTGTATAAGTTTGACCTTGAACAGTTGGTCTGTTGCACAGGAGAGGGTCAAACCCCTGTCCTGACCGCGCCTGTAAGCAGAGTGGGAACACAGAGCTGCCAAGTTAGTGTGTCACAACTTGGTGTAGTAAGGGTTATTGGTTACATTATAGCATGTGTTATGTGTTATGATGTACTTGTATTGTTTTACATGATATGTTATATACTTGTTTATGTCTCTTTAATTCATTTAAGAGGTCAGTTCTAGACTGGACCTGGGTAATGCGGTAGATGTAGTATATCTGGACTTTTCAAAGGCTTTTGATACTGTACCACATAAAAGGTTGTTATGCAAAATGAGAGTGTTGGGACTGGGGGAAAACATATGCAATTGGGTTCACAACTTTAATGGTAAATACTTAGACTGGGTCACAGTCACCAGTGGGGTGCCACAGGGGTCAGTATCAGGTCCTCTCCTGTTTAATATCTTTATTAATGACCTGGTAGACGGTTTACAGAGCAGGATGACCATATTTGCAGATGATACTAAACTCTGTAAAGTAATCAAATGTGAGGAGGATAGTAGAATATTACAGAGGGATCTATGGAAGCTGGAAGCATGGGCCAATATTTGGCAAATGAAGTTTAATGTTGACAAATGTAAGGTTATTCATTTTGGTCGACGAAATAAAATGTATGATTATGTACTTAATAGTAAATTACTGGGTAAGACTGCCAATGAAAAAGACTTGGGGATTTTGGTGGACAGTGAGCTTACCTTTAGTGACCAGTGCCATACAGCTGCTGCCAAGGCAAATAAAATTACGGATGCATCAAAAGAGGTATAGATTCTCATGACAAGAACATAGTTATTCCTCTATACAAATCACTGGTACGGCCACACTTAGACTATTCTGCACAATTCTGGGCCCCAGTATACTAGAAAGACAAAATCGAACTAGAAAGAGTGCAAAGAAGGGCAACCAAAATTATTAGGGGAATGGGTGGATTGGAGCACAACGATAGATTAACAAACTTGGTGTTATTAAGTTTAGAAAAAAGATGTCTACGGGGAAATCTAATAACAATGTACAAATACATGAAGGGACAGCACAAAGAACCTTCTAATTATCTTTTTACTCCTAGGCCAGTGACAATGACAAGGGGACATCCTCTATGTCTGGAGGAGAGAAAGTTTCACCAGCAACATAGAAGAGGATTCTTTACAGTAAGACCAGCGATGCTATGGAACTCTCTGCCCCAGGAAGTGGTGATGGTGGATTCATTGAACAAGTTCAAAGAGGGCTTGGATGTCTTTCTCGAACAGAACAATATTACGGGTTATGGGTTCTAGATCTTGTTAAGGGCACGTTGATCCAGGGTTTTATATTGATTGCCAGATTGGAGTTGGGAAGGAATTTTTTTCCCCTGAAATGGGGCAATTGGCATAAGCTTCATGGGGTTTTTTTGCCTTCCTCTGGATCAACACTGTAGGGGACTGTAGGGTTACAGGTTGGACTTGATGGACTGATGTCTTCATCCAACCTCATCTACTATGTAACTATGTAATTGGTTCACATCATCACAGGAGGTAAGAGGATTTGTTTGGTACAATGGTGCAGCCATCTTTTAATGAATAAGATCATATAACTGAAGCTGAATGAGTCTGTCACCAGCTGCTATCTGTGAATATACACCGCGTTCTAAACTATTATGCAAATTGTATTTAAGCATCATAAAGATTAAATTTTTTGTTTTTCAATTAATTTCATGGCTGTTTATTGTGTCTCAAGGCTCTTTGGATCACTGAAATCAGTCTCAAACACCTGTGATAATTAGTTTGCCAGGTGAGCCCAATTAAAGGAAAACTACTTAACCCCTTCCGGCCTGTGACATTTTTTGATTTTTGATTTTCGTTTTTGACTCCGCACCTTCCAAACCCCATAACTTTTTTATTTTTCTGTTCTCAGAGCCATATGAGGGCTTAATGTTTGCAGAACAAATTGTTCTTCATACTGGTACCATTTATTATTCTATACAATGTACTGGGAAGCTGGAAATAAAATCAGAATGGGGTGGATTTGAAGAAAAAGTGCATTTGTGCGACTTTCTTGCAGGCTTCATTTTTTGCGGTGTTCACTCTGCAGCCAAAATGACATGTCACCTGTATTCTTTGTTTCGGTACGATTCCAGAGATACCAAATTTATATGGTTTTAATTACATTTTATCCCCTTAACAAAAATCTAAAACTTTGCAAAAAATTTTTTTTTCTAAAAGTCACCATATTCATACACTCATAACTTTTTTATATTTCCATGTATGGTAATGCATAGGGCGTCTTTTTTTTGCGGGGCCAGCTGTACTTTTTAGTTATATGATTTTGGGGAATGTCTATTGATTGCAAGTCCCATAGACTGCAATACAGCTGTATTGCAGTCTATGGGACATTCGCTACATATCTATTGAGGCTGGTCATAGACCAGCCTCAATAGCTATACTGCAATGACAAGCCTAGGAGCCTGTCAGAGAAACAGGTTGGCCCCGCAGGCCATTTTTTTACACTGGGGGGGGGGGGGGGGATCCTGCCCTGCAAAGGTTTCCCCTGCGGACTTTCTACTTCAATTATAACTATAGGGAAACCGCTGGCGTTTCCATAGGTATAATTGACATGCTGCATTTTTCAAAACCGCAACGGTTTTGGAAATCGCACCGTGTCCACAGCGCGTATTTTTACGCTGTATATGGATAGAATTCCATCCACATTACAGTGACTGTAAAACGCTGAGGCATTTATGTCATGTGGCGCCCCGGCCTAAGGCTGAAGCCCCACATTGCGGAAACGCATCTTTTTTTGTTGCAGATTTTGCTGTGTTTTTTTGAGCCAAAGCCAAGAATGGCTCAAAAGGAATGGAAAATATCTAGGAAGCTCTTATACTTGTACATTCTGCTCAATCCACTCCTGGCTTTGGCTGCAAAAACCACAGCAAATCTACAACAAAAAAAAAGATGTGTTTCCGCAACGTGGGGCCTTAGCCTTAAGTTTTCTTTTCATTGGGTTCACCTGGCAAACTAATTATCACAGGTGTTTGAGATTGATTTCAGTGATCCAAAGAGTCCTGAGACACAATGACCCTCCAGGACTTTAATTGGAAAGCAAAAAAATTAAATCTCTATGACGCTTTAATATGATTTGTATAATCATTTGGAACGTGATGTGTATTCACAAATAGCAGCTGGTGACAGACTGATACAGCTTCAGTTATACAGTATTATGTTATTTATTAAAAGATGGCTGCACCATTGTACTAAACAAGCCCTCTTACCTCCTGTGATGAGGTGAACCAATTAAAGAGACATAAACAAGTATTAAGCATTATTAAAGGGGTTTTCTGGGCAAAAAATCTTTTTTTAAAAAAAGGTCTTTTATAAGCTCTATTAATGGGTTAATAAGTACACCCATATACCTTTAGCAGTGTTTTGAGTGATTTCTGTGTTTCTCTGGGAGCTCCTGACATCTTCTGCATTTGTTTACATGGTGTAGCTTCCTGCTGTGTAGCTTCCTGTGTAGCTTCCACACTACCTCCCTCTCACTGCCTCCCCTCCTCTCTCACTCCATTACACCCCCTCCCTGTCTCTCTAGCTATCCCACCCACTACTAGCCTTTCCCAACTAACTAGCTCAGCCCACCCCCCTCACCAAATCATACTTACCTATCTTCCTCTCTGGGAACGGCTCCTCCTTTTCTTTCATTGTGTGCAGGCTGGAGACGCCTCTCTTCCTCTCTGCTAGCACATACATAGACCAGAAGTACCCCTGACGCCTGTGCAGTAGAGATGGAGTGCCATCTCTACTGCACATGTGTCGCAGGCACCTCCAGACTGCGCAAGCGCTAGCAGAGAGGAAGAATGAAGGAGCCGTTCCCGGAGAGGAAGATACGTAAGTATGATGGGGTTGGGGGGGGGGGGGGGGGGAGTAATGGTGACGCTCCGTTTCAGAAACAGAATGTCACTGGATTATCAGAAAGTGTGCCTGGGGCGGGGGGGGGGGGGGGGTTTAGTTTAGGGGTTAATTTTTATTTCATCCTGGACAACAAATATGGGAAAGAAAAAGGATCTTTCTGCTGATGAAAACCATGAAATAGTGCAATGCCTTGGACAATTAGATATTTTAAAAAAACTTAAGCGTGATCATCGTACTGTGAAGAGATTTGTGGTTTATTCAGAGCACAGACAGGTTAGTGCAGATAAAGACATAATAAGGAAGGTTTCTGTCAGCCAAATTCATCAAATTAAAAGAGCAGCTGCTAAAATATCATTACAAATCATCAATGGTATAACCAATGGGCTAAAAAACAAAATACTGAAGCAGTAGATAGTGAGGAGGAGACTGACAGCAGGCAAAGATGGCAGCAGAAAAATAGGGACCCCATGAGAAGTCAGGAACCCTGGAGGAGCCAACAGAAGCAAGGAGAGCTATGTGGTCAAGTTCCAAAGACAAAATTCTGAAGCTGCTTTAAAGTTATGGTCAGCTGTTGCGTTATGGATGTTTTCCTTTGTGTGGGACTGAAAAAATGGTCCACATGTTGGTAATATATCTGCCATACTGTGTCATATGTATTAACTGTGCTAAAGTAGGGGAGCAGTGTTGGTTGGTGTAGTACCCTGTAAGCAGTCTGTGGGTAGGACAAATTCCTGTATGTTTGTCAGATGAAAATTTTCAGGCGGACCTAGTAAGCAGGAGAACAGGACCTGTGGTGAGAGGTGCATTCCTCACGACATCGGAAATGTGTTGTTTGTTGCCACAGCCCCAGAGCCCATCTTTTATTGTAGGACCTTTAAAGCACAACTGTCAATTTTAAGGATCTTATCTGGATGCATTTTTATACATAAGCCCCATCTTCTCCCCGACTGACAGTATCCACCTAATGACATCTAGGAAGGCTCCATAAGAGTTCCCCCATAAATAGTGCCATTTGGAGTGCCTTCATTAGTAAAAGAAATACTATTCAAGAAATTTAAATTGCATAATGTGAACTAATATTAATAGTTTAACATGGGAATCTTAGACCCACTAAAACTCACTTGAAACGTCATTGTCCACACTGTTCTCTATTTACCTACTTACTTCAGCTCTTTAATCTTAGGCTATGATCAGATCTGCACTGTCTTCTGTTGTTCTGCTTCAGTATAGGATCAGAACAATGGAAGTATCAGATGTTTAAAGCAAAGCGTTAAATATCTTGGACTTCTGTCCCAGCATCCATCATTTTGTCAGTTGAAAAAGTTCTACATGCAGGACTTTTTCATCCTTAATTTGTAATGGATTCAACAAATGATGCCCCTATCCTCTGAGGCAGATGTGAACTTAAAGGGAATCTGTCAGGTCAATCTGGGACACTAAACCACCCACAAGTCCTTATAGACCTGGGGTTTAGTGTCCCAAATTGTCCTGTTGTAATGCAATCCACAGGCGCATTAAAAATAAAAAATCTTTATACTTACCTAGAGAAGGGTCCGATGTACACTGTTCGCCGAGAACAGTCCGGCTTATTCATGAGCTTCTTTGTTGGCACGCCTCCCGCCGCATGCGCTGTTCTTCAGTGACGCCGAAGATGGACACCCCGGCTAAACTGCGCAATTGCCGGAGGTACGGGGCATGCGCACTGAAGCCGAGGTGTACTCCTCTGGCTTCATTGAAGAACTGCACAGGCGCGGGGAGTACAGCGGCAGGGTGAATACAAAGCTTTTTTATTTTTAATGCGGCCATGAATTGTGTTATAACAGGGTGATTTAGGACACTAAACTCCAGGTCCATATGGACATGTGGGTGGTTTAGTGTCCCAAATTGCCCTGACGGATTCCCTTTAACCTTAAAAGATGCAGTTCTAGGAAGGCTTTAATAATTTATCATTAACTTAAGCAATATGCTTTCTTCAGGTGATAAAACTGTAAGCTTTTATCAAGGCAAATAGAATACCAGAGAGAGACTGGTGCAAGTGAGTCTGTGACTCTGATGTCAAATGAGAGCAGTTCAGCAGCAGAACACATAATAGAGCTATTTCCAAGGTTAAATACACCAATGTAATAACTACAAATGGCTATCTAAGTAGTATTACACTTGCAGAATATAGATTTATTTCTGTTCTTTTTCTTCTATTGCTGTATTCGGCATGGTCTACAAATTCAGGTTGCTTAGCAACCACTTGACATCTTGTCTAGGTTGCCAGTTTTTTAATCTATGGTGACTGCCTCTGGGGGTCAATGTTTTTAACCTATTGAGGACACAGCAATATTTAATTTGGTGTTTTCATTTTTTATTCTCCTGCCTTACAAGAGCCATAACTTTTATATTTTTCAGCTCAGAGTCGTGAGGGCTTACATTTTGCATTATAAATTCTAAATCATAATTATAACATGTAATATTTTGTATGATGTTCTGGGAAGCTGAAAGAAATCACAATGGGGTGAATTAGGAAAGAAAATACAATATTTTCTCATGAGTTGTTTTGACAAAGTACATCTTAATAATGACATATTATCTTTATCTTACAGGTCAGTATAATCAAAGCAATACCAAATTCATATGGTTTTTGTTAAGTTTTAATATCTTTAAAAAAAAAAAATTAAAACTGAAAAATCAAAGCTTTCTGTGACACCCAGAACTTGTTTGTATTTCTGTGTACTGAGCTGCTTAAGGGCTTTTTTTGCCGAAGTTATACTTTTTACTGATACCATTTTGGAGAATGAGTGATGTTTCAATAAGTTTTTCTTAATTTTGTTTGGAGACATAACAGTGAAAAATGTCCATTTTGATTTGGCCAAAATGGGAATTTGGACATTTTGACTATATTTCTGATGCAATGTTCACCATTCATGATATTTTTTTTAGATTTTAATAGATTGGGCATTCTTGGATGTGTAGATATCTAACATGTTTATATTTTGTTCATTTTTATATGTGATCTAGGAAAAAGGTAATGATTTGAATTTTTATATATTTTTTAATATTTTAACAACTCAATAGTAATATACCATTAACTGGTCTGGGAGCCTTCAGAACGTTCCTGTCTACCATAGCAATGGAACATCTGCTGCCATTTCCCTGCAAGAGTCGTTCCATTGCTAAGAGTAAAAGTAATCACTCAGATGCTGTGTGGTCACAGTTGGCCACAACATCTAAAAGGTTAATGGTCTGATCTATGGATACTTATCCCCATCCACATGACAGGGGATAAGTGTCCAATTGCTGAGGGCCACATCACATCACCTCAGCAAAATCAGCAAAAAAAAAAAAGCTGTGTTTTTGCAACATGGGGCATTAGCCTTAACTGGTAATGAAGTGGAATAGGGAATTTAAAAAAAAATTACATTCTTCCCCACCCTATTGATATCTGATCAATTCTAAGTTTGACATAATAGACAGAATCTTGACATCCCCTTAATATAAGAGGGAAGGAGGTGACAAATACAGTACATTGCAACAAACAAATATAGCCAACTTTTCAAAAAAAAATGATGGAACCCTACACTACAAAGACTATTCATGGGAAGTCATGTGTAGTTCAGCCATAATATCCTCATATGCACAATGCAACAAACAAAATTCACCAGCACTGCCAAACAATATGAACTACAGTGGGGAAAAAAAAGTATTTAGTCAGCCACCAATTGTGCAAGTTCTCCCACTTAAAAAGATGAGGCCGGCCTGTAATTGTCATCATAGGTAGACCTCAACTATGAGAGACAAAATGAGAAAACATATCTAGAAAATCACATTGTCTGATTTTTAAAGAATTTATTTGCAAATTATGGTGGAAAATAAATATTTGGTCACCTACAAACAAGCAAGATTCATCTCAATACTTTGTTACATATCCTTTGTTGGCAATGACAGAGGTCAAACGTTTTCTGTAAGTCTTCACAAAGTTGGCACACACTGTTGCTGGTATGTTGGCTCATTCCTCCATGCAGATCTCCTCTAGAGCAGTGATGTTTTGGGGCTGTCACTGGGCAACACAGACTTTCAACTCCCTCCAAAGGTTTTCTATTTTGTTGAGATCTGGAGACTGGCTAGGCCACTCCAGGACCTTGAAATGCTTCTTATGAAGCCACTCCTTCGTTGTCCTGGCGGTGTGCTTGGGATCATTGTCATGCTGAAAGACCCAGCCACGTTTCATCTTCAATGCCCTTGCTGTTGGAAGGAGGTTTGCACTCAAAATCTCACGATACATGGCCCCATGCATTCTTTCATGTTCACGGATCAGTCGTCCTGGTCCCTTTGCAGAGAAACAGCCCCAAAACATGATGTTGCCACCCCCATGCTTCACAGTAGGTATGGTGTTCTTTGGATGCAACTCAGCATTCACTCTCCTCCAAACACGACGAGTTGTGTTTATACCAAACAGTTCTACTTTGGTTTCACCTGACCATATGACATTCTCCCAATACTCTTCTGGAACATCCAAATGCTCTCTAGCAAACTTCAGATGGGCCCGGATATGTACTGGCTTAAGCAGGGGGACACGTCTGGAACTGCAGGATCTGAGTCCCTGGTGACGTAGTGTGTTACTGATGGTAGCCTTTGTTACGTTAGTTCCAGCTTTATGCAGGTCATTCACTAGGTCCCCCAGTGTGGTTCTGGGATTTTTGCTCACCATTCTTGTGATCATTTTGACCCCACGGGGGAGATCTTGCATGGAGCCCCAGATCGAGGGAGATTATCAGTGGTCTTGTATGTCTTCCATTTTCTAATTATTGCTCCCACAGTTGATTTCTTCACACCAAGCTGCTTGCCTATTGCAGATTCAGTCTTCCCAGCCTGGTGCAGGTCTACAATTTTGTTTCTGGTGTCCTTCCACAGCTCTTTGGTCTTCTCCATAGTGGAGTTTGGAGTGTGACTGTTTGAGGTTGAGGACAGGTGTCTTTTATACTGATAACAATGTCAAACAGGAGCCGTTACTACAGGTAATGAGTGGAGGACAGAGGAGCCTCTTAAAGAAGAAGTTACAGGTCTGTGAGAGCCAGAAATCTTGCTTGTTTGTAGGTGAGCAAATACTTATTTTCCACCATAATTTGCAAATAAATTCTTAAAAAAAATCAGACAATGTGATTTTTTTTTTTTTTTTTTTTTTTTTTGTTGGCTCTTCCAACCCCCCCCCCCCCCTTTTTTTTGGGGGGGCCCATAGTGGGGGGTTTTTTTCCCCCCTTTATGTGGGGCGCGCCCCCGCGCGGGGAAAAAGAACACAAAAAGGGCACCCCCCCCTGCAGCACCAGGGGCTTCTCGCCCTTTCGGGGGCCCCCCCCCCCCCCCCCCCCGGGGGGGGTATGAGTATTATCCCTCCCGCAACAGACTCTGGCGCTGACCTGTGTGTATAATGGAACCTGAAGCCTTCGCTGAAGGGAAGAGTGGGAACATATATGAAATATATCAGTGCCTCCACCCAGGATAGAGCCTCTGTATTACAGGGAGGATCTCTTCCTGGGACTTACCCATGAGGTACAGTTAGTAGCCTTAACAAGGATCACTGTACTAATCTCACAGTCTGAAGAATACATACATATACCACATAAGGTTATAACAGTAGCTTTATAAGAATCAACAGGGTAATAATACATACATACAATATACTCAGAACACAGCAATACTACAACAACCAGCAAGTCCTCAACCGTCTTAGGTTATATACCCGGGTATATATATAGATATATAGCAAGAGTCCGGTGCACAATACCTCCAGGCAACAGAAGAGATGCAGGGGCCCCTGTGGATGACTGTGGATCCTCGGATTCTTCCAGGAGATGACAGACAGCCGATCAGGAGATGATGATGATGATGGTGAGATTCTTCACAGGCAGCAAACAGGGCGACGGTGACGGAAGTAGATGCAGGCCTGACTACCCTAACACTGAGTCCTTAACCTGCCAGCTAAACTACTAGTGCCACCGGGCCTCTAACTAGCTAGTTGGCCTTCGGAAGCCTAACCTATCACTGCCCTGAACTGTATATATATATGGATCCCTAACTACGGTTACTAGCTAGGTCCTGTGAGTATATAGGGGGTAACACATACCTAACTATATACTGTGAAGTAAAGAGGAACAAGTGGCTCTTAGACTCCCCCAGACATAACATGTCTGTCTCAGCAGCTCTGCTCACATCTCTCCCCCCAGCAGCTCTGCCTCACAAGTGTCTGACTCACTGTATTTACAAAACAAAACTTGCACTAAATGCCTGGGGTCTCTGAAGCCAAACTGCAGGGGCAAAGAAGCCAGATACATTATATACTAGTAGAAATGGCAGTTCCCTACACTCTCCCTCTGGTGAAATCTTTACGTCACGTCAAAGACATACAAAGTCATAGTATACAGTCAACATTACCAATGACAATATCAATATGGTTGCTTTTGCATTTACAGAGTCACAACAGGTTAATAGGTATACATGCCAGCAGGAGCGAAAATTGGTAACATATTGACCAAAGTGGACACTGCACCCACCCAAGCATGGTATAAATGAGGCTGAGTAGTAAATCTGGGGTCCCCCAAACTATCATATGTCAGCATAGGTGGAGGGTGTCTAATTCTCTCTCCTCTCCGTACCTCTCTCTGAGGTAAACTAGCATGTCCAGGCCCTAAACTAGGGTTGTCTGCCATGGGAGGGGATGGTGCTGGTGGCGTAGGAGAGCTAGATCCCTGCTCATCTGTAGACACAGATCTAGGTACGAATTCTGGAGTTTGAGGGTTCATAGGTCTCCCTGAAGGAGAAGATACTGGTGATCTAGGAACTTCAGGAGCCACAGTCCAATCACTCTCAGGAGTTTCAGGAAGGTCAGGTGGAATATCGGCTAAGGACTGTGGAGAATCGCAGGCCGAGCCATCATTGGAGATATCCATACCATCAATCTGAGGTACAGGCAACAAATGATTTCTATGCCAAGTCCTGATCCTCCCGTCCCGTCCTTTTATCTTGTAGACTGGTATTCCAGGCAACCGATCTACCACTGTAAAGAGTTCACTCCGCCATCGATCAGCCAGCTTATGTTTTGCAGATGCTCCCAAATTCCGTAGCAGAACATGGTCCCCAGGGTTCAATTCTCGGTATCTTACTCGAAGATCAAATCTCCTTTTATTTCCTTCATTCACTTTGGCCGCATTTTCCTCAGCCAGCTGATAAGCACTCTTAAGCGTTTCTTTCAAACGTGCCACGTATCGGTAATGATCTCGATGACTGATACCATCGGTAGAGACTCCCAACAAGATGTCAATAGGTAGCCTAGGCTCTCTTCCAAACATCAGAAAGTATGGTGAATATCCTGTGCTCTCGTGCCTTGTACTATTATAGGCATGCACCATAGCCTCCACTTTTCGACTCCAGGATTGCTTATCCTCAATTCGTAAGGTACCAAGCATATCAAGTAAAGTCCTGTTAAATCTTTCAGGAAGGGCATCTCCCTCTGGATGGTAAGGCGTCGTCCGACTTTTGCGGATGTTCAACAACTGAAGTAACTCTTTGATCAGGTTACTCTCAAAATCCCGGCCTTGATCAGAATGCAACCGGTGTGGTAAGCCATAATGGATAAAATACTTTTCCCAAAGCACTCTTGCAACAGTGACTGCTTTTTGATCCTTAGTCGGAAAGGCTTGAGCATATCGTGTGAAGTGATCAGTCACCACCAATACATTTCCAAATCCTCTGGAGTCGTTGTCAATACAAAGGAAGTCTATGCAGACAAGATCCATGGGGCCCGAACTCTTCAAGTGTCCCATGAAGGCCGCTCGAACCGGGACAGTCTTCCTCTGCAAACATCTGCGACAGCACCTACACAGACGAGTCACGGTATCTCTCATTTTGGGCCAGTAGAATCGGTCTTGTATTAGGCCATAAGTCTTCTCAGGTCCCAAATGACCATGATAATCATGCAGACTTCGGAAAATCATCTTCTGAAAGCAGCTTGGAATAACTAGTTGGCGCCTTCCAGGGTGATCATGATACAGCACCACACGATAAAGTAGGCCATTGTCTATTTCAAACTTCTCCCAATCTCGTAGAAGTTGACTGCATTCAGAGGGTAGGGATGTCTTTAACATTTCTCTGTCTTGAGAACTCACTGCTTGATAAAGAGGTCCAATTAAAGGATCAGTCTTTTGACTCCAGATCATTCGCTTTGAAGATATAGAACAACTCTCAAAGGATCCTAAAGCGGCAGAGTAGGCAAACATGTCTGGTACAGCTTTGGGACCTCCCCCAATAGAGTCAATAAGCCGAGTTTCAGAAAAGGCTACTCGGTCTTCAACTACAGCAGCCATGGCACACAAAGCTCCTACTCCAGGACTTGGCACTTCTTCCCATTCATCCACTACTTCCGGACTAGGTAATCCAGGCCGTCTTGATAGAGCATCTGCCCCAATGTTCTTAGGCCCCGATTTATACTTGAGTGTGAATTGGTAGTTGGATAAAGCTGCCAACCAGCGATGTCCTGTAGCATCGAGCTTAGCAGTTGACAAAACGTATGTCAGTGGATTGTTGTCTGTTCTTACTTCAAACGTGGCTCCGTATAAATAGTCATGTAATTTATCAACAATGGCCCACTTGAGCGCCAAAAACTCCAATTTATGTACTGGATAATTTTTCTCGCTGGGAGAAAGACTTCGACTTATGAAAGCTATGGGCCGTAACCCGGCCGGGTATTCTTGGTGCAGCACGCCACCTAATCCTTCAAAGCTGGCATCTACATGTAGCACATATGGCTTCTGTGCATCAGCATAAGCCAGAACGGGAGCTTCTGTCAATTTCTTCTTCAACAACTTAAATGCTTCTTCACAATCCGCAGTCCACCTATCGCCAAAAAGGCTTTTGGAAGACCCTTTCTTCTTTCCCGGATCTCCTGCATCACTCTTCAACCGGTCGAGGAGGGCTCGAGCAATTTTTGAATATCCTTCCACAAATCGTCGATAGAATCCACAAAACCCCAAGAAAGATTGCAACTCCGTAATATTTTGCGGTCGGGGCCAATTCACCACAGCTTCAATCTTACCAGGATCGGTTGCAACTCCTTCAGCAGAAACAATATGACCTACATAAGTGACCAAAGATCTACAAAATTTGCATTTGTCAGCCGACAACTTCAGCCCCTCTTCTTTTAAGCGATGGAGTACTCTCATGAGTCGTTCTTCATGTTCTTCCAGCGTCTTTCCAAACACAATAATGTCATCAAGATATACAAGGCATTCCCGGGGCACTAAATCACCTAACACTCTTTCCATCAACCTTTGGAACGTTGCTGGCGCACCTTTTGTACCTTGCGGCATACGAGTGAACTGAAAGAAACCCAAGGGGCATATGAAGGCTGTCTTTTCCTGATCCTCAGGTGCCATTGGGACTTGATAGTATCCCGATCTTAGGTCCAGCACTGTGAACCAACAGTTTCCATTCAGAGCTTCCAGAGCTTCTTCAATTCTCGGCAGTGTATACTGATCAGGTAAGGTTCTCCGGTTCAGAGTTCTGTAATCCACACATAGGCGAATTGCTCCAGATTTTTTTCTTACCACCACAATAGGTGAGGCATAGGGGCTCTTACTGTCCACAATGATCCCCTGACCTTTCATTTGCTGTAGAGTCTGTCTTAACTCATCAACATCCTTTGGAGCAACTCTCCGTGGTCGCTCCCGGAAGGGAGTAGAATCGGTCAATCGGAAAGTGTGTTGAGCACTTTTAGCACAACCTACATCCATATCATCCATGGAGAACACTTCCGATAATTCAGACAACTTCTGTGTCAGTCGCTGATTCCAGGCCTCTGGTAAATGTGGATCACTCAAGTCAAGATTGAGATTAGGGATTGCATCTCGGATTTGAATCCTGCACACTTCAGCGTATGGATTTACTCCAAGCACAGGGTAGCAGTGGGCCACATTCTGGTATGGTCCAATTACAATCGGATGCGGTGAACAGTTCCTCACTGTCACACAGGTAGATAACTCCACTTTATTTCTCCAGTCCTTTCTCTCTGGGATCACCATCCAGCCATTCTGGTTAATCATTTCTTCAGGGGTTTCCATAAGGACATAACTCCCCCCTTCAAGCAAATCGGGAGCAATGCTGGAGGCTACTCTCAGAACTCTCTCCCCGCCGGCAGGAACTTCCACGGTTCTCTCACCGATATGATATACCATTCCATGTCGATAGCCAGTAGACAGGGCATCACAGAGTTCTCTAAGATCAGAAGATATATTCACCGGCTGAGCTGCAGGGTTCCAATCTCTTCCAAGAAACTTCTGAAAAGCATAATGCACTGCGGGACAATTAGTGCCAAGTATCACAGGAGCTGCACAAGAATCCCCTGTATCAGGGCAGACAAGAGCCGTAATCTTCATGGGAGCGACACTCTGATCTTCTAATTCAGGGACAGCTATAACTACTTGTAAGCTGCCATCTACAGGATATGATCCTGAATTAAGCCCCCACAATTTCATTTGTCCTGTAGACTGAAGAGGTATATCCCTCAGATACTTTTGGTAGAACGAGCGATAAATCAGGGTCACTTGAGATCTTGTATCAAACAGGGCAGGAGCGGCATGACCATTGACAGTGACTTTGACAATGGACCTGGAGCCCGCGATAGCGCCTCTGGTATTTACTCGGCCCGCCTTTCTTTGGTGTCTTTGATTCTGAATAGAGAAGACAGCACTGTGTCCCAATCCCTCACTGTCCTCCGTACACTGTCTGGCAGTATGGCCCGTCTGACCACATTTATAACAGGTTCTAGCATCCTTCCTCCATTGAGTGGCAGTGGATGGAGTGGCGGACTGTCTAAGTTCTGACCGCTCCACTGGTTTGTCCTTGTTTGAATTAGGAACAACATCTTCTTTAGAGATGCTTTTCGCTTTCTTAGGGGTACTAAAACTAATGTCAGCTTCTTGTTTCTTCACTAACTTCATTAAGTCAGGAAATGGAAGGACTCTATCAGATAGTAAGACCTTGAGTACTTGAGCAAGAGGATGATGAGGTTGTAACCCTCTCACCAACTGACTGGTTCTCATAGCGTCTACCTCTGAAGTAGATATAGCTGCGTGGTACACCAGACGTGAAAGAAGTAGCTGTAAACGGTTAATAAAAGTAGAGACATTTTCCCCTTCTTTTTGACGAACCATTCGGTAATCAGCAACCATCTGGGCAAGGTCATAGTATGGCTCAAAGTGATCAGACAGTACTTGTATATAGTCCAATGCACTCACTCCTTCATGAGAGTCTCTGTACAAGCGGATCAATTCTGCAGCAGGAGACCGCAAACTTTCACTGATACGCTGCCGCTTGCCTTCTTCAGAGCAAGACCATTCCTTCAGGCATTGGAGAGTATGTTCTTTCCATATCTCAAAGTTTTCCTCCCCTTGTGGTACTGGGACATTACCAGAGAATACTTTTAGTTTCTTGTAGTGAGTGGCCTGCAGGCCCTGAGCTAACATTTCAGTCAGCCTGGCTAAAGTGCTAATAGCACTGTCACTAGAGGAACTGCTAGCAACGGCCATACTGGGGGGGTAACTGGCTGAGCGGGGTTCTTCCTTTACCTGAACCAGGGGAGGAACAGGAGGTCGGTAATCCCATGTAGTAGCTAGTGGGAGGTTCCCCTCTGAGCTATATCGCTTCTCCATATCAATGACTATTCCCACTTCTAAATCTCAGCAGTGCCTCCAAATGTAGCCCTATTTGGGGGGGGGGTATGAGTATTATCCCTCCCGCAACAGACTCTGGCGCTGACCTGTGTGTATAATGGAACCTGAAGCCTTCGCTGAAGGGAAGAGTGGGAACATATATGAAATATATCAGTGCCTCCACCCAGGATAGAGCCTCTGTATTACAGGGGGGATCTCTTCCTGGGACTTACCCATGAGGTACAGTTAGTAGCCTTAACAAGGATCACTGTACTAATCTCACAGTCTGAAGAATACATACATATACCACATAAGGTTATAACAGTAGCTTTATAAGAATCAACAGGGTAATAATACATACATACAATATACTCAGAACACAGCAATACTACAACAACCAGCAAGTCCTCAACCGTCTTAGGTTATATACCCGGGTATATATATAGATATATAGCAAGAGTCCGGTGCACAATACCTCCAGGCAACAGAAGAGATGCAGGGGCCCCTGTGGATGACTGTGGATCCTCGGATTCTTCCAGGAGATGACAGACAGCCGATCAGGAGATGATGATGATGATGATGGTGAGATTCTTCACAGGCAGCAAACAGGGCGACGGTGACGGAAGTAGATGCAGGCCTGACTACCCTAACACTGAGTCCTTAACCTGCCAGCTAAACTACTAGTGCCACCGGGCCTCTAACTAGCTAGTTGGCCTTCGGAAGCCTAACCTATCACTGCCCTGAACTATATATATATGGATCCCTAACTACGGTTACTAGCTAGGTCCTGTGAGTATATAGGGGGTAACACATACCTAACTATATACTGTGAAGTAAAGAGGAACAAGTGGCTCTTAGACTCCCCCAGACATAACATGTCTGTCTCAGCAGCTCTGCTCACATCTCTCCCCCCAGCAGCTCTGCCTCACAAGTGTCTGACTCACTGTATTTACAAAACAAAACTTGCACTAAATGCCTGGGGTCTCTGAAGCCAAACTGCAGGGGCAAAGAAGCCAGATACATTATATACTAGTAGAAATGGCAGTTCCCTACACTACTATGTCTACTACATACATAAATTCATGAAAATGTGGGTATATATTAGTATAATGGGCTGACCAAGCCAAGAAAGGGATGCAGGACGGCAAACTGAGCTGATGGCTACGTGTTCGGATCAACCATGTATATCTATATAAAATAAGCAGATCTATTATTACAGACTAAAAACAACTCTTACAGTCTGATTTTCCATATGTTACTCCACTCTCTTTCTTTGCTTATCTACAGACAGCAAAAGCAGAAGTCTATTCTGTAAGTTGTATGTAGTTAGTACACTACAAAACATGAAAAACACACAAAAGACCTCAGGGAACAATATACTAGAATAGCTAATGAAGAAATATGTATCTTTAATGCGACTGTGTACAGCGGTCCTATCAATAATTGCAAAGAGAAACAATTATGGGAGACAAATAAAGCAACAGTGTTGCTAAGGAAAGCATCATGATTGGAATGGATCTAGAGCCAAAGCAAACATACTGTATACCAATCCAATTGTGCCAGGTACGAAAATATTAAACCCATCAACATGAAGCAGGAAGCGTAGTGTGCAGAAAAATAAAGAATTGGGCATAGATCTTCTTAAGGCCAAGGCCACAAGTAGCAAATTGAAGCTAAAAATGCAGCAAAAATATGCAGGGGAAATGCTTATGTTTTTCCACAGGGTTTTGCATTTTTGTCCCCTTCCCATATAAGTCTATGGTGAAAACACAGCGTTTTCACAGGTAAAATTAGCATGCTGCATTTTCCAAAAGCACTTTGTTTAAACTGTAATATTTATTGAACATTTTTCCACAATAACAAATAAAAAAAAGGGAAAAGTATAGAAAGCATCACACGATAAATCCAAGTGCACAAAGTGACCAACAGATAAGATAGCAGCAATAAGGTAATCAGACAAAAGACAGACACAAGAGGAAAATACAGGGAAGAGAAATGAAGAGTGTGGGGAGGGGGGAGTGTTTGTAGAGATGTCATAGGTTAATAAACGTACAATAGGTATTCCACAGGGCCCAGATGGCGTCAAAAGTACAGTGTTGTTAAGGGAGGCTGTCAAGCATTCCAGGTTGAGGACATCCTTGACCCTAGCATGAAAATCAGCGGTGGGGAGCTTAAAGCAATTAGAGTTTTAGCCGCCATGTAGAGATATAAGAATAGTCGAGCAGACCTCTTGCCCATCTGTCTAGGAGGTAGATTGAGTAAATATGTCAAGAGGTCAAGAGGAAATCCCTGTATGAACAATCTGTCAGTGATTCCCTTAACCCTCCTCTAAAGTCACATATCAAGGGGCAGGTCCAGAATATATGGTAGAGTGTGCCCACCACAGAGAGACATCTCCAACATACATGGGGAATTGTGTGCTTCAGGGAGTGCAGCAAAGCCGGTGTATTGTACCAATTCATAAGAGGCTTGTACTTTGTCTCCCGGAATGTCACACAAGATGAGAATTTTGCAGCACGCGACCATTGAGTGAGAGATATCGGGTGGCTCAGAGCTTCCTCCCATCTAGTTATATATCTCTGTACTAGGGGGATGCCCCCTTTGGACAGAAAAGAAGTTGGTAAGTAGTAATAAAATACTAGTAATTAAACCCTTCGTGGAGGTGTCCGCCTTGCATAACCTCTCAAATGTTGTAGGTGGAGAAACCTTAGGGAACAAAAGTGGACGGCACCACCACTGGAAGGGTTTCAAAGAAATACAAAAGCATAGGTAGGAGGGACATCTTCACTGCAGCAATCCTAGCCAAAAGGGAGATACAGTGCCTTGTGAAAGTATTCGTCCCCCTTGAACTTTTCAACCTTTTGCCACATTTCAGGCTTCAAACATAAGGATATAAAATTTTAATTTTTTGGTGAAGAATCAACAACGAGTGGGACACAATTGTGAAGTGGAACGAAATGTATTGGTTATTTTAAACTTTTGTAAAAAATAAAAAACTGAAAAGTGGGGCGTGCCAAATTATTCAGCCCCCTTAAGTTAATACTTTGTAGCGCCAAAAAATTAAAATTTTATATCCTTATGTTTGAAGCCTGAAATGTGGCAAAAGGTTGAAAAGTTCAAGGGGGTCGAATACTTTCGCAAGGCACTGTATGTAGGGGCTGCCACTTATCCAAGAGCAATTTAAGATAATTTAGGGTAGTTCACAGTGTACAGGGTACCATAAGACAAGGATAGATGAATGCCCAGGTATTTAATGGACTGTTCTTGCCAGCGAAAATCAAAATTGGAATAGAGGAGCTGAATAGTGGCCCCAGGAATTTTCAGGGGAAGGGCCTCAGTTTTGGAAGGGTTGATCTTATAACTCGACAGACTAACGTAGTCTCGAAGGACCCCCATAATATTGGTAAGGGAGATATGAATGTTCGTAAGAGTAAGGAGAACATCATCTGCAAACAGATTGACTTTAAAGTCCCAATCTCTGACTCTAATATTTGCGATATCTGGGTGTAAGTGTATCATAGTTGCCAATGGTTCTATACACAGGGCAAAATTAAGAGGAGATAAGGGGCATCCCTGGTGGGTCTCATTCCGGATGGGAAAGGACTCTGAGGAGGAATGAGGAAGTTTCACCAATGCTGCAGGATGAGAGTACAAAGTATGGATCGCATGTAGAAAGGGCCCACGGAAGCAAAAGGCTTCCAGGGAGGCTAGCATAAACGACAAATCTAGGTCATCAAAGGCCTTTTCCATGTTAAGGCTAAGTAAAAGAGCAGGGGTTGAGTGATGGTTTGCTACCTCAATCAAGTCCACAGTCTTTCTGTTGTTGACAACTGGGAACAAAGCCCACCTGCTCCTTATGGACGAGGGAAGGAAGCCAAGAATGTAAGCAATTGGCCAGGAGTTTCGTAAATAACTTCAAATCTGTATTAAGTAGAGCAATGGACCTATAACTAGCACAGTCTTGTGGATCTTTATTAAGTTTAGGGACAAGCGTTATTCAAAAATGAGTTAAAGAGAGGTGGGGGAGGAGATCGGCTTGAAACGTTTTATAGTACAAAGAAGTGAACCCATTCGGTCCAGGCGCCTTGCCATTTGGAAGTTCCTTAAGGACCCCTGCTATTTCCTCATCAGTAAAAGACACATTCAGGGAAGTCAGGGCATCCTCCAATAAGGAGGGCAAATGGCAAGACGCCAAGAAGTCCCTTGAATGGTGAGCAGGAAACTTGGGGGGGGGTAGTAATCCTGAAACGCAGCTGCAATAGCATCTGGGTGACATTGAGGGGGGTACTCCTCGCATTTCTAATGACATGGGTAGAGGTGGTCTGAGAGTCCTTCAACATCTTAGCCAACAGGTTATGTGCTTTATTACCATGTTCATAATATTGTTGGCGGGTGTATAATAAAAGGCGCTGTATTCTATGGTTTGCCAGGTCCCTAAGGTCAGTCCAGGCAGCAACTAATTGACGTAGAACTGCGAGGGAGGGACGAGACTCTGGCCAAGCAGTAAGGGTACGGATTCTAATTGCTAAAGCCAGTACCATCATGACCCTCTCTTTTTTTAACCAGGTAGCCAAAGCTATGCAATGCCCATGCATGACAGCTTTATGAGCCTCCCATAGGATGGCATCTGAAGAAACAGTCCCTTTCTTTTCTTTTAAATAATCTGTGAAATGAGCACACAGACTAGCCTGAGAAGAGGGGGTTCTAAGGAGAGCCTTGTTGAGGCTTCAATGGCATTGTCTAGGCGGGGCGGGAGCATCCGCAAGGGAAAGAAGCAATGGAGCCTGGTCAGACCAGGTAATAAGCCTTACTTTTGCTCCAGTAAGCAAGCGAAGGGCCAGAGTGTTCCCGAAAAAATAGTCAATCCTGGTGTGGAGCTAATGGGGGTCTGAGTAAAACGTCTAAAAGCATCCCGTGGAATTATCCACCCAACAGAGGCGTGGACTGGGACTGTCTGTGTTAGCTGTGCCAGGAACGGAGGAGAAGAGCAGCATGCAGGCAGGGAGGGCGGCAGGGCCGACTCCGGATCCAGCCAAGATGACCGCTACCTTGTGGAACCCACTGTAGAAGATGCCAGCAGGTCCAGGTAGGCGTTATGAGAGGATTGCGAAATCCTGTCTCCCGGGATCGGAGTCCCCTGGGGGGGGTCGTTTGGGCAGCCTCTTGCTCATTTCAGATAGTGCAGCAGTTAATTGGTCACTCTAAAAGATGTGCAGGGCTGGAGCTCCAGAGACACGCATGCGAGTCCCAACGCATCTTTCTTTGCAATGTGGAGTTTGAATCAAATCTGATTTACTTTGCACGGACTTTAAAACAGTTTATTTCTGCTGCATTTTCACAAAGGCCAAAAATGCTTTATTTATGCAACATGTGGAGCATGCCACGGTTCTGGAAATTGCAGCATGTCAATTATACCTACGGAGATGCTGGAAGTTTCCCTATAGGTATAATGGAAGCAGAAAGTCTGCAAAGGAAACCTCTGCGGACTTTCTGTGAAAAGCGCTGCGGGAAAAACCGCAATACATTTTTTATGTTTTTCCTGCAGTGCTTTTTTACTGTGGCCCGCTACGTGGGGCCTTTGCCTCAGGCAGAGTTGGACCTGCACTAAAGCACGCAGGTATGGTGATCTCATCTGCAAACTTCTCTTACTTAGGATATTCTGGCATTTGCCTATTGAACAGTAAGGCTCTGGAAGTTTCCATTAGGAAGTGTAAATGACTCCCTAGTGAATAGCGGGAAATGGAAAAACTTGACATTTGCCAGTGTATAACCGCTAATACTCGGTAATAAGATAATGGAGATGCATTAACTTAGTTAGTAGACTATAGACACTGCTTATTGTTTTGCAATTTGTAGCCATAAGGATGAATGACAAACGACTGGATATTCACAGACATCTGGTAATTTACTTACAAAACAGGCAGCAAGACCTGTGGAGGTATATACTGCCTGCACAGCTGAAAAGCATATACTGTACTGTATTCCAGTGTGCTGGCAGCACTTTACTTTAATCGAAAGTTTAAGTAACAAAAAAAATGACATTTACTTTATCAGGAGAAAGTATTGGAATTTTAAGAAGCATTAGTGTGCACAGAGGCGTAACTTTGAGTCTCAATGCCAAATCTGCACCCCCTATAACTGTGCATGAATGTGCACAATTATAAGGAAATGAGAATAAAAATTATTTTTACACTATGGAGAAAAAATAGACATGGACCGCACATCCCAATCTTATACATTGATCTAATGCTTCTCAGCAAAATCTACAAAAATGAACATGAGGTTCTTAGTATACATATTGATCAAGGTGCATAAGCCCACTAGCCACTTCACAGCGACCTCTGTATAGTGGGTCCCTACACTACTGTGTGTGGCGCTGCACAGCGACCACCACCACTGCAATGCAGCACCCACAGGGGGAGCGACCCAGTGGTCCATCAACACCCTTGCCGCCAAACCAAGCCCCCAGGCTCTGGGCCACATCGCCCCACAGACACAGCACCAGGGGAGCGGAAGAAACCATGCAGCACCACACCATGTGAACAGATCTCAAAAAATTCACCTTACCATATTGCTTCAGTCAAAGGACTGAGAGCTTGTAGGTGGGCACTGCATTGCAGTGGTGGTGGTCGCTGTGCAGCGCCGCACATAGTAGAGTAGGGACCAACTATACAGAGGTCGGCATGAAGTGGCTAGTGGGCTTATGCACCTTGATCAATATGTATACATTTTTGTAGATTTTGCTGAGAAGCGTTAGATCAATGTACAAGATTGGGATGTGTGGCCCATGTCTTTTTTTCTCCATATTTTACAAATTATATTTACTTCCATGTTAGCAGGGCTCCAGAGGACTGACATAAAAAACAGTGGATATAATCTTTAGCCAGTTAAAGGGGTTGTCCAGGCAAAAATGGACAACCCCTTTAACTTTTAAATCAGCCAGGGGCAGTGAAAAAAAACTTAAAAAATTCATACTCACCTGTCCCTGATGCTCTGGTGTCCTCCTGGTGTGTTTCGGTCCTTCTGCTGAACGTGTCACTGCCAGAGTTCCGCTAAAGCTGCTGATTGGCCTCAGAGGTCACGTGACCGCTGAGGCCAATCTGCGAATGCTATGCGATGTCATTACCTGTGACATCACGGGTCTCTTCCTGAGGTCTGCTGAGGCCGCTGATTGGCCTCAGCGGTCACGTGACCACTAAAACCAATCAGTGGCTTCAGCGGAAGGGATCCGGGACGTCACAGCCAGTGAGCAGTTTCACGTTGAGAAGACGCCGGAGTAGAAGGACTGGACTGCGCGAGGAGGACACTGGAGCATCAGGGACAGATGAGTATTAATTTTCTTTATTTTTTCACTGCCCCTGGCTGATTTAAAAGTTAAAGGGGTTGTCCAAAATTGCCTGGACAACCCCTTTAACTGTAATAATGCATCTGGCTGCTAAAGTAAGGAAGCCATCTTGTCTCTAGAGGCTTTATGTTTAATTCTTTACAAACTATTTAAAACAGTCTTTCCCAGACTTTTTGAAAGCAGGTCATGCTTTCCCATTTAAAAAAAAAAGTTTGCTATATTCACCTCTATTATTCTTTTCACTTGCATACTGCCTTTGTTGTGCTTATTCTTCCTTCACACATACCTATTACACACACAACTCTGCTACCTCCACATTTCCTACACACACAGCTCTGCTGTCTACATTTTCTCCACACCCGCAGTTCTGCTACCTTCACTCTGCCTTCACACACACACATTGCTGCCCCCATGTTCTTCTTCCTACACACACACAGCTCTGCTATCTCAGTGCTTCCCCCAAGGGCCACATATAGCATGAGGCAGGTGTGGCCCTCAGCCTCTAGTTAGTGGATTATTCCAAAAGGTAGCAGCCAATACTTTATTTACTGATCCATGCTCTTGCAGCATTCCAGAGGTCTTCTGCTTTAATTGTTTGTCTTTAGTGCCTCTGGGTTGTGTTGGTACAGTGGGGGAAAAAAAGTATTTAGTCAGCCACCAATTGTGCAAGTTCTCCCACTTAAAAAGATGAGAGAGGCCTGTAATTGTCATCATAGGTAGACCTCAACTATGAGAGACAAAATGAGAAAACATATCTAGAAAATCACATTGTCTGATTTTTAAAGAATTTATTTGCAAATTATGGTGGAAAATAAGTATTTGGTCAATAACAAAAGTTCATCTCAATACTTTGTTATATATCCTTTGTTGGCAATGACAGAGGTCAAACGTTTTCTGTAAGTCTTCACAAGGTTGGCACACACTGTTGCTGGTATGTTGGCCCATTCCTCCATGCAGGTCTCCTCTAGAGCAGTGATGTTTTGGGGCTGTCGCTGGGCAAGACAGACTTTCAACTCCCTCCAAAGGTTTTCTATTGGGTTGAACATGCTTTATTAAATTTGGAAGACAGACTGCCAATCTGTTCGCTATTAATTTGGCATAAATTTTAGATCTGAGTTCAATAGCGATATGGGTCGGAAATTTTGGGGGTTGGTGGCGGGTTTGCCCGGCTTCGGCAGTGTAACTATCAGGGCTTCCTGATTTTCTTTTGGGATAGTGCCAGAATCAACCACATCCGTCAAAAATGCCAGTAGCGGTTTCATCAGGACTGGGAAGAAACATTTGTAATAGTCATTAGTAAGGCCGTCAGGGCCTGGAGATTTGCGAGATGGCAGTGACTTAACTATGACCGACAACTCCGCCGAGGTGATAGGTGCATTCAATGATTCCAGCTGTGATTCGTTGAGTGTTGGTAGCTGAGCAACTCTAAGAAATTGCTCAATGTCATTGTTTGTGGGAGGGACCATAGAGGAGTCGTCCGCCAAATTATATAGGCTTTCGTAAAAAGTTCTAAAGGCGCTAGCGATGCCTTTTGGGTCATACATTTTGTAGGTACCGTCCTGACTGAGAATAAATGGGATTCTAGATTTCACATGTTTTATTTTCAACTTAGATGCTAGGAGTTTGCCTGCCTTGTTAGATTGAGAATAGTACATAGCTTTAACCCTCTTCAGGTTTTTCTCATATTTGTGCAATAAGCAAGCAGTCAACTGATGACGTAATGCCATTAATTTTGCTGCATTTGAGGAAGAAGGAGATTGTTTATTGTTAGTGTCAATAGTTCTTATCTGATGAAGCAATCGATCTATTTCTGCCATTCTATTTTTCTTTTCGATATGCCCCAATCGGATAAACGTTCCTCTAATAAAAGCTTTATGAGAGTTCCACAGTATGTCCGGGCCAGAGGCAGAGGGGGCATTAATTTGAAAGAATTCCTTCAAATCATTCTCTAATGTTGCTTTTAATTTTGGCTGTGACATTAGATATTCATTACACCTCCATACATACGTTCTTGCGCATTCGTATTTTTCTGCTATTGACATGGTTATCGCTGCATGGTCCGACCATGTTATTTGTGAAATTTCAGACTTCTTAACAAGGGGAAGAGTCTCTAATTGAGACTGCAACGCAGATGTCAACCTAGCCTAGATGGTATAAACTTAGAATAGATAATTTATCGTGATTCATTACTCATAGTTCTACTTCCTGCTTCTTCTCTGCTGTGGGCGCCGCAATGTTTTGGTACTTAGCACACACTTCACAGTGAAAAACACAGAGCAGAGAAGTAGCTGGGAACAGAGCTATGGGTAAGGAATTGATGCTCACAGTTTGCTCACTGGACCTCCTGTAATGAGTGTAGGGAAATATCCTGTATAAGTTGACTTACTTTATACCAAAATATGTGGCAAAATGTTGGTACAAATTTTACACTCAATGTTGCATCATGGACCACACCCCTTTTGAAATAAGCCACACCTATTCCCTATAGACCACACCCCCTTTCTGGATGAGGTAAATAAAATATCTAAACATATAATAAATGCACCAGTTTTTTTTGTTGAAATTATGTATTTTTATTTTATTATTTTTAACATTATTTTATTTTTATTGTGATTTTACCTAGGCCTTTATGATGACACCAATCCTTCCACCAGGTCACAACTCCATTCTTTGATTATAGAAATAAGCCAGAATAGCTCTATAGACTGTTCAGTGTGAGCTCCAAGTTTTTTCTAGAAAAATAAACTGCAAATGTGAAAATGCTGTAATAGATATGGCTGGTCATATTTTTGGCAAATGAATAAGCCTCTATATAGTAGATATAATTTCAATACTTGCCTATCTATATTAATTTTCTAACCTCATTGACTCAAAGTATATGTTTTCTCTTGGGTTAATGCAATTTATTATCTCTGTCTGCAAGCTGTTCCGATATTTCAATTTCCCAGTAGATTTTTTTTTACCAGCCAAAGTGTGAAACATTTTTTCCTCTCTTGACTTTTGAACATCGGCCAGTTGTCAGCTGAGCAGGCAGCTGGGATGCATAACATGACAAAGGCTTTATCAGTCAGCGGCATGACTTTCTCAAAAGCTAGGGCAGCACTATGGTTTTACACTGGAATCCTGCTTCATCTCCAGGCAAAATATACACATGACTTTTGAGCAGCAATTCACATTCTATGGCTAAAATATACCAAATTCTAAAACAACCATAACACCATTAAATGTCTTAAACTCTTCAATGGGTTAGTGGCATGTATTTGCTGACAGCAATATAGAGAGTGACCAAACTGGTCTCTACAAGAGAGAACCAAACTGGTCTCTACAAGATTATATAGAAACAGAAGAGTCACCAATGAAGACCAATTCTCTTGCTATACAGTTGTTAAAAATGACACATATTATTCTGACACACTCACTTATAAAAAAATTACAATAGGAAACTGTAGCTTTCATGTATGTTATCCTTTAAAGAGGACCTTTCACGTCCTCATATATACAGTCATATGAAAAAGTTTGGACACCCCTATTAATCTTAATCATTTTTAGTTCTAAATATTTGGGTGTTTGCAACAGCCATTTCAATTTGATATATCTAATAACTGATGGACACAGTAATATTTCAGGATTGAAATGAGGTTTATTGTACTAACAGAAAATGTGCAATATGCATTAAACCAAAATTTGACCGGTGCAAAAATTTGGGTACCCTTATCATTTTATTGATTTGAATACTCCTAACTACTTTTTACTGACTTACTGAAGCACAAAATTGGGCTGGAGATATCAGCGGTCTTAGTTCCACCGTTCAACGTCAGAAGGGCGTTCCTGACAGTCAGCGTCATCGCTGGGCTGTAAGGAACGCCCCCTCTCTCTGTACTCGTCCATAGCGCTGTACTGTCAGAGGTGGCGTTCCTTACAGATCAACGTCATCCCTGGGCTGTAAGGAACGCCCCCTCTCTCTGTACTCGTCCATAGCACTGTACTGTCAGAGGTGGTGTTTCTTACAGCCCAGCGATGACGCTGAGCTATGAGGAACACCCCTTCAGTACAAGTCTATGGACGAGAACTGTCAGGGAGGGCATTCCTCACAACCCAGCTAGACTGTCACTGTCCCTTCTGACAGTGAACCTTGAAACTACGACCCCTGATATCTACAGTCCCAGGGCACATACCGGGAAAGCCGGCAGTGCGCTGAATTCAGCACGCTGTCGACTTTCTAGCGGTATGTAAAACAGCATATACATGAGGACATGAAAGGTCCTCTTCAAAGGAATGTATCGCTGCTTCATCTGTATTCATTTGTACAAGAAGAGATGATACATTCACATACTGTATCTATGCGAATGTTCTAAAATAAATGAAGATATATTTTTCTATAGATATGGCCATATATTGTAATGGAATATATATATATATATATATATATATATACAGTACAGACCATTCTTGGCATTCTCTTGATGAGCTTCAAGAGGTAGTCACCTGAAATGGTCTTCCAACAGTCTTGAAGGAGTTCCCAGAGATGCTTAGCACTTGTAGCCCTTTTGCCTTCACTCTGCGGTCCAGCTCACCCCAAACCATCTCGATTGGGTTCAGGTCTGGTGACTGTGGAGGCCAGGTCATCTGGCGTAGCACCCCATCACTCTCCTTCTTGGTCAAATAGCCCTTACACAGTCTGGAGGTGTGTTTGGCGTCATTGTCCTGTTGAAAAATAAATGATGGTCCAACTAAACGCAAACCGGATGGAATAGCATGCCGCTGCAAGATGCTGTGGTAACCATGCTGGTTCAGTATTCCTTCAATTTTGAATAAATCCCCAACAGTGTCACCAGCAAAGCACCCCCAAACCATCACACCTCCTCCTCCATGCTTCACGGTGGGAACCAGGCATGTAGAGTCCATTCGTTCACCTTTTCTGCGTCGTACAAAGACACGGTGGTTGGAACCAAAGATCTCAAATTTGGACTCATCAGACCAAAGCACAGATTTCCACAGGTCTAATGTCCATTGCTTGTGTTCTTTAGCCCAAACAAGTCTGTTCTGCTTGTTGCCTGTCCTTAGCAGTGGTTTCCTAGCAGCTATTTTACCATGAAGGCCTGCTGCACACAGTCTCCTCTTAACAGTTGTTGTAGAGATGTGTCTGCTGCTAGAACTCTGTGTGGCATTGACCTGGTCTCTAATCTGAGCTGCTGTTAACCCTCGATTTCTGAGGCTGGTGACTCGGATGAACTTATCCTCCGCAGCAGAGGTGACTGTAGGTCTTCCTTTCCTGGGGCGGTCCTCATGTGAGCCAGTTTCTTTGTAGCGCTTGATGGTTTTGGCCACTGCACTTGGGGACACTTTCAAAGTTTTCCCAATTTTTCGGACTGACTGACCTTCATTTCTTAAAGTAATGATGGCCACTCGTTTTTCTTTGCTTAGCTGCTTTTTTCTTGCCATAATACAAATTCTAACACTCCATTCAGTAGGACTATCAGCTGTGTATCCACCTGACTTCTGAACAACATAACTGATGGTCCCAACCCCATTTATAAGGCAAGAAATCCCACTTATTAAACCTGACAGGGCACACCTGTGAAGTGAAAACCATTTCAGGTAACTACCTCTTGAAGCTCATCAAGAGAATGCCAAGAGTGTGCAAAGCAGTAATCAAAGCAAAAGGTGGCTACTTTGAGTGCAAAACAAAAGAAATCTGTAAAGGGGCAAATACTTTTTCACAGCTCTAAGATATATATATATATATATATATATATATATATATATATATATGAAGATATTTGCTTGTACTATTGTTTTATGATAATAGAAACAGCTTTTACACATTGAATACTAACTACAGTATACAATTCACTTACATTGGGATGAACCTTATGTAACTCTGCAGAGTTAAAATATCATCTTATAGAATGTATTTAATATCTCCTCAGTTTCTTTATAGTCCTGTACTTTCAATGGTGACTCAAAGTCATCATGAAATGGTCTGCTTAGTTTTTATAAAATATCACCAATGCAAGAATTGCTATTAAAATTAACCTACAAAACTACCAAGACACTGAACAGTGACAGTTCGTACACTTGAAGTCAAGACTTGGAGTCTAAAAATGTTCTATGAATAAGATCAAATGCTATGAAATGAAGGAGGAGCAATGAGTAGTGTTCAACTTCTTTTATGTGTAGTGCTTTGTTTAAGATACTTTACTGAAGACAGGAATCATGGAGGTATATGATTGTTTAGTCAGATAAGAGATGATGAACAACAGCAGCTCCACGCATCTCATATTTAACAGTAAAAGACTGCAAAAACCCAGGGGATGAAAAGTCTGAGTTTTTCATCTTAAGATACAGTTCTGTTATTCAAGAAGTCACCACTTTACTACTATACACTCCAGAACATAATTTACTTTGTACAAGCTGGAGTATAGTTACAGTATAGAGAGTAGCAGGTTTTGAGTCATGGTATATGAGGCACAAAGATCTCTATGACACATAAGATAAGTATTATTATAAGTGGCAAGTGGTCCAGATGCAGCCACGTTTAACATCACAGTTACGCTAGGTTCACACTAACGTTCGGGTCTCCATCGTTCAGTAGTTAAATATATCCAATTCATTAGATTTTGTAGATCAAGCATCTGTGTTTCGATAAGAATACAGTCTTCTAAGCTCTCATCAACAAGGACCAACCTGCACCTAAGACAGGGTTCACACTACCATTGATGTCCGTTCTGATAGTGTCCGTTAAAAAAAAGAAAAACAAAAAAAAAACAGACACCTATCATAACAGACATTAACGGACACTAACTGATGTTAATGTATCAGTTTTTTTAACTGATCCAATTAATTGATTAATTAAAAAAATGGACACATTAGCATCAGTTAGCATCACGTAGTGTCCGTTTTTTAACACTGTCCGTTTTTTTAACACTGTCCGTTTTTTTTTTTTTTTTTTTTTCTGCTTTCTGAGCATGAGGAAAAAAAAACGTACATAAAATAATGGACAGTAACTGATGGCTATCAGTTACTGTCCGTTATAAGTCCATTACCCATAGACTTCAATGTTAAAAAAAATAACGGACACTTGCTGTCCGTCAAGAATCCGTTTTTTTCAAACGGTCAAAAAGTTCTGCATGTAGGATTTTTTGTCTGCAAAAAATAACGGACTTCTGACGGATTTGGTGTAAACGGACACAAACGGACACAATATAAAAACCCATTGAAATGAGTGGAAATTTTATCGGATTCCTGACGGTTCAGCTAGTGTCCGATGCTAAAATCTTGTAACGGACAATAGCAACGGACACTACTGATGGTCACCAACGGAAGTGTGAACGCCCCCTTACACATGTGTAAGTTTCCTAGATAATGTGTACAAATATAACAGAGCTCAATTTGTCATTTAGCACAGTTTACTAAGATGGAAAGTCAATGGCCTGATTTATCATGTCTTGGACACCAGTTTTCTAACTTGAAAAGTTGCAATTTTTGTTGCACGTTCCTGTATTTTATTTTTTTTTTTACAAAAATTGTGACTTCTGTATTGTGCCTCACACACCACTTATCAAAAAAGTGGGCAGAATGGGGCAAGAACATAGATGGGCAAACGCAGAATGCCTTGACTGTTACAATAAATCATGCTAGAAAACTGGTATGATTTACAATAGAAATCAGTCCCTGACTGGCACATAATTCATTTCTGGCACAGAGGACCTCCTGGTGGTGTACCAAAATTATTAAGAGGCCTGAGCTTTTTAATAATTCTGGTGAATTTTGTATAAACATACAAATGGATTAAGAACTGTGCACAAAATACTGGCCTTAATAAATTGGCCCCAATGAGTTATCACAATGAAAGTTAAAGCTGTATTTGTAAACTTGAAATAATGGTGTACTGATCACCATACTATTGAAACATTGCCTATTAAATTTGTTTCACTGCATTGCAAGGCAAACTATAATTTCCTTTTTCCTATCTACTTCACCCCAATTGCATATCCAAATGTAAAACCTTCTACCCAACTGATTTCCATAGTTACTTCAAAGTATCCCTTTGTATTGTGCTATTTAGTCATACCTTTCTATGGCCTAAAGAGTGTCCTGTACGTAATACTTTGGCAGGTTAACAGTTGGAAATTGTTTTTAACACTATTGCAAAGCATAGTCCACCATGCTATACAAGGTCTCAAAAAGCATATGCATTCATGGTCAATTATTTTAATAGGATACCTTGTGTTGCAAATAGGGGCAATTAATTTAAAAAAATGACTTGCCTCTCCCTGGTTTTGATTACAGGTCCCAACTGACATCAGAAGTGCCATCCCATTTTAGGAAGGTCTCTACTTCAGTCAATCATAGGCCTCAGTGGTGAACCCTGTTTACAAATGGCTTGTGGCTGCATGATGTCTCAGCATTAATGTGCCATTTGTGATGAGGTTATCGTTGAGTCCTGCAATTTTCAGCACAGCTGCAGTCGCATGACATAAACGGAACATCACTGCAGACTTCAGCCGGGTCTTCTAAAGAGAAGCATGGACCTGCCGACATTGGAAATGGAGAACCTGGGAGAGGCGAGTCAAATTTTTTAACTTAATTTTATTGCCCCTATTAGTAGCACTATGTAACAAAAAAAGGGGTTAAACACTTTCTCACTACTGTTACCCGTGAACATATGGTGAATATATGAATATGTGAGGCTAAGTTCACATGTACACTGGGCTCTCCGCTAAAACAGTGGTTACCCATGGACATCAGCAGACCCTATACACTATAATGAGGTCTGCCGTGTTTCCGCCATTTTTGTGCTGGAACCAATGAATAGAAAAGTCTCCAATGGAGGCTTCTACGCAGATATGAACCGAACCTTAATGTTGTATGTCATTTTCTACATTTTGTCATATTCTCCTTCTTTTGCAGTCATGTTCCAGAGGGGACCTCCATGCGAATGGTACAGAAGATGAACAAGGGAGCATGGCTTAAAAAATGTAGATGGTGCATCACATTAATAATGTCCATATTTATATGCTCACCTTATATATATGTGAGTTAAAAATAGTAAGAAAGTCACCAAGCCCTTTAAGGTCTTGGTCTCTGGTTTTATATACATTTTTTGCATATAGCTGAACGTATGTTTTTTTAGGAAGAAAAAGAACATTACTGTTGTTAACAATGAGAGGCAAGAAAAGTAATAGCTACTATGAAGCTAATGTGCTTTGTCAATTATTTTAACAACAATAGTGGACCTAGTCAACTCTACCAATAACATAATCATATTTTTAAAATAAAAACTGATATCTTATGAAATTAGCAAAAAAAAAAAAAAAAAAAGGGTTGACCAGTATTGAAACACAGTGAGGCAGATTTTTTATCAATACAGTGGTCCCTCAAGTTCCAAATCGACCATTTGTGATGAACCGACCCTCAGTTTTATATCTTTCTTGGAAGTGTGTTTTTACTTGCTCATGTCAGTCCTTCCCCCACTTGTTGGAATGTGGTGCTTAAGTTGAGTCTACGGACTCATAGCTGGACGCTATGCCTCACTGGTTTTTATCCCTGGCCAGATGGCGATGGGGGATAGTGGTCCGGTGACCTTAACTTCACCCACCCCTCCCCGCACCTAGGAAGGTACCCAGCTCTCCGAAGATTTTGCAAAGGAGGGAGTAGGAGGGCTGGCTGGGGGGAGGTGAAGGGTGGGGCTGAAGAGGGTCTGACACTGAGGTGGGTGAGTTTTCTTTGTCTTTGTGTGGAGCCTGAAAGAGAGGCAGCTAAGAGCAAGCTGTGCTCAGGTATTATTCTATACTTTATTCCCATTTTTGTTTTATGTGCTGTATCATAGCTCTTTTGCTTGTATGTTTATGCTTCATCATATTAATATTGTATATTTCTGTATATGCTATTAATTAGTACCGACCCACTTGGGTTATTAAATATATAAAATTTACACAGCTCGTTTCATTCTATCCTACGAACTCTGTCCGCTCACGGGTTGCGAGTGGAAGGATAGAAGGGTGATCACAGGTACGCCAAGAGGCTTGGCAAGGTGATATTCTTCACACCATTGTATGTTGAAACCATTATACTCTGAGACCATAATTCTATGGAAAACTAGTAATTGGTTCTGGAGACCCCAAAATATCACCAAAAATAAAAAAAATGAAGATTAAAGAAAAATCATCAGAAAACTCAATAGATATGACAAACCCTTACTCACATTTTTCTGTGAAAACAGATAAAAATGTGTCCAAAAAAGCAGCTCACCCTGGCACAGATAGTTGTGCACTATACTGTAGAGAGGCGCTACTAGTAATTCAATCAGTACTTGCACTTCACAAATATAGGGATTTACCAGTGAAAATACCATGCTGATTTCGAAGCATTTTATGCTGAGCCTTGTTTAACATTACAGTGGTCCAGAAGAGACCATTATATGTTTTACGTATCCTGAGGCCATTGTAACTCGAGGGACCATCTTATAGTTTGAAAGTGCAAACTTAAAGAGGTTTACCTGGAGTTAAATACTGATGACTTATGCTTAGGATAGATTATCCACATCTGGGGGGGGGGGGGTCAAATACCCAGATGAGTGTTGTTTTCATTTCAAAGGCTAATGACCCTTATATTAATTTGTGACATGACCTATTTCCTGCTCAGTCCCATTCAAGTGAATGGGGATGAACTGTAGCACTAGGCACAGTACCTACAGGTACACAATGTACAGTGTTGTGCTTGGTATTCAGTAAATAGGCCGCATCTTACCAATATTATAATCTCAGAAAACCCCTTTAAAGCGGGCCCCATGTTGCAAATATGCAACGTTTTGTCCTTAGCGGAAACTTTGGGGAAAAAAAAAGCTGCACATTACAGTACCTGCAAAGTGGATGGAATTCTGGCTAATTCCATCCACACATTGCAGAAAAAAATCTGCAGTGGAAATGCTGTAATTTCAAAAACTGTTGCATTTTTGTAAATCACAGCATGTGAATTATACCTTCAGAAACACTGGTGGTTTCCGTATAGGTATAATAGAAGCAGAAAGTCCACAGAGGAAAACTTTGCAGACTTACCATGAAAAGCGCTACTGAAAAAATGTGATGAGTTTCTACAGCAGTTTCGACTGTGGCTCACTAAGTGGAGCCTAAGCCTTAAAGGGGTATTCCCATGAACATAACCATTTTTAAATTTGTTAATCAAAAGTTAAACATTTTTGCAAATATAAGTAATTAAACATTTTGCAGAGTTTTAAATATTTTCTCTAAATATCTTGTGGTCACAAGTTGTTGTCTTGATCGGTTGCCAGTGGATACGACCATGAATGCAGGACCTTTCTAAGGTCAGAAAATCAGCTATGATTTCCTTATTGTGGCTAGGATATCTTCTTATACATGTAGTGCCCCTGACTGATAACCCAGATACAATAAGAAAGTCATGGATGGGTTCCTGACAAGTCCCAGACCATAGAAAGTTTCTGCAATCGTGGTCGTATCTATTGGCAACCGATCAAGACCATAATTGTTACCACTAAGATGGTTAGAGAAAATCTTTAAAATGCTGCAGAATTTTTAACCACTTATATTTGCAAAAATGTTTAACTTTTAATTATCTACAAATATAGATATGATTATGTTCATGGGAATACCCCTTTAAACTGGGCAGTCTTAAAATGTATTAGATTTATCACAATAGCTGGTGCTGAATGATGAACTAACTTTACCACACCTATTAGTTGACTTAGTTTCCAACAGAAAATGTGGCAAATGTGTATATCATAAGGCCATGGCCCCATATGGCGGAAATGCAGTGGAAAAAAACACGGTATTTTACAGTCACAGGAAAGTGGATCCTATCCCCGTTATGTGGTAAAAAACGCGCTGCGGACCAGCGGCGATTTCCAAAACCATTGTGGTTTTGGAAATCGCAGCATGTCAATTATACCTACGGAAACACTGGTGGTTTCCCTATAGGTATAATGGAAACAGAAAGTCCACAGAGGTATCCTCTGTGAACTTTCTGTCCAAAGCGCTGCGGGAAGAACCGCGATGCATTGCTGCCGTGTTTTCCCGCAGCACTTTTTTGCTGCAGGACACCATGTGTGGCCTTAGCCTTATAGTAAGAAGGGATTCAAGATTAGGGCCAAACCTTTCTGTATACTGTATATCTACTATATAGTCTTTCATGAAATTAAAAAAGGCCTACTATATGTATGAAAGCACACAAGATCACACTTCTAATTTATTATCATTACAGAAATTAGTAACATATCCTTCATGTAAAAATAAATGAACATCTTCAAAACTGATCAGATAGAGGCAGAGAGTGACACAATGTATCACTGCACAGATAACTAGTATCAGATACAAAAATATGTAGCAGAGTGAAAGGCACCGTATTCCCATGAAAAGCAAGATTCTCTGGTAATAAGGCCAGAAATGAAAGCAAGTCAAGAAAGTCAAACAGAATGTACAACCATATTATTTATAGTGAAGTTTCTGGCAAAAGGTCAAACAAGTGAACACAGAGCATAAATCTGCGAAAAAGTCTCATGCTCATTATATTAGTAAAAGATTCCAGTGGTGAGCTCGAATCCAAAGGTCAGGCAAAAAAATCTGCTTTGTAGCAGTGTAAACATTTCATAGAAGTTTCAAACAAAATTATATTTTCGCATAGTAGAATATTGTAGCTCAGCTGTACAATAAATTAGAATATGGTAAATAAATGATCAAGTGTGGTATGAGAGAGCAATACATTACTAATCACAGGCAAAGAAAATCTACATATACTGTATACAAGGAGATCCACTGTGTCCATTGTGAGAATAAAACCGATGTAAATGACCAAAAACTAGAACTAATTATTATTATTCTAATTGTTAACCCATGTTCACATTGCTCCCAAGTTTAGGACCTTGAATACCAAACAACTAGAAAAACTAATGAAATTATTCATCTAGGTGACAAATAGAAACATGATATCAAGTAACAAATATATAGAATGTAGGCCACACTTCCAGCACCCAGGTAACCAGATGGTATAAAAGACAATAACAAGTTCAGCCACCTGAGTTGGAAGATACTCCGACTTTGGTTGATTAACCCCCTGGATGCCCTGATCAATACAGCATGGGGGACTTTTTCCGCCACCTGTTTCAGTATTAAAAGGACGGATGGCCAACACACTCCATTATATAGTCAATAGGGTCCACTGGGCACCGCGTGTAACCGCAGTTTTAGAGGTCCATCTCTCCGTTGTTCAGGTTCACTGACGGACCCGAACAACGGAGATGCAACACTAAAGAGAACCTAGCATTAGGTGTGTGAGAAGAAGGACCACCAACTGGACTCATAAGCCCAGAATTTTCGCTTACCTTAATCTGCCCAGCTCCTCCTGCTTTGTAACATGCTGTCTACAGAAAGGGCACTATGTTCAATATGATCATTTCCCTTTATGGGTAGGCTTGCATAGTGTGCCCTATGATAATATAGTGTATTCTATTATGATGACATCTCCTATTTGCTTAGCTCTTGCCATGCATATAAATGTGAGAGTAATATCTATGCTCTGTTTGATATTTCACATTAATAGAATTCCACCTTAAAAAAGTAATAATAGTTTTACAAAAATATGTTTTTATTGTCTAGCCAAAATAAGATATTGGCAGCAAAATGCTGCTGTTAACTGTAGAAAAATCTACACCAACTGCTGTGAAGTACAATAAAATTACAAGCCTAGTCTGTTATTGTCTCCTTTATTTCTTTTGTCAAAAGCATAACTGGATCCCTGGTGATTTTGGCATCTGATTTTTTTTTTGTGCAAAAAATCACTTTGTTGAATATTAGTTAAACTTCAAGGTGTTGATTTAGAAAACTTTTCTACGTCTGTTCTATGTGGTGTCATAGAAAGAACAAGCATGTATGGATGTAGGATTTGTCAATCATTGTATATTACAAAATTATATATGGACACTGCATATTTTATGCCATGGAGATCCTGCTTTTGTCTGCAGTGTGAACCTAGACTTACACCAAATTCCAGGTTTATAAAACAAAAAGAAAGCAGTTACAGCATATAAAAAGAAGAATACCTTCCAGGAATGGCACAAGTTGGTGCAACAGTGCAAAAGTTTATTTGCTAAATGGGATCACTGCAGTCAGATACATTTCAATAAGGCCCCTGACGAAGCAAAAGGGGCAGAACGTGCGTTGGGGCTCGTGGTGGAGGTCCCATCTCATCCCTGGTAATGTGACTGTTTATTTGCATGCTATGTTATATGTATAATTTGTGATGCTGTGATTTTGAGTATCCTGCCTGTATTATACCACACTATGTCTTGTTAATAGCATAAGGCAGCCCTTTACCGATTGTGGGTTATATTACCTATGAATATACTTACTAATTGTGGATACTATATTGGCCAATACATTGTATTTGTACACCATTACAAATATTTAGATACATTTATTTATGTATCACTTGTAATTTTTGATATTATATACATAGACGTATCAGGGTTTGTGACGGGATCTCTACCGTGATGGTTTTTTTAAAATGTTTTTTTAGTGCTTTTTTGCATATATAATAGAATATTCATTCATATATATATATATATATATACAGTCATATGAAAAAGTTTGGGCACCCCTATTAATCGTAATCATTTTTAGTTCTAAATATTTGGGTGTTTGCAACAGCCATTTCAATTTGATATATCTAATAACTGACGGACACAGTAATATTTCAGGATTGAAATGAGGTTTATTGTACTAACAGAAAATGTGCAATATGCATTAAACCAAAATTTGACCGGTGCAAAAATTTGGGTACCCTTATCATTTTATTGATTTGAATACTCCTAACTACTTTTTACTGACTTACTGAAGCACAAAATTGGTTTTGTAACCTCACTGAGCTTTGAACTTCATAGCCAGGTGTATCCAATCATGAGAAAAGGTATTTAAGGTGGCCAATTGCAAGTTGTTCTCCTATTTGAATCTCCTCTGAAGAGTGGCATCATGGGCTCCTCAAAACAACTCTCAAATGATCTGAAAACAAAGATTGTTCAACATAGTTGTTCAGGGGAAGGATACAAAAAGTTGTCTCAGAGATTTAACCTGTCAGTTTCCACTGTGAGGAACATAGTAAGGAAATGGAAGACCACAGGGACAGTTCTTGTTAAGCCCAGAAGTGGCAGGCCAAGAAAAATATCAGAAAGGCAGAGAAGAAGAATGGTGAGAACAGTCAAGGACAATCCACAGACCACCTCCAAAGAGCTGCAGCATCATCTTGCTGCAGATGGTGTCACTGTGCATCGGTCAACAATACAGCACACTTTGCACAAGGAGAAGCTGTATGGGAGAGTGATGCGAAAGAAGCCGTTTCTGAAAGCACGCCACAAACAGAGTTGCCTGAGGTATGCAAAAGCACATTTGGACAAGCCAGCTTCATTTTGGAAAAAGGTCCTGTGGACTGATGAAACAAAGATTGAGTTGTTTGGTCATACAAAAAGGCGTTATGCATGGCGTCAAAAAAACACAGCATTCCAAGAAAAACACTTGCTACCCACTGTAAAATTTGGTGGAGGTTCCATCATGCTTTGGGGCTGTGTGGCCAATGCCGGCACCGGGAATCTTGTTAAAGTTGAGGGTCGCATGGATTCAACTCAGTAGCAGCAGATTCTTGAGAATAATGTACAAGAATCAGTGACGAATTTGAAGTTACGCCGGGGATGGATATTTCAGCAAGACAATGATCCAAAACACAGCTCCAAATCTACTCAGGCATTCATGCAGAGGAACAATTACAATGTTCTGGAATGGCCATCCCAGTCCCCAGACCTGAATATCATTGAACATCTGTGGGATAATTTGAAGTGGGCTGTCCATGCTCGGCGACCATCAAACTTAACTGAACTGGAATTGTTTTGTAAAGAGGAATGGTCAAAAATACCTTCATCCAGGATCCAGGAACTGATTAAAAGCTACAGGAAGCGACTAGAGGCTGTTATTTTTGCAAAAGGAGGATCTACTAAATATTAATGTCACTTTTCTGTTGAGGTGCCCATACTTTTGCATCGGTCAAATTTTGGTTTAATGCATATTGCACATTTTCTGTTAGTACAATAAACCTAATTTCAATCCTGAAATATTACTGTGTCCATCAGTTATTAGATATATCAAATTGAAATGGCTGTTGCAAACACCCAAATATTTAGAACTAAAAATGATTAAGATTAATAGGGGTGCCCAAACTTTTTCATATGACTGTATATATATATATATATATATATATATATATATACAGTAATACCTCGTACATTCGCGAGGTTAGGTTCCAGAGCGGGTCGCGGATCGCGAGGAATCGCGAATGTTTGGTACAAGCGCTTAGAAGCGCTTACAATGCCGGTTTCTAAAGTTTAACCCCTAAATACCAAAAAACTTTACCCTAGAGTACTGTACAGTATACTAAAGTATACTGTACAGTACAGTATATTAATACATTAATTAATTAATTCATTCATTCATTCATTTGTCTTATACACTCACAGTAAAATGAAACTAATTACCGGGTACGTAACGAACAGGACGCTACTACCCAATAGCGAAGGTTTTTTTTTTTTTTTAAATTCACAGATATGTGAAAAACAGCAAAATCTATATATGTTAGGTTCCAATAAAAATATCGCGAATCTGTGAATTCGCAAATTCGGAAACGCGAGTGTACGAGGTATTACTGTATATTTAAAAATTTTGTGTATGTTATTTATTTACTTTTTGTGATGAATTTCAGTACATCCGTATAGGCCAGGGGTCGGCAACCCCTGGCACGCGTGCCAAGAGTGGCACACGAGGCATATTTCCCTGGCACGGCAGCGGAATCCTCACCCAGCAGTTTTGATCGGACCAAACATGGCCGAAATGAAACTGCTATTATTATACTGTGGGGTCTCTTCAGACCCCCGAGTATAATAAGTGGAGCCCCCGGGGACATGATCAAACATAAAAAACAATGTTAACTCACCTTACCTGGATCCGCAGCTGCTCTGTGCTCTTGGGACGCTTCTGCCTGACGTCAGCGACCGCTGACAGGGCCTTAGGGGTCACGTCCGACGTCATTAGACATAATGACGCAACGTGACCCCTGAGACCCAATCAGCGATCGCTGACATCAGGGAGAAGCGTCCGAAGAGAACAGAGAGGCTGCAGAGCGCAGGAATGGTGAGTACATTGTTTTTTATGTTTGTCACCTCTCTTGGCCCTCCACTTATTATACTCTGGGGTCTGAAGACACCCCACAGTATAATAATAGCTAGTGAGTGGTGACAATTGGAATATTATAAAAGTTAGAATATTATACCGTGTGCAGGGGCCACTATGGAGGATAATACTGTGTGCTGGGGCCACTATGGGACATAATACCATGTGCAGGGGCCACTATGGGGAATAATACTGTGTGCAGGGACCACTATGGAGGATAATACTTTGTGCAGGTGCCACTATGGAGGATAATACTGTTTGTAGGGGCCACTATGGAGGATAATACTGTGTGCAGGGGCCACTATGGCACTATGGAGGATAATACTGTGTGCAGGGGCCACTATGGAGGATAATACTGTGTGCAGGGGCCACTATGGAGGATAATACTGTGTGCAGGGGCCACTATGGAGGATAATACTGTGTGCAGGGGCCGCTATGGAGGATAATACCGTGTGCAGGGGCCGCTATGGGGCATAATACTGTTTGCAGGGGCCGCTATGGGGCATAATACCATGTGCAGGGGCCACTATGTGACATAATACCGTGTGCAGGGGCTGCTATGTGACATAATACCGTGTGCAGGGGTCGTCAGACTTACAATTATTGACCGGCACTCCGAGTACCTCAACTTTGATTTTTTTAATCGAGATCGGCACGCCGATCAAAAAAGGTTGCCTGTCCCCTGGTATAAGCCATATGTTTGTCAATTGGGATCTACTGATTTTTATATTATTTAGTGGTTTTTGTTGGTGAATTATAGGTTAATACATTTCAATAAGGTACCACAAATCAGCCGTTCCCTGAAAGATTATGGTCTCACTTTTTTAGAAAACCAAAGAAAGATAAAAAAAAAAAAACAATCTATACAAGCAAATATGAATCCTATAATCCATAAATATATCTAGCATTATAGTATAAATATCTCGTATCCCCAAGTATAGGCACTCAGAAAAAAACTATAAAAAAAAAAACTAACAAAACACAACTCAAAAACATGCCACAATATAAATTTTAGAGCAGTCTATGCACTGCCATACAGGCTAGAAGAGTATGGATATATCTCTACTACAAGCAATACAGAATCCAATGGAGCATGCTAATTGTTTTTCTGCCAGAGTTATAAATGAAGCTAACAAAAAAAACCTCAGTATGAACAAGAGGAATACAGTACTGAGGTACAGAAGATGGCAACCTTGTGAATGTATCTGAATGTATGAAAAATGCAAGAGTACTCTATATGCTTGTTCTGTTGTATTTATAATGGCAGAAAGTTGCAATGTTTTTGGACATTTTGACTCATGGGCATGCTGGGATGCACACATAGGCATGCACCTGCATACTGTATATTTGGTATGAATGTCTGTAATGGGATGGGATTAATGCTTTACATGTCATTGCAATTTACAGGAGGTACAGCTAATGTCTGGATAGCACACATCCCAATAGTATAAATTGATCAATGCTTCTTAGCAAAATCTAGAAATATTAACACTTAGTATACATTTTGTATACATTTTGATCAGTGAGGAAAAAATGTATTTAGTCAGCCACCAATTGTGCAAGTTCTCCCACTTAAAAAGATGAGAGAGGCCTGTAATTGACATCATAGGTAGACCTCAACTATGAGAGACAAAATGAGAAAACATATCTAGAAAATCACATTGTCTGATTTTTAAAGAATTTATTGGCAAATTATGGTGGAAAATAAGTATTTGGTCACCTACAAACAAGCAAGATTTCTGACTCTCACAGACCTGTAACTTCTTTAAGAGGCTCCTTTGTCCTCCACTCATTACCTGTAGTAATGGCACCTGTTTGACATTGTTATCAGTATAAAAGACACCTGTCCACAACCTCAAACAGTCACACTCCAAACTCCACTATGGTGAAGACCAAAGAGCTGTGGAAGGACACCAGAAACAAAATTGTAGACCTGCACCAGGCTGGGAAGACTGAATCTGCAATAGGCAAGCAGCTTGATGTGAAGAAATCAACTGTGGGAGCAATAATTAGAAAATGGAAGACATACAAGACCACTGATAATCTCCCCTGATCAGGGGCTCCACGCAAGATCTCACCCCGTGGGGTCAAAATGATCACAAGGACGGTGAGCAAAAATCCCAGAACCACACGGGGGAACCTAGTGAATGACCTGCAGAAAGCTGGGACTAATGTAACAAAGGCTACTGTCAGTAAAACACTATGCCACCAGGGACTCAGATGCTGCAGTGCCAGACGTGTCCCCCTGCTTAAGCCAGTACATATCCGGGCCCATCTGAAGTTTGCTAGAGAGCATTTGGATGTTCCAGAAGCGTATTGGCTGTTTCTCTGCAATTGTCCAGGACGACTGATCCGTGTACATGAAAGAATGAATGGGGTCATGCATCGTGAGATTTTGAGTGCAAACCTCCTTCCATCAGCAAGGGCATTGAAGATGAAACGTGGCTGGGTCTTTCAGCATGACAATGATCCCAAGCACACCACCAGGGCAACGAAGGAGTGGCTTTGTAAGAAGCATTTCAAGGTCCTGGAGTGGCCTAGCCAGGCTCCAGATCTCAACCCCATAGAAAACCTTTGGAGGCAGTTGAAAGTCCGTGTTGCCCAGCGACTGCCCCAAAACATCACTGCTCTAGAGGAGATCTGCATGGAGGAATGGGCCAACATACCAGCAACAGTGTGTGCCAACCTTGTGAAGACTTACAGAAAACGTTTGACCTCTGTCATTGCCAACAAAGGATATATAACAAAGTATTGAGATGAACTTTTGTTATTGACCAAATACTTATTTTCCACCATAATTTGCAAATAAATTCTTAAAAAATTTGACAATGTGATTTTCTGGATTTGTGTTCTCATTTTGTCTCTCATAGTTGAGGTCTACCTATGATGTCAATTACAGGCCTCTCTCATCTTTTTAAGTGGGAGAACTTGCACAATTGGTGGCTGACTAAATACTTATTTTCCCCACTGTAAGTCCACTATCCACTTCATGGAAACCTGTGTATAGTGGATCCCTAGACTATTAGGTGCTGCACTGCACAGCAATTGCCATCACTGCAACACAGCACCCACAGGGAGTGCCCTGGAAGCCCAACAGCCACCCTGCTGCCAGGCTAAGCCTCTGGGCCACATTACCCGAAAGGCACAGCATCACAGCAATTGCTGCACCACTCCACATGAACAGATAAATGTTAAATGTGTAAAATGTGTTATGCAGTCTCCAGCTTATTAAAAACACCTGGGCTAAATAAGAGAAGTGTTGGTACCGAGACAAAACATAAAAAGTAAGTGTAACGTCCTTGCCTGTCCGGGCTTTGGCGCCGTCCTCCGGGCGCACGCTGCGGCGCAGGAGGCGTGCCCGGTTGTGATTCTTTTCTTTGGGTTTTTCTTGTACTGTCTGAACATTGTCCTATTCCCTCACCTCCTTAATTGATTTTCCACCACGCCCTTCTCCTTCACCTTGCTATCCCCCTGCTCCACTAAGAGTTAACTTTAGTTCTGCCTTGGTGATTGACAGCCTATCCTCCTATCAAGTCTGACTCGGGTTCTTTCTCCCTATTTATTGTTTGCCCACTTTCCTATGGGCGCCTGCTATTACATTTTGCTTACTGGCTATACTTCTTGTTATTTGTTACCTGCTCTTCTGATTTTCTGACCACCTGGCTTACCTTTGACTATTCTCTTGGACTTCGATTCTGTACTGCATTGCTCGATAGTTACTGACCCCTTGGCTAGCTGTCCTCCCTTTGTTGTTGTGCGTCTTGTCTTCGTTCTGTGTTATCACTTATTATAAGGAGGGACTGTAGACTGGTTGCTGGCTGTCACCTAGGACAGATCGGGCAAGTTAGCCAGGGACAGTGGGGGGGGGGATTCAGCTTAGGGTCCACTGTCTCGTTGTGCCCCTCCCCCCTAAGTTCTCCAGCAGCTACTGGGGAATCGCTCCTCTAGTGATTTCCTTACAGAATAGCAGGCCGTAAAAAAAAAAACGTTAACCCTTCTACTCATTAATGGTATGGCTTCTTTTCAGGACCTTGTGACTCGAATGGAGGGTTTGGCAGGTTTGGTGTCTGAGCTGGCCAACCAGGTACATACTCTCACCCAGAATCAAGCTGAGGCCACTGCTACACCACCTGCTGTCATTTCCCTCCCTAGGGTTAAAATGTTACTCCCAGATAGGTTTTCAGGGGACCGAGGTAAATTTGAGACATTCAGGGAATCATGTCTATTGTATTTTCGGGTCAACCCCAATGCGTTGCAGTCTCAGATGGTGGGGGTGGTCATTTCCCTCTTACAGGGAGATCCACAGACTTGGGCCCTTAAACTCCCCCCTGAGGCAGAGGAGTGGACAGATCTAGAAAAAATTTTTAAGTCTTTGGGGGCCATTTATGCTGAGCCTGATCAAATTGGACTCGCTGAGTCCCAACTTCTTACCCTCCGGCAAGGTAAACTATCCGCTGAAACTTATTGCTCTGAGTTTCGGAAGTTGAGTATAACAGCAGGTTGATGTGACTCCGCTTTGAAAGCTCTTTTTAAACAGGGCCTGAATGATTCAGTGAAGGATGTCTGGGTAGGTCACCCTGATCCTCCTACTTTAGAAAAGGCCATGACCTTAGCCGTCCGCATTGACAGGAGACTCCAGGACAGACGTAAAGAGAGGGTGGGGATTGGTCCCACTAAGTCTTCTGTCTATCCCTCTCTTTCTGTTAAAAAATCTGTTTCTCCTTCTGTCACCCCTGGAGATGAGCCTATGCAGTTGGGAGCACTGGATACCAAGGCTAGACGAGAATATCGTCTCCGGAATCATCTCTGCCTGTATTGCGGCAAACGGGATCATCTCATCCGAGACTGTTCCATCAAACCACGTACACCAGTGGAAAACTTCAGGGCCTGAGTGGTATTCAGAAGAACCACTCAGGAAGTCAGGTATCTTCTGAAAAATCTCACAAATTGATGTTACCTGTGTCTCTGTCCTTTGGGGGCAGATCTGTTTCTGGGCAGGCCCTAGTAGATTCTGGGGCTGCCACTAACTTTGTTAAATTTTCGTTTGTTTCTGCTTTACATATTGAACTTGTATCATTAGATACTCCTCTGTTGGTTACTGGGGCGATTTTACTCCACTGGCCAGGGGTAAAATCCGTTTTAAAACCCCCTTACTCTCTTTGCAAGTGGGCTCAATACATACGGAGCTCATGAGTTTTTTTGTTATGGAGGATCTCTCGTCTGATATTATTTTAGGGCTTCCCTGGCTAGACCTCCATAACCCTACCTTTGATTGGCCCAAAAAAGAGTTAGTGAAATGGGGGAATCAGTGCTCCTCCCATTGTATTGCTTTACATGCCTCCGATTGTCTCAGTGAGGAGACACTTCTTCCAGAATTTCTGTCTGATTTTCATGATGTTTTTGATGCTAAAGCTGCTGAAGTGTTACCGCCGCATAGACCTTACGATTGTGCGATTGAACTCCTTCCCGACTCCAAATACCCTAAGGGAAGGATCTTCAATCTTTCTGCTCCAGAACGTGAAGCTATGCGGGATTACACTCAGGATAGTCTTCTTAAAGGTCACATCCGTCTGTCTCAGTCTCCCATGGGAGCTGGGTTCTTTTTTGTTAAAAAGAAGGATGGCGGACTGCGACCATGCATTGACTACCGAGAATTAAATAAAATTACGGTTAAAAATCAGTACCCTCTTCCCCTGATCCCTGATATTTTCAATCAGATTGTGGGTGCCCGCTGGTTTTCTAAAATTGACCTCCGTGGGGCATACAATCTGATCCGGATTAGAGAAGGAGATGAATGGAAAACTGCGTTCAACACCCCGGAAGGTCACTTTGAATATTTGGTAATGCCTTTCGGGTTATGTAATTCACCCGCAGTATTTCAACACTTTGTTAACGATATCTTTAGAGACTTGCTCGGTCGTTATGTGGTTGTCTACCTGGATGATATTCTAGTGTTCTCTCCTGTTTGGGCCACACATATTGAGCATGTTAGGAGTGTTTTGCTACTGTTGCGTCAAAACTCTCTCTGCCAAACTGTCCAAATGCCTGTTCAGAGTCCAAAGGGTCACCTTCCTCAGTTACGTTATTACTACCGATTCTTTTTGTATGGATCCACTAAAAGTCATGGCTATTAATAACTGGGAATGCCCCTCCAACCTTAAAGCCCTACAACGTTTCTTGGGTTTCTCCAACTATTATCGAAAATTTATTAAGAATTTCTCTTCTATAGTGAAGCCATTAACGGATCTCACAAAGAAAGGTGCCGATGTGACCAAATGGACTCCGGAAGCGGAACAGGCTTTTGTACATCTCAAGAAATGTTTTGTTGAGGCTCCTGTATTAGTACCACCAGACTATGATCGCCCATTTATTATTGAGGTTGATGCCTCTGAAGTGGGGGTTGGTGCCGTGTTGTCTCAGGGCTCTGAAAATTTTACGTGTTTGCAACCTGTAGCCTTCTTCTCGAGGAAATTCTCTCCTACGCAGCGCAACTATGATGTTGGTAATCGAGAACTCCTAGCCATTAAATGGGCATTCGAGGAGTGGAGACATTTCCTCGAGGGGGCCAAACACCAGATCACAGTATTCACTGATCATAAGAACCTACTACCGTGTTTCCCCGAAAATAAGACACCCCCGAAAGTAAGGCATAGGAGAGATTTCGGAGAATTGCCCAATATAAGGCATCCCCCGAAAGTAAGACGTATGTTCCCGAAAAGAACATACGGTATATACGATATGTGAGGCCACGGGAGAACCCCACAATCTCTGCTATCATTATACTCCAGGGTCTTTTCAGACCCCGGAGTATAATGATCGGCGGCCCAGGGGAGGTGAGCGAACATAAAAAACTATGTGCTTACCTGTCCTACGCTTCTCCAGGCTTCGGGCCTTTTTGGTGACGTCGCAGACGTCAGCGGACGTCATTTTGCGTCGCGACGCCGGCCGGATCACGTGATGCGGCCTGGTCTAACATTGAAGAAGGCCGGAGTAGCGCATGGGCATGCACCGGAGCGAGGAACAGGTAAGCAACGTTGTTTTATTATGTTTCTATCCTCTCCTGGGTCTCCGATCACTATACTCTGGGGTCTGAAAAGACCCCATAGTATAATAATTGTTCATGGGTGGTCCACTATGGGGCAAACTACTGTGTGCAGGGGCCACTATGGGGAATGATACTGTGTGCAGGGACCACTATGGCGAATGATACTGTGTGCAGGGGCCACTATGGCGAATGATACTGTGTGCAGGGGCCACTATGGGGCATGATACTGTGTGCAGGGGCCACTATGGGATATGATACTGTGTGCAGGGGCCACTATGGGGCATGATACTGTGTGCAGGGGCCACTATGGGACATAATACTGTGTGCAGGGGCCACTATGGGACATGATACTGTGTGCAGGGGCCACTATGGGACATGATACTGTGTGCAGGGGCCACTATGGGGCATGATACTGTGTGCAGGGAAATTAATGGTTTGGATTGTTATGATGATGTCCTAGAAGATGATGACATAACTGTCATTGAATAAATTTTACTTTCTATTCGTACCGTAAATATTGGTAAATGTACCATACTGTTAATTGTTGTACATGGAAATAATGGTACGGTAGTAAGAAATTCTTGATAGGATTCACAGTTTGTCTGGTTATGCTGGTTTGTGATGACAACTACTGTACAGTACCGTATATAAATGTTCATTTTTTTGTTCAGCAATAAATGTGAATTCTTCTTCATTGAAAAAAAAATAAGACATCCCCTGAAAATAAGACACAGCACAGCAAAAATTAATATAAGACGCTGTCTTATTTTCGGGGAAACAGGGTATATCTGGATAACGCTAAGCGACTGTCTCCTAGGCAGGCCCGCTGGGCGCTATTCTTCACACGTTTTAATTTTGTGGTGACTTATCGTCCAGGCTCTAAAAATGTACGGGCTGATGCCCTATCTCGCAGTTTTGGTCCCAGTGGTGCCCCTAAGGATGTCCCAGATAAAATCTTGTCTCCCGGAGTGGTTCTCGCCATTATTACTCCTGATCTTGCTACTTTAGTGGTTAATTCACAAGATCTTGCTCCCAGTAATACTCCCACTGGGAAACTATTTGTACCTCCAAATCTCCGTCTTCGTGTTTTGGAGGAAATTCATTGTTCTACCTTAACGGGACATCCCGGCTTCGCTGGGACTAAATACCTTCTCTCCCGCTCTTACTGGTGGCCGTCCTGGTCTCGTGACATATGTGAATTTGTTGCTGCCTGTGAGACATGTGCTAAGATGAAGACTCCAAGGAGATTACCCGAGGGCCTTCTTCATCCCCTTCCTATACCTAAGAGACCATGGTCCCATTTGTCAATGGACTTTATTACTGATTTGCCTTGTTCCCAAGGGAAGACTGTGATTTGGGTTGTTGTGGATAGATTCTCCAAAATGTGCCATTTTGTACCCCTAAAGAAAATTCCTAGTGCTCCACGCCTAACCTCGTTCTTTATTAACCACATACTCCGCTTGCATGGTGTACCAGAAAATATTGTATCTGATCGGGGTGTACAATTTGTCTCTAGATTCTGGAAGGAATTTTGTGGTCGTCTGGGGGTCTCTCTGTCTTTCTCTTACGCGTTCCACCCGGAGACCAATGGCCAGACAGAGAGATTCAACCAAACTTTGGAACAGTACTTAAGGTGTTTTGTGTCTGATGCTCAAGAAAAATGGAGAACCTTTCTTCCTCTAGCAGAGTTTGCAATAAACAACAGGGTTAACATCACCACTAAAATGTCTCCGTTTTATTGCAACTATGGTTTTAACCCCAGGTACTCCTCTCTCCGTAGCACCGAGTCTGTTAATCCCACCGCCGAACATACTTATCAGCGACTGTGCACAGTCTGGGCCCAGGCTCGTCTGAGCCTGGTTAAAGCCCAAGAATATCAAAAACGTCAGGCAAATAAAAGACGCTTGCCTGGCCCTGAATACAGAGTGGGAGATCGAGTCTGGTTGTCCACTAGGAATCTGCATCTTAGAGTTCCTTCGGGGAAATTTGCACCACGTTACATTGGGCCCTATGTCATTTCTGAACTCATAAACCCAGTATCTTTTAAATTACAACTTCCAAGTTCTTTTCGTATCCACAACGTCTTCCACAAGTCGCTTTTGAAGAAGTATATCTCCCCTGTCCTTACTTCTTCCAGTCCACCTGCGCCGGTGGTGGTCCAAGGGGAACTAGAATATGAAGTAGAAAAAATTCTGGATTCCCGTCGGGTGCAGAATGCTGTTCAGTACCTCGTGCACTGGAAGGGTTATGGCCCGGAAGAGCGAACGTGGGTTTCTGGTAGGGACCTACATGCGCCACGTTAAATTAATCTCTTTCATCGCCAGAACCCTTCGAAACCTGGTCCATCTGGCGAGGGTCCAGAGGCCCCTCGTAAAAGGGGGGGGTACTGTAACGTCCTTGCCTGTCCGGGCTTTGGCGCTGTCCTCCGAGCGCACGCTGCGGCGCAGGAGGCGTGCCCGGTTGTGATTCTTTTCTTTGGGTTTTTCTTGTACTGTCTGAACACTGTCCTATTCCCTCACCTCCTTAATTGATTTTCCACCACGCCCTTCTCCTCCACCTTGCTATCCCCCTGCTCCACTAAGAGTTAACTTTAGTCCTGCCTTGGTGATTGACAGCCTATCCTCCTATCAAGTCTGAGGCGGGTTCTTTCTCCCTATTTATTGTTTGCCCACTTTCCTATGGGCGCCTGCTATTGCATTTTGCTTACTGGCTATACTTCTTGTTATTTGTTACCTGCTCTTCTGATTTTCTGACCACCTGGCTTACCTTTGACTATTCTCTTGGACTTTGATTCTGTACTGCATTGCTCGATAGTTACTGACCCCTTGGCTAGCTGTCCTCCCTTTGTTGTTGTGCGTCTTGTCTTCGTTCTGTGTTATCACTTATTATAAGGAGGGACTGTCGACTGGTTGCTGGCTGTCACCTAGGACAGATCGGGCAAGTTAGCCAGGGACAGTGGGGGGATTCAGCTTAGGGTCCACTGTCTCATTGTGCCCCTCCCCCCTAAGTTCTCCAGAAGATACTGGGGAATCGCTCCTCTAGTGATTTCCTTACAGTAAGTAAACCAACATTAAAGAAAAAAGACATAGAGAGATGCACCTGTGCTGAATCAGAGGGGGTTTTAGTAGCAGGAGACTACATAAGGGTGGTGACAGAGCCCTTTTAGCACTGATACAATAGCGGCAATCAAAAGTCATCCCTGCTGCCTATACAAGAGCAATAGGACTACGCTCCTGTGTCAGAAGCAGGGGTAATTACCAATACCTGAAATAGTAATGTATTAGTGCTAAGGAGCAGCAGTCGGGGGCTGAGTGTCTATCAGTGACACTTTGTGGGGACACTCACAGAGCATTATAGTGTGTGTGCAATAATAAGGAATTATACTGTGTGGGACACACTAATACTCAATTAGTCCACCCCACACAGTATAATGCTCCATAAGCGCACCCTACACAGTATAATGCTCCTTAGTGCTCTCCACACAGTATAATTCCACATTAGTGCACTACACACAGAATAATGACCCCAATAGCCCCAACTCAGTATAATGCTCTTTAGTGTCCCCCACACAGTATAATGCACCTTATTCCTCCCAACACAGTATAATGCCCTCTGTGTGCTTCTTATTGATGCCCACACAGTATAATGCTCCTAAGTGCCCCCACACAGTATAATGTCACATTAATGCCCCTCATACAGTACAATGCCCATTAGTGCACCCACACAGTATAATGCTCCTTAATGACCCACGCACAATATAATGCCCATTATATTGTGTGGATGTACCAATAAGACATTATACCATGTGGAGGCTACTAATGGATCTTTGTGACAGTAGCACAGGAATTAGAGCTCTGCTTCTAACAGGGACAGGAAATACAAAAGGTTCTATAGCCCACCACCTCTCACTTCTTAGTGTTTTTCTTGTCTCCATGAGGGTTCACAAAATGTTGTTGCCAGAGAGGATTCTGATTGCATTGATAGGGTATAGCTAAGGGGCACTTACCTTCTATAATGTTGTTCTGAATGGAGGTCTTCTATACCTATCCTGAGGCTCTCCTGCACCATAGTGGTAAAGCAGGATATGCCAGCTCTGGTCCTCCTGTAGTTCCCCAGCCATGCATCCAAAAGCAAGGAAACTTCTTCTTGCCTGCCTTCTGCATGTCTATTCCATGATGTCAGTTCCAGCGGTGTGCCGTCACACTACACGTTACATGGTGATATCAAGGTGTATATCATAGCAGCCCCAGGACCCCAGTTCTGGCATCAGATGGCATTCTCCCAAGGGGAGTATACTTCCCCAAAGTAAGGTGAGGGTATGTGGGCCCATTGCCTGGATTAAAGCACCCAACCAAATATAGCTAACCTCTGTTAAGGTACAATAGACTGCTTGCTTCTTCTTCTGTCCCATCATGGAACCAGAAAGGTCCAGCTCTAAGTCTAGCTTTACTGAGCCTGGCGGGACTCCTGTCCCTGTCAGGCTGTATCTTTACCATTTCTTTTTTAAGCAGATAAAGATCCCATCAAAAAGTAAAAATGGGACCCAGCTCATCAGAAATGTGCCATCTGTTCTAAAAAGCTCTCCTCTACAAATAAGGTACATTCTTGCTAATTCTGTATTGAAAAAGTCTTCTAGGAGGAACAGCCATCACTAATGGATGAGATTTAAAAAAAAATAGTTAAACAAGAGATCCAGTACCCTTTGGAAACTTTTTCCCAGAATTTTATTCCATTTGAACCTCCTCCTTCCTCCAAAAAGAGGAAAATTACTATAAAATCTAATCCTGAGGAAGATACTAATCTTTCCTCTCTTTCTGGAGATAATTTGGAGGACGGAGAATTAAGAGGTACATCTGTTTCTATGAAAGAGTGAAAATACTATTTATGGGTGATCTTCTTTCTGCTGTCACAAGCAGTATGGGGGTAGAAGATGTTGAGAAATCCCAATCAGTCCGGGATGAGCTATTTGCAGGTCAGAGAGCAAAAAAAGAATCAGGTGTTTCCAGTACATGGTAGCTTGCTAGGATTAATTAAAGGTGAATGGAAACTTCCAGAAAAACATGGTTTCCTGCAGAAATTGAGGATAGATTTCCCCTACAGGAAGAGAAAAAAACTGGATGGAAATCTCTAAAATAATAAACCAAAATAGGAAAGAAAACCATTCTACCATTTGAGCATTCCTCCTACTTGAAGGATCCTCTGGATAGGAAGACTGACAGCCTCCTGAAAAACCATGGGATACTTGCTCTCCTCTCTTTGAATTGAATATCGGAGCCATGTGTTTGACTAAATCCATTTATGGGTTCTAGATTCTATTAAAGACAAGTTAATCCAGGGTTTTATACTAATTGCCAGATTGGAGTCGGGAAGGAGTTTTTCCCCTGAAATGGGGAAATTGGCATAAGCCTCATGGGGTTTTTTTTTTTGCCTTAATCTGGATCAACACTGTAAGGTACTGTAGGTTTATAGGTTGGACTTGATGGACTGGTGTCTTCATCCAACCTCATCTACTATGTAACTATGGATGCCTGGATGTGCTTGAAACTCACCCCAGAGAATGAACAACCAGAGAAGATGATATTGCATCCATTCCTTTACATTCTCAAGCAACTGAGTTTCTAGCAGATGCCCTGGAGGAGTCTATCAAGATCGCTTCACAAACAAGTGGACTCTCAAGCACCATTAGGAGAACTTGGTTAAAAATGTAGTCAGGTGAGCAGTATCAAAACAATCACATTTTAAAGAAGGTACGTCTGTGGTCCAGACCTAGATTCCAGTTTGTGTTTCTTGTCCCTATCAGAGGTGGAGCTCTAAATCCTGTGGTGCTGGAGGGTTTCTTAGAAACCGAGCCGTTTATTGAGCTGTTCTTTTATTTTTGTAGCTGTATTCTTGTTTCATTTATTAAATTCACATCTACTATCACTGAGTGAAATGAGATACTATGTAACTTAATTACTTGCACTCCCAGGGGACTTCGCTTAGATAATAAAATGCATTTTTTAAGAAAATAAAGTTGACAGCAGAAAAACAAGAAAAGAAATCAATGTGGCAAACTGAACTGCAACGTGACTGCAGACTAATCTATGCCCTGATGATGCCATAACCGGTCAGTCTTATTAAAAATCATGATTTAATCAATTACATATAGCCTTGAGGACACAGTCCATTCTGTTATTCTACTGTAAACTTAGCCCAGTGCACTTGAGTTATTACTATTAAGTAATTGAGAATGTGATTTATTATTATTATTATTATTTAAGCAGGGCATTTTGATAGGCTGCATGAAAGTCCATGGGAAAAGCGAGTATGGAATAATATGTGCAGTACCTACAAAAGAACATTCACTCCATTGGACTGTTTCATGCTTTTAGGCTAAGGCCCTATATAGTGTTAATTGTAGCAAAAAATACTGCAGAAAAAATATACAGCAAAAATGTTTGCATTTTTACAATTTTGTGCTGTGTTTTTCATTTTGCCTCCCCTCTGTGTGAGTCTATGGGGAAAGTGCAGCATTTCCGCAGATGAAATTTACATGCTGCGTATTTCAAATGCAATATGGGGATGAGATTAAAAAAAATCTCTTTCACGTTACTGGGACTGTAAAATGCAGCAATTTTTGCACAAAGGCCAAAAACACTGTAGAAATGTAGGGTCTTAGCATCATAGGGCATTTAATTAGATGTTTTAGACATTGATAAACCATAATAATATTATTTTAAGGGTAATGCCACACGCAACAGCTCCAACCACATGCCAGGCTGGGCCACCAACTTAGAGCAAAACATTAATTAATTAGGGCAGTTTTGCAAAGCCATGAGCAAGGAAAAGTCAGAAATTAATTAAAGGGGTTTTCATACTGATGACCTATATACAGGATAGATCATCAGTATCTGATCAGTGGGATCTGAACCCAGGACCCTGTACAAATCAGCTGGATCACACCTAATGAAAAAATATATAGAATAAAACTTTAAATAGATGGGGGAATCCCTTATGTAGTTTTATATATATATATATATATATATATATATATATATATATATATATATACAGTAAAGGAAATAAGTATTGGATCCCTTGCTGATTTTGTAAGTTTGCCCACTGACAAAGACATGAACAAACTATAATTTTAAGGGCAGGTTAATTTTAACAGTCAGAAAATCACATTGTATAAATTTTATATATTTATTTGCATTTTGCAGAGAGAAATAAGTATTTGATCCCTCTGGCAAACAAGACTTAATACTTGGTGGCAAAACCCTTGTTGGCAAGCATAGCAGTCAGACGTTTTTTGTAGTTGATGAGGTTTGCGCACATGTCAGGAGGAATTTTGGTCCACTCCTCTTTGCAGATCATCTCTAAATCATTAAGATTTTGAGGCTGCAGCTTGGCAACTTGGAGCTTCAGCTCCCTCCATACGTTTTCTATGGGATTAAGGTCTGGAGACTTGCTAGGCCACTCCATGACCTTAATGTGCTTCTTTTTGAGCCACTCCTTTGTGTCCTTGGATGTATGTTTTGGATCATTGTCCTGCTGGTAGACCCAGCCACGAACCATTTTTAATATCCTGGCGGAGGCAAGGAGGTTATCACTCAGGATTTTATGGTACATGGCTCCATCCATTCTCCCATTGATGCGGTGAAGTAGTCCTGTGCCCTTAGCAGAGAAACTCCCCCAAAACATAATGTTTCCACCTCCATGCTTGACAGTGGGGATGGTTTTCTTTGGGTCATAGGCAACATTTTTCTTCCTCCAAATACGGAGAGTTGAGTTAATGCCAAAGAGTTGAGTTAATGCCGATTTTTGTCTCATCTGACCACAGCACCTTCTCCCATTCACTCACAGAATCATCCAGGTGTTCATTGGCAAACTTAAGATGGGCCTGCACATGGGCATTTTTGAGCAGGGGACCTTGCGGGTACTGCAGGATTTTAATCTATTATGGTACAATGTGTTACCAATGGTTTTCTTAGTGACTGGTCCCAGCTGCCTTGAGATCATTAAAAAGTTCCCCCCGTGTAGTTTTAGGCTGATCTCTCACCTTCCTCATGATCAAGGATACCCCACGAGGTGAGATTTTGCATAGAGCCCCAGATCGATGTTGATTGACAGTCATTTTGTATTTCTTCCATTTTCTTACTATTGCATAAACAGCGTCTTACTTATGGTTTTGTAGCCCATTCCAGCCTTGTGCAGGTCTATGATCTTGTCCCTGACATCCTTAGAAAGCTCTTTGGTCTTGCCCATGTTGTAGAGATTAGAGTCTGATTAATTGAGTTTGTGGACAGGAGTCTGTTATACAGGTGACAATAATAGTCCTTTAATAGTCCTTTAATAGTCCCACAATGGGGAAATTCAGTGTGTTACAGCAGCAAAGATAAGCAGATACAAATACAAATACAACATGTACAGGAATGTTCCAAGGTGAGAGGCATTATATTAATAGCAGACAGACAGATAGGGCGTAGCAGAGGGGGGGGGGGGGGGATTTAACAGGCAGAGAGATATTTCAGGTCTCTGTGTGTAATGATCTCCGCTTAGGTCGGTGTTGGTTGTACAGCCTAACCGCGGTGGGGAGGAAAGACTTCCGATAGCGCTCCTTCTCACACCTAGGGTGGAGCAGTCGGTCACTGACAGTACTGCTCAGCGCGATCACAGTCTCATGCATGGGATGGGACTTCTTCTTCTGCATGGAGCTCACCACGGACAGTATCCTTCTGTCACCCACCACCTGCACTGGGTCCAGTGGGCTCCCCAGGACAGAGCTGGCCCTTCTAATCAGCTTGTCAAGTTTATTTCTGTCCCTGGTTGATATACTGCACCCCCAGCAGGCCACTCCAAAGAAGATGGCTGATGCCACTACCGAATTGAAGAAAGTCCTAAGAAGTGCCCCCCGGATTCCAAAGGCTCTCAGCTTCCTAAGCAGGTAGAGCCTGCTGTGGCCCTTCCTGTACAGGGCCTCCATATGATCTGCCCAGTCCAGCTTATTATTAAGGAGCAGACCCAGGTACTTATAGGTGTTCACAATCTCAATGCCCGTCCCCAGGATGTCCACTGGTTTAGGAGGGCTTCTGCCTTTGCGGAAGTCCACCACCATCTCCTTGGTCTTCCCCGCGTTAATCTTCAGGTGGTTCCGGTGGCAGCAGTCCACAAAATGCTGGTTCAGTTCTCTGTACTCCCTGTCATCATCATCTGTGATGAGACCCACTATTGCAGAGTCGTCAGAATACTTCTGTAGGTAGCAGCTGGATGAGTTGCACCTAAAATCTGCAGTGTACAGTGTGAAGAGGAAAGGGGCGAGAACCGTACCCTGAGGTGCCCCCGTATTACAGATCACGGTACCTGACACACAGTCTTGGGCTCTCACGTATTGAGGTCGATTTGTGAGGTAGTCTAGGATCCAGTTGGAGAGGTGGTGGTCCACTCCAGCAAGGTCCAGCTTGTCCCTCAATAACCTGGGCTGTATGGTGTTAAAAGCACTGGAGAAGTCAAAGAACATTATTCTCACTGTGTTCCCTGGTTTCTCCAGGTGAGACAGAGCCCTGTGCAGAAGATGGATGATGGCATCATCTACCCCAATGCCCGGCCGATAAGCAAACTGGAGTGGGTCCATAGCGGGGCTCACTAGAGGGCGGAGATGTGTGAGAACCAATCTCTCCAAGATCTTCATCAGGTGGGATGTCAGTGCTACAGGTCTGTAGTCGTTGAGGTCCATAGGGTGGGGTTTCTTTGGAACTGGTACCACACAAGAAGATTTCCATAATTCAGGGACTATTTCCTGCCTCAGGCTCATATTATACATATATGTAATTATACCACACAGCTGGTCCCCGCAAGTCTTAATTAGCCTTGCACTGATGTCATCTGGCCCTGCGGCTTTCCTCGCCTTGATCTTTTTCATCTCCTTCCTCACCTGGGCCCGTGTGAAGGTCAGACTGTGGCCAGATAAAGATGGATTTCTGGATTTACTGGTCTGTAGGGAAGTGGCCGCATGGGGAGAAGTCATTGTGGTGGGGGGAGCTGAAGGACATACTGGGGTGGGAGGAGCTGGTGTGTGATCAAATCTGTTGAAGAATAGGTTTAGTTCATTAAGCCAATTAACATCTGCCTCAATCTGGCAGACAGACTGTTTATGACCCGAAATTGACTTAAGCCCCTCCCAGACCCCCCTTATGTCTTTTCTTTCCATTTGCTTTTCCATTTTTTCTTTATAACTGGCTTTTCCCTGCCTGATTTGATGTCTCAGCTCCTTTTGTACTTCCCTCAACCCCTCCTTATCTCTTGTCCTGAATGCCATCTTTTTCTCCTTAAGTAGTGTTTTTATATCAGAGTTAATCCATGGTTTGTTATTGGAGAAGCACCTCACCACTTTTGTGGGTACTGTGTTGTCCACACAAAAATTAATGTAGTCCGTTATGCAGTGTGTGAGTCCTTCTATGTCTTCCCCATAAGAATCCTGCAGAACTTCCCATGCGGTTGTGTCAAAACAATCCCTCAGAGCCTCATCACTCTCCTCGGACCATATCCTCACTGTGCGGGTGACAGCTGGTTCTCTACGTACAAGTGGCTTGTACACAGGTCGGAGATGTACTAGGTTGTGATCCGATCTTCCCAGGGGCGGTAGGGCTGATGAGTTATATGCCTCCCTCACGTTGGCAAAGAACAAGTCCAGTGTTTTGTTGTCTCTTGTGTGGCAGGTTACATACTGTGTGAAACTGGGCAGTGTGGATGATGGAGAGGCATGGTTGAAATCACCCGACAGAAGAAAGAGGGCCTGGGGGTGCTGAGACTGTAACTGGCTCAGCGTGGCTTGTAGGACCTCGCAGGCAGCGTCAGCTTTCGCAGAGGGGGGGACATATGCAGCTATCACGATGACATGTGATAGTTCCCTTGGTAGGTAGAAAGGTCTCATGCTCACAGCTAATAGTTCAATGTCCTTACAGCAAGTTTGATCCTTAATCACAATGTGCCTAGGATTACACCATCTATTATTCACAAACATTGCCAGCCCCCCTCCTTTCCTCTTACCGCTCTCCCTTGTCCTGTCTGCCCGAAGGAGTTTAAAACCATCCAAGGAGACCAGAGGGTCAGGAGTAACTTCAGTGAGCCAAGTCTCTGTAAGTAGCATCATGCTGCACGCCCGAAACTCCTGATGCTGCCTGGTAAGCGCTGTTAGTTCATCCATCTTGTTTGCAAGAGATCTCACATTGCCCATGATGATGGAGGGAACAGCTGGTCGGTAACGCCTCTTTTTAATCCTCTGAAGAGTACCAGCTCTGCATCCCCTCACCCGCTTTTTCTTTCTCCAAATCTCACGGGGGATGTGTGACCAGATGGTATGCCGTCCTGCTGTGCCTCTGAGCTGCAGAATTTCCTCTCTTGTATAGACAAAGGAATTGTCTGCATACACAAAAGATCCCATTTTCAAGCAGAACAAAAAGACAGATAAAAACAAAAAAAAAAAAAAGTATCACAAGGGTCCAAGTCTTTGTGTGTGTTTCATAGTGCAAAGTCCTTAAGTAGAGAGGTACAAAACGAGTCATAGAAAGAAAAATAAGATAGAGAGTCTCAGAGCTGCTGTAGCTGGCAGCCACTCCAGCGGCGCCATCTTGGAAAATATAGAGACCTGTGTCTTTAATGCAGGTAACGAGTTGATTAGGAGCGTCTAACTGGTCTGTAGGAGCCAAAACTCTTAATGGTTGGTAGGAGAGCAAATACTTATTTCTCTCTGCAAAATGCAAATAAATTTATAAAATTTATACAATGTGATTTTCTGGATTTTATTTTTGATATTCTCTCACTGATAAAATTAACCTACCCTTAAAATTATAGACTGTTCATGTCTTTGTCAGTGGGCAAACTTACAAAATCAGCAAGGGATCAAATACTTATTTCCTTCACTGTATATATATATATATATCTATATATATATATATAATATATATATATATATATATATATATATATATATAGAATTTTCTAGGTTCGACCCAAATCCAAAACTTTTGAAGTTTGTCACCCACGAAATGCTATTATACTGTCAGGGCCCAGGGAAGGTGAGTAAAAAACAGTTAGGCTTCACGCACACAACCGTAGTTTTCATCCAAAGTTTCAGATAAAAGTACAATCCCATTAATTTCTATGGGCCCAGACACACAACCGCAATTTTGTGACCATCTGTCCGTGCCATATTCAAGGACCGCAAATTATGATGCATGGCCTATTTTTGGACGAATTTGTGGCACATATCAGTGTAGGAAATCATACAAGATCCGTGATTGTGGATGACATACTGATGTAATGCAGATGTGTTTTCTTGTGGATTGCGGATCAGTATTTCTGGACAATAAATCCACTATGGTCGTGTGTAGGAGGCCTTCTACTCACCTTGCCTCACCTCTCCTAATGGAATCTGGTGACATCCTTCTGATGTTACGCACTCCAGGGTTATGCAAACCATGCCGATGTCATGATTCTTTGATGCATGACAGTGGTGCACCTCAAGCGACCCTGGGGCATGTGACATCAGTCAGAGGCCAGAAGAGAATACCAGGGGACCGCTAGATGCCTACTGGGTGCTGTGAGCACGCCCAGGATATGTGAGGTAAAGTGGGTATAACTGTATGTTATGTTTACTCACCTCCCCTGGGCCTCTGTGACGAGACCCCAGAGTATAATAACAGCACTTCTGGTTTGTGCTGAACCTTACACCCATCTCTAAATGTGATCACTAAATGACAATAATAAAATACCATTCAGAGGCGTAACTAGCAAAGACTGGGCCCCCAGCAAACTTTTGACTTGGCCCCCCCCCCCCGCCATGGCATAGCGCCCCCTTTCCTGGCCCCACACAGTATAATGCCCCATTTACACACAATATAATGTCCCAAAGTGGACTCCAGACCGTATATTGTCCCATAGCAGCTCCTCCACATAGTATACTGTCCCATAGCGGCCCCTCCACACAGTATACTGTCCTATAGCAGCCTCTCCACACAGTATACTTTCCCATAGCGGCCGCTCCACACGGTATTATGTCCCATAGTGGCCCCTGCACATGGTATTATGTCCCACAGTGGCCCCTTCACATGGTATTGCCAGTTTTTGGTGCAAAACCCTGATTTGCATAAAAAATTTTGATTTTTATGCCTTGTATGCTAGAAAACTGACATATAAGGTACAATAAATTTGCCCCACTGTGTATACAGTGTTGTCGTTATTTTCATTAATATACAAAATGTGTATTGTTAATAAAATGTACAAAAAGGTAAAATGACTGAACATCTGATGTCAGTTTATAAATGTATATGCAAGGATGAAAATAAAAGACGTTTCTCTGCCTTGTTACACTCTAATTGAAGAGCTGTATGTCATTATACTGTATGTATGCTTCATTAAAGGATGCATATTATGCATGTGCTGTTCAGCTTTTGTCTTAATTTATTTTTCCAGGTCAATATGTTTTATTTGTTTGTTGTGTCTATTTTTAAAAAAAAATCCATGTGACTGCTTCCCACATCTCTTCCCAGGCCTGGAGATTGCTAACATGTGTGTAAATACTGCAGCTGGCCTATTTTCCTTCCTATGTTCAATAGGAGCAGCATTGGTCATATGGTGATTTCAAACAAAACAATCTATGCAACCGAGCGTTCACTGTCCACCCCCCCCTCATATTCTTTCTGCTTTATGTTATCAGTAGGTTGATGGCAGCTGTGAGGTACACTACCGTGCAAAAGTTTGGGGTCACCCAGACAATTTTGTGTTTTCCATGAAAACTCACACTTTTATTTATCAAATGAGTTGCAAAATGAATATAAAATATGATTTTTATTTGAAATAATAATTTTCTCCTTCAAACTTTGCTTTCGTCAAAGAATGCTCCATTTGCAGCAATTACAGCATTGCAGACCTTTGGCATTCTAGCTGTTAATTTGCTGAGGTAATGTGGAGAAATTCCACCCCATGCTTCCAGAAGCCTCTTCCACAAGTTCCACAGTTCAATGGGGTTGAGATCTGGTGACTGCGCTGGCCACTCCATTACAGATAGAACACCAGCTGCCTGCTTCTTCCCTAAATAGTTCTTGCATAATTTGGAGGTGTCACTGTCCTGTTGTAGGATGAAATTGGCTCCAATCAAGCGCTGTCCACAAGGTATGGCATGGCGTTGCAAAATGGAGTGATAGCCTTCCTTATTCAAAATCCCTTTTACCTTGTACAAATCTCCCACTTTACCAGCACCAAAGCAACCCCAGACCATCACATTACCTCCACCATGCTTGACAGATGGCGTCAGGCACTCTTCCAGCATCTTTTCAGTTGTTCTGCGTCTCACAAATGTTCTTCTGTATGATCCAAACACCTCAAACTTCGATTTGTCTGTCCATAACACTTTTTTCCAATCTTCCTCTGTCCAATGTCTGTGTTCTTTTGCCCATGTTAATCTTTTCCTTTTATTAGCCAGTCTCAGATATGGCTTTTTCTTGGCCACTCTGCCCTGAAGGCCAGCATCCCTGAGTCGCCTCTTCACTGTAGACGTTGACACTGGCGTTTTGCAGGTACTATTTAATGAAGCTGCCAGTTGAGGACCTGTGAGGCGTCGATTTCTCAAACTAGAGACTCTAATGTACTTGTCTTGTTGCTCAGTTGTGCAGCGGGGCCTCCCACTTCTCTTTCTTCTCTGGTTAGAGCCTGTTTGTGCTGTCCTCTGAAGGGAGTAGTACACACCGTTGTAGGAAATCTTCAGTTTCTTGGCAATTTCTCGCATGGAATAGCCTTCATTTCTAAAAACAAGAATAGACTGTCGAGTTTCACATGAAAGTTCTCTTTTTCTGGCCATTTTGAGAGTTTGATCGAACCAATAAATATAATACTCCAGATTCTCAACTAGCTCAAAGGAAGGTCAGTTTTATAGCTTCTCTAACCAGCAAAACTGTTTTCAGCTGTGCTAACATACTTGCACAAGGGTTTTCAAGGGTTTTCTAAAATCCATTAGCCTACTTACACAGTTAGCAAACACAATGTACCATTAGAACACTGGAGTGATGGTTGCTGGAAATGGGCCTCTATACACCTATGTAGATATTGCATTAAAAACCAGACGTTTGCAGCTAGAATAGTCATTTACCACATTAACAATGTATAGAGTGTATTTCTGATTCATTTAATGTTTCTTCATTGAAAAAAATTGTGCTTTTCTTTCAAAAATAAGGAAATTTCTAAGTGACCCTAAACTTTTGAACCGTAGTCTATATTCCGTGGCCAGTTTACAGTGGAGAGTCCTACAAAAATAGTGACTGTAGAAGAGATAAAATTCTCTAATTTTATTAGTGTATTATATTATCAACTGTCCTTTCCATTCCATTCCAGCTCCCACAGATGTATCAAATATACAGTATGTACCGTATTTTTCAGACTATAAGACACACCGGACCATAAGACACACCTAGATTTTAGAGGAGGAAAAGAGGGAAAAAAATTTTTAAGCAAAAAAATGTGGTAAAATATTTAATATATGGGAATTGTGTTTTTGCAACAGCTGCAAGGCCACATTGACAGGCGGCCCTGCAGCTATACAGGGATGCATAGGGCATCTTTTTTTGCGGGGTCAGGTGTACTTTTTAGTTATACCATTTTGGGGAATGTCTATTGTTTTGATCACTTTTTATTCAAATCAGAGCCGAAACAGCGAAAAAAACGGCAGTTCGGCACTTTTGATTTTTTTCCCACTACGACGTTCACCTTACGGGAAAAATATTTTTAGAAGTTTGTAGACTGGGTGTTTTCAGACACAGGGATACCTAATGTGTATGTGTTTCACAGTAATTTTCTACGTATTCTAGGGAAAGTGGGTGATTTACAAGTTTTTTATTATTTTTTTTTATATATTTTTTTAAACTCTTTTTTTTCTTTTTACTATTTTATTAGCCCCCATAGGGGGCTTGAACCTGCAATCATTTGATTGCAAGTCCCATAGACTGCAATACAACTGTATTGCAGTCTATGGGAGATTCTGTACATTACTATTGAGGCTGGTCATAGACCAGTCACAATAGTAATATTGCTATGACAGGCCTGGGAGCCTTCAGTAGGCTCCCGGCTGTCACAGGAACAGGTTGGCTCCCTCTATCTCGCCGCGTGGGAGCCGGCCTGCAACTTGAAAGGTACACAGCGGGGCCAGGGTCAGTTTTTACACTTAAAGGGGGGTCTTTGAAGTAGTAATGCCTGTGATCGCAGTGGACTCTGATTGCGGGCATTAGCTTCAGGTGTAGTGGAGACAGTTACTGTCCATTATTTTATGTCCGTTTTTTTTTTTCTGTGCATGCTCAGAAAGCAGAAACAAAAAAAAAAAAACGGACAGTGTTAAAAAACGGACACTAACTGATGCTAACTGATGCTAATGTGTCCGTTTTTTTAACTGATCCATTAATTAAACGGACACCTTCATAACGGAATCCAAAGGTATTGTGAACCCTGCCTTAGGCACAAGTTTCTAAGAGGTACTATTACATCATAATATGGAAAGAAGTTAAAATGGTAGGTTTCGTTGGGTGTTCCCTGTATGCAGTTGTTAGTGCCCACTAAAAGTTATCCAGGAGAAGGCAACTAGAGAAATGGCAATAAGGTCATGGTAGCCCAAAATATCCAAGGTTTGTATGAGGGATGAAGGCTAACCCATGTAGTCCAACCCCCACAGAAAAACTACTTTGGCACAAATTGCTGAAAAAGTTAATGATGGCTATGATAGAAATATCTCAGAACACACAGTGCAGGATGTGATCTGATACATATATAAATATAAGAATGTGCACAGTCACAATGCAGTCATGTGCATTAGCTGTTATTGCTATCCAAGATAATTTCTATATTTAACTGATCTGGATAACGTTAAAATTACTATGATAAATTCTTCCAGTTGTCCACTTCCAGATGTTCATCAGAGGTCATCCTTCATCTCTCAAGAGAGTTAAAAACTTGTCCCCTCTCTTCTTTCCCCTCCTGCCACTGGTTCCTTCTCCTCCCATCCTCTCCCTCTCCCCAGTTTTCTCCTTCTATTTAAGTTTTCTTTTAGTTGAATTATAAAAAAAATATTACTATACACTGTTGTGATTGTGTACTAAGAATGTCTGTACCATTGAGTGCACTGCAGTTTATTTTCTGTAAAGACTATATATAGTCAATGTAAATACAATTAAAAAAAGAACTAAAAACCTGTTAGTCTAGAAAACAATGACTTGCCAATGTCAATGACTTAACAACCAATATAAAGGGAGGCCTGGTGATGATCAGCTTGTTGTCATTGGTTTTGGAGAACAGTACAGGAAAAATATATTGTTGCATTGAGTCCTTTAGGATGATGCTGGTGTGCTTGGAGCACAGGGGGAACGCCCCCTGTGCTCCCCGAGCATCATTTGCATATGGAAAGAAACATTTTTTTCAGAGAAACGGCGGCGAGCAAAATAGAAAAAAAGGTATGAGTGGAATAATGTGGCTTTAGTTAAAAACGTGTTTTGAAAATGATAGACTCCATTTAACCCTTGCAGGACCAAATGTCATTGATGCCGCAATGCTCAGGTCAAATTTAGCACTTTTGTTTGCATTGCTTTGCACAGCAATATCTTTTTAATGGCTTTTCATATCCCAACTATTTTTACCATGTTTTTTTCAGGACACATAAGGCTTGAAATAACTAGCCTTATTTGTTAAATAAGTTGAATATTTTTTTTTGCTATTAGTAGGAGAATGGTATAAAAAGTGAAAAAAATGTCAATTATGCTTCTGTTACCTAAAACAAAATTGTTTTTATATATACTATTGCACGTAAACTTCTGATCACAGGGGCTACACATTTATATAGTTTTTCAACAAAAAAATAGGTTTCTATGGTTTTATATTACCCTTAGTCCATGTGTAAAGTAACCAGTAGTTTAGTATAGTAGAGGGCTGTAAGCTGCTTGTGTTATCTCTAGCTAGGCTCCCTGCTGAGATAGAGCAAACATCCAGGAAGAAGCTTAAGGGAGGGTCTGGCAGGGGAGCAAGTTCTGCTAGCACAATGTGAATGGGAATGCTCTTTCACTTTACTATGATCACCATAAAGAGTTAAATTTTGTTGATAAAAGTGATGATAAAAGTCCTAAAAGCTTCCCATATCACAGTGTAACTCAGCACAATACACTCAGTATGGAGATGCTGGCACTTATCACTCCTACAGGAGCAGCTGTAAATCACAGGTATTTGACTTTAATTACTGTGACTGCAGCATAGGGCATCAAATGAAGCAATGTAAATAGCTAGATTAGCGACGTCTAGGGGTTAAGCTAATACAATCACACAATAAATAGTACAGCAGATAAAAGTCAGAGCTCTTGCTATAAGATAACGTTGGGGTACAGCCAGTGGTGAACCTAGCCTCTTTGCTGCCTGAGGTGGACTATAGAAAGACGCCCCCACCCCCCCAAAAAAAAACCAAAAACTGAGTTTCCATGCTACTAGTTTAACACACTGGTATCGTCGCACAATATACACAATACACAAAGTTATAAAACAGTTTTTAAGAATTCTTCTTCCTGTATTACTTCAGTATCAGATCAACAACACGGCATTAACAATGAAAGTAACTTCACACATCTTCTGCTTGGAGGATGGACGAGCCCACGTGGCCTCCATTCTCTATAATAGGAGCGCCGCAGATAGCTGAGGACTGGACTTCGGGTATCTTTGGCACTCCCATTGAAGTGAATGAGAGCCACGCGGGTTCGTCCATCCACCAAGTGACACACCTATATATATGGCTGCAGCCAGGCTGGATTCCCACCTAGTGGGGGAAAAAAACCCAATTCTCAGGCTCAGTGGGGGTCTCAGCAGACAGACCCCCATCAATCAGGTATTTATCCTCTATCCTTTAGGTGAATATAGAGCAGTAACATTCTGTGACTTACAGGTGACGTCTCTGACTAATCCTTCACATTTCCCTTCTCTTCCCTCTGGACCGCCATGACCACTTCTTCCATCTGTGACTTGTCTCTGTAAAGGTTGCAACACAGACATCTTTGGCTCCTCACTTTTCCAGGCATCCAACCCACATTGTCCTCGCCTACACAAAGCCCCCATCCTTCTGCTACCCCCAATTATAAAATATATGATATAACCCCCCATAATGAATAATACCACCAAGTGTATCTTTATATTAATAATGTCCGTGTGTACCCTGTATAAATAGTGCCCCTTATTAATAATACCCCAGGTGTTAACTAATTAAAAGGTTTTCCAGGTCATTAATAAACTAATCAGTGGGGTTCAAAAACCCAGGACCCCCACTGATCAGCTGTTTGAATGGTACCTGTGTAAGCGCCGTGACCGCTTCTCTGTTTACATAGTGTATTTCATCTCATAGCGGCCATGTAATGTAACTGCAGCCTCGTCCTGTACATGTCTACAGTATGTGACAAGGCTACAATTACATCACACGGTCACTATAAACAGACAGCGTATAATATAAACAGGTGCCATAGCCCACGTTTATAGCGTCCCATTTACACACACTATAATGTTCCACAGCAGCCCCTGCACACAGTATTACACAGTGTTATGGCCCGCAGCGGCCCCTGCACACTGTATTATGCCTCTCAGTGGCCCCTGCACACGGTATTATGCTCCATAGTGGCCCCTGCTCACGGTATTATGCCCCGCATTGGCCACTGCACACGGTATTATGTTCCGCAGCAACTCCTGCACACAGTTTTATGCCCCATATTGGCCCCTGCACTGGTATTATGCTCCATAGTGGCCCCTGCACTTGTATTATGCTCTATAGTGGCCCCAGCACACTGTATTATGCTCCATAGTGGCCCCTGCACTGGTATTATGCTCCAGAGTGGCCCCTGCACAGGGTATTATGCTCCATAGTGGCCCCTGCACTGGTATTATCCTCCATAGTGGCCCTTGCACTGGTATTATGCTCCATAGTGACCCCTGCACTTGTATTATGCTCTATAGTGGCCCCTGCACTCGGTATTATGCTCTATAGTGGCTCCTGCACTCGGTATTATGCTCTATAGTGGCCCCTGCACTTGTATTATGCTCTATAGTGGCCCCTGCACTTGTATTATGCTCCAGAGTGGCCCCTGTATTATGCCCCATAGTGGACCACCCATGAACTATTATTATACTCTGGGGTCTTTTCAGACCCCAGAGTATAATGATTGGAGACCCAGGGGAGAATACAAACATAAAAATCAGAGTTACTTACCTATGCTGGACACCGGTGCACTCCTTGCAGCTTTCGGCCCTGTTTAATTGCGCACACACGTCACATGATCAGGCTGGCGACGCGACCTGATGACGTCACCACAGGCCTCAAGCCTGCTCGGAGTTACATCGGATCGCAGGAGGTGAGTAACACTGTTTTTTATGTTCCCTCACCAACCCTAGGCCTCCGATTATTATACTCCGGGGTCTGAATAGACCCCGGAGTATAATAATAGTAGTATTTGCGGCCCGCGGCCCAACTTACCGATGCCCGCGGCCGCTCACAGCGGCATCCGCTTCCCTTTCTGCGACCCATAGCAGAAGGGGAAGCGGGGGCGGCCACGAGCAGACGCGGGTAGGTAAATAAATAGGCCCTGACCTGCCGGGGATAGTCCAACAGGTTACGGCCTATTTATATAGATAAAAAAAAGCTATACTCACCTGCGATGCCTTGATTCAGCCGCCGCCTCCTTCTCCTCTTGTCCGCGACGTCTGTGTTTCAGCGTAGGCGGCGTGATGACGTCATTGTATCGCCGCCTGCGCTCAGATGCGACGTCTTGTAAACCAGCCCAGGACAGGTTTTTTTTGTTTTTTTTTTAAAGCGGCCTGTCCTGGGCTGGTTTACATTAAATAGTAAAATGCCGCCCCCCGGACAGTGCCGTCCGAGGTGGCCGCCTCACCCCGCCTCATTAGCGGTGCGCCCCTGGGTACAGCAAGGGTAAGATGCACCCAGTCCAGTCATATTTTGGAATAGTACAAATTCAAAAGAATAAGAGTAATGTTTTGCAAAAACAAAATACTACAAATATGGCTTCATTAATTTTTGTAAGAAGTAAACAGAGGAAGTTGATCACATGCAAGATTATATTTCATAGTGTAATGCACTTCTAAACTTCTAGTTACTGTTGAATCTCGGTATACAGTAGGCCATGATAAGGTCAGCCAAGCATAAAGTTTTGCAAGAGCAATTGTAGTGAACACAGTTGCTATATTAATGAGTAAATGTCTAAACATAGCATGGGAGATTTTCAGTGGGAATATTTATTTTCTGATGCAGACCTTTCTAAAAGCAGAAAGTAGGAAGCAGATACAAAAATACAACTTTACATTGCAGAGCTTAAGTGCAGTTTAGACACAATCTAGAGGCTCATTACCTTCAGAGAAAAAAAGACTGTCGGAAAACAAAACTTACATCATCCTGTCCCAAGTGAACCTGGCTACATAATTATTTTACAATTAGTCAGCTGGGTCTGGACAATCTAAAGAAAAAATGCTACTTTCACACAGATGGATTTTAACAACTTTATCATGGCAACCTCTCCAGCAGTTCAACTGAATAAAACTTGGATGACCATATGATGATCTAGAACCGTGGGAAGGGAGGATAAATGGTCATCATTAGATTTGTAGAATACGGATGTTAAAACGCGGTACATTACAGCACTCTGAAACAAACCAAACACCTAAAAATGTCAGCGCAGGATAAAATGGTTAGCAGGCAAGATTCATGGTGTTACAAAGTACACACCTTATTTTTATGAGATATGAACTGTTGAAACTGATCATGTTAAGAGGACCTTTCACTACATCCACCAACTCCAAACGTTGCATCATTAAAGGGAGTCTATTACTGCCCATCCTGCATTCAGCTCGTCCCCCTGGGCAGTGCGAGGATCAATGCAGGAAGGCATTGTGAGAAGGTGACAGGCAGAGTGCTGGAATCACGGTATATCTCCCCCAGGTTTCTGACAAATGTATGGTCCAGGGCGGGTCTTGAGTAGGCCTCAGCCCCAGGTGTAGGTCCTAAGGCTCGTTACTGGGCCATAAAAGGCCTACAGAGTCTGCACTTCAGGGCAGATCCTGGGAGTGAGAGGAGGTGTCTGGGTCTGTCCTGCTACACTAAGTCTGGTGAGACTATTTCGTGCTGTTCTGTTTGTAAGTGTGGCTGGTAGTAAGCCACACGTATAGCTAGTTTTTTTTATCGTTTAGTTTAGAGCTCGGACGAGCAGGAGTTTTGTTTATTTTCCTTTTGCCTGAAGTTAAGGCTGTATTTTATTTTGCTCCTTTTGTGCCTGAAGTGAAGGTTTATTTATTTTGCTGTTTTTTAATAAACCTGTTTTGCTACAGTTTTGTGTCCCTGTCTCTGACTGGTTGGGTCCGCACCACAGCTGCTACTGAGCTATCTTCCCCACAGCGTGTTTAGTGATGATGCAGCAGTGCTCAGTAATAGAAGAAAACTCCACCTGTGCTCCAAGCAGGGTCAGACTGGCCCACCGGGGAACCGGTGAATCCACCGGTGGGCCCCGAGCCCCAACTATTAGCCCTCATGTTACGAATTCAGATGCATTGGTCAGGGGCCCGATCGGGTCCCTGACCATACCGACTGGGCTCAGCGGGGTATGGTGCCCGTGGCCAGCTGGAGATGGCCGGGGCCCCGGACCACTATGATATCGGTCGGGGAATGCCTGGTTCCCCGACCGCTATACATACTGTTATTGAAAAAGGGCCCTGGCATATTTCAGGCCCCTTTCCAATAGATGGCAGCCCAGGGGAGGTGACTGAAAACAATAAATACATATTCTCACCTCTCCTGGACACAGCGTTCTGTCCGGCACTCTTTCATCCTGTGACTGAGGCCTGTGATCAGTGCGCTCCCACGTGACCTCTGAGGCCCAATCACAGGCCTCAGCAGTGATGTCGGAAAAGGGCCTGAAGATGCTGAAGACGGAAGGATGGAGCGAGGATGCAAAGGAAAGGAAAGGTAAGACAAGGTGAGTATGAGTGTTTGTTATTTTTAATCACTTCCCCTGGGCCTCTGATTATTATACTCTGGGGTCTGAGGAGACCCCAGAGTATAATAATAGCACCGAAGCGGAGGGGGGCTGTTGGTCGCATATAATACTGTGTGGGGGCCACTGTAGAGCATATACTACTGGGTGGGGGCCACTGTAGAGCTTATACTCCATACATTGGCTCCTTCACTGGTCCCCTATACTGTATGGGGACCATTGATGGGGCCATTATATTGTTGGGGGGGTGGCAGTGATGGAGGCCAATAGCCTGGGGGACATTAAAGGGGTTGTGCAGGATAACATTTTTTTTTTTAATTATGCCGGGGCACGTGAAAAAAACAAAACAAAAAGTCCCCCAAACTTTCTCTCCTGTCCCCAGCGTCTCTCAGCGCAGTTCGGTCCTGCAGTTCTGTTGTTTTTTTCCAGATTAAGTTCCACCTGCAGGTGACTACCTGTGACATCACATGACCCCTGAGACCAATCAGCGGCCTAAGGGAAGGGACCTGGGACTTCACAGCCAGTGAGGAGTTCCGGCAAAAAGAAGACAGCTGAGCTGCAGTACCGGACCGTGTTGGGAGGACACCGGAGCACCGGGGACAGGTGAGTATGTTTATTTATTTTATTTTTTTTGGGGGGGGTAGGGGGGATTTACCTCCCCTGGACTAATTATAAAAAAGAAAAAAAAATTATACTGGACATCCTCTTTAAAGTGTGGCGCATTAGGGGTGCCATGGGGGGTATATTAAAGGGGTTGTTCAGGCATAATTTGTTATGGTTTATCCTCAGGATAGGCCATAGATACCTGATATGTAGGGGGCTGATCCCGGACCGATCAGCTGTATGGAGCCACTTTTGATGCCCATCCTGTATACAATATAGGGCCAGAAGCAGAAAGCTCTGTCCACTGTGTATTAGCCGGGCACCTTCACTGCAGCTCAGCACTTATTGAAGTCAGTGGGAGCTGAGCTGCAGTGAAGGTGCCGGGCTGCTACACAGTGGATGGAGCTTTCTGCTTCCGGCCTTGTGTTGTATACAGAACGGGCGCCGGAAGTGGTTCTGAACAGCTGATGGGGCCATGTGTCAGCCCCCTGCCGATCAGGTATTTATGGCCTATCCTGAGCATAGGCCATAAAAAAGATTAACCCTGGACAACCCCTTTAATATGCATCACACAGTTTAATGTCCCTCCCCTCACAGGATGTCAGCCCCCATCACTTCTCCCACACAATATAATGAACCCATCACTGTTCCCCATACAGTATGGGGGACCAGTGAAGAGGCTATAATGTGGGGGGACCAGTGAAGTGACCATAGAAAAATTTGGGCCAGACAACCCCTTAAAAGAGGTTGTCCATAAACTGGAGTGACCAATATGGCGGCCGTTAGGGAGGTGTAAAAATAAGAAAATTTTTAAAAAAAAAGCATAGTCACCTGTCCCCAGCACCCCATAGTCCCCTGCTGTGTCTGTTCGGTCTCATGGCGGGGCCTCATTTCTGAAAATCCTGTACCTAATTGGTCTTAGCGGCCACATGAGGTGCAGGACTCCCAGCAAGGAGTCACCGGCATGAGACTGAATGGACACTGGCAGCAGACAACGGAGCGCCGGGGACAGGTGAGTATGCTGCTTTTTAATTTATTTATTTTTTACTTTACACCTCCCGCCAACCACATGGGTTGCTCCAATTCATGGACAACCTCTTTAAAGGATTTATCCATCTTTCTAATATTGATGGCCTGTCCTTAGGATAGGCCATCAATATTACATCTGCGATGATACAACAGTGAGGACCTCTGCAGATCAGCTTTTCCTGGACCATGCGGCTACAGGTAAAGGTAACAAGTCTAGGATCCACGCTGTTCACTTGCCATTCAAGGTGTAGCAGTAGGTTTAGGTAGTGCAGTGGTGCACATGGTATAGTGGGTGAGCAGCGTGGCTCCTGACATGTTATTACCTTTAGCCGCCCTGTCTCGGTACCGCTGATCTGGAGGGGTCCTGATGGTGGGCCCCTAGAAACAATTCCACTGGTGGGCCCTAGACATCCCAGTCCGACACTGGATCCAAGATCCTCATTTCAATAAAGAATAAAAGTGCTTTTTCTACCCATGCATAAGAAAGGTATGGTTTTATTCTGTTAATAGCATCTACAGCACTATGGGAGCATTTTAAAGTAGCTGGGGGCAGTGATAGATTCCCTTTAAATTCCAACAAAGAGGGAATTTTTTTCTCTAGCCCTCTAACCATCCATGAACAATGGTGATGGGGAGAGTGAAAGTACACCTCGGTCTCACTGTGCATGTGCAAAACCTCAGGCACATGTGCAGTGAAGCCAAGCTTCAACTTATGAGTTATGCTTCTGTCTCCTACTAAGTATACATTTTTTTTATTCCAATATGGGCGCGTAAAGCTTTGCAACAGGTCTACTTGGAAAATTAAACCCCAAGCCATAAGGACCTGCTGGTGGTTTAGTGTCCCAAATCACCCTGACAGGCTCCCTTAAAAAACTCTGCAGTCAGGTGGGTGGTCCTGGGTTGGAGCCCTTACAGTAGAGAGCCTAATTAGAATATCAGGTGTTAAAATTAGACAGAAATGATTACACAGAAACAGTAGGAGCTAGAGAAAATATTCACTGGAATCAGTGGAGTGACACAAAATTCACACAACTGTGTGATTAATGGCAGTGTGAAGTACTTTTTTTCAATGGACATCGCACGGTAGCATTAAATTCAATGTCAGTGTATGAGTGCTATTTACATGGGGGCGATTCACTGTTATTTTGACGTGACAATGGATCCCTCCATACGCTCAAATGAATGGGGGATCCATGAAAACAAGTGCCCCTCAAGTGCAAGACAGCCATGAAAATGTCCATTTTTTTGCACGCACCACGGTCATCTGAATGTAGCCTTATTGAAGGATGTAAAGAGTTGGAGTTGGTGGAGGTGGTAAAAAGTTCTTTTAAAACTACTATTATTATGTATTTCCTTCAAAAACTAACACTAAGGATGTTAATGATTATTATGAATGTCATATTGTGGTTACAAAGTGCAGTTTTTTGAAGTTTATAATAAGATTGTTTTCCAGGAAATCCATGCTTTTATCCTAAAAAGAGAAGAGACTAAATAATTATCACAAGGGGATACCAAAAGTAGACCATAGGGAGGATTTTCCCTTAGCCCAAAGATGTTATACATTTTTTGCATAATAACTTCATTATTATCAAAGAGATATAGTGGTATATACAGTCCAGTTTCATTCATTTATATTGCCAGAGAAAGCTTGAATACAGTATGTGTCGCTGCTCATTTCCCTTGCAGCTTCCATTTACAATCAAATGAATGGGCAACCCTGTATTACATGGTTGTGTTGAGTCTGAGCCTAAGCTCAACATTGAATTTAAGCTTCAGTGGTAATTTCTCATTTTTTTTGGTTCTCCTGGTAGAGCTGTGAATACTTTTTTAAAAGCAATAAGCGGGAATATCAAGATTTTGACTTATTCTACGGTGCCTAGCAACTTATCATAGGGTAAGAAAAATGAATGCTCTGACATGTTTAAAGAACCATACACAACTTCTAATTAAAGTGTACCTGGAATTTCAAGTGGCCATTTATTTATTTAGCTTACCTGTATAGCGCCATCATATTTCGCAGTGCTTTACAGACATTAACAGTCACTGTCCCATATAGTGCTCACAATCTACATTCCCTATCAGTATGTCTTTGACGGCCATTATATGACTTGTATTCTGCATTTTCACATGCAGGCTCTATCTAGTTTTCAGTTCTCTCTGAACTGGTGGGCAGAGATTAGCTGTCATATACTGCACACAGTATGTAAAGAAGAATCTGCTCCTCGACTTTCTCTTTCTCACTCAAAGATAGTACCAGGATCATGGAAATATAAAGAGAAGTATTGACCTGTTCTGTTGTACAATAAAATTCAAGAGAGTCACAAGGGAATAATCTCCAGGTGTCAGAGACTCAGAGACAGAGCTAGAATAAACATCTGAGGAGGAGTTCACCTGGGTCCATCTGACCTAATTCAGGCACAAGGCACTACAGTGTATGTTGTTGCCAGTAGAGGGTCCTGCTGTACTACAGTGAGATCAGGGGGAGCAGGGCCCTTTGCCCCCATCAGTACCCTCAGCAGCAGGAGAGGACATCTTTACAGAAAGCTTTAGGAAGAGAAGCCTCAGTGGGTTCTTGGTGGTAGACATGTAGTGTGGAATTTGTTACCAGCCAGCAGAACCATTCCAGTTTGTGCTGTAGTTAACCAGTGTGCTGAGCAAAAGAAGTCTGGGTTAGGGTGGTGTCCAACAGGAGAAAGTGATGCGGAGCACAAAGTATTTAGTATGTCTGTCACAACTATGATTTCTTAAGCTACATTATATGCTGATACTGGGCAGATTTACTAATACTGTCTAAATTTTAGACAGTGCAAGATTAGCCTAGACATTCTTTCACCAGATCTATCAAAGTATCTAATGCAGTTTGATAAATCTTGAATATGTTTAGACTGTCTAGTCCAACTTTATACCACTTATTAGTTGGCTTAGATTAGGACAAAAAAGTACCACATTTTTGGCACATGTTTTGGCGCACGGTGTTAGAACTTAGACCACACCCCACTTTCTGATAGGTCAAGACCCTATTTTGCATAAGCAGTAAATGTGTCTAATAAGTGTCTAAAACACTTGATGTTGCAGATTTTTTTGGCACAAGTTAAGCCAGAATCTGGTGCATTTTCCTTAGTACGTCTCCCCCACTGTGTTTTTAGGGGCTTAGGACGAGGAGGGTACTGTGTTAAAACACAACAGATTTACTATAATTTAGGTTAGATTTTATCGCACAGACAAGCAAAAGTCCTGTGTCTCTTAATAATGCATCTTTATAGTGTAAATTAGGTTAAGACCGGTGTATGAAATGTCGAACTTTGTAAATTATGCCAAATGAGGGAGATTTATAAAAGTCGTCTTACAGAAAAACTGTCTATGTTACTAATAGCCACCAATCACAATCCAGCTTTTATTTATTGTAGAGCTTCTATGATATTAAAGAGCACTATGATTGCTAGGGGCAACAACGTTTTTCTGTTAGTCTTCATGATTCTTCCTGCTATGTGTGTGGAGACATTTATATGTTCCTATATACTACAAGCAAAATGCTGTGAAAAATGCATCTAAACAAATGTATGTGAATCTGGCTTTAACTGAGAATAATACAATAATACTTTTGTACGGTAATAAAGCTTCTAATAATCATTTTAGGGTGATTTTACACATACATATTATATAATACAACTATTGTTCAGTGAGACCAATATGAAGATAAATTGGTGTGTGTAAATGGTCAATTGGTCTGACAAATGACCAAAACACCAATTTCAATATCTGCGAGATTAGTCGGAATGGTCTTAAATCTGTGTGCGTAGCCCAGCGATAATACTCTACAAATATTAGCACTAGCATGTATCTGATTGTGTTATCTTAAGTCATTTATTTCATATGCAGTAATTCTAAAGAAAGCAAATGCTAACATATTAAGCTACAAACCTTATATAAAATAGAAAGTCTTAAATGAAAGTCATAAAAAAGTTTCTTTTTTTTTTTTTAGGTACAAAGTGCTATTTTAGGTCAATTGTTTGAAATGGAATGACTCTATAAATTACCATATACTTGGCCATTGTGTGTTTTTAATTTGTGTTATTATCATTAACATTCCAGAGCTCTGTTTCAGGCTATCTGCCATGTTTTATTGCTTCAGTAAGCGTGTTAAGTTCAGAAATAGAAAAGTTGACCATTTTACCATTTTAGATGTTTTCAGAGACCACAAATAGAGGACCGTGAGAACATTTTCATTAGTGTGCTGCAAGGGATCTGTCGGTCCTGGGAAATCTAGGCTGAATATACCCAGCACCTGGGAAGTCGGCCAGAAGTTGTTAATGTTAACCACAAAGGATTTATATCCCCCACGCTCCATAATCCAAAGAGGGCTATGATTGTGTTTTCTAAGTTGGAATGTGAAATAAAGAATTTTGAATGATTCGCATAAAAAATGTAAACTCTAAAATTACAATATGGGATAAAAGCTGTGATGTTTGGTAAGATATCTACATGCCTTGTATTAAGTCAAATAAACTGTTCAGCTTTACTTGCAACACACACCAAGCAGATCTACTTAGAAGAAAAAATCATGAATCACGCTAAAATTGTTCTCTAGTGGTGAGTAGTTAGAGTCTGACTGGTGACTGAATTTTAAAATGCCAGAATGGCATAAAAAAGCAAAAGTAGTGATACTTACCTCACTGATCCCCTACACTCCTACTGCGACACTTCCTGGGTTCCCCACTGAATTCTACTATCGACACATTGGAAATGACCACTCAATCACTAGCCACAATGATGACCCACTATCACTAATTGCCTGAGCAGCCATTTCATGTGTCTTAGGGCTAGGATGTAGAGATCAGCAGGTCCGTGGAAACATCAGAACGGGAATGGTGGGGGGTTGGTGACATGAGTGTTACTTTTTATGACTTTTTTTTTTTTTTATAAAGAGTCTGTCACCAGGGTAAATCATATAAAACCAACAACACACCTAAATGTAAAACCACTTTTTCGCCATTGCTAAAATATCCATTCATTTCACAATATGCAAATGAGCAATCTGGAGTCTTGAGGACAACTCCATTGCTCCAATTTGCTATGCTCCACACTCTAATATGCTCTCCCTCCCTCCTCCCTTCATTGAGTGACAGGGCCAGAGAGCTATCCTGAAACCTTACCTGGCCCTATCTTCTCGAGTTCGCACTGGTGTATTAGATCAGTGTGGAGTGTGAGTTTGGAGCAACGGAGCCTCCCTCAGTGTTCCAGACTGCTTATTTTCATATTATGAAATAGATTAATATCTCGGCAATAGAGACACAAATTTTTATGGGGAAAAAAGCATTACATTAAGGAGAGTCTAAACTATCTGTTGATCATTCAATATGCTTTGGATAATATACTCTGGAACTCATTACCAAGACACACCAGACTGTCCCCCACAGTCACAAGCTTCAAGAAGGTCGTAAAGACTCACCTATTCAGGAAGGCCTACAACCTCCAATAACGATACTGTCACCACACCACCACCTGAACAGCCTCTACCCTCACCTTCTGTCTCTATCCCTCTTCCCTCATAGATTGTAAGCCCTTGCGGGCAGGGCCCTCTATCCCACTGTGCCAGTTGGTCACTGTTTGTATTATCTGTTTTGTATATCTTGTGTATCGTATGTTAACCCTCAAATGTAAAGCACCATGGAATCAATGGTGCTATATAAATAAACAATAATAACAATAATAATATGCTTCACTCTGGCGACAGACTCCTTTTAAAACAAATTTCACCTTTTTTGTTTTGCACCATCATATTCCACAGCACTTTACAGTCATTGTCTATCACCGACCCATATAGGGCTCACAGTCTGCATTCCCTATCAGTATGTCTTTGGAGTGTGGGAGGAAACCGGAGTACCTGGGGGGAACCCAGGCAAACATGGGAAGAACATACAAACTCCTTGTAGATGTTGTCCCTGGCAGGATTTGAACCCAGGACTCTGGTGCTATAAGGCTGCAGTGATAAACACTGAGCCACCATATTGCTCCTGGTTCACTTACTGTTACCTTATGAATAATACAATTATTTTTGTTTATTTATTTTATGTTATCTAGGAAAAGAGGAGCAATTTGAAATATTTAACATTATAATTTATTTTTCTATTATTTTTAACTTCTCTAGGGTGTTTGAACCCTAGGGAGTGTGATAGCCCAAAACGCAATACTACTGTATTGTAGTGTATTTTAACAATCCTTCTATTTCACACTGTGGTAGCTCACAGAATACTGCACTTCATAAAAATCATAGAAATAAATGTAGTTATCAGTCTCTCTCATATAATTTACCTCAGGACTTTGATGTTTGCAATTAGAGATGAGCGAATCAAAGCTTCAGAAGTGGAATTCAATCTGAATTTCAGGAAATATTCTATTCACATTGAATCCGAATTTCCTCACGCTTTGTGGTAATGATTTGCATTTAGTTCAAAATGGCTGCTCTACATGGGGCAAGGAACTCTGGGAACATGGGATCACCCACAATGCCATGCGTGCAGCCAATCAGCAGCCAGCCCTGTGATTTTACACCCCTTTGACCCCTTCACGAGTGCACACGGCATGTTTGACCGCTGCATCCAAGGTGTTAAATCCCCCAATTGGTTATGGAGCAGAGTGTTAGCTGTAACTGACAGCTAACACCCTGCTCCATAACTGATCCGGGGTTTTAACAACTTGGATGCAGCGGTCAAACATGACTGCGGGATCCAATCGGTTCCTCCTTTTTGCCACCCACCCCGGCTCTCTGCAGCCAATAAATAGATGTTTTTTGTACGTGATTTGCCACAATGTAATTCGGATCGAATAGAATCATATTCCGTAATTCGGCGAAGTTGCCAAATCGAATTTTTGAATACTTCACTCATCTCTATTTGCAATGTAAAAGAAAAAAGTGATTCTCCAGTATGTCCATAATGAAAGTTATCCTCATTCCACTCAGTATACTATATCTGTGGCTGTTACCTCATACTGATCTTTTTCTCACTAGTGGTTTAGTAGTTTGTACTTTACATTCACTATGCACTGGCTATATTGGAAATCACCTAACTTCCTGGTGAGACTTTTCCAGTCTTGTGTTTGTACACAGCAGCCAGTTTAAGGAGACAGAGTATCAGGGATAGGGGTAGCCTGTCCTAATGTTGAGATGGGAAGTGTGTTTCAGACTACCTCAGGCTTACTATATGCACCATTAGTAACAGATCACAGCTCTCCCTAATAGATTTAATATATAAAGAAACAGCTGTGACGTTTTAGAATTTTCTATATTTGTGCACAAACTTGATCTGAAACTACATCAGATTTTCAAACAAGTCCTAAAAGATTATACAAATAATCAAATCAAACAAATAAGTGAAACATATTAGACTTGCACAATGGCTTGAGGGAACTGTAGCCCATTCCTCCGTACATCCGAGTTTCAACTCTGTTGTGTTGGTTGGCTTCTTCCCATGAACTGCTTGCTTTAGGACTTTCCACAACATTTCTATGGGATTAAGGTCAAGACTTTGACTTGGCTATTCCAAAACTTTAGTTGTATTCTTCTTTAACCATTCCTTGAAAGATTTGTGAGCTTAGTGTTGTTGTCTTGCTGCATAACCCACATATTCTCAAGATTTATAGATAGTTGCCTTGACAATTTCCTTTAAAATTTGCAGACATAATTCAATTCCTGGATCCATCAATGATGGCAAGTCATCCTAGCCCAGATGTTGCAAAACAGGCCTAAACCATGATACTACCACCACGTTTCACAAAAAGAATGAATTTTTATGCTGGAATACAGTGTTTTCCTTTCTCCAAACATAACAATTCTCATTGAAAACAAAAGGTTCTACTTTGGTCTTATCTGTCCACAAAACATTATTTCAATAGACTTCAGGTGATCTTTAGCAAACTGCTGATAAGCAAAATGTTTTTTTTTTAAGACCAGTGGCTGTATCCTTGCAATCCTGTCATGCACACCATAGTTGTTCATTGTTCTCCTAATAGTGGATGCATGAAAATTAACATTAGCTAATGTGAGAAAGGCCTTTCATTGCTTACAAATTACCTTGGGTTCCCTTGTGACCTTGCGCTATCATACACTTTGAGCTTGATGTCATCTTTGTTGGTTGACCACTTTTGGGGAGGGTAATAATGGTCTTGAATTCCCTCCGTTTGTACACAATCTGTCTGACTATTGATTGGTGGAGTCCAAACTCTTTAGCGATGTTTTGTATCCTTTTCCAGGTTGATGAGCATCAATAACTCTTCTTTTGAGGTCCTCAGAAATCTCCTTTGTTCATGCTAACCAACATGTGTTGTGATAATCAGACTTTGATACATCCCTGTTCTTTTAATTCATTTGATTGATTTGGTTCTCTTTATTTACTATTAGGACTTGTGTGAAAATCAGATGTAATTTTGGGCCAAATTAATGCAGAAATATAGAACATTCTATAGGGTTCACAAACTTTCAGTCATCACTGAAAATGCAGGTACTAATAGAGTTTGTGGTTATTCTTTTAGGGTGGTAAATAAGACATGCTTAAAATCCATATGCATTACAACGGACTGTTACTTTAAACAAAACAAGCAATGCTAATAAAACAAGTTTAGAATGAATAGAATAAAAAAAAAACCCATTTATTGCTAGGACATTAACATTTTACAATATAAATTTCAAAATAGAGCTTCATAAACGTACAAAGCACATATTGCTTGATGTTCACATCCAGTAAGCCTATGCTTGTCTCGTAACAAGTACATTCCAGGAAACAAAAGTAAAAACACATTCTGGCGGTGACATTATTGTTGACAAGTTCTTGGTGACATATGTGTTCTACAGAGTTTTCTGTACTGCAGCATTACATATCTAATAAGAGATAGCAACAAAATTACATAATCACTTGCTGTTCCTCAAAGACTTCCCAATAAAATACCTCTACAAACTGAAGAAACAATATCAACACAGTAACATAAATAAATATTATTTTTGGAAGCTGCTTATTTTATCAGTTTTTGGCAACACCAGTAGGAAGACTTTGTTAAATTGCTATATGCGTAATTTCGGAAACTTACTGCTACACAGATAATAATATTTAATCAGCCTTAACATTTATAAATTATTATTCTTAAAAAAAAGATATTTATAATAAACACATAAAATAGACTTCCTTTATAGCATGCAGGTAATATGTACTGTAGTTAACTATTTGTATATAGAGAATAAATGTTAAATATTATAAATATATATATATATATATAATCACAAAAATATATTACACTAACAAATGATCTCAGCTGGCATAGGTTTATTTTCAGCAAAGGCCCAAAACCATCACCATATCATTTACAAATAAAGGATACAGTGTATCATAAAACAAGGCATTTATATACTGAACGGCTACAACCTATATTATATTTGAGAGCTGCATCCATGATTCTACAGGCTTCAGCCCCGAAATCTCCCAATATTTCCTGCTTGTTAAAAGCTGTGCAAAGCTTGCTTCTTCTGTGGGAATAGGGTCTGCACTCAGGAAAGTGTTTTATTAACACCAGACAATACAATATATACAGTAGCTATCATCTTCATGATAGAGTTAAAGTGTAATTCCCATTTCATTGACTTTTTTAAAATTTTGTTTGCGACTGCGTTGGCGGGGGTGGGGGTCTGGGGGTTGTGAACATTTTTGCACTATACTTTATAAATCTACAGTATCAAACTTCTTTTTAATAGAAAACAGGCTGTGAAGTTCCCACTAGCAATTCTCTAACTAAGCATTGCCAGGGAATTTGTCTGTACACATGTTCTCAATGTAGTACATACAGCTGAAGATTTACCAAAGGGGGTGGACACTTCAAATGGCTGTATCTTTGGTTTTATACCACCTAGAAAAATGAGATTCTCAGATTTCATATGATGATAGGCCTTAAGAACTAGCTATATCAAAACCTGAGATATCACTAGTTAAAAACACAGTTGGGAATTTCAACTTAATATGCAGCAGTGTATGCTGCATATAAAATCACATCTTATACCACCAGACCTATTTTTCTAGATGGTCTAAAACCAAAGATACAGCCATTTGAAGGGACCATCCACCCTTTGGTAAATGCTTCAGCTCTCTACATTTACAATATAACTGTGTATGGACTTTCCCTAACAACAGCTCAGTTAGAGGGTTGCTAAGAAGAATATTACAACCATTTTATAATAAAAAGGAATTTATATAGGGTAATAAAGTATATTACAAAAATGGTCACCAAACACTCCCTGATAAAATAGCAGAAAAAAAAGGGATTACACCTTAATATAAGCTGTTAGGGGTGTTTCTGACAAAAAACATGTTGACAACTGTCAATACCAAACAGCAAAACTATGAAACCATGAATACAGCTTTATACTGTAATACAGACTGTAACTCAGAATTAGTTCATACAGGTCATGTGTGTGTTTGTGTCTGTATATACAGGTATATATATATATATATATATATATATATATATATATATATATATTTGTGTGTGTGTGTAGTTGAGCTTTTAAATATACCTACTTCAACTGTAAAAGTATTTCAGTTTATAAATTTTTATCAATATGTCACAAGTGTAGGCTGAAATTTTTCGTCATACAGTTTGTGACTAGCACCAGATGGACTACATGTACAAAAACTGAATATATTCTTTCTTTAGGCTAAGGCCCCATGTAGTGTTCCGCAGCAAAAAAATGCTGTGGGAAAAACCGTGGCATCAACGCATCGCGTTTTTTTTCCACAGCGCTTTTCACAGAAAGTCCACAGTGGTTACCTGTATTATCACAGTGAGGATAATGTAGATTTATTATTCATTTACGCCAGATATCTGCAACTGGCATTTTCGGGCCTCTTAAACCACTTTCATTGAAGTGAAAATGGTGCGGGAATTGCACTACATTTAATATAATTTATGCCAGTTTACTGGTAAAAATGATGTCTTAAATATACGCCAGCTACAAGCTGTTATAGATTTAGCAAATGCCAATGGCTTGACAAAGGAGCCACTGCATTGATGAAGAGCCGTGTGGCTTGTTATAAAGGAGGCAGCTCTTCCACCAGTGCCAGGGATATGAAGACTCCCATTCAGTACAACAGTCTTCATAAAAATCTACGAAGAGTTTGAACAGTGGAGGTCAAATGTATTCTTTGCCACTCTGTTGTGTCTATGGGTCTGATTTTGATTTCTTACTGTACACTTCTAACTCTAAGTTGTTTAGGTATTTCAAAGAAACAATTCTTTAATTCATTTTTTTGTAACCAAAGTATGTATTTTTTTCTATTATGAAAAAGTGCAAGTGTATTAATGTTTAATATGTTTTTGATAGCAGAATATAATAACGCAGAACAAAGTGTTTCATAAGTTTAGAGTGTACAGAGAAAACAATATAATAAAATCAATAACAAAGATAACAATTATAAAAAATAATCAATAAAAAAACCATAGTCTACAGTACACTATGATTTTTTGTGTGTATTTTGCAATGTAAATGTGTGCACTATATAAAATATATTATATCTTGACTACATATTAGATTGTCCATGGACTCTACATGTTCCATATAAAAATAAGAGATTTAATTTTACTTTATTTTTTTCTTTAAAACGTCATTCCTCTTAAGTACCTGAAGTCAGCCTTTTCCATGTACTGCACTTCATATACCATAACTTTATCCTGCATGTATATTGTAATTAATACATATATATGTGTATTAATGTTACTTTCTTTATACATTTATGTTCAATTTTTTTTTGTTTTCAAGAAGCAAACCAAAGCTCTCAATGACATGATAACCATGAAAAAGTTTGTCAATTACCTCTATCTTTATCTGGATCAACACGGCAAGAAAATGTAATACAGTTTGTTGATATTAAGTAAGTTTTAGCTATAATTTAGACTTACAGTACTAACTTTACAACACCACAGCTTTAAAGCAAAAGAGAACTATAGTACATATTGTACACTGAAATGGGGGGGGGGGAAGGTTAAGTATTCAATATTTCAAAACACAAAAGGCCTAATTCAAACTTAAAATATGTAACATTGTTAAATGGATGTTAAAAAAATTGTTTACAATAGAACATTATATTTTGCTTAAATAAAAAAAAATGTATTTTGAATATACTGAAAAGTTAGTTTAACATAATGCAAATACGCCACCAATGACTAAAGCATAGCCGACACAGAAACACACTGAACATTAACATAGAATTCTAATTTAAATAAGAATATCCAGCTGAGGAGAGGTTGTTTCCATGTCTGATCTATAGAACTCACTTCTGTGTGCAGTTACAAATCAATAATGTGATTTACAAGAACAGTGTAAAGGAGATGTTACTTAAGAATGCCATTATAAAGGAAGACAATATTATGTAAAGAAATACTGCTACACAATATGCAAAACATAAATAGATAAAAATGGGCTATTTTGTTTTGCTGAAATGTGAATCCTCAACAGGCTTTTTTTGGCACCAAGTCTTGTTCAACATCTCATGATCCGAAGCCTCTAGAAAATAACATATTCCTGGAATTTCAGCTGGAAAGTTTGGTGGAAGATCTTCCCTTGATCGAGGTATAAACTTGAATCCTTTGAAATCTTTAAGCAAGCTGAAAGAATATTTCATAATAAGAATCATAAAACAGAATGTACATTATGCAGAAATATAGAAATATAACAAAATTTTCTAGAAGTCAGTGCAGGGCATCATTGTTTGAATGACAGGTTGCTCTCTTTGGGTACTGGCTCAGAACTCAACAAGGCCAATTTAATTATTTTTTATAACCTCTAAGAGTTCCCAATAAAATAGTATTACAGTGGGGAAAAAAGTATTTAGTCAGCCACCAATTGTGCAAGTTCTCCCACTTAAAAAGATGAGGCTGGCCTGTAATTGTCATCATAGGTAGACCTCAACTATGAGAGACAAAATGAGAAAACATATCTAGAAAATCACATTGTCTGATTTTTAAAGAATTTAGTTGCAAATTATGGTGGAAAATAAGTATTTGGTCAATAACAAAAGTTCATCTCAATACTTTGTTATATATCCTTTTTTGGCAATGACAGAGGTCAAACGTTTTCTGTAAGTCTTCATAAGGTTGGCACACACTGTTGCTGGTATGTTGGCCCATTCCTCCATGCAGATCTCCTCTAGAGCAGTGATGTTTTGGGGCTGTCGCTGGCAACACGGACTTTCAACTCCTTCCAAAGGTTTTCTATAGGGTTGAGATCTGGAGACTGGCTAGGCCACTCCAGGACCTTGAAATGCTTCTTACAAAGCCACTCCTTCATTGCCCTGGCGGTGTGCTTGGGATCAATGTCATGCTGAAAGACCGAGCCACGTTTCATCTTCAATGTTCTTGCTAATGGAAGGAGGTTTGCACTCAAAATCTTACGATATATGGCCCCATTCATTCTTTCATGTACACGGATCAGTCATCCTGGTCCCTTTGCAGAGAAACAGCCCCAAAGCATGATGTTGCCACCCCCATGCTTCACAGTAGGTATGGTGTTTGGATGCAACTCAGCATTCACTCTCCTCCAAACACGACGAGTTGCGTTTCTACCAAACATTTCTACTTTGGTTTCATCTGACCATATGACATTCTCTTCTGGAACATCCAAATGCTCTCTAGTAAACTTCAGACAGTCCCGGATATGTACTGGCTTAAGGAGGGGGGACACGTCTGGCACTTTAGGATCTGAGTCCCTGGAGGCGTAGAGTGTTACTGACGGTAGCCTTTGTTACGTTAGTCCCAGCTTCCTGCAGGTCATTCTTGCGTGGAGCCCCTGATCGAGGGAGATTATCAGTGGTCTTGTATGTCTTCCATTTTCAAATTATTGCTCCCACAGTTGATTTCTTCACACCAAGCTGCTTGCCTATTGCAGATTCAGTCTTCCCAGCCTGGTGCAAGTCTACAATTTTGTTTCTTAAAAAATCAGACAATGTGATTTTCTGGATTTGTTTTCTCATTTTATCTCTCATAGTTGAGGTCTACCTATGATGTCAATTACAGGCCTCTCTCATCTTTTTAAGTGGGAGAACTTGCACAATTGATGGCTGACTAAATGCTTTTTTTCCCCACTGTATTTCCACTTCAGAGAATTGAGAAGGTACAATCATAGGGAAGGTGTACCAATGGCTTAAAGAGGACCTGTCCCCAGGTCTGAAAAATCCCAACCACATATACATCACCTGTCATCCTGAACATTTTGGTGTTTTGTTTATACAAATCAGTTCAGCCATTCCATATAATTTTGGTGTTGATACAAATTAGGGTGTACTAGCCAAATGGGTGGTAACCCTGCATGGCATACAGCACACAGAGACTCTGTCCCCAGAGAGATCACAGTGTTACCACACATTTGTCTAGTATAACCTAATTTGGTTATATTGTATTTACATTTTATTTTGGCCTTTCTAAGTACAGGTTCCTTCCCGTAAAAGTGAATTTTTAATACTTTTTATGACCACCCAACAATCCAGAATATTTGATGAGCAGTGCCTATGAATATTACTGTATACTGTTAAATATTAAAATATTAACAGGCAAGCAAACAAAAAACCTTACCTATAGGTTGTAGGGCTGATATTTATCTTCCTTGGTATACTGCAAGATTCAAACTTATTGGCAAGTGTAACATTATTTCCAAAAAGGCAGTATCGTGGCATTCTTACACCTACAACACCAGCAAAGACTGAGCCAGAGTGTAGACCTATACGCATCTATAAAAAGAAGTAGATACTAAGTATACAACAACCATAGCCATTACAGTTGTGTAGCATTTTGTATTAAAAAAAAAGAACTACATTTCAGACACATTGGATGGAATTTATTATCTTGTCCTTGCCAGGAAACTAACGTAGAAATGGAAACACTTTGGTGAACAGCCACAATTTGCAGCAAAAATGTCCTACTTTTTGAGAAAGCAGCACCGTGGCCCATCAAATTTACTATAACTTATTCTAAAAAACTGGCCTCACTTACAGTTGTGCTAAAAAGTTTACATACCCCGGCAGATTTTTTGGCCTTTTTTCAGAGAATATGAATGATAACACAAAAACTTTTTCTCCACTCATGGTTAGTGGTTGGTTGAAGCCATTTATTGTCAAACTTCTGTGTTTTCTCTTTATAAATCATAATGACAACCAAAAACTTCAAAATGATCCTGTTCAAAAGTTCACATACCCCAGTTCTTAATACCGTGTATTGCCCCCTCTAACATCAATGACAGCTTGAAGTCTTTTGTGGTAGTTGTGGATGAGGCTCTTTATTTTCTCAGATGGTAAAACTGCCCATTCTTCTTGGCAAAAAGTCTGCAGTTCCTGTAAATTCCTGGGCTGTCTTGCATGTACTGCGAGCTTGAGATCTCCCCAGAGTGGCTCAATGATATTGAGGTCAGGAGACTTAGATGGCCACTCCAGAACCTTCACTTTCTTCTTCTGTAGCCAATGACAGGTCGACTTGGACTTTGGATCGTTGTCATGTTGGAACATCCAAGTACGTCCCATGCACAGCTTCCTGGCTGATGAGTGCAAATTTGCCTCCAGTATTTGCTGATAATGTGCTGCATTCATCTTTACTTCAACTTTGACCAAGTTTCCTGTGCCTTTGAAGCTCACACATCCCCACATCATCAGTGATCCACCTCCATGCTTTACAGAAGGAATGGTGTTCCTTTCATCATAGGCCTTGTTGACACCACTCCAAATGTAACGTTTACGGTTGTGGCCAAAAAGTTCGATTACCTTGTTCCAGAGGATTTGAGGCTTGTCTCTGTGCTGTTTAGCGTACTGAAGGCGAGATTCTTTGTGGCATTTATGCAGTAATGGCTTTCTTCTGGCAACTCGACCATACAGCCTATTTTTCTTCAAAAGCCTCCTTATTGTTCATCTTGAAACAACCACACTGATAGTTTTCAGAGAGTCCTGTATTTCAGCTGACATTATGTGTGGGTTTTTCTTTGCATCCCGAACAATTTTCCGGGCAGTTGTGGCCAAAATTTTGGTTGGTCTACCTGACCGTGGTTTGGTTTTTACAGAGCCCCTGAGTTTCCATTTGTTAATCACAGTTTGAACACTGTTGACTGGCATTATCAATTCCTTGGATATCTTTTTGTATCCCTTTCCTGTTTTATACAGTTCAACTACCTTTTCCCGTACATCCGTGGACAATTCAGAAATGTCAGTGGCTGGAGGAAAGATGCAACAGTCTGTCTGGATCCCAGAAACTCACTCAGATTTTATGCACATACACTGATTACAAGCAAACAGGTCACAAGTGAGGATGTTACCTTTAGTAGCCATTCAAATCCCTTTGTGTCAATTTCTGGGCATGTTATCAGGCCAAAATCACCAGGGTATGTGAACTTTTGAACAGGGTCATTTTGATGTTTTGGGTTGTCATTATGATTTAAAAAGAGAAAACACAGAAGTTTGACAATAAATGGCTTCAACCACTAATCATGAGTGGAGAAAAAGTTTTTGTTTTATCATTCATATTCTCTGAAAAAAGGCCAAAAAACCAAAAAATCTGCCAGGGTATGTAAACTTTTTAGCCCAACTGTATGTATACCTGGTATAGATTTCAATTCTGGTACACAGGACCTCCCAAGTTGTGCCAGAATTATTAAGAGGCCGAAGCCTATTGATTATTTATCTCACATGTCCCACCAATGTCATGCCAGTCTTAATAAATTCCCCCCTTTGTGTTCTAAGAGTTGTTGTTTACTAAAAATGTAGATGTTTGTAATATAGATGCCATACAATCTATTACTGGATATTGTAAGGTTGTCTGTTTCTGAAAATTTCATGAAGCACACAGAGTTATTTTCTCAGGTAATGCAAAGCAATTTGTATGAAATTCTTGCATGCTAAATCACATAATGAAGTGCTTTAGAGACATCATACAGTGGCACACAGGCTGTCTACAGGGCCATAATACAAACCCACAGGCACTCCATGTGCCACCACACAGACCCTTATACACTTTATTGCATTGTAAGTAACGTTATGTTGGGTCTGTCAAATTATATTACACATGCCGGCTCTCTACAAAACTATTGTTATTGTTTATTTACTTATGTAGTTATTGATCAGCTCATAGATCTCCCACCATTCCCGTTCCATTGCGTTTGGGTCCTCGTTGGTTTCTACTTCCTGGTCTTGTCTTGAGACACAAAAAAATGTCCACTCAGCCCCAACCAGTGATTGGGTGAACGGGCATTTCCTGAGATGAGTACTTTTATTTTTAGCAAACTCTTTGCCAATTTGAAAAAATAATATTTTGGACAACCCCTTTTAGGCTGAGGCCACATGTTACGGAAACTCAGCTTTTTTTGTTGTAGATTTTGCTGCGTTTTTTTGAGCCAAATCCAGGAGTCGACTGCGCATAAGATAGAAGTATAAGGGCTTATATATTTCCCATTACTATTGTAGACATTCTTGGCTTTGGCTCAAAAAAATCTCAGCAGAATCTGCAACAAAAAAAGCTGCGTTTTCACAACATGGGACCTTAGCCTTAAGTGGGATATACAGCAGGTGAATAAGTAATCTTTGAAGGTTAAAAGAGTATGGATTTCAATGACTAATGACAGTTTTCATGGTAACTAACCTTTATGGGTTCACCATGAGGAGACACAACTTTATCTGAGAGTTCCATCATTTTTAAAGCCATCAGAGCAACCTGAAAAGCATGTGTTTCACTATCCTTATGTAGTCCTCCAGCCACACAGTAAGCATCACCAATAGTTTCCACCTATAAAAATAAAATCAAAAAATTCAATGTGAGTATTTGTGTTAATGCACCAGGTCTAGCTTATATTTTTTGTCTGTGCCCAAAATAATAAGGTAATTATATAATTTTCTGTAAGTAGCCATTTCATGCAATAAGTCCAGAAACATATCCATCTCTATGACTACTACTTTATATCTCTTAATATACTTTAGTATATTTATGCATTTTATCAAACTACTATCAGGCTGGGGCCCCACGTAGAGTAAACACCGAAACGTATTACAGTACCTGCAAAGTGGATGGGATTCTGGCTAATAACATCCACACATTGCAGAAAAAAAATCCGCCACGGACATGCTGCAATTTCAAAAAAGTTGCGTTTTTGTAAATCGCAGCATGTCAATTATATATAAGGAAATGCTGGCGTCTTCCGCATAGGTGTAATTGAAGCAGAAAGTCCGCAGAGGAAAACTATGCGGATTTTCTGTGAAAAGCGCTGCGGAATAAACCACAATGTGTTTCCGCTGCAGTCTTTTCCACAGCTCTTTTTTTTGCTCTGGATCGCTATGTGGGGCCTTAGTCTTATACTGTTTAATGGGGTTGTGCCATTAAGGATACTTATCCCCTATCCACAGGATAGTGTATAAGTGTCAGATCACTGGGAATCCTTGTTGCTCCAATTTGCACATTGACAAAAAAAGGCAGAACCTCGGCAACGGAGGCACCAAATCACAAGGAAAAAACACCATTTGATTCAGGTGTCCCCAACCTATCAGCAGGGCTGGGTTGATATGCTGGATTCTGGTAACAAACTCTTTTTAAAATAATAGTATTATTTCGTTTTTTACACAAGGGTATAGGTATAGGAAAACAGACAAAAAATATCAAGTTCCAATTATTATTGTAAATTTACTTTTCCAGTAAAACTAAGCTTGTTATGTTACCTTATAAACATCGAGTTCTCCACACTGGAAATCAAAAAGTGTGTAAAGTTCATTGAGCATGGTGATAACTTGCATGGGTGAACAATGAGAACATATTGCTGTGAAGCCCACAATATCGGAGAAAAGCATCGTCACATTGTTAAATTTCTTGGCTTTCACAGTCTGCCCTTGCCACAGTTGTTGAGCAACCTCACCAGGAAAGATTGAGAACAAAAGGTCAACAGTCTTCTTTTTTTCCTCTTCTAAAGCTTGGTGGGCACATTCTAGGGTAGCCTTAAGTTTTCCTAACCTCTTTTTCAGTCCATCTTGTGCTCTGGCCTGTTCTCCTATTAGTACTACATCTCTCAGAGCATTATGGATTGGAATATCTGACAGGTAGAGACCTCTTCCTGTGAAGTCTTCTAATCTATCTACACAAGGCGATCCCAAGAACAGAATAGCACTTGATTCAAAAACATAGATCATCTGGCCTTTCAGATTCATTGGTTGTGACTGTAAAAGAGAAAAAAAAGAACTTTAAATTCAGTGTTATCATATACAGTATAGTTTTTCTACATGTCATTTTGTGATACTCCTGGGTAATTTTGCTTTATTTATGTTTTTTTACATATTGCAACACATCCTGAAGAACATTTCCATCTAGAGTTGCATTGAGAAATATTCAGATTTTAAAGAGTTTATTCAGGATCTGAAGGTAATTGATACTAATAACCTACCGACAGGATTGATCTGGGAGTGACACCCAGACCCCGTCCCAATCATCTTTTCTGGCCTCTGGAAACCATATACTAGGTACAGTGGGGAAAAAATGTATTTAGTCAGCCACCAATTGTGCAAGTTCTCCCACTTAAAAAGATGAGAGAGGCCTGTAATTGACATCATAGGTAGACCTCAACTATGAGAGACAAAATGAGAAAACAAACCCAGAAAATCACATTGTCTGATTTTTAAAGAATTTATTTACACATTATGGTGGAAAATAAGTATTAGGTCAATAACAATCTCAATACTTTGTTATATATCCTTTGTTGGCAATGACACAGGTCAAACGTTTTCTGTAAGTCTTCACAAGGTTGGCACACACTGTTGCTGGTATGTTGACCCATTCCTCCATGCAGATCTCCTCTAGAGCAGTGATGTTTTGGGGCTGTCGCTGGGCAACACGGACTTTCAACTCCCTCCAAAGGTTTTCTATGGGGTTGAAATCTGGAGACTGGCTAGGCCACTCCAGGACCTTGAAATGCTTCTTACGAAGCCACTACTTTGCTGCCCTGGTGGTGTGCTTGGGATCATTGTCATGCTGAAAGACCCAGTCACGTTTCATCTTCAATGCCCTTGCTGATGGAAGGAGGTTTGCACTCAAAATTTCACGATACATGGCCCCATTCATTCTTTCATGTACACGGATCAGTTGTCCTGGTCCCTTTGCAGAGAAACAGCCGCAAAGCATGATGTTGCCACCCCCATGCTTCACAGTACGTATGGTGTTCTTTGGATGCAACTCAGCATTCACTCTCCTCCAAACATGACGAGTTGTGTTTGTACCAAACAGCTCTACTTTGGTTTCATCTGACCATATGACATTCTCCCAATACTCTTCTGAAACAACCAAATGCTCTCTAGAAAACTTCAAACAGGCCCGGATATGTACTGGCTTAAGCAGGGGGACACGTCTGGCACTGCAAGATCTGAGTTCCTGGCGGCGTAGTGTGTTACTGACGATAGCCTTTGTTATGTTAGTCCCATCTTTCTGCAGGTCATTCACTAGGTCCCCCAGTGTGGTTCTGGGATTTTTGCTCACCGGTCTTGTGATCATTTTGACCCTACGGGGTGAGATCTTGCGTGGAGCCCCTGATCGAGGGAGATTATCAGTGGTCTTGTATGTCTTCCATTTTCTAATTATTGCTCCCACAGTTGATTTCTTCACACCAAGCTGCTTGCCTATTGCAGATTCAGTCTTCCCAGCCTGGTGCAGGTCTACAATTTTGTTTCTGGTGTCCTTCCACAGCTCTTTGGTCTTCACCATAGTGGAGTTTGGAGTGTGACTGTTTGAGGTTGTGGACAGGTGTATTTTATACTGATAACAATTTCAAACAGGTGCCATTACTACAGGTAATGAGTGGAGGACAGAGGAGCCTCTTAAAGCAGAAGTTACAGGTCTGGGAGAGCCAGAAATCTTGCTTGTTTGTAGGTGACTAAATACTTATTTTCCACCATAATTTGCAAATAAATTCTTTAAAAATCATACAATGTGATTTTCTAGATATGTTTTCTCATTTTGTCTCTCATAGTTGAGGTCTACCTATGATGTCAATTACAGGCCTCTCTCATCTTTTTAAGTGTGACAACTTGCACAATTGGTGGCTGACTAAATACTTTTTTCCCCCACTGTATATGTCTAGAAGCAGCCCTGCTCCATCCAGTGTGGCTGTGGCACCTGGAACTACAGTCCTGCTCCCATCCAGTTGAATTGGAGCAAGTATGCTTCCGACCGTATACCTAGTATATGGCTTCCAGTGGCCGAAACAGATGATTGGGACAGGGTCCAAGTCATCAATATCAACTATCTTCAGATACTGGACAACCCCTTTAGGTGTTACATCTTCCAGGTACTGCGGTTCAGTAACAAGACAGAGCGTGTTTAGCATTATGGGAAGGTGTAGATTTGATAACATGTAGAGCAAATTAGTCTAAGAAAAGAAACCCTCCTATCAAACTCTCTAGTGGATTATATCACTTTATAAGAGATAGAACTGTTGACAGGCTCCAAGTTTATTTTAACTAATTCCACTAGGAACCAATAGAATGTAAATTCAGCTCTAGGTTATAAGATTATTATGTAGCTAATATCTATATATAAACTGCAAATGCTTTAAGCTACTGTACTTAGTGACAGAGTCATTTTTTATTAACAGAAATGACATACAGTAAATGCAGCAAATGTTAAGAATGTTTAGCACTCTTGCAGAAAAAAAAAATCACCAGGAATCCGGTAAAAAGAAATTTCATATGCCTTATTTGGGTATATGGAGATATCCAGATATGAAGATCACATTTAAAGGGGTTGTCTGGGATAAATGGAAATTCCTACACTAATCTAAACACCCTCCCCCCTCCTACTTTCTAAATAAAATAATTAATCAAAAAGGTATATTTACCCATATCCCTGGTGCGGTCATGTGACATCCCCCATCCACTCACCTTCCAGGCATCTTCCTGCGGGACGGCTCCTCCCTCTTCTCTCACTGCCGGCGCGTGCTAATCTCAAAGCGCTGCTCTGCTGCCAATAATCCACCTCTACTGCGCAGCTCCCACGCCTGCACACTAGAGGTGGATCGTCGCTGCAAAGCACAGAGCAGCGCTGAGACTGTAGCGTGCTTCGGCAGTCAGAAAAGGATGGGTCATCCCACAGGAAGAAGCCTGGAAGGAAGAGAGGTAAATATATAATGGGGTAAGGGGTTACACTGAGTAGGTTGGGAAGAGCTAGTAATGGGCATGATAGCTAGAGAGACAGGGAGGGGGTGTATGGGAGTGAGAGAGGAAGGGGGGACTGAGGTGAGAGGGAGTTAGTGAGGAAGTTACATAGCAGGAAGCTGAACCATGTAAACAAATGTAGACGCTCCCAGAGAGACCCAGAAATCACTCAAAACACTGCTAAAGGTATATGGGTGCATTTATTAACCCATTAATATCACTAACAGACCATTTAAAAACAAAAAAACAAAAAAACATTTTTTGCCCCTTGAACCCCTCCTATTCTAATGTTAGTAGCTGACTGCTATCAGTGTTCAGCAATCCAGAACAATTGATCACCCAGGCAGTTTTACTTTATATATAGAAATATCTTTCCCCTGGTTGAAATGGTTAAAGGACTACAAAGCACTAAAACTAGCCTAAACCAAATTGACTACTCATCCAATATGTCCACATGCACATTATGGTTATGATTAAAGACCGGTAGATCTGAAACACATATACCAGAGCTCTCCAGGGGAGCAATGCATTTATTTTAGAAGTTTGTGATGGTCTGCTTTTAAATATATTTATATGGATTTAATGCTTTACTTATAAAATGATGGACTTTTAATTAAGCGTTGGATTGCTGCGGTGTTTGCGCTTAATCCAGGCTCTGATACACAGTCCACTCTTTCAGGTAAGCAGACCACTGCTTTGCTTCTAATAGTCCTATATTTGTCCATTTTGATGGCCACACGGGCTCAGGAGAAGTCTGTGTATAATGGCCATCACTTGGATGACAATCTGCTTTGACAGTCGTTAAAAAATAAGACTGAAACATCTTTTTCACAGACTACTGGTTTGTGAAAAGCAGAAAAGTCATGTAAGGCCTAACATGGTGGATATAATGAGAATCTGCACTAATGTATAATTCACTATGTAGTTTGGGTTTTCAAAAATTCCATCTACATGTAGCAGATTCTGTTTAGAGTTATGCAAAAAATTTCAGACAACAGAAAAAAATTAGAGAATCAAATTGCTATATATTGCTGCTTACAGTTTTGACAGTTACTATTTTTGATATGGTGTGAAAAGAAGATTCAAACGTAATTTTAAATAGGATTAAAAACTGTGTGCATCAAAATGTTTCCTGCCAAGGAATGACAGTCCTTACAGACATACCCTTATATGTGGCTATAAGAAAGGATATATTTACATTTATTTCTATGTAAGCACCTCTGAAAGAATGTTCCATATCCCTCCTCAGCCATGAATAAAGCTATTAGGATAAACTTAGAACTCCTTTAAGAGCCAAAATGGGTAAATCTTAACTCTGTTTTTCTTTACAAAATATTTTAGTTATGCTAATTAATTCCATACACCAAAGATTTTCAGCTGACAAAAAGCTAAGCAAAACGTAAAAATAAGACTAAGGTCATGTTCACACGTGACAGATCTACAACAATGTACAGTATAGTTTCATCCAGGTACTAAGGTTTATTTCCACACTCTAAAAACATTAAGTCATTTCTGAAACCGCCCTAAATATACACACGTGGACAAAATTGTTGGTACCCCTCGTTTAATTAAAGAAAAAATCACAATGGTCACAGAAATAACTTGAATCTTACTAAAGTAATTTGCCAAACTACATGTTGACAAGCCACAAAGCTTCTGGGAGAATGTCCTATGGACAGATGAGACAAAAATCAAAATTTTTGGCAAGGAACATCAGCTCTATGTTCACAGACAGAAAAATGAAGCATATCTTGAAAAGAACACTGTCCCTACTATGAAACATGGAGGAGGCTCTGTTATGTTCTGGGGCTGCTTTGCTGCCATCTGGCACAGAGTGTTTTGAATCTGTGCAGGGTACAATGAAATCTAAAGATTATCAAGGGATTCTAGAGAGAAATGTGCTGCCCAATGTCAGAAAGCTTGGTCTCAGTCGCAGGTCATGGGTCTTGCAACAGGATAATGACCCAAAACACACAGCTAAAAACACCCAAGAATGGCTAAGAGGAAAACATTGGACTATTCTGAAGTGACCTTCTATGAACCCTGACCTAAATCCTATTGAGCATCTTTGGAAGGAGCCGAAACATGCTGTCTGGAAAAGGCACCCTTCAAACCTGAGACAACTGGAGCAGTTTGCTCATGAGGAGTGGCCAAAATACCTGTTGAGAGGTGCAGAAGTCTCATTGACAGTTACAGGAATCGTTTGATTGCAGAGATTGCCTCAAAAGGTTGTGCAACAAAATATTACGTTAAGGGTACCATCATTTCTGTCCAGGCATGTTGAAGCATGGTTGAAAAACAATGTCTGATTTTCATTTGTTCATTTTCTTAGAATTTTTATATATTATTACTTTTGTTAGCATCAAGTTATTTCTGTGACCATTGTGGGTTTTTGTTTCATTAAACGAGGGGTACCAACAATTTTGTCCACGTGTGTATGTGTATCTGTGATAGGTCAATTACAATGTGAGCCCCACTGGGGGCAAGGACTGATGTGAGAGATAACAATTTCTCCTCCAGCATATGTTGCCACAATATGAGCAACATGAATAAAGTGAATGAGGTTTTATAAAATAACAATGACATCCATATCAATGATGAATATTTAATATTTTGGATTTTATTGTAATATTTTATTTTATTTAGCATTAAATGTATTTTTTTACTCAGATTTTATAACCTCCTTGCCCAAGATTAGTTGTCTCATGACTGTGTCTTGCCAGCTAATACCTTTGTATGGCACATAGCATAAGGAGGAGGAATTCTGACAATTATTTGGACACATCATGAAGATATTGGCCACTAGCTACTATTATTTAGGAACCATACTGCAACAGTAAATACAGGGGACACAAAGTCCTTCTAATGTATAGGGAAGGAATACATATAAGTACTATGTGATTTTTTGGTTTCTGATTGGAGCTTTCCTATAGCCATAAAAAGTAAAGAAAGAACAGTATGCCAGCACAGTTAATGATGTGACATACAGTTTCATCAGGTGCTGTTCTATATCTTATCTTAAATGCCATCACGTTTTCTGCGGTAATTTCTGCTGAGAGACAAATAATCACTTGTCTGGGGAATAAACTGTTCAGTCAAAAAAGGGAATGCAGCTCTAAAAAGTTTATTTTCAGATGACAAAAATATTTGCATATTCTGACTACCAGACACATAAAATGTCATTTTCTTAAATCTATTTATTAACTGATATTGCCCCAAAATCTGCATACATTTTATAAAACCTGACTAGATAGAAAATCCTTTTCCACTTTACCAAAAAGAAAAAAAAAAAAAACCTGTCACATTTCATTACCATCTTTGTGTATCAAATCTAATGAGGTGCTGAATTATGGTTTTAATGATAAGTACTGCAATGAACCGTGAAGCTCAGCAGAGCCTTATCACTTTTGCATGGAATTAGGGAGTAAATTTGCCACTTAATTTTCACATACAATATGCAGTTTATTGCCTTCACAATCCAGGTATATGTGCCTAAGTATTTTTAGCCAAAAATTACTGGCTACAATTGAAATGTGATAACTAATGAATTGGAAAGGACAAAAACTTGAAAGGATGTATAGTTTCCTAAGGAAAAATATATATACACAAAAAAATAGTACTTAGAGCAGTGCCGGTCAGTCTCACAAACTGTATGAGTTGGTCGATGAAGTTGTTGATTTCAAAGGGTTTATCACCCAGGGGCAACACTGTCAGGGTTAAAATCAATGGGTCTGCCAAAGATGGTACTAAGCAGTGATCATATTAAATCACAAATGGTAGTAACTACTGGGCATGTCCACCACCCTACAAGCTGGGGCACACACTACTCTAAGCCTAGTGGGCTTAGATGTTGGGTAAAGAATAGACATTTGATGTTTGGAAATAAATTTGTCTTTGGAAAATTTGAGGATGCTTGAATTGTCAAATAATGTAGTAGGAAACTATGGCAAACACAAATTGTGAATGCTAGAATAATGTGTGGGTTATTCAATGTACACACAAGCGAACAAAGCGCGTATACATATCCATCCCGATTGCAGTTAGAGAGAAAACCCATGTATAATAATAATAGCTGCATACATTTGAATAAATATAGAAACCTGGACACGGTAACCATTTTAATGACAGGCACATGACCTTGCCAAGAAAGAAAAGGCATAACCCACCTGGATAAGTCCAATGTAAGATTCTGGATTAGTGTTGTGTGAGCCTCCAATGGTAATTTTGATGTGGGTACAGTTAATTTAAATAGAGACAAAACACTTATGGTCATGATCTGTCCATGAGGATGGAATATGTCTACATAAAAGCAAAAAGGGAGGGAAGCTGTATCAGTGAGGATTAGGTCAATCCTTGAATATGTAAGGTGGACCTGAGAATAGTATGAATATCCCCTAGCTCTTTCCTGGTGTCAGCCAGATAATGTAGTTTGAACAGGTGTGTGTTATGTCCCGTGATATCAGACTGCCTGGATGCAGAACTCCCTAGGCTGGGATATAATGTTAAATTAAAGTCACCACACAAGATTAATGTGTGATGGAAGAGGCTGACAGATGGGAAAAAAATGGCTAAGTTTGGTGACCGGGTGGTACATAACTATTTACAAGACACTGGGGTTTGCCATGAACGGACCCCAAAATAACAGCTCTCAGAGTTTTTCTGGAATATGAGGCAACAAACATACCATGAAAATGGGTATAGAAATAGTTCAGATGTGCCTCCTGGAAACAAATGACATTGGGGTTATGTTTCATATACTCAAGGAAAGCTCTCTTTTTCTTGTTTGGGGAATTGAATCTTCAAAATTTGCAGTATCGCTGAGGGGGAGTCAGGTCATGGGTCATTGCTTGGAGTTAATACAGCCTGAAATTTTGAACCATTTGGGCAATAGCAGCACCATAAGTTAGGGTACAAGACCCCAGAGAATAAGGGGAGAAAAGCCGAAAGGGAGGGAAAGCAATAACAACACACAAACTGAAACAAAATGGGCTTTCTGCCATGTATTGGAGGCAACGGAAGGAAGCACCATATTTATTAGTGTCAGCTGTGGACTCCATTATGTGGGGGCAACATGAAACTCAGAGTATGTAATGACTGCAGAATAACGGTGCATCATTTAAAATCTATGTGGTACGAGAATATCGACAAGCTCAGGTATAAGGTAAACCCAATCCAGTGCACATTTGCCCTCTTCTAGAGTGCAAACCAGGAAATAAGAATTATTGTAAGTGAAAGATAGCACATTGGGGAATACCCATTTGTATTTAATTTGTGCATCTTGGAGTGCCATGGTGAACTATTAGAATACCCATCGTCTAGCTAGCATGGCTTGGGTAATATCAACATAGAGATGATCCATGCTGGGTAAGTCTGGAAGAGATGGGTAGTCTCAGGCAGCATTAAAAATTACGTCCCTAAAGTCCTTTAGCTTGAGGACTATATCACAGCGAGAGTCAGAGCTGCATATGTACCCCAATTCCCTATACATCCTTACCATATGAAGTACAGCTGGGCCAACCTATGGCAGGAGGACTGCAAACAGATTATGTGTTGTCACTTTAAATTGGTAATGAACTCCGTCAGACACTTGTCCCTTTACTAATTCTGTGGGACCTGATTTCTAGGTCTTCAAATTTTAGTTCCGGGAGCAACATGTTCACGGGCAACATGTTCACTTAGTCATGTCCGGTCTTCCAAAATGGCATCAGTCCTACTGCTGCTGGAGTAAGTCAGCAATGGAGCATGTCTGAGACTGATCTGTCAGTTTCTTTTTGGACCTAGTCATGCAGTTGGGATCTGTAGCTCTGGAGTGCTGCTGGAAGTTGAGTGCTGATAAATAGTGCTGTTTTTCATCATCTTCTGTTTTTTCGAACCCACTTTTGGTTTTGACTTACAAATACAACTGTGTGAAAGTGGCCATTAATCTCAGTTCTGCTGCTCCAAGCTAATAATGTTTCTTGAGAGACTTTATGTGATCTTCAACAACAGACTACCAACAACCAGATATACAGTATATGATTATAATAAAGTGTCATAATTTTTATGACACTTAATTTTTAAAATATGCTCATATGGCAGAGATCCTGTGTTTGGGAACTATAAAAACTACCGGAATTGGAACCACATGGAAATTAAAAGGTAGGGATAGAAGAATTTTTTGATGCTGGCTATTACTGATGTTGGCAATTTGTAGGCGAAGTGTGCTTTCTGCATCTCAGTGAAACTGCTCAAGGACCTGTGATCCATCTATTTTTGCAGAAACTGCAAATAGAGAAGCTACAGTGCCCAAAGGATATTTAACACATTGATGTCACAGTTTAGTAGTATATTGGGTTTTAGCAATGACAATCCAAAATCAGAAGCTACTTGCACTACTGTATGATTGGCTATAGAGAGAGAGAGCGAGAGCGAGAGGAAGGACGTTTCCTAAATAAAGATCTTAAGAAACATTTCCTGCTTCTGAATTAAAGGGCAGATGCAGAGGGTGAAATAAAGACATTGACACCAAAGGCTCCTTTGTGTGTATTTCAGTGCATGAGACTGAATTTTGTTTGGGCAGTACTGACTTCTCAATGTCAGCGTGAAAACAAGTACATAAGAAGGAGTTCTGAAAATATGTAAGACTGCTGGAAAACTCAGTATGATATCCACAAAGCCAGCAATAAGCCAGTAAGAAAAGTTTATGGCATGACACCCTTGTACATGCTCCCTACACAGAATCCACCACTCCCTCAAACCTCCTGCCCATGCAGATATGTCCACCCTTACCTCCTTGCAAATTTGGTTAAAGACTTCAATCTCTCATTCCACAAATTGAATACGGTTTCAGGACCTGCTAGCAAAACCCTTGACAATGGCCAAATACAGACAAATATAACACAATCAACTCTAAACATAGTAACACAAAAAAGTGTGTCTGCAATTCTGGTCATTCTGCACCACTCATCTGTCGAGGTAGGAGGATAAAGGAACAGTGAGGAAGGACATATCTCTGTCTCATTGCCATTCCTATGCTGTCTTATACAGCATTCTTGTCTCTGTTCTAATGATTTAAACTAACAGTAGTCCCAGCCATAGGCCTATTCCTATCATGGTGGCACTCAGGGTCATTACACCCGTCACACTTAATATTGTTCAGTATATTTACTGTTTGAGTCATGGTATATGATATACTCTTCCTTGTCTAAAAATTCTTATATCTTTACTCAGGTGAAAAATATTTAGTGTGACATCTCTACAGAAACCTAAATTTACAGCACATGCCAGCACAATAAGACTTATACAAACTACACATGTAGAACGCATTCACTAAGGCTTTAAGAACAAGTAAAATAAAACCTTCCTTTTTCCTTATAATCCAGCAAGTAACTTGTGTCTGAAGCACAGCCTCTCTCATCTTTTTAAGTGGGAGAACTTGCACAATTGGTGGCTGACTAAATACTTTTTTTCCCCACTGTATGCTCAAATATAGCTCTGTTTTATGATATCTATGCAGTTGCTTGACTCAAGGACTGGTGAAGTCCTTCACAGGTCAAACAAATAAGAAAGAATGTCATTATTATGTATTTAGCAGTGAAGTAGCATATACAGTACAGACCAAAAGTTTGGACACACCTTCTCATTCCAAGAGTTTTCTGTATTTTCATGACTATAAAAATTGTAGATTCACACTGAAGGCATCAAAACTATGAATTAACACATGTGGAATTATATATTTAACAAAAAAGTGTGAAACAACTGAAAATATGTCTTATATTCTAGGTTCTTCAAAGTAGCCACCTTTTGCTTTGATTATTGCTTTGCACACTCTTGACATTCTCTTGATGAGCTTCAAGACGTAGTCACCTGAAATGGTTTTCACTTCACAAGTGTGCCCTGTCAGGTTTAATAAGTGGGATTTCTTGCCTTATAAATGGGGTTGGGACCATCAGTTGTGTTGTTCAGAAGTCAGGTGGATACACAGCTGATAGTCCTACTGAATGAAGTGTTAGAATTTGTATTATGGCAAGAAAAAAGCAGCTAAGTAAAGAAAAACGAGTGGCCATCATTACTTTAAGAAATGAAGGTCAGTCAGTCCAAAAAATTGGGAAAACTTTGAAAGTGTCCCCAAGTGCAGTGGCCAAAACCATCAAGTGCTACAAAGAAACTGGCTCACATGAGGACCGCCCCAGGAAAGGAAGACCAAGAGTCACCTCTGCTGCGGAGGATAAGTTCATCCGAGTCACCAGCCTCAGAAATCGCAGGTTAACAGCAGCTCATATTAGAGACCAGGTCAATGCCACACAGAGTTCTAGCAGCAGACACATCTCTACAACAACTGTTAAGAGGAGACTGTGTGCAGCAGGCCTTCATGGCAAAATAGCTGCTAGGAAACCACTGCTAAGGACAGGCAACAAGCAGAAGAGACTTGTTTGGGCTAAAGAACACAAGGAATGGACATTAGACCTGTGGAAATCTGTGCTTTGGTCTGATGAGTCCAAATTTGAGATCTTTGGTTCCAACCACTGTGTCTTTGTGCGACGCAGAAAAGGTGAACGAATGGACTCTACATGCCTGGTTCCCACCGTGAAGCATGGAGGAGGAGGTGTGATGGTGTGGGGGTGCTTTGCTGGTGACACTGTTGGGGATTTATTCAAAATTGAAGGAATACTGAACCAGCATGGTTACCACAGCATCTTGCAGCGGCATGCTATTCCATCCGGTTTGCGTATAGTTGGACCATCATTTATTTTTCAACAGGACAATGACCCCAAACACACCTCCAGACTGTGTTAGGGCTATTTGACCAAGAAGGAGAGTGATGGGGTGCTACGCCAGATGACCTGGCCTCCAAAGTCACCAGACCTGAACCCAATCGAGATGGTTTGGGGTGAGCTGGACCGCAGAGTGAAGGCAAAAGGGCCAACAAGTGCTAAGCATCTCTGGGAACTCCTTCAAGACTGTTGGAAGACCATTTCAGGTGACTACCTCTTGAAGCTCATCAAGAGAATGCCAAGAGTGTGCAAAGCAGTAATCAAAGCAAAAGGTGGCTACTTTGAAGAATCTAGAGTATAAGACATATTTTCAGTTGTTTCACACTTTTTTGTTAAGTATATAATTCCACATGTGTTAATTCATAGTTTTGATGCCTTCAGTGTGAATCTACAATTTTTATAGTCATGAAAATACAGAAAACTCTTGGAATGAGAAGGTGTGTCCAAACTTTTGGTCTGTACTGTATACACATATGAGATACTGTAGTTAGCATATCACTTTGTAATAAATTATCATGACATTATGTTGTTTTCAGAAAGGTTGCTTAACTTGTGATACACATATCTGGATATGACCACCCAAGAGGAAAGGTAAGGAAGGACACTTCTGTATGTCACAAATGTCTGGGAATGTAATAGAAAAGTGAAAAAAAAAGGATGAACACCCTTCTCTTGTCTTAACATAACTGACACTAAGTTCACACTAGCGCCAGGCTCTCCGTCATTTGGGTCTTTCGGGAAACCCGAACAACGGAGAGCTGGACTGCTATAACAGCAGTTACACACGGAGCCCAGCAGACCCCACTGACTATAATGGGTTAATCTGGGTTTCTAGCATTTAGAAAATGAAAAATTCACCTGGCAGATGTGGAACTGAATGTGGAATTTGACGCAGAATTTGATCAAGTGGAAAAATTCAGCTTCAAATTTGTGAAGCTGAATTATTCAGCTAGGAAAAATTTGTGAAGCTGAATTTTTCAGCTAGGAAAATTACATTATTACATTACGAAAGGCTACTTTATATTATCTACCATTCTGGTCATATATACTTGCTATATATATATATATATATATATATACACAGTGGGTACGGAAAGTATTCAGACCCCTTTAAATTTTTCACTGCAGCCATTTGCTAAAAGCAAAAAAGTTCATTTTATCTCTCATTAATGTACACTCAGCACCTCATCTTGACAGAAAAAAACTAGAAATGTAGATAATTTAGCAAATTTATTAAAAAAGAAAAATTTAAATATCACATGGTCATAAGTATTCAGACCCTTTTCTGTGACACTCATATTTAACTCACATGCTGTCCATTTCCTTCTGATCCTCCTTGAGATGGTTCTACTCCTTCATTGGAGTCCAGGTGTGTTTAATTAAACTGATTGGACTTGATTAGGAAAGGCACACACCTGTCGATATAAGACCTCACAGCTCACAGTGCATGTCAGAGCAAATGAGAATAATGAGGTCAAAGGAACTGCCCAAGGAGCTCAGAGACAGAATTGTGGCAAGGCACAGATCTGGCCAAGGTTACAAAAGAATTTCGGCAGCACTCAAGGTTCCTAAGATCACAGTGGCCTCCATAATCCTTAAATGGAAGAAGTTTGGGACGACCAGAACTCTTCCTAGACCTGGCCGTCCAGCCAAACTGAGCAATCATGGGAGAAGAGCCTTGGTGAGAGAGGTAAAGAAGAACCCAAAGATCACTGTGGCTGAGCTCCAGAGATGCAGTAGGGAGATGGGAGAGAAAGTTCCACAAATTCAACTATCACTGCAGCCCTTAACCGAAGGAAGCCTCCCCACAGTGCAAGACACATGAAAGACTGCATAGAGTTTGCCAAAAAACACATGAAGGACTCCCAGACTATGAGAAATAAGATTCTCTGGTCTGATGAGGCGAAGATTGAACTTTTTGGCATTAATTCTAAGCGGTATGTGTGGAGAAAACCAGGCACTGCTCATCACCTGCCCAATGCAATCCCAACAGTGAAGCATGGTGGTGGCAGCATCATGCTATGGGGGTATTTTTCAGTTGCAGGGACAGGACGACTGGTTGAAATTGAAGGAAAAATGAATGCGGCCAAGTACAGAGATATCCTGGAAGAAAACCTCTTCCAGAGTGCTCTGGACCTCAGACTGGGCCGAAGGTTCACCTTCCAACAAGACAATGACCCTAAGCACACAGCTAAAATAACAAAGGAGTGGCTTCAGAACAACTCTGTGACCATTCTTGACTGGCCCAGCCAGAGCCCTGACCTCAACCCAATTGAGCATCTCTGGAGAGACCTGAAAATGGCTGTCCACCAACGTTCACCATCCAACCTGACAGAACTGGAGAGGATCTGCAAGGAAGAATGGCAGAGGATCCCCAAATCCAGATGTGAAAAACTTGTTGCATCATTCCCAAGAAGACTCATGGCTGTACTAGCTCAAAAGGGGGCTTCTACTCAATACTGAGCAAAGGGTCTGAATACTTATGACCATGTGATATTTCAGTTTTTCTTTTTTCATAAATTTGCAAAAATATCTACATTTCTGTTTTGTTTCTGTCAAGATGGGGTGCTGAGTGTACATTAATGAGAAATAAAATGAACTTTTTTGCTTTTAGCAAATGGCTGCAATGAAACAGAGTGAAAAATTTAAAGGGATCTGAATACTTTCCGTACCCACTGTATATATGTATATATATATATACTAAATGTAAGAAGTTAGTAAAGAGTTGTTGTAACACAGCTAAAAACTGTAGATAGTATAAACAGGAAATGGTTAATTTGTACGATGGTCCCACCTTTGATGAATTCTCAATTGTGTTGTCCCATCGCTTTACTTTTATAGTGAACTGCATATTCAACATAGTCATTATCCCACTGAATGTACTGCTTATCTTTGGAGAAAGGATTTCAAAGTATTCCTCAAAGTTAGATTTTCCAGGAATTTCCTTTCTGTTGAGTAGTCTCTTAACTCCATTACCAACCTGTAACATGTTCATGTCTGTATCAAACATAAAATGAAAAGGAAAGGTCTTGCAAAAGATGGAGGCTGGAATAACAACGTATGATTGTGGTTTGCAAGGAGATAAAGAAGGTTTTGTATTTTTGACCTGCACAGAATACAGTATATAAGGTTCCTTAATAAAATCATTCCCATCGTTGACACGTTGAGGGACCAACTTCACTTCCACTTCAGTTTCATACAAAGTATATGCTGCTGCCTTTATTATTCCAGGTAGAATTAGTGTAGTAATGTTGTTAGGAAAAAAATAATATACATTTAGGAAATCTGGATCTTTTTCAAGGCACAGAATTGACCCTTCTTGAAGACCACCACCATCTTCATGTGGTCGGGACTGTCCACTCTGCTTCAAGTGGGTGCTAAAACTATTCAAAAAGTCCTTCAATGTTCCTCCAACAACTTCCAACACATGTTCATCTTCTTCGTAACATATTTTGAAGAGTTCTTCACCTAGAGATGCTTTAACATCTTCTACGGGAATACCTAAAATAAAAACATTTTATTATTAATAAGACTATAAGCTGATATGGAACAGTTGCTAAACGATTGGTAAAAGGAAGGGATTGCATTATCAGTGATGAAGATGAACATAATCAACACAATGAACCCTTTTCTACAATGAAGTTGGCCTGGTTATAAGCTAAGGTTGCACTTTTGGTTTGTCATACCTGTGGAAACAGCTACTGTGACTGGGATTACATTTCCAAATGTAGAAATATATGTCAACTACTGAAATTTTTAATTGGACATATGGAAAAGGATTGTCTTAGTGAGACAATTCATGTAAAGAAGGGCTAATATAGCTCAAAAGGAAAATTTCTCTATTTAAAGAGGACCGGTCACCATGATGTCTGAAAAGCCCAATGACATAGATGATCAGATGTCGCTGTCACTCTGAGCATTTTGGAGTTATGTTTATCTAAATCCATTCCAAAGGTATACGTTCTTTTAGTTATGATGTAAATTATGGCATACTAGCTAAGTGGATAGTAACACTGGTTTCTCTGTGGGTGGGATCTCTGTGTGCTGTATGTCCTGTAGGATAGATGATTCAAGTACGGGTGTGGATGGCACATCCAGTTGATACAGAGTAGGGTCCCAACCCTTAAACAATACTTATAACAGACTTCGTAGATACGAGAATAGATGCAAAATCATGTGATTTATTCACTTAAGCATATAATGCGTAGAGGATAATATGACGTTTCGGTCCATATTCAGAACTTCATCAGACTCTAAGGATAATGAGGTGGTGGGAGTGATCTCTAAGCGTTATTCCTGCGCAAAATAATAGAAAAGTGGGTCCCCACAATGAACACAGCGCTATTATAGTATGTCCTGTAGGGTCACCACCCTCTTGGCTAATATACCCTACTTTTTATTAACACTAAAAGGACGTATATCTTTGGAATGAATGAACAGATTTGGAGAAACAAAACACCAAAATGCTCAAGGTGACAGCACTTATCATATTATGTAGGTCATTGGATTTCTCAGACCTGGTGACAGATCCTCTTTAAGTCTTGGGATATTATTGCCATATGCATGAGCAGTACATTGACCACAGGCTGGAGAGTACTGCTCAGCTGATCGCCCCCTGTTAAGCCCCCAGCTCCCTCGGCAAACAGATGATTTTGCTGGGGAATGCCTCTTCCAGCCAAGTATCTAACCTGCAGTAGCCACTGCAGGGAAATGCAGGATTCCAGATGACCATTTAGATGAAAGACCATCCTAGAAAGACAGCTTAAGTCCACCAGAACAAAAGCCACTTCTACAGAGGTAACCCCTCTCTATGAAATCCATATGTCCTCATGTGACATATGGACAGGGACTGTCTTCATGAGAAAATCATCTAAATAAATTACTACGTGCCCACTTAACTGATACCTTTTATTCAATACACAATGGTGCTTATCTATAAAAATAAATGCAAAATAGAAGTAAATGTGAAACTGACAACAGGACAGATGCAAATTACAGTAGTCTAGAAATATAGTAGGAACCTTACCAACTCTTACAAAAATAATGATGATACGCAATCTAACGTTATATGGAAAATATTATATGAAATATTACCTGCTGCATTTGATTGGTCTATAACAACTGTCTCAAAATCATCTCTCTCACCAGTTTTTGCACACATTGGTAAAGGAGGCAGCTTGAAAGTAACACAAGTAGATCTGCAGATAGAACAATAGAGATGTAATTACATTCAATACAAATATAAACATGAATGTGTCAGACTACTCTATTGTATTATTTCACAAGTAACACTAATTGATATTTAGTTAGGAATTGTTAATTCATATTTTGTATTCAACCCATGGTGAATATGGTTTATGTAAAGAAACACAAGCACAAATATTATGTCTCACATTTCTTTGAATACAGCAACAATAGGGGTCATTTCAAGGAACGTTCTAAACCTGGCCATACACTTCAGATAGATGTTGGCAGAATATAGCTTTGGCTGACACCTATTTTTTCAAGTCATATCCGACAACATCTGCTGTGAGAAAACCACCATACATATTATATGGTCAGCAGGTCCTGTTGAAATCAGTAGGTTGGGCCAACATATATATAATGTATAAGCTCACCTCTGGTTGTGGGGTATGGGTTTCAGTGTTGTTTTGTTCCATTACATGATTGATGGGAATCCTACCATGATGGCAGCTCTTTACAAGATGGGAAAAACTCTTAGGCTGAGGCCACATGTTGAGATAAGGCCAGGAGTGGATTTATCAGAGTATTGGTATGTGCTAGTCTAGCCATCACTTTATAGGATAGGAAAACCCCTTTAAAGGTTATGGCTATATGTCACTGAAGGACTAAAGACCACAGCTCAATGCCACTTCAATTATTACCTATATAAAGAAAAGTCACAAGTGACCTTGCAATAGTCGCAAAAATTCTTGCTGTGTCTAACTTTAGTTATAGCTGAAAGGTGTCTTGCAAATTCTTTCCCCAGAGGGATTAACTGAAGTCACTTCGCAACTGCAGTTTTATTGTTAGTCACCATGTAGCCCTAGCCATTTCATAATGTACTTTAAGCAAGAATTCAGAATTATTTTTATTCTAAAGCTATTTCAGAGCTTTTTCTCCCTCCGCAAAATCTTTGGACTGGGTGATGGCAGGACCCAGCATTTGTGTTTCTACAGAAAGATGAAGAAATGATGAAAGTGCTCTTTGCATCAGATGAGGCTTCACTGTAGTAATGTAATCCTGATATTGCGACAATAAAATATATCTATAGAAGACAGCTTAATACTTTCTCACTTTTAGTTTTTCCAAAACACTAAAGGTCAGGGATTCCCAAGACAGAAAATGAATGATCTAAGAGATCATTAGATGTGAAAATCACTTGGCTTGCTACAGTACTGTATCTACATTAGGTGGATTGCGACTAGCAATATTCTTGGGTAGGGTTTATGTCCACAGCATTCCTTTCTGGGCCAGAACAAGCTGAATTTGACAGGATTGTCACTGACATTTTGGAACTGTGCCCATAAATTTGAGACAGTTGGCACGTTATGAATTAGCCAGTCACTTACTTCTGCTAGAAGGTGTATCATGCTGATATCACAGTAAATAGTCAAATTATTTCACAACACACCTTTGAAGGGAACCTGTCAAGTGGATTTTCCACACTAAACTGAAAAGTCAAGTTATAAGCTTTTAAAACATTAGATCATCGCATGCAAATTTATCTTAACTAGTCATGTGGTCGGGGAGCAGCTTCTTCTAGTTATGCAGTCATCGTGCTAAATCATATCCTAACCTGTTAATACCTTACTGGAAGAAACCGAATACCATTATACTTTACAAGAAATAAGTTTACCACCACAGAGGGTGTCCCAATAATTTCAGAAGGTCTGGACTCTGGCTCGATTCTCAAATAACTGTTTTGGTAACCAACCCCTAAAAGGAGTTTTCTGAGACATTTTTTTTTTATTTTTTACAGACAGACAAAAAATGTGCTATAATGAATTTTGACCACATAAATATTTCCTACCCTACTGCAGAATTGTGCAAGAAACACAGTCCCTGTTACAGTCCCTTCCTTACTGGTCCTTATCAGGTGTCGTCCATTGTGCACATGACTTCAATTATTAGTCGCTCCCACCATAAATGTGATGTCATTACTGATGATAGCAGCATTTGTCTAAAATGTATTGACTGCTGGAAAAGCCAGGAGGAGGTGGGAGCTGGTGCTGATCACCTTAGAAGCCGGAACTTGTTACACACATCTAGATGATCACAGCAGTGATTAGAGGCAGAAGCAGCCACGACAAGCAGGTAAACACATTTTTTATTTGTTTTTTGAACTCTTCAAGCCTCTCCCCTGCCTCCATCACAAAGGCATTCTTCCACGGGGGAAGGGTTTTATGGACACTGACAGCATGGTAGATGCATAGGTAGAGTAAAGGGGATGAGCAACATGTGTTCCACTCCCCTGCAATAGATGTGAATGCTTGATCATCAGCATCATGCGAGTTCCTGCTCAGGTTGTGAATACATGGTGCATTTTTGTCCAAAAAGTGGAAAACTGCATGTGGTTTTTAAAAACGCATATTAAAAACGATAACAAGAAATGCATTTTTGAGCATTAAATGCACCGTGTGAACCAATATTATGTCCCGGACATTGCACCATGATGCTGAGTGTTCAAGCATAATATGGAGGTCTAAGCGGAGGCAGCCGTGAGGCAAGAGTGGGGAAAGGTACAGTGGGTAAAAAAAAAAGTATTTCGTCAGCCACCAATTATGAAAGTTCTCCCACTTAAAAAGATGAGAGAGGCCTGTAATTGACATCATAGGTAGACCTCAACTATGAGAGACAAAATGAGAAAACATATCTAGAAAATCACACTGTCTGATTTTTTAAGAATTTATTTTCAAATTATGGTGGAAAATAAGTATTTGGTCACCAAAAAACAAGCAAGATTCCTGGCTCTCAAAGACCTGTAACTTCTTCAAGAGTCTCCTCTGTCCTCCACTCATTACCTGTAGTAATGGCACCTGTTTGAAATTGTTATCAGTATAAAAGACACCTGTCCACAACCTCAAACAGTCACACTCCAAACTCCACTATGGTGAAGACCAAAGAGCTGCGAAGGACACCAGAAACAAAATTGTAGACCTGCACCAGGCTGGGAAGACTGAATCTGCAATAGGCAAGCAGCTTGTTGTGAAGAAATCAACTGTGGGAGCAATAATTAGAAAATGGAAGACATACAAGACCACTGATAATCTCCCTCGATCAGGGGCTCCATGCAAGATTTCACCCCGTGGGGTCAAAATGATCACAAGAACAGTGAGCAAAAATCCCAGAACCACACGGAGGGACCTAGTGAATGACCAGCAGAAAGCTGGGACTAATGTAACAAAGGCTACTGTCAGTAACACACTACGCTGCCAGGGACTCAGATCCTGCAGTGCCAGACGTGTCCCCCTCCTTAAGCCAGTACATAACCGGGCCCGTCTGAACTTTGCTAGAGAGCATTTGGATGTTCCAGAAGAGTATTGGGAGAATGTCATATGGTCAGATGAAACCAAAGTAGAACTGTTTGGTCGAAACACAACTCGTCATGTTTGGAGGAGAGTGAATGCTGAGTTGCATCCAAAGAACACCATACCTACTGTGAAGCATGGGGGTGGCAACATCATGCTTTGGGGCTGTTTATCTGCAAAGGGACCAGGACGACTGATCCGTGTACATGAAAGAATGAATGGGGCCATGTATCGTGATATTTTGAGTGCAAACCTCCTTCCATTAGCAAGGGCATTAAAGATGAAACATGGCTGGGTCTTTCAGCATGACAATGATCCCAAGCACACCACCAGGGCAACGAAGGAGTGACTTTGTAAGAAGCATTTCAAGGTCCTGGAGTAGCCTAGCCAGTCTCCAGATCTCAACCCCATAGGAAACCTTTGGAGAGAGTTGAAAGTCTGTGTTGCCCAGCGACAGCCCCAAAACATTACTGCTCTAGAGGAGATCTGCATGGAGGAATGGGCCAACATACCAGCAACAGTGTGTGCCAACCTTGTGAAGACTTACAGAAAACGTTTGACCTCTGTCATTGCCAACAAAGGATATATAACAAAGTATTGAGATGAACTTTTGTTATTGACCAAATACTTATTTTCCACCATAATTTGCAAATAAATTCTTTAAAAATCAGACAATGTGATTTTCTGGATTTGTTTTCTCATTTTGTCTCTCATAGTTGAGGTCTACCTATGATGACAATTACAGGCCTCTCTCATCTTTTTAAGTGGGAGAACTTGCACAATTGGTGGCTGACTGAATACTTTTTTTTCCCCACTGTAAGTGAAAATCAGCTGTTATGCCAGGGAATAATGGCAAATGAGGGCCATTATTATCAAGAGGGCCAGTGTGATGCAACCATGTGCATCACACTGCAGCAAAAGTTTTGGCATACAAATTAAGCACAAACTAAGCAAGTCTAAAAGTTATACAAAAAAGACATTCCCATGAACATAACCATATTTAAATTTGTAGATAATTAACCATTTTTGCAAATATAAGTAATTAAAATGTTTGCAGATTTTCGTTAACTATCTCACTGTGAAGGTTATGGCCTTGCCAAGCCACTTGGCCTACCTGCGATCACCCTTCTTACCGTCCACTCACATCCCGTGAGTGCCTGAGTTCATAGGATAATATGAAACGAGCTTTATAAATTTTATATATTTATTAACCCCAGTGGGTCGGTACTAGCCGCTAACATATACAGAAATACACATCAGTGGATGGTCAAGCAAATACAAGTAAAAACAAAGGTATACAGTACAGAAAATAAAATGGGATTAAAAAATAGAAAAATACCAGAACAAGTTTGTAGTCTCTAGGCTTCAGCAGGTTGGCCTAGTGCGCTTTCTTCAGTCAATAATAGAGCATTTGTGCCTACATGCTGTCAGGATCTCATAGATTGTAAATTCTTGCAAGCAGGGCCTTCACTCCTATTGTTTGATGTGTTTATTTCCTTGTCACATTGTAATGTCTCATATTGTCTGTTCATGTGTCCTCTGATTTGTAAAGTTCTACGGAATATGTTGGCGCTATATAAATAAAGTTTATTATTATTATTATTAATATTATTAGTGGTGACAATTTGTTGCCATGATTGTTTGCCAATAGATATGACTGTGAATGCAGAACTCTCTGGCACTTGTCAAAACCCAGACCATGACTTAGAACCAATGAAGGGGTTCGAAACATGTAGGTTTTATTGAACTACATCTCTTTTTCCATATTTTTATTGATATGGATTAAAAGCTAAGTTTTCTTACTTTGATGGTTCTGGTGTTGTTTGAAGTGGGTAATGGTGCGAACAAGCTTCACATATCATCAGAAGATCATCTGATCTGATCTGAGCTTCCGGTAACCATCAATGAGCTTCTTACAATGCTCTGCTGGAATTTTAGACCATTCTTCTTTGGCAAATTTCTCCAGGTCACTGAGATTTGAAGGGTGCCTTCTCCAAACTGCCATTTTGAGATCTCTCCACAGGTGTTCTATGGGATTCAGGTCTGGACTCATTGATGGCCACTTTAGAAGTCTCCAGTGCTTTCTCTCAAACCATTTTCTAGTGCTTTTTGAAGTGTGTTTTGGGTCATTGTCCTGCTGGAAGACCCATGACCTCTGAGGGAGACCCAGCTTTCTCACACTGGGCCCTACATTATGCTGCAAAATTTGTTGGTAATCTTCAGACTTCATAATGCCATGCACACGGTCAAGCAGTCCAGTGCCAGAGGCAGCAAAGCAACCCCAAAACATCAAGGAACCTCTGCCATGTTTGACTGTAGGGACCGTGTTCTTTTCTTTGAAGGCCTCTTTTTTTTTTCCTGTAAACTCTATGTTGATGCCTTTTCCCAAAAAACTCTACTTTTGTCTCATCTGACCAGAGAACATTCTTCCAAAAAGTTTTTGGCTTTCTCAGGTAAGTTTTGGTAAACTCCAGCCTGGCTTTTTTATGTTTCTGGGTCAGAAGTGGGGTCTTCCTGGGTATCCTACCATAGAGTCCCTTTTCATTCAGACGCCGACGGATAGTACGGGTTGACACTGTTGTACCCTCGGACTGCAGGGCAGCTAGAACTTGTTTGGATGTTAGTCGAGGTTCTTTAGCCACCATCTGCACAATCTTTCGTTGAAATCTCTCGTCAATTTTTCTTTTCTGTCCACATCTAGGGAGGTTAGCCACAGTGCCATGGGCTTTAAACTTCTTGATGACACTGCGCACGGTAGACACAGGAACATTCAGGTCTTTGGAGATGGACTTGTAGCCTTGAAATTGCTCATGCTTCCTCACAATTTTTCTGCTCAAGTCCTCAGACAGTTCTTTGGTCTTCTTTCTTTTCTCCATGCTCAATGTGGTACACACAAGGACACATGACAGAGGTTGAGTCAACTTTAATCCATTTCAACTGGCTGCAAGTGTGATTTAGTTATTGCCACCACCTGTTATGTGCCACAGGTAAGTAACAGGTGCTGTTAATTACACAAATTAGAGAAGCATCACCTGATTTTTCAAAGGGTGCCAATACTTTTGTCCACCCCCTTTTTTATGTTTGGTGTGGAATTATATCCAATTTGGCTTTTTGACAATTCTTTTTGTGGTTTTCCATTGAAGACAAATTAAATGAAGATATTATTACCAAAGCATTTGTGATTGCAATCATTTTCTGGAAGAAATTAAGTATTATCTGACAGAATTGCAGGGGTGCCAATACTTTTGGCCAGCACTGTAAGTGTCCATAGGATGTAAGCAACACTGAGCAGGAGAATCACCCTCTATACAATTTTCTAAGGATTATAAAATAGATACTTTTTCTATTGAACGTATATAAGAGTACTTTTATTGCAGATATTGTATGTATAATTAATAATATCTCTATATAAAAATGTAAAAACCCTAAACAACATTTATAGGTGTATGTTTGATGAAATGATGTGCTAAGGAAACCTGACGTTTCTTTCTAATCGATGTTCCAAGTATAACAATGGGAAACCTATGCTATATTTATTGCATGACAATAACCCATAGAATGGTCACTGTATTCTTTTGAAGAAACTGACACTTGTGTGTCTAGATCTCAGAGCAGTTCTTTAATTCTGTAAGCTATCTTAATTTTGTATCAGTTATTTCTGGCACCTTCATTTAGTATGTGTGATAACATCAAAGATGTGGACAATGGTGTGAACCTGCAGGCAGATTGCTTTGTTAGTCACCTAATAGAAACCAGGACTGCTGAGCTTTTTAATTTTCTGATGTTCCACTTTCAATAGAATGGGAGACTCCGACACTATATATACAAAGTGCCTCAAACAGAAGATATATCATTCACACACAGGTTAAGTAAAAGAAAGCTTTACATTTCACATACCACAGATTAACAGCAAACACTTTGAAATTGTTCCAACACATAGAGTTAGGCGTAGAAAACATCCTTTCCTCTACATTAGTATTCATTTCATTAGATCCACAATAATGCTTCTAGAGTATGGTGAATGGCTGAAGCAGCTGCAAAATATTGCGAGCAATAAACATGCTGGCCGCTGTTTAATATGATTAGGTTTAGCTCAGATGCTGTTGAAAGACAGGTCATCGTTTGGAGAATTAAGAGGACTTACACAAGACTATTTTTATCCTGGCTGCCTACAAAAACACTGGAGAACAGCAAGCACACAGCGCAGACCTATACAATGACTGCACCTCCTAAAATTTCTTTACTGCCAACAAAAAATTGATATAGAAGACAACTATAAGGATCTGTAACTATACCTTACCTGTTGCTGCTGAATTTTGTCTTGTGTCTTGCAATTGTTCTTTGAAGAGCGAGATTCAGCCTTTCAAACTGAAAAACAAGCCAAATGGCAGCGATCATCAGTACACAATGAAGCTGCAAAGGAATTCGTTTTGTAATTATTGCTTTTTATAGTTCCACAAACTGCTTTCATTATGGTATAGTTTATATATATATATATATATATATATATATATATATATATACACATATATATATACAGTGGGTACGGAAAGTATTCAGACCCCTTTAAATTTTTCACTCTTTGTTTCATTGCAGCTAGAGATGAGCGAAGTATTCAAAAATTCAATTTGGCAACTTCGCCGAATTTCTCGATATGATTCTATTCGATCTGAATTAATTTGTGGCGAATAAACACCAATTTCCTGTCTGCAGAGAGCCGGGATGGGCGGGTGGGTAGCAAAATGGCGGGAGCCCTTGGATGTCGCGGTCATCTCTCTCTCTCTCTCTCTCTCTCTCTCTCTCTCTCCAGCATGGACAACTTTTATTCATGTGGCAGGATCTGCTAACAAGCAAAGACACGCCTACCCGATCACATCACTAGAGAACATCATGTAACCGTCTGATGTCACAAAGGTCCTTACTAAATATTCGTTACCGCAAAGCATCAGGAATTCCGGATTCCATGTGAATCGAATATTTCCAGAAATTCGGATCTATTTGGATTCCACTTCTGCAGCTTCGATTCGCTCATCTCTAATTGCAACCATTTGCTAAAAGCAAAAAAGTTCATTTTATTTCTCAATAATGTACACTCAGAACCCCATCTTGATAGAAAAAAAAACTGAAATGTAGATATTTTTGCAAATTTATTAAAAAAGTAAAACTGAAATATCACATGGTCATAAGTATTCAGACCCTTTGCTGTGACACTCATATTTAACTCACATGCTGTCCATTTCCTTCTGATCCTCCTTGAGATGGTTCTACTCCTTCATTGGTGTCCAGCTGTGTTTAATTAAACTGATTGGACTTGGTTAGGAAAGGCACACACCTGTCTATATAAGACCTCACAGTGCATGTCAGAGCAAATGAGAATCATGAGGTCAAAGGAACTGCCCAAGGAGCTCAGAGACAGAATTGTGGCAAGGCACAGATCTTGCCAAGGTTACAAAAAAATTTCTGCAGCACTCAAGGTTCCTAAGAGCACAGTGGCCTCCATAATCCTTAAATGGAAGAAGTTTGGGATGACCAGAACTCTTCCTAGACCTGGCTGTCCAGACAAACTGAGCAATCGTGGGAGAAGAGCCTTGGTGAGAGAGGTAAAGAAGAACCCAAAGACCACTGTGGCTGAGCTCCAGAGATGCAGTAGGGAGATGGGTGAAAATTCCACAAAGTCAACTATCACTGCAGCCTTCCACCAGTCGGGGCTTTATGGCAGAGTGGTCCGAAGGAAGCCTCTCCTCAGTGCAAGACATATGAAAGTCCGCATAGAGTTTGCCAAAAAACACATGAAGGACTCCCAGACTATAAGAAATAAGATTCTATGGTCTGATGAGGCGAAGATTGAACTTTTTGGTGTTAATTCTAAGCGGTATGTGTGGAGAAAACCAGGCACTGCTCATCACCTGCCCAATACAATCCCAACAGTGAAACATGGTGGTGGCAGCATCATGCTATGGGGGTGTTTTTCAGCAGCAGGGACAGGATGACTGGTTGCAATTGAAGGAAAGATGAATGCGGCCAAGTACAGAGATATCCTGGAAAGAAAACCTCTTCCAGAGTGCTCTGGACCTCAGACTGGGCTGAAGGTTCACATTCCAACAATCCAATGACCCTAAGCACACAGCTAAAATAACAAAGGAGTGGCTTCGGAACAATTCTGTGACCATTCTTGACTGGCCCAGCCAGAGCCCTGACCTCAACCCAATTGAGCGTCTCTGGAGAGACCTGAAAATGGCTGTCCACCAACGTTCACCATCCAACCTGACGGAACTGGAGAGGATCTGCAAGGAAGAATGGCAGAGGATCCCCAAATCCAGATGTGAAAAACTTGTTGCATCATTCCCAAGAAGACTCATGGCTGTACTAGCTCAAAAGGGGGCTTCTACTCAATACTGAGCAAAGGGTCTGAATACTTATGACCATGTGATATTTCAGTTTTTCTTTTTTTAATACATTTGCAAAAATATCTACATTTCTGAAAAATAAAATGAACTTTTTTGCTTTTAGCAAATGGCTGCAATGAAACAAAGAGTGAAAAATTTAAAGGGGTCTGAATACTTTCCATACCCACTGTAAATATATATATATATTTATATATACATATATATATATATATATATATATATATATATATACAGTGAGGACAAAAAGTATTTAGTCAGCCACCAATTGTGCAAGTTCTCCCACTTAAAAAGATGAGAGAGGCCTGTAATTGACATCATAGGTAGACCTCAACTATGAGAGACAAAATGAGAAAAAAAAAATCCAGAAAATCACATTGTCTGATTTTTGAAGAATTTATTTGCAAATTATGGTGGAAAATAAGATTTTGGTCAATAACAAAAGTTCACCTCAATACTTTGTTATATATCCTTTGTTGGCAATGACAGAGGTCAAACGTTTTCTGTAGAAGGTTGGCACACACTGTTGCTGGTATGTTGGCCCATTCCTCCATGCAGATCTCCTCTAGAACAGTGATGTTTTGGGGCTGTCGCTGGGCAACACGGACTATCAACTCCCTCCAAAGGTTTTCTATGGGGTTGAGATCTGGAGACTGGCTAGGCCACTCCAGGACCTTGAAATGCTTCTTACGAAGCCACTCCTACATTGCCCTGGCGGTGTGCTTGGGATCATTGTCATGCTGAAAGACCCAGCCATGTTTCACCTTTAATGCCCTTACTGATGGAAGGAGGTTTGCACTCAAAATCTCACCATACATGGCCCAATCCATTCTTTCATGTACACGGATCAGTCGTCCTGGTCCCTTTGCAGAGAAACAGCCCCAAAGCATGATGTTGCCACCCCCATGCTTCACAGTAGGTATGGTGTTCTTTGGATGCAACTCAGCATTCACTCTCCTCCAAACACGACGAGTGTTTAGAAACAGTTCTACTTTGGTTTCATCTGACCATATGACATTCTCCCAATACTCTTCTGGAACATACAAATGCTCTCTAGCAAACTTCAGACGGGCCCAGATATGTACTGGCTTAAGCAGGAGGACACGTCTGGCACTGCAGGATCTGAGTCCCTGGCGGCGTAGTGTGTTACTGACGGTAGCCTTTGTTACGTTAGTCCCAGCTTTCTGCAGGTCATTCACTAGGTCCTCCCGTGTGGTTCTGGGATTTTTGCTCACCGTTCTTGTGATCATTTTGACCCCACGGGGTGAGATCTTGCTTGGAGCCCCTAATCGAGGGAGATTATCAGTGGTCTTGTATGTCTTCCATTTTATAATTATTGCTCCCACAGTTGATTTCTTCACACCAAGCTGCTTGCCTATTGCAGATTCAGTCTTCTCGGCCTGGTGCAGGACTAAAATTTTGTTTCTGGTGTCCTTCCACAGCTCTTTGGTTTTCACCATAGTGGAGTTTGGAGTGTGACTGTTTAAGGTTGTGGACAGGTATCTTTTATACTGATAACAATTTCAAACAGGTGCCATTACTACAGGTAATGAGTGGAGGACAGAGGAGCCTCTTAAAGAAGAAGTTACAGGTCTGTGAGAGCCAGAAATCTTGCTTGTTTTTTGGTGACCAAATACTTATTTTCCACCATAATTTGCAAATAAATTCTTAAAAAATCAGACAATGTGATTTTCTAGATATGTATTCTCATTTTGTCTCTCATAGTTGAGGTCTACTTATGATGTCAATTACAGGCGTCTCTCATCTTTTTAAGTTGGAGAACTTACACAATTGGTGGCTGTCTAAATACTTTTTTCCCCACTGTATACAGTATATATATATATACAGTACAGACCAAAAGTTTGGACACACCTTCTCATTCCAAGAGTTTTCTGTATTTTCATGACTATAAAAATTGTAGATTCACACTGAAGGCATCAAAACTATGAATTAACACATGTGGAATTATATACTTAACAAAAAAGTGTGAAACAACTGAAAATATGTCTTATATTCTAGGTTCTTCAAAGTAACCACCTTTTGCTTTGATTACTGCTTTGCACACTCTTGGCATTCTTTTGATGAGCTTCAAGAGGTAGTCACCTGAAATGGTCTTCCAACAGTCTTGAAGGAGTTCCCAGAGATGCTTAGCACTTGTTGGCCCTTTTGCCTTTACTCTGCGGTCCAGCTCACCCCAAACCATCTCGATTGGGTTCAGGTCTGGTGACTGTGGAGGCCAGGTCATCTGGCGTAGCACACCATCACTATCCTTCTTGGTCAAATAGCTCTTACACAGTCTGGAGGTGTGTTTGGGATCATTGTCCTGTTGAAAAATAAATGATGGTCCAACTAAACGCAAACTGGATGGAATAGCATGCCGCTGCAAGATGCTGTGGTAACCATGCTGGTTCAGTATTCCTTCAATTTTGAATAAATCCCCAACAGTGTCACCAGCAAAGCACCCCCACACCATCACACCTCCTCCTCCATGCTTCACGGTGGGAACCAGGCATGTAGAGTCCATTCGTTCACCTTTTCTGCGTCGCACAAAGACACGGTGGTTGGAACCAAAGATCTCAAATTTGGACTACCTCTTGAAGCTCATCAAGAGAATGCCAAGAGTGTGCAAAGCAGTAATCAAAGCAAAAGGTGGCTACTTTGAAGAACCTAGAATATAAGACATATTTTCAGTTGTTTCACACTTTTTTGTTAAGTATATAATTCCACATGTGTTAATTCATAGTTTTGATGCCTTCAGTGTGAATCTACAATTTTTATAGTCATGAAAATACAGAAAACTCTTGGAATGAGAAGGTGTGTCCAAACTTTTGGTCTGTACTGTATATATATAATAAACCCCCCCCCCCCCCCATATATATTGTATGAAGACCCTCCAATGACAATGTGTTCTTCTTCTATATATGTCAAAGATAATAGGAACCCACATGGTCATGACCACAGCTTGAAGCAACTGTATTGCTGAACTTCTCTCTTCTACTTTTCTTTATCTTATATTATATATGTTTTGGTCTCAGAAAGGGGTTTCCAGGACTTTATTACTGGTAATGATCCCTAGGATAAGTCATGATATCATATCAGTGAGAGTCTGATTCCCAGCACCCCCACTGACCAGCTGATTGCAGTTGCTGAGGTACTCTGGAGCCAAGTGCAGCTTCATACACTGTGTGATGGCTGTGAGTGGGACTGAGCTGCAAACATGGCCACTATGCTATGTAGAGGGCTGTGCTTGGTTCTGAATTATCACTGTGACTTCAATCAGCTGATCGGTAGAGGTGCCAAGAGTCAGAACACCACTACCTTGATATTGGTGGCCTATGTCAAGGATAGGTTATCAGAATTTAAGTCCTAGAAGACCCCTTTAAGGTGATCTATGCATCCAAGTTTATTTTAGTATCATCTCCTCACTTTAGTTGAGGTCAAGGAAACCTATCATTTTAGGACAATTCCTAGAACTGCTTCTTTAAAATGATTTTCCTATGAACATAACCATTTTCAATTTGTGGACAATTAAAAGTAAAGCATTTTTGCAAATATAAATAATTAAACATTTTGCAGAGTTTTAAAGGTGATCTCTAACCAGCTTAGTGATGACAGTCTAATATCTTGATAGGCTTCCTGTGGATATGACCATGAATGCAGGACACTTTCAATGATCTGGTACTTGTCGGAAACCCACACTCATGGGTTACCTTCTCATGCATGCACTGATAACCTGTCCACAATAAGGACCATGGCTGGGTTTCTGAAAAATGCCAGACCGTAGAAAGTTCCTGCATTCATGGTCATATCCACTGGCAACCCATCAAGACAAAAGACTGGCACCACCAAGATGGTTAGAGAAAATCTTTACAACTCTACAAAAGTCCTTGCACACCTCTTAATAAAAATGTACTGTATGGACAGGAATGATTACAACTAATACACAGTCACACTCCTGCTGTAATGGCAGAGACTGAGTGTAACGTCTCTGCCTGTTCGGGTCTCTGCGCCAGCCTCCACTTGCACATTGCGGCGAAGGACGCATGTTCAGTTTGATTCCTTGCGTAGGTTTTTGTTGCTCAGTCTGAACACTGTCCTAATGCCTCCTGTCTGTAATTGAATTTCAGCCACACCCGTCTCTTGCATCTTTGTTTCTCTCTGCTCCTCTAATAGTTAATCTCAGCCTTGTCTGTGTGTTTGTCCCGTCTGCGTTCTTTGTTGTCACCTATATTAGGTAGGGCCTGTCGACCAGTTGCTGCTGTCGCCTAGGACAGATATGCAAGTTAGCCAGGGACAGTGGGGGATTCAGCTTAGGGCTCACTGTCTTCTTGTGCCCCTCCCCCCAGGGTTCTGCAGCGGCACTGGGGAATTGCTCAACTGGCAATTCCCTTACAGAATGACCATCCCAAAATTACCCACTGCCATTAGCTTCCCTCCAGATCACCATGGATCCTAAACAGGTTCAGACCCTTACTGATGCTGCTGCAGCATCTCCGGTTGTTTCTGCCCCTTTCAGGGTTAAGATGCTACTCCCGGATCGTTTCTCGGGGGACCGAGAAAAATTTGAGACTTTCCGGGAGTCTTGTCGCCTGTATTTCCGGATTAACCCTCATGCATCCCAGGCCCAAATGGTGAGAGTAGTTATATCCCTCCTACAGGGGGATCCACAAGCTTGGGCCCTTAAACTCCCTCCTAGGGCTGAGGAGTGGTCTGATTTTGAAAAAAAATGTTTGTCTTTGGGGTCTATATATGCTGAGCCAGACCACATTGGACTTGCATAATCGCAACTCCTCACCATGCAGCAGGGCAAACGCTCTGCTGAAGAGTATTGCTCAGAATTCCGCAAGTGCAGTGTAACTGCAGGTTGGTGTGAGTCAGCTCTAAAGGCTCACTTTAAACAAGGCCTGTGTGCGTGTTAAGGAGGTCTGGGTTGGTCACCCAGATCCCCCTGCTCTTGAGCAGGCCGTGACTTTGGCCGTCCATATGCCTGTACTGTGGTGTTTCAGGTCATATAATTCGAGACTGCTCCATCAGACCCCGCACACCAGGGGAAAAGCTTCAGTGCCTGAGTGGTAGTCAGAAGAACCACTCAGGCAACCAGGTATTTGCCGGAAATAACAATAAGATGTTGTTATCTGTGTCTCTGTCCTCTGGGGACAAATCTGTTTCTGGTGAGGCCTTAGTTGACTCTGGGTCTGCAGCAAACTTTGTCAAACTTTCATTTGTCTCAGCCTTAGGCATTAAGCTTTTGCCACTTGACACTCCTCTGGCAATTACTGGAACGGATTTTGCCCCACTGGCCAGGGGTAAGGTCCGATTCAAGACCCCTTTAGTTATGTTACAAGTGGGTTCTGCACATTCTGAGGTCATAAGCTTCTTTGTTATGGAGCATCTGTCTTCTGATACTGTTTTGGGGCTCCCCTGGTTGAACCTCCATAACCCTATTTTTGATTGGGGTAAAAGGGAGTTAGTAAAATGGGGAGATCAGTGCTCATCCCACTGTATTGCTTTGCATACCTTAGATTGTGTCAGTGAGGAGATGGTCTCGGCTACTAAGGGTTGGAAACGCCAGGCGAATAAAAAACCTTTGCCTGGTCCACCAGCACCTCTTGTTGTTCCGGGAGATCTGGAATTTAAGGCAGGGTCCTTCTAAAAGTAGTTTATCTGGTGAGGGTCCTGTGGCCCCTTATAAAGGGGGGGGGGTACTGCAACGTCTCTGCCTGTTGGGGTCTCTGCGCCACCCTCTGCTTGCACGTTGCAGCGAAGGAGGCGTGTTCAGTTTGATTCCTTGCGTAGGTTTCTTGTTGCTCAGTCTGAACACTGTCCTAATACCTCCTGTCTGTAACTGAATTTCAGCCACACCCGTCTCTTGCATCTTTGTTTCTCTCTGCTCCTCTAATAGTTAATCTCAGCCTTGCCTGTGTGATTGACAGCCTGTCTACCAATCCAGTTTGGGGCAGGTCCTGTCTTTCTATAAACAGGTTGTCAGCCCTCACATGGTCGCTGGTTATTGCTTCTGCGTACCTGCCTTTACTCCGTGCTGTTTTGTTACCTGTATTCCTATTTCTGATCTCTGGCTTTGTCTGTGACCATTCTTTTGGATTGTGATTTTGTACTGCATTGCTCGACTGTTACCGACCCCTTGGCTAGCCGACCTCCTTTTGTCCGTTGTTTGTCCTGTCTGCTTTCTGTGTTGTCACCTATATTAGGTAGGGCCTGTCGACCAGTTGCTGGCTGTCGCTTAGGACAGATCAGATAAGTTAGCCAGGGACAGTGGGGGGCTCAGCTTAGGGCTCACTGTCTTCTTGTGCCCCTCCCCCCAGGGCTCTGCAGCGGCACTGGGGAATTGCTCAACTGGCAATACTCTTACAATGAGTATCAGAGAATAGAGTATAAACCCGTGTATGGCAAGATCAAAGCAGATTTTTCTATATAAAAGCAAAGGCAAATGGGACTACACGTATGAGTGCTTCATAGGGGGGAATTTATAATGCCTTGCACACCATGTTTTGTGCAAGACAGGGATTTACACTGCCTCCGCCACATTCCTGAAAGAGGGCATGATGAGGAGTATGGTGTGGACAAGGCCACTGCCCGTCAGGTTTATGATCATCTACGTCAGTTTACTGGCTGTAAATTACTCTTAACACTTACTCCACCTATGAGCTGGTATAGATTTGAGTGTAGGCGTATGGCTCCACCAGAAGTTGTGCCTCATTTATGCCTTATTATCAAGATGGCACCTCCTTTGCTGGCACCTGAGTATGTATTATAAAATATAAGGCAGTCCAACACAGATAAAAATGAAGACCACAGATTAAAGGGATCCAGTCATGATTTTTATGCCACCCCAAACAACTGGTAGGCTCCCTTGTTACACAGGACTATGGGGGGAAATTTATCATGCCTGGTACACCAGTTTTCTTGCAGAAGTCATGGTTTTGCATAAAAACTTTCCTGAAATAGGTATGGTATGTGTAGGGCCACAGGCTGCCAGATTTATGATAACTAAACACTATTCTTGATACATATTCCCCATATTTTAAATGCTGTGTTTAAGAGAAAACATATTTAGGCTAAGGCCCCACGTAGCGGTATTTACCACAGTGTTTTTACAGAAAGTCCACAGAGGAAAACTCTGCACTCTGCACTGTGTGGATGGTATTAGCCAGAACCCCATTCACTTTGCAGGTACTGTAAAAGGCCGCAGTTTTTTTCTACATGGGTCCCCGGCCTTTCAAGGAGCCAGAAATGTGGAAAGGTGTCAGCTGGGAATCTTCCCTCCGACTTCATTCCCTTAGAGGGGTATTTCACTCTTATAAAGTAATAATATATTACTAGGCTGTACCACTGCATTATGATTGATGGGTGTCCCAGAGGTCAGATTGACCCTAAGAAAAATGGAATTGCAGTGCAGTTTTGGAGCTGTTACCCTTTCACCATTTTTACTTGCACAACAGTACTTTGGCCACCTGAGTTGCAGGGATCGACATGACAGCACCATTCAATTAAAAACTGCACTATGGATGCTCATTTGTTGAATCTGAGGATGTCCCAAATTCCAATCATAAAGAGATGGCACATCCTAGCACATGAAATCTATAGCACTGCAAGGGACTCGGTATGCCACTGACCTGACATGTGCTAGAAGCTTTACCTTTTTCACCTAAATAAGACACTTTTATCCCCTTTCACATCAGTACAGTCCTTAACTATCCAGGATTGAGATCTACTGTACTACGCATGAACTGATATCCAGTGTGGGTCAGAAAGGATGACGTGTTCAGTGCCTGGCCTTGTCAATCAGTATAGGGAGAGGGGAGTAAGTTCCTGGGTGCTTGAAAGTATAACTCTTTGGAGTTATGAGTGCACTGGTGCTATCCACGTTGCTCCAAATACTTCATTTGCATATTAAAGTTTCGTTCACAGAGGAATTTGAAGCGGACTTCTGCTTCTTCAGTTTTCTGCCCCAGTCTTCTCCTGCTGATCATGCTCAGATCAATAAGCCCAGTCATAGCAGTGTCTCAAGTCACGAGTTCTGCAGATGAATCACCTGTAGAATCCACGGCAAGATTGAGCAGGATGCTTGTTCAGCTTCCTGCTTTGATCTCTAGCTACCATTGAAAACAATGGGAGGCAGATATGGAGTGGAATTTGGTGTTGATCTTAAGGTGGAATCCACCTAAAAACCAACACCAAATTCCACCATATGAACAGGCCCTAAGATCCAGATCTCAAGAACCGAGACACCAATCTGAAAGGTGGAAAAAAGAGTTTTAATTAGGGTGGAAGTCGTCTATTTAACTATGCTGCTGGTTACATAGGTCCAGTTCTGGTGACAGAATCCTTTAAGTTATGTAGTCTTTAGATGGTTTCTAGGCCATAGTTAACAAACTAGTCAGGCCTACAGTAGCCAATAAAAAAAAATTCAACCATTACAGAATTTAGCAATTTGGATTTATTCTATAAAAACATGTAAAGTATTATTTTAACGTGAATTAGGTATATGCAATAGATTTTTCTAAGACTGGAAATGGCTGTTAATAATGAACACAATAACATTACATGACGACAGTAAATACTGCACAATATTTATTTTGCTTAACCTCTACATCAAGCATGTTGTTCAGGAGGATAATTCATGCAAATATTAACATCATTACATTCTTAACTAGAGAGGCAATGTAATTACCAAACTGCATAATTTGCTGTCTAGTGACTTCACTGCTTAACATCACAGCTTAATAATTAGCCTGACGTCCCTGAGCCAACTATTTTATACAATATACTTCATCAAAGACTCCCCCATTTTATTTAGTATTTTTTTCTGCTATTGTGTCGGGGGGGGGGGGGGGGGAACATTTCTGTAATACTGTATACTTTATTAATCTATCAAACTAACTTTTAATAGAAAAGAGGCTGTAAAGTTCCCATTAGCAATGATATAACTAAGCTTTGCCAGGGAGACTCTGTCCATACACATGTACTCAATGTAGTGCATAGAGCTGAAACATTTACCAAAGGGGGATAAGTCACTTCAAATGACTGTATCTCTGGTTTTATACAATCTAGAAAAATGAAGATTAAAGTTACAATCAAAATATAATAGAAGAGTCACTACCAAATATAGGACATATTAAAAGAATAAATAATTAAAAGATAATTATATGACAAGTGAAACTCATAAAACACACATCGAATGACTATGGTCTGGAAGGTAAGGGTGGGATCACACTACCGTTGGATATATCCGTTATAATAGTGTCTGTTAAAAAAAACGGACTGATGTTAATGTGCCCGTTTTTTTAACTCATCCTTTTAATGGATACATTGGCATCAGTTAGTGTCAGTGTACGTTAGCGTCCATTTTTATTCTGTCCGTTTTTTGCTTTTTTTTTTTTTTTGTTTCTGCTTTCTGAGCATGCGCAGTAAAAAAACGGACAGTAATAATGGACAGTATAACGGACACCAGTCCGTTACTGTCCATTACCCATAGACTTTAACGTAAAAAAATAACGGACGCTTGACGTCCGTCATGAAACCGTTTTTTTTCACGGACATAAAAGTCCTGCATGTCGGAAAAATAACGGACATTAACGGTCACTAATGGACACAAGATAAAATCCCATTGAAATAAATGGCAATTTTAATGGATTTGTGACAGTTCTGCTAGTGTCCGTTGCTAAAATCGTACAATATCAATGGACATTACTGACGGTCACCAGCGGTACTGTGAACAACCTCTAAGGTGTAATATTAAAAACTCAAGATGTGCCGCTTAATGGGTTAATGATCTTGATACACCTATCTCCTAAATGGAGTAAAATATCCAATAAACCCAGAGTGGTACGCAACCATCTCATCAAACTTGGCATCTATTTTACACACGGCCATGGATATCTAGCTAATCATGTCCAGCGTGAGCTGACTCCTCCTTGCCTTTGGTAACATCACCAGAGCCCAGGGCTAACTGTTTAAATATATGGAGACATGTTGACTGACACACGTAGCCACTACAATGGCAAAAAAGGCTTAAATATCTTAACTCTGCCTTTTATTTAAAAAATAAAAAAAATTCCCTTTCAATCACTGACCACTATACAGTATAGTCACAGCTTGGGGCTACGATGTGCCACTACAACCCTCAGCCTGCCATACAGTTCACTTTCAATCTGCCTGCTAATGGTCTGATCTCAGGCAGATCAGTGAACTACTATGGTTTGCTATTGGTGCTTACACAAAGGCGAGCAAACAAACAGCTAACGCATTTCTATGCAGATTTGCCCGACTTATCATCAGAGGTGTACAACTATAGCAGTGTAAGGTCTATGATAAATAATTTTCATTAGGGTATGTTCACACGGTGGAAAATGAAGAGGAATGTTCTTAATTTTCCACCACCGGAATTTTCGCCGCAGTCTAGCAGTGCATCAGCATTCCGTCGTGGCATCCTGCTCCTGATTAGACACGGATGAATGGGCCTAATCAGGAGGGTGTCTCGAGCTGCGGAAACCGCGGGCGGAATCTGCAGCAAGATCGAGCATGGCACTTCTTTTTTCCGCGTACTGCTGTGATCTCTGCCTCCCATTGAAAACAATGGGAGGCGGATTCGTGAGGAATCTGCTCCGGATTCGGGGGCGAATTCCGCTCCCAGATCCGTGGCAAATTCCTCCGTGTGAACACATCCTTAGAGCTTCCACACAAACCCCCGCTCCTCCATTGGCACTAGTGTATGGCAGCCATTTTAGCATATTCACTTACGCAGAGTAGTTTGTACATTAAAGCTTGGTGACTTTTTTCATATTTTCCTTAACCACCTTTCAAAATTTCTAACTTGTTTACTTTTCTAATGACATAACTATGTGAAGGCTTATTCTTTGTTTGACAAGTTGTACTTTTATTTGGCACCATTTTAGGGTACATATAATGCTTTGATTAGCTTTTATTACTGCTTTTTTGTGGCCCATGTTTAAAATAAAACACAATTCTATCATAAATTTTTGCATTTTGTTTTTATGGCGTTTATTCAGCTTTAAAAATTACATGCTAACTTTGTACGGCGGGTCATTACGATTACGGTGATACCATATTTATATTGGTTTTATTATGTTTTACCACTTTAACAAATAAAACAACACTTTTTTTAAATGAACTATTTTCCTGGGGTCACTGTATTCTGACGCCTATAACTTTTTACTGTTTAGTTGACGGAGATATGTCATGGCTTTTTATTTGCGGGACAAGTACTTTTTATTGGTACCAATGTTTGGTATGTATATTTTGATCACTTTTTATTGCTATTTTTTGGGGAAAGTGAAGTGATCAAAATATGTTAATTTGCACATTGCATTATATATATATATTTTTTTTTTATGACATTCACCATACGGGATAAATAACGCTATTTTTGGATAGTGGGGCTTATACGCACATGGAGATAGCTAACATGTTTGTTTATTTTTTTTGTTTAGGTTATGTGCTTTTTAAATGTAAAGGTGTTTTTTTTTATTTGTTTGTTTTCATTCTTTATTTAAAACTTTTTGGAATTTTTTTTTTACTTTTTACATGCCCCACAAGGGGACTTGAACCTGCAAGCTCAGATCCCCAGTGCAATGTACTGCAGAACATCTCACATAGGTTCCCTATGGAAACTGTACATAGGCAGTCAGGAGGCCATTGCCCGACCTCTTGGCTGCCATGGCAACCCCTTGGATCCTGCGATCTTATCCAGAGGGATAATCTGCCGCAGTCAAAGTATCTTCCGATTTCGGCGGCAGGCCCCAGACCTTGTCTTTGTAACACAGTCGAGTGCCAGTGGTAATGCTGCAGGCACAGCTCCTGTGCCCACGGCATTACAATGTCATACTATTACGGCACTGAGCGTTAACTATACGCTCAGCGAGACGTAATAGTACAGAGCAGAGCAGGAGGGGTTTAAATGTTTATAAATAAAGGGTTAAACTGTTTTCTTCCTGGAGGAAGGGAAGGTGAGAAATAAATGAAAAACCCATACTCATCTGTCCCTGGCGCTCCAGTGTCGCAGACCGCTGTTTCAGTCCCACTGCTTGTTCTGGCAGAAGTTGTCGCCGCACGTGACCTCAAAGGCCAATCAGAGGCCTAAGTAAGGGATCCCAGGATGTCACTCACATATGTCAGCCTCAGCGGTCACATGCAGTGAGGATTTCCTTCCTTTGTTTTTCCTGGACAACCCTTTTAACATGCTGTCATTTGATCACATATACATTTCAATACTTTAGTACTGCTGTGTATTGTAAATCTGCTGTGTTTCTTTAAAGAAGGTCCCCGCTTCCATCACAAAGAAGCAGCTCCCACAATCCCATTCTCTGGTAATGGAGGGACATTCAGAACTTAAATGTCTGTGATCGGATCTATCTCTGATCATGGAGATATCTTGCTTGCAGACTAGTATGGCGGATATCAGGAGGCGGTAAAACGTCTGTGCCAGTTTTTTATATTGTCCCCTTATTTAGATGTCCCTTTCACTGCTCCCCTTGCAACCCTCCTGAGGCAAAAACCTATTCTGTGGCTTTTTGACATCGGAAATATAAAATTCTACAGGTTAAGGACACTAATATTTGTTACACAATGCACAACTCGCCATTGATAGAGATGGAGGATAAAAAGTGGTAAAAAGAGTAGGAAACAACAACGGTTGAAAATTGATATATAAAAATAAAAATATAGTTAGTAAAATCTATAGTTCAAGATTCATTACAAGTGCACCTATACGCTATACATGGTGTGATCCAGATACTATTTAGATAGCATACTTGCTCAATATGATGATTTTTGATGGTGATAAAACTAAATTTTATGGTTACAGCTATTTCACTGGGAACTTTCATGTGAACATTAGAATCTCGCTGCATTCGGCATTCTGGCTCTACTGTTCTTGACTCCAGGTTTTGTATCATATTAACAAAACATATGTGATCTTGTAATAAGACTAATAATCGCCTTCCTACTTTGCATATATTATGGAGAGCAGCAAGTCACCGGGAATGATAATTATGCTAGGAAGAGTTTAACGGCAATGAGAATGAGAAAGATGAAAAAACATACAAGACAGAATCACAAACATTAGAAGCTTGCAAATGGAAAGACAGGATGTACTAAAAACACTAAACATATGGTTGCAGGGATATGCAAATCAGCCTGCAAGTGCATCGGAGGCGGGGCATAATTTACCAGATTTGCTTACACACAATGCAATCAGAACCTGAAAATGTCTTCACAGCTTAATGGAAAAAAATTGGGCAGCGATTATAGAGGAAAGCAACTATCTGTAGTAAAATCTGGCAAATCAGTCCATGCCCACGATGCACTTGCAGGCTGATTTACATATCTATAAAAAGATGATTCTTTCTCTGCATTACATCATCGGTATGTTTCTGCTTCTATTAGTGGCACCTACATATAGAGTTGTGGAGTCGGACAAAAAGTTATCGACTCTGGATTAAAAATAAAATAATTATTTTTAATTATATAGCTTCAGGGGCATAAATACCGGGGTAGCAGCGGTAGCGGCTGCCACAGGGCCCAGGATATTAGGGGGCCCGGAGCCCTGTGGCAGCCGCTACTGTGAACCCCACAAACATTGCTATCATTATACTCCGGTGTCTGAAAAGACCCCGGAGTATAATGATCGGAAGCCCAGGGGAGGTGAGGGAACATAAAAAAACAATATGCCTGTTTGGTGACATCCCAGACATCAGCTGACGTCATTATGCGTCGCGACGCCGGCCTGGCTCACGCAAGATCTGGTCCAACATTTAAGATAGACGAAGTAGCTCACCGGAGTGCACTGGAACCAGGAAGAGGCCTCCAATCATTATACTCTGGGACCTGAAAAGACCAGTTGGCAGTTCGGGGATTGTGACTTACAGGTGACGTCTCTGACTAATCCTTCACATTTCCCTTCTCTTCCCTTTGGACTGCCATGGCCACTTCTTCCAGCTTTGACTTGTCTCTGTAAAGTTTGCAACACAGACATCTTTGGCTCCTCACTTTTCCAGGCCTCCAACCCAGATTGTCCTCACCTGCACACCCATCCTGCTGCTACCCCCAATTATAAAATATATGATATAACCCCCCATAATGAATAATACCCCCAAGTGCTTCTTTATATTAATAATGTCCCAGGTGTTAACTAATTAAAAGGTTTTCCAGGTCAATAATAAAATAATCAGTGGGGCTCAAAAACCCAGGACCCCCACTGATCACCTGTTTGAATGAACTGTGGTACCTGTGTATGGGCCGTGACCGCTTCTCTGTATACATAGCGTCATTCATCTCATAATGGCCATGTAATGTAACTACAGTCTCATCCTATACACGTCCATGTGACAAGGCTGTAATTACATCACACAGTCACTATAAACAGACAGCGTGTGATATAAACAGGTACCATAGCCCCTTCATACAGCTGATCAGAGGAGGTGTCCACTGATCTCTTATTGATAATCTGTCCTAAGGATAGATCATCAATAAACATGAGCTGGAAAGCCCCTTTCATAAAGCCTAAGGGCCACCTTAAACGGGTTGTCCAGGATAACCACTTTTTTAATATGAGGCTGGAGAAGGTGCTCTGGTGTGTCTCCCAGAGTGTTCCAGTCCTGCTGCTCCGGTGTTTTCTTCCCCACATCACTGTGATGTCTCGTGTCAGCGACCTCAGCGGTCATGTGCGGTGGGGACTTCCGCCAGAAGAAAACACCAGAGCAGCAGAACCAGACCGCAGTGGGAGACATCAGAGCACAAGGGACAGGTGAGTAGGTGTTTTTTTTTAAATACAATTTTACACAGTATTATGGCCCACTGCGGCCCCTGCATACAGTATTACAAGGTATTATGCCCCGCAGCGGGCCCTGCACACAGTATTATGCCCCGCCGTGGCCACTAAACACGGTATTATGCCCTGCAGCGGCCCCTGCACACGGTATTATTCCCCACAGCGGCCCCTGCACACGATGTTATGCCACGCAGCGGACCCTGCACATGGTATTATGCTCCATAGTTGCCCCTGCACACGGTATTATGCTCCATAGTGGCCCCTGCACACGGTATTATGCCCCACAGTGGCCCCTGCACATGGTATTATGCTTCATAGTGGCCCCTGCACACGGTATTATGCCCCATAGTGACCAACTCATGAACTATTATTATACTCTGGGGTCTTTTTAGACCCCAGAGTATAATGATCGGAGACCCAGGTGGTGACAAACATAAAACCAGTGTTACTTACCTGGGCTCTGATGCACTCCCTGCTTTCGGCCTTCTTCAATGTCGCACAGACCGGCGTCACCACATAATGACATCGGCCTGGCTCACGTGACACCTGGGACGTCACCAAAGAATGCCGAACCCTGCTGGGTTAGATACATAGTGTGTTGCATACATACTTTTATAGGAATTCAGTAACTGGCTTTTTAATGAATTAGAGGATCTTTACTACTTTGTACTGACCACGGCTGTCAGCCATTTATGAAAGAGTTGGAGTTAGGTCCTGCATGGCACCATTATTGACAGATTCCCTTTAAAGCATTAGGATAGGTCATCAAGCAGCCTTTTTGACAGGGGTCAATGTACATCAAGACCTCTCAATCTTTATGTTAGAGGGCAGCACTGGGTGGCAACTAACGGTGAAAATGGGTGTTCTTTTTTATATATTTTTTAGATTTGGCAGATCCACTCCAAAAGGACTAAAATGGAGGGAACACGATACTGTAACTACATGTTACCCATGTTATGCTAAAGTTCTATTTGGAACGAGTAGGTGATTTTATCTAGGCAGGTTGGACAGCCACTAAATGTGGCATATCTTTGACATACAGACCTTTTTTGCACTAAAGATGTGCCATATTGTTGGTTCTATGCCCTGCTTGCCACTACTTATAAAAGTAGACAAAGCAGGGTGGAGATCAAGGCAGGCCAGGTTAGGGATTTCTTGGCACAACAAATTTACAGAAATCTAGTGTGAGTTATACCTACACCAATTTTTGACTGGTATAAATTTCAATTCTGGTGCACAGGTGTGCGCCTGAGTTATTAAGAGGCCAGACTCTCGTAAAGGGGTTATCCACCTTCAAATGTTGATGGCCTATCCTTAGGAAAGGCCATTAATATTAGATCTATGGGAGTTCGATAGCCGGGACCCTCATCAATCATTTGTTTCAGGGCAACACAACTCCCAGTAATGTTTACATGCTGGGAGCTGCACTGCTTACTCACCACACAAAGTGTAGCGGCAGTTTTAGGTATTGCAACACCGCCCCAAAAACTTCAAGGATTGCAATACCTAAAGCTGTCGCTACACATACGTTAGCAACACCTTAAATAATTCAGGTGTATAATAAGGTGTCTCTGGTGCCAGTTGGGGAATTAAGAATGGATCAGAAAATGACAGTCTTAACAAATTCCACCCCCATGATGCTTTTATACAATAAGATACCATATACTGTAGAAAAAAAAATTGTAGAATACAACTTTGAACAACTTCACATGTAAACTTGCATATATACAGTGGGGAAAAAAAGTATTTAGTTAGCCACCAAATAAATTCTTAAAAAATCAGACAATGTGATTTTCTAGATTTGTTTTCTCATTTTGTCTCTCATAGTTGAGGTCTACCTATGATGACAATTACAGGCCGGCCTCATCTTTTTAAGTGGGAGAACTTGCACAATTGGTGGCTGACTAAATACTTTTTTTCCCCACTGTACCTATATCTCCTGGTGATTATTTTCCCTCCTTTTTCATTTTGCACATATAGTATAGGGTCAATCTATAACATAAGATACTATGTCAGCTCATAAGTAGAAGCAGGAAATGCCATTCATCATTGATCCCTTTAACATTTCTTTTTAGAAGCTGCCAATCTGCCAGATCTGCATGACTCCTTCTCATCCCTCTAGGATATGCAGAGAGGTGAAAAACTGCATGGCAACATGTATGTAACAGAGAACAGAAGCCAGAATCACAGGGAAAACACATGACTAAGGAGAATCAATGTGTACATCATAAAAATATAAAATGTATTAAGATGAGAGAAACAAATTGGTAAGAAAGTAATATAGCTGAGCACATCACACGCTAATGTACATGTATGGTAAACGGACTGCACCCTGGCAGGAGATACCAACACACACTTCTATCTGTAATGGATAACAGAGTGTTTCTGTACTACAAACACACACAGGCTATTAGCACATCATAAAATCCTCATTACAATACCACAGGACTGCAAAATGACATCAAAAACCAAGTACTGTATGCCAACAGCAGTGCGTCACTTGTTGCATCAGTCCTGGCATCTCTGTCTACATAAACCAGCACAGTTATGGTCACAACAATGACACAAACCTCCATCTGCTTACAATAAAAACTAAACACGAAACCTACATCAATAAAATGCAACCACAACAGAAAACAGAGCAGTTTCCATGTCTAACCTGCACACAGTGTGCGAGAAAAGGTCAAGTCACACGACATGTCTACAATACTGAGACATTCACATCCACAATATTTTACAACCACAGATGACAAAACAGAATGTCGCCAAGCTTTCCGTGTCACATTCTGCCTGGGGTGTTAATGGGCATGAGAGAAAACTAATACCAGTGATAGAAATCCATGATGCAGTTCTGCAGATGAAATGTTTAGTTCATAGATGTTGTATACACATTTTTTAATAGGGGGAGGGGGGGTACATGTGATAATACTATATTAGGACTGCGGTCTTTGGATGATTTGTATTGTTTAACATATTTTAACATTATTATTACAAAGACTATATAGAAAAGGTGTATAATATTCAAAAGCACGTTGACACTTTTAAGCCACGCCCCTTTATACTAAGAATGATAAATGTCACAGTAGTGCTTTGAAATGGCGCAATTCGTTTAGCAATATGGTGGACACTGATAGTACCAAGTCTTTCTTCATACTTGATGCTTATGTTGAGAAACTGTGGGAACATCATGTTGTATTACTGGATATAGGATACATAGGACTATATTACTGGATATAGGATATACAATACTATATTACTAGATATAGGGTACACAGGGCTGTATTGCTGGATATAGGATATACAAGACTATATTTCTAGATATAGGGTACATAGGACTATATTACTGGATCTAGGATAAACAAGACTATATTACTAGATATAGGGTACATAGGACTATATTGCTAGACATAGAATACATAGTACTATGTTACTGCATATAGGATACAAGACTATATTACGAGATATGTAGGACTATATTACTGGATATATGATACATAGGACTATATTACTGGAGATAGGATACATAGGACTATATTACTGGACATAGGGTACATAGGACTATATTACTGGATATATGATACATAGGACTATATTACTGGAGATAGGATACATAGGACTATACTAGTGAATATAGGCTATACAAGACTATATGACTAGATATAGGATACATACGACTATACTATAAGATTATATAGGAAATAAATGTATACACATCACTATATATAGGGCTACTCAGTGCCCTGCATTGATGCCAATGAAAAGTACCAGCTTTATTTCCCCTACACATTAATGGATCTTTAACTTATGTTTATGTTGTTGTCACACCTGATGAAAAGTGTCAGTCCTTGCGCTACATGGGAACATCACACAGACTGTTAAGTCCTGTTCTCATAAGTCAGCTCTGATGATGCTACATTGTATTCGTACCCCATGAGATGAGACAAGTATAAAGTGCCCCCATATTTCTGAAAGTTGCGCATTCCTCTAGCTCTGGCGGCCAGCAGACAATGTCTGTAGGTGCCCCACAGAGTGCGGCTTTACCTCAGGGAAGATTAACTTGCAGATGCTCTCGGCTAAAGTGTGCAGGTAGACCCTGGTGCGGCTGCTCTTCCTCTGTGGCGGCTCTTCTTGCAGCCGCCTCTGCCGGACAGTGGTGTCGGTGCAGATAGGTGGTGGTCCAGCAGCCGCGGCACTGGCGGGCACCTCGTCGTCGCCCTCCTCTGATCCCTGGCTCTGTGTCAGCATAGAGAAGGGACATTCTCCCGACAGCTTTAAGTCTTTGAGCTTGGTGCAGAACATACTGCCGGCTGCGGTGCCGCTCCTCCACGGGCTTCAGGTGCTCTTCTCCTGTGGAGGAAGGACAGGACTAGCGGGAGCCGGACCCCATGACAGGCTCTGGGAAGGTTTCACATGAACGGCTGCTGGAGTCTGGCTGGGCGGAGAGTGGGGGAGGCTCCGAGAGGCTGCAGCAGCCACCACACACCTCCCTCTGCACTTTCTGTGGGGGACTGACTGGTGTCACACAAATTCCTATATTGTTCTATGCATGGTGTATACAGGCTAGGGGGCTTCTGTCACCAGAGCTTGTATCTCCTTACCATGCTTGGGTTGTCCTCTACAAGTGGTTAAATGGTTAGTTTGCCACCAGTTCAGTAGCCTAGACATAGTAATGGGTACCCAATATTTTGGGGTACACATAGATTTTGGCTGCAGCAGGACCAGTGTAAGTAAATGGAGGCACATGGGGTCCCGTCCTTAGGCTGAAGCCCCATGTTGCAAAAATGCTTCATTTTACAGTACCTGCAAATTGGATAGGATTCTGACTAATCCCATCCACACATTACAGGAAAAAAAATCAGCAGCGGAAAAGCTGGTTTTCAAGAACGCCCCTGTTTTTGAAAATTGAAGCATGTCAGGAACCAGAAGGAAGAAATTCCAGTCCTATATATTTCCATTTCATTTTAATCCAATTCTGGCTCTGTCATCAAAAAGTTTCCACAAAATTCCAGCTCCGCACAGTGTCCCTTGTAAAATTGCCAACACATCAAGTTCACTCTCCCTGTATGTTAGCTAAACGCTTCATTATGACATACAGTCAGTGTCACTTTGCTAAAGACTAATGGCATACCTTCCAAGTCTCTGAGAGAGAAAAGAGGGACAGCAATAGGTGGAACACATAGTGCTTTGGTTTGGCTCTTCCCTAGTAACATGAATATTTCTAAATATAATTAAACTGCCATCTAGTTCTTAGATACAGTGGGGAAAAAAAGTATTTAGTCAGCCACCAATTGTGCAAGTTCTCCCGCTTAAAAAGATGAGAGAGGCCTGTAATTGTCATCATAGGTAGACCTCAACTATGAGAGACAAAATGAGAAAACAAATCCAGAAAATCACATTGTCTGATTTTTTAAGAATTTATTTGCAAATTATGGTGGGAAATAAGTATTTGGTCACCTACAAACAAGCAAGATTTCTGGCTCTCACAGACCTGTAACTTCTTCTTTAAGAGGCTCCTCTGTCCTCCACTCCTTACCTGTAGTAATGGCTCCTGTTTGAAATTGTTATCAGTATAAAAGGCAACCTCAAACAGTCACACTCCAAACTCCACTATGGTGAAGACCAAAGAGCTGTGGAAGGACACCAGAAACAAAATTGTAGACCTGCACCAGGCTGGGAAGACTGAATCTGTAATAGGCAAGCAGCTTGGTGTGAAGAAATCAACTGTGGGAGCAATAATTAGAAAATGGAAGACATACAAGACTACTGATAATCTCCCTCCATCAGGGGCTCCACGCAAGATCTCACCCCGTGGGGTCAAAATGATCACAAGAACGGTGAGCAAAAATCCCAGAACCACACGGGAGGACCTAGTGAATGACCTGCAGAAAGCTGGGACTAACGTAACAAAGGCTACCGTCAGTAACACACTACGCCGCCAGGGACTCAGATCCTGCAGTGCCAGACGTGTCCCCCTGCTTAAGCCAGTACATATCCGGGACTGTCTGAAGTTTGCTAGAGAGCATTTGGATGTTCCAGAAGAGTATTAGGAGAATTTCATATGGTCAGATGAAACCAAAGTAGAAACACAACTCGTCGTGTTTGGAGGAGAGTGAATGCTGAGTTGCATCCAAAGAACACCATACCTACTGTGAAGCATGGGGGCGGCAACATCATGCTTTGGGGCTGTTTCTCTGCAAAGGGACCAGGACGACTGATCCGTGTACATGAAAGAATGAATGGGGCCATGTATCGTGAGATGTTGAGTGCAAAGCACTCATCAGCAAGGCCATTGAAGATGAAACATGGCTGGGTCTTTCAGCATGACAATAATCCCAAGCACACCGCCAGGGCAACGAAGGAGTGGCTTCATAAGAAGCATTTCAAGGTCCTGGAGTGGCCTAGCCAGTCTCTAGATCTCAACCCATAAAAAACCTTTGGAAGGAGTTGAAAGTCTGTGTTGCCCAGCGACAGCCCCAAAACATCACTGCTCTAGAAGAGATCTGCATGGAGGAATGGGCCAACATACCAGCAACAGTGTGTGCCAACCTTGTGAAGACTTACAGAAAACGTTTGACCTCTGTCATTGCCAACAAATGATATATAACAAGGTATTGAGATGAACTTTTGTATTGACCAAATACTTATTTTCCACCATAATTTGCAAATAAATTCTTAAAAAATCAGACAATGTGATTTTCTGGATTTGTTTTCTCATTTTGTCTCTCATAGTTGAGGTCTACCTATGATGTCAATTACAGGCTTCTCTCATCTTTTTAAGTGGGAGAACTTGCACAATTGGTGGCTGACTAAATACTTTTTTTTCCCCACTGTAAATAGTCCTGTACAATGCCCAATGTAACACTGGTGCACTGCGCTACCATTCCTAGCAGACCTAGAATACCTCGGGGATTGTGCTGGTTTCTTTAAGGATAAGCCAATCCCTGTCTGCCTGTGTGTATAAGGCTGGGTTTACACTGCCCTTTTTTACTGAAAAGCTGCATGCGGTTTTTAATTGCAGTAATGAGTATCAAATTTCTACTATGCCCGTACACCATAGGTTTTCGGTTTAATGGCAGAGAAATGCACAAGTGACATGTGCTAGGTGTTACTGCAGTTAAAAACTGCATGCAGTTCTTCAATAAAAACATATGTGTAATTCTATGAATACATTTGTCTTTCTACTACTGTATTTATCTCTGTGTGAATGTGTTTGTACTTCTGCCATGTTTGTATCTCTGCTACCTTTGGCCTTCAGGCTTCTTTTATGTTAGTACCTCTGCTACCTGTGGTCTCTGGGCTTCCATTATTAATGTACCTTTGGCCTATGGCCTATGAGCTTCTGTTATTACCTCTGACACCTGTGGCCTACAAGTTTCTGCTATACCTCTGATACCTGTGGCCTTTGAGCATCTGTTACGAATGTTTGGTCTATCCATCTTCCGTTATGCATGGACCTCTTCTACCTGTACTGTACTCTGTGTTATGGGGAGATGCAAGGCCACAATAATAGCAATAGCAAGCAATTGACTGATAACTGTGAGCAGTAGAGACAGCTATATACAACCAGCACACCTACGAGCAAAGACAGACCCCCAGACGCCTTCACCGGAGCTCGTCACAAGACAAAATGGACTTTGCTGGATCTGGGGATCTAAATTGTCACTAAACAGATAAATGTACTAATAGCAAATGCACTGCTGCAGAAAACAACACAAAGTGATGTGGACAGAAGAGAAGTCGTACAGCAGGGTCAAATCCAGGAGAGAGGAATAAGCAGAGATGGGAGACAAAAGCGGTATCCGAGAAACTAGCCAAGGGTCAGAAATCCAGCCAGGAACGTCACAACAGAATCAGAGGCAAGTGGGGAATCCAAGGAGCAAGCCAGAGGTCACAAGTCATACTGGTACACACACAATGGAAGCCAAACTAGCAGTAGCAAACTAATAGTCAGCACGTGTCTCAGGAGGGCGTGATCTTATATAGGCCACCTCAGCTGCTAACTGGACCAAGTCAGGAAGCCTCTGAAAGTGCAAAAGCTTCCCAGGTTGGCATGGTAACGTCAAAGGTGCAGCAGCCGGATAGAGATTCCTGCCAGTCTGCGTTGGCACTTGTCTTAGACCATTATCTCATATTCTGGCCTGTTCCTGACGTAGTACCTCTGTTACACATCCAGAACTCCTATCTGTTTTTAATCTGTGTATGTATTCTGTGTGTTCTGATTTTAGTCTTTTTTTCACACCCTCCTCGGTCGGATGTGAAAGTATTGTCTCCCACCATCAAGGTGCTGGGAAATGCAGTTTTAACTGCTCTGATATGGCTCCAATCTCCTGATGTGCCCTCACTGATTATTAATGTGGGTGACACACATAGAGGGAGGATTTTGGACTCCATAGAAAGTGTCTATTATCTCTATGAAGTATGAGGGAGAAACTTTGAAAGCAGTATTTATTACTTTAACAGAGCATTAAATGACTTCATAGGTAACATCCATTAACTCTATGAAGTCTGAATGAGGAGCGTGAGCTTCATATATAGTATCTGTTTTCTCTATGAGGCACACAGGAGTTAGGCTATCTTACATTGAGATATTTACATGTAAATGATAGCAGTAACTAATTTCCTTTAGACAGCTCTGAGAAGCAACCCTGGTGAATATGTCTCTGGGAGCTTGTGAGGGCTGGGCTGATTACGGGCCCTAGGCAGAATCCTGTGGGATTAACCCTTGAAATCAATCATTTTAAAAACGGAGACTGAAAGCTGAACCTTGTTCTTTAATTTAATTGTTATATGAATTAAAAGTTACATTTTATTTACTATTACTTACTCACTACCTATACCTACTAATTCCACACATTACAGTGACTGCCAGACGCCCCGCAACAAAGTCCGGATCCCTGCGTAGAGAGTTAAAGGGTGAATATTGGAGAGTCTGCTTAGACTATGCCCTTAGAAATGGCCCTATGTCAGACTGCTTTAGTAGCACAGCGTCACAATCCACTATCTGTTAAACCAAGAAAAACACCCTTTGCATAGCAAATGTTTTTCAATGCCTAGACTGTGCCATACAACACTCATGTACTCCACACGATGCAAGAATAGTACATATAATCATAAAATTCCTATTGGTGCTACATATTATCTAGATGCATAGCCTCTACTATTTTTTCCCCAGATAGTGTCATAGCGTGACCTCATAAAACCTAACTTAGGCTAAGGTCCCCCATGTAGTGGGCCGCAGCAAAAAAGCGCTGCGGGAAAAAGCGTGGCAGCAACACATTGTGGTTTTTCCTGCAGCGCTTTCTGCTTCCATTATACCTATAGGGAAACCGCCGGTGTTTCCGTAGGTATAATTGACATGCTGCGATTTCTAAAACTGCAGCAATTTTGGAAATCGCAATGTGTCCGTTGCGTGTATTTTCCCATAGTGTGTTGATGGGATTCGCTAGAACCGCGCCGTTTACACCATGTGGGTCCCCAGCCTTACAGTTCCAGAGTGTGAATCATTGTCTTCATAGATCCATAATGTCCCTACACAGAGAAAAATAATACCAATAAAATGCAAATTGGTGCACTCCTAGCTATAACCATAGACACCCAATCATTCCTGACCTACCTTCAGATTTCTCCCAATTCTAGTCACACTGTCTAATAAAGACTTAAAATATAACCCAAAAAAAGCATTTTATGTGTAAAAAGTGTCTGATAGGTGCAGGTGCCACCTCTGCTTGTTTTGTGAAGATGTTTTTGTAATTCATATAGGAGTGAATAAGAGAGCTATGTTCATGAGCAGCCAACTAAGCAGGCAGGATGGGGCTAGTAAACAAAGTCCTGAGACATGTACATCTTAAATATTTATGACTAGAGATGTGTGATTCTCAGAATGGTTCATTTTGGTTTAGGTGGTTCAGTCCTAAGATTTATTTTGGGTTGAATAAGTTTGGTATGAACCAGAGTTTAAATGGACTTAAGACATGGTGTATGACACTGTCAGGGCTCATTTCTAGCTCACTAAGGCAAACACAGCTGAAGTTATGTCAAAGTGACAGTGACATGTATGTCTATGGGGAAACAGATGGTAAACAGTGAAAGCAAACTCAGAGTTTAACCACAAACAGAGCTACCACTCACTTTTATGCATTTTAATATTAAAATGCTCCAAGCTGCTTGCCTGTGGTTTTTATACATGCATGGTGATTATATTGCAAAAAAGCAATGGCTCTGTATAATAATTAGCCTGTTTTGGGGACTTGGAGAAAAAAGAGTGGCTGAAGTTGTGTTTCAAAACAAAAATAATCTAAAAATGATCCCTTAATGGGAGAAGAATGCCATACCAACATGAAGTTGATGAAGTAAAAGCCATGTATTGTCTCTGACCATAATTGCTGCTTCACGTGTTGACGGTGATGTGCACCTTTCCCCACATGGACGTTTCCATGGAGAGGCCCTCATGAAGATATCAAGGAGGGACATCTTTCTTAGAGGTATTCCCCATCAGTCTTTGTGTATGCCATCAGATGGCAAAACACAGTGGAATCCACTACGTGGCACAGCAGCAATTGCACTGACTGGGTGTGAATTAAAGTTGCAGACAGACCAGCTGGAGGATTTGGCGTATTATTTACTGGACAAAATTCCCTTATGGATGACTGACATTGGCATGGAGGAGGAGAAGAAGGCAATGATGATAATGACAATGACGATGTGTTAGGTGTGGATGTGGCCTGCCTACAAAGATCATCGGGAGGAGGAGTAGGACGGTCTTGTTCATTTTGCCTGCTGGTGACACCATTTCAAGTGAGTATGGAAAGACCTGGTTCCTACATGTGTGACCATGGCTAATTTTCTGATTGTAGATCTTGCACCTTGCCATGAATTTGTCATTTGGTAAAAAAAAAAAAATTGGTGAAAAAAATTCCCATGCGGGAGATGACCACACTTAGCTGCTGTTGCCAACACCAGCAGCAGTAGAAATGTGTCTGCCAGTGCCACCATCACCCGAACTTGCCATAGACCAAGCCCAGGCAGGTTTTTTGGATGTTAGGGCTGCATGTTGGATGGAATTGTTACTATTTCAGCTGCCACCACCCTCTTCCTCTGACCCAGTTGCCAGGTTTTATCTGCAATAGAATCATCATCAGATTCAGAAATTTCATAATCTTCTACGCTTTTTTTTTGACTCATCATGGCAATGACATTCCTCTATGCCCTCACAATTCCCAACAAATTTCCTCTAGCACGATTACCAGTAGCGCACCCCCTTCCACTACTACCTCCGCCAACAGTCATGTCTTCTACCTCTGCCTCCTCTACATCCAAAAAACATTGTAGCCATCCAACTCATCAAAACAAGGAAGTTTTGGGCTACAAGGAATATCTCAGCAGATGCCACATGACTACTTGGGAATGGTTTCTGTGTCAGTGAAGATGAAGAAGCCATAGTGCAGAAAGACAGCATTGTAAATTACATGCTACGACAACAGAGGAGAAGGAACACACATAACCCTGACTCAATATTTGTTTCACTGCTTTCAAAAATGTAATCTCTACTTTCAGAAAGTATAGCAACACTGCAGCTACTAAGCAGGGCTGTGTAGACCAGAAGTAGTGTTACAGTTGCCATTCATATTTTTATGGTTAGTATGCCCCCAAAAAAATTAAGAAAATATTTTTCACTAAAAGGACTGACTTTTTCAGTAAGAACAAAGTAGACACTCTTTGGACAGTTACAGATCACAGTGCAGAAAGATAGTATTAGTAATGGGCAATGGCAAATTTGTCAGTGTATTAGAAAAAACAATTGCTCTGTTGCAAAAAAGACTTAACAAAATTAGATTATTGCTAATGAAAGGGTGAACTGTCTAGTTTATGTGAAAACTGCATTTGCACAGATATCACAGCACCTATGATTTTTCTGCCTGTCTAAAATTGATCTAACTAAACTATGCTTCACTTGTACTTCTCCTATTATTCTGTAGTTCAATTGCAAAGTTGGTGTTGTTTTCCCAGTAACAAATTACTGAAATAGCTATGGATCATGCAGTGGTGATGATAGCATAACATTCCTTAAGTTGCAATATCATAAAATGGCTATCCACCTACCATTTATTGGTATTTTAAATGAGCAATGAATGTCACAGTGGCCATTTGAGTTCACCTAAGACAAATTGGAAAGGTTTGGTTTTGTTAAAAAACAAAAGTTTTGGAAAACTCGGGTCGAATCTGGCAATTGCAAGCGAATTGGTTCTCTCATCTCTATTTACAAGATATTCTTTATATCTACTATAAATGGCTAAGAAGGGAATACTTGCTTAAATGGGCTGTGTATGGGAGGGAGGTATACTGTAACGTCTCTTCCTGTTCGGGTCCCTGTGCCACACTCCGCTCGCACGCTGAGGCGCAGGAGGCATGTTCAGTTTGATTCCTTGCTTAAGGTTCTTGTTGCTCAGTCTGAACACTGTCCTAGTACTACTTCTATGTAATTGAATTTCAGCCACACCCGTCTCCTGCTCCTTATTTCTTTCTGCTCCTCAAATAGTTAATCTTAGCCTTGCCTGTGTGATTGCAGCCTGTCTACCAATCAAGTCTAGGGTAGCTCCTGGACTTCCTATAAACAGGTCATCAGCTCTTACATGGTCGCTAGCTATTACTCTGTCATGTGACTTTGGTCTTGCTAGCTTCCTACTTGCACTTTCTGTATTATGTCTGACCTTTGACCTTTGGCTTCCCTTGTGACTACTCTTTTGGATTTCAATTTGGTATTGCTTGTCTCTCTGGTTTTGACCCTTGGCTTGCTGACTCTGCTTCTGTGTTGTTTTGTCTTGTCCTGTTCTGTGTGTCACTTATTCAGAAAAGGGATTTCGCCAAGTTGCCCTGCTACCGCCTAGGGTAGCTGAGACAAGTGGGCAGGGACAGGGGCTGGGTTAACTTTAGGGCTCACTGTCTCTGTCTTCCCTTTGCAGCAGCAGCACAGGGGGATTGTACAACTAGCAATTCCCTTACACATACAGTTTTTATTGTCTGAATTGTTTCTGCTGTCCTTAAATTTGTTCCTCATACCTGGTCCCTGAAAGCAGCTAGAAAGGACAAATTGGCACAGAACACTACACTCATCGCACACCTCATCTCGGTTTACTGTAATCATACATAGGGAATATGGCCAGTCAGACCAATCAGCATGTTGGCCCTGCAACTTGTAGCAGTATAAACAGGTCATAAGGCAGTGGTGGGATATAACCCAGATCTCTCAGTATAATTCCTAACATACAGGACTGCCTGATGGATCTGAGATGGGAGGCATGCAGCATCCACATAAGACATTCGCAAAAGAGCCAAATATCGCCTTTAGAATGTCATAATTTGCCATGATAAATAGTACATCCAGTTGTTACAGACTCGATCAAACAGGGTTAAAGGGGTTGAAGTTTTATTTTATTTTTTTAAGTGGCCAGTGTGTTGCTAAATTAAAGAGAATTATTACCTATCTATTCATGTACAGTTTCTCTCATTCTGCTGGACAGGTTTTTTGTACCTAACTGTGGCAGTGATGACACGTGACTAATCACCGACCTCTGCAGTCAAGTACTGTCAACATTACATCAATAGCTGGGTAATGGGTAAACAAATCTTGGCCAGTGGAATCAGAGAAATTCCAATAAATATTAATGATTCGACACTCAGTATGGAATATGCACAGGTGCACAGAGAGGGGCTCAACCAGTTAAAGCATATATGAAGAAGAATCCAGCACTCATTAGATATGAAAAGAACTCCAATTTTATTAATCAGTCCACAACAGGGACCTTCATCAGATATTGGAGTAGTAGCAGGAATGGGAGTAAAGGATAGCAGATGCATCAGTGATAAGCTGTACAAACTGAGAAAAGGATGATTCTCAGCTTGTGCAGCTTGTCCTGATGAAGGTCCCTGTGACTGAAACGTCATCTGTTGTGGACTGATTCATAAAATTGTAATTCTTTTCATATCTAATATGAGTGCCAGATTCTTCTTCATATAACTGGAAACAGAGAGACTGTGAAGGAACTAGGAGGTAATACTTGCTTTTCATTTTACAATGCACTGGCCACAACCCCTTTAAGTCTACAGCATCTCACATATACCCTACAGCATTTCCTGCTTACTTTTCCCTGCCTTTCTGTGTGTTATGCACTTCCTCTTAGGAACAGGGTCTTAGAGTTGGTAGGCCAAACCTCAGGCGTCTCTATTTTTCCACAGCCCAACTCCAACTGAATTCATATGAAAAAAAATATGCATTAAGCTCAGCATCTTATTAATTACACAGTATCAATAATTTTATAATATAAGTAAAAATAATTATTTCATTTTGAAGCTAGAGTCGAAGTCAGTAACTTTTTTCTGACTCCACCCAAAATTGGTCCCAACTCCAAACCTATCATTCCTACCACACAGCCCTGGTTTGGAAACGGCACCCTATCAAAATGCAGGCTTTGAAGAGAATCTGTCACCATGAAAATTGTCCCTGAATTACGACAATGAATAACTGAAATGGCAGAGATTCCAATGATGTACAGTAATTATTATCTATGAACTCACTTTCACTTTCCTTGAGTAAGCCAGCAATCTGTTCATTCTATGTACCACAATGCATCCATTTTGAAGCCAGAGATGGAGTCGGTAACTATTTTCCAACTCCACCCAAAATATGTACCATCTCCAACTTCACAGCCCTTGTACCTGAATATGTCCAACTAAGAGGACAGGTAAGGAAGGACACATCTGCATGTAATATTTGAGCCCTAAATTATGGGATTTTTCTCAATACAATAGTGTGTAAAGCTGATATAAATATCATCATGTTCATTATCTTATATACCATACTAAAGCATTAAAATAGTATACTAAAAACCATTAAAAATGCCCTATATAGCATATAAATCTATATAAATGCATATATTTTCTAGACATGGATATTAATGTTGCTTTCAGTATCTGTAGTTTTTAGGTACTGTCCACTTACAACTTACATAGCTAGGTATTGGGAAGTACACTCACTTCATTTGGTGTTTTTTTCCCTGTTTTTATATATATTCCCACATTTGTGTTCTATAACCCAGTTTTTGCTTTCTTACATTTTACATGTAACATTACGTTCACACTAGCATTCGGGTTTCCACTTGGGGACCCGAAAAACGGAAACCCTATCCGTTTTAAAAGTGGTTACCCGAGGAAACCCCGATAGACTATAATGTCTGGATTGCCTCCCGAAATTGGCAGAGAGAAAAGTCCTGCTTGCAGGACTTTTCTCTCCGCATACTTTAAGCGGAATGGGGAACAAAGTGTGACCGCAGCCTAAGATGTGTAGTATATAAGCCAACAACTATTTCATCCAACTTTGAGCTTATAATGAATATTGCCATTTGGGAACTGTATAGCCTATCCAAACTCTGAGACTCTGTATGTCAAGAATGGAAATCTCTCGACCCCTGTCTCCATGCTGTTGTGAGGAGAGAGCCACATATGTATGTATTCATTTCCATTGGTGTAAAATAGCTGTGTAGAGAGATGAGGTAGAATAGCAAAATTATATGTTGTGATTGTACCTACTTAAAACATTCTAGGTGACAAATAAAGATTAAAAAAATAAACTTTCATGCAGATAGGGATGAGTGTTAAAGGGAGAGGGTCTGACTTCCAGCACCCCCACTGATCAGTTGTTTCTAGCACCTAATACACTGAGAATATAGCAGGAAAGAGATGGCTCCATTCTCTTTGTAGTGGTAAGGCCAGGCTATTGCACATCCACTCCCATTCACTTGAGTCAGTTCAGCCACTACACAGGAGCTATCTGCTTCCTGTTCCATTCTCTATGTATAAGATGCTGAGACAGCTGATCAATGAGAATTTACAGTGTCAGACCCCCACCAATCTTATATTGATTAGCAATCTTTAGGATAGGTCATCAATAATTCTAGTTTGGAAAACCTCTTTTAGTGCTGGATAAGATTCTCACAAAGTACCAATTTTCAAATTTTAATAAAATAAAAGGATATATTTTGATTTTTTTTATTTGATAATTCATTGTATTATACATGTCAGTAGCACAGATGTAGCAACATGAAATGGCATTAAAAAGTCATTGAAAAAGACAAGTTTGCTGCAACTGTTCATTTAGCTTGTTAAGTGTCAATTTAAACTTTGCTCCATTTGCCTAGGCAAACAAGGATGTAAAATGTCTAGGGTTAAATAATAAAGACATATGCGGTTAATATTACAACAGCAGTGTAGAATGAGATAATATTACATGTTTTGAAATTATTATGATGAAGATCATGAGGCTAATTCCAACACTTGTAAATGAATAAAGTTACCCAATGTCGAGTCATGGTCATCATTGTTACACTTCTGGGAACTTTCAGTACACATTCATTTATCAGACAGATAGTGAACAGGATAGCAAAAAGCTAAATTCCTGCATTAATCAGTTAAATGGATATTGAATGCTATGCCAAGTTGATGTCATTGTCATTACTGCAGGCTGTTAGCTCATGAAAGCAATTCTCTTTCTTGCTGTTCCTTTGCAAAAGCCCAAATCAGCCACCTGCTTATTTAGCTAGTGTGCATTAGGATGATTCAGAATAGTAATTTTGCTCTAGTTAAAGCATACTAATAGGATTGTAATATTTAACAAAACATTGAATTAAAGAACAGGACTGCTCAATTAATCTGCAACATTTTATGTTGTAGAACTTAGGTAAATTGCATAATGCATTTAGCAAGGTAGGCCAAGTTATTCATGTAAAATGTAATCAGTTTATCCATTTAAATCCCTTCATTTGTATTTATTTGGTAATATAAATTTTATACCGCTGTATTGTAAATATTATTAGATTATGCAGCTTGAAAAAATATGGTTAATCATATAAAAGATAAAAAATTATATAATGTTACTGTATGAAACTAATGTGGATTTTATACTGCGCTGATTTTTGATTGCACCTACTGAAAACAAAAAGGATGAAATAAGGAAATCTTAAGATGTTTTAAATACCAGTTAAATAGTTTACTTAAAGGGAGCCTGTCAGCAGTAAGTTGAATATAAACCTAATCACAGTACCTTGTAGAGGTGATGCTACCGTTTCCATATATGCCTTTGATATTTAGGTTTGGAGCCCAATTTTCGTGTTAATCGCTATTTTATTCATATGCAAATGGGAAAAGTGCTTTGCCTGGGAATCTAGAGCTGAGAACAAAACCCAAAGACAGACCCCTAAATAATATTTCCCTTCAGTTTCATATGAATAAAGTAGCTATTTATATGGAATTAGACTACAACGCTGATTAACAGAGACATATTTGGAAACTATAGAACCACCTCTACAAGCTCCTGTGATTAGGTTTATAACCAATTTACTACTGAACGACTCCCTTTAAATAATATACTCTGGTCTTGCCTGCATGTTGTTGGAACAAACAAGAGTATAGACAGATAGAAGGAGTATTTGCCCCAGGGCATACTCTATTAAGCATCCATTAGTTCCCATTGGATTTCTGCCATTCATTTTCACAAAAAAGATAAGGTGGTCAATATGCAGTGGCTGTAAAACTGTTGGGTGTTTGAATGCTAATCATGCTAATGTATATGAATATCTTTATAACTGTTTAGTATATATAACTGTGGTAGTTTGTAAAGTACATGAGAGAGGACAGGCTGTGACTGTGAGTGGGCAGTACCAGTAGTTAAGGTTGTAGGGTTAAAAGCTCTTCCTTGTGCCTTCACTTCTCCTTACTGTTCCCCACACCATTTGGCTGTTTTAAATGAAACAGTATAAGGCAGATTTATTAAGACTGGAGTTTCCTATGCCAGTCTCAATAAAGGTCCCGACAAGGGACAGGGCACTGTTGATTTATGAAGAGGCTCCATCTTCTTTATAAATCAAGTGCACATCCTGAATGGAGATCTATGCTAGTTAGGAACTGGGGTAGATCTCCATTATAACTTGCCAAAAAACTGGCGTGAGTTGTAATCAATATGTTATGATATGGCTCATCCCGCTCCAACCATATTTACACAATGTGGTATGCAACGCACAGAAAGGGGGTTTTGGTGCACATTTGATGCAATAAAGGTCCTTGCGCCAAATGTGCACCACAATTCTACAAACAAAACTCTATTTCAGGAAACTGACTTAGAGGGATAGATACCTTCCTCCATTGTATGTTGTCTACCATCTGCTGTTCAAAGGTGAACATTACATGGATGATGTAAGCAGATTTGCAGACAGACAGAATTACATACAGACAGCATTCAGGTCAAAGAGGAAGGGTGGAGAAAACTCCATCATCATCATTGCTGGCTGGAATAGTCATTTCCTGCTTCACCCAACACCTTCTGTGATAAAAATCCAACAAAAAAAGGTAATTGTGTAAGTCACAATTTGTGAAAGTATGTGCATAGATGTATATCACAGTGTGTACAATGTATGTATATATATGTTTGTGTCAATGTGTTAATGTACCATAGTTATATGTGCCACAGTGTTTATATGTGTGCTTTTCTAAATTCATACATTTGCTAAGCAAGGACAGCCGTTATTTTAACTTTACAAAATCCTGTAAATACCTCTGCAAGTGCATTTTATGAATGCTAGTCTAAACAAATGACTACAAAAAACGAAAGGTAAGTTAGTAAAGAATAGCACAAATGGTACAATGGCAATTCCTGTAATTTATTTCAGCTAAATGTTAAAATGTTCTAGTATTCATATTATAAGATACATAGTACATTAGCAAATTGACTTGTTCAAATTTGCTCTTTGGTTAAGAAGTGGTATACAATTTGAGAAGTAAATAAAGAATAGCAGTAACAGTGACCCATTACTATACATATAAATCTGGTTATGTTGAAATACAATGACAAATTATGTGTTATGGAAGTAATTGAAATGAGACTAGAGAAAGAAGAAGAATTATACAATACTTTTTGCAGTGCTTTTTCGGGAATAAGTGAGCATTTGCTAAGGTTTCCCTGCTTAATGTTTTTTTTCCCAGAAAATGGCATCAATTCGATATGAACAAAACCTTTCATTTATCAATTAATTTACTATAATTAATTTACTGACTATAATAAACTTGTTCCAAATGAGAGTGTAAATTGATCAAAACATAGTGTATGACACAAAATAATGTCAAAGTGACAGAAACGTATCTATGGGAAACTGGATGGTAGACAGTGGAAATAAACAGCTTCTTTGACCATACAGTGCAGTGTCATATTTTTTCTGCTTTTCAAAAAGTAAAACTCTCCAAAAATTAGACTGTTTCTGGGGAAGAATGCAAGTGCTCCAAGGTTTGGTGTATTATGAAGAAAAAAATTGTTGCAGTGTGTCTAGTTGAAAAGTAAATAGAGACTTAAAAAAAATCCCTATATAGAGGCAGATACTGTAGCAACATGGTGTTGGTATTAGAAGAAGCAATGGGTTGTTTTTATTATTATTATTATTATTATTATTTTTATTTTTCTTTAATGGTCATTAACTTTTCAGACAACTTAGTCTTATTTCATAGAGCATGTGATTGTGGACCAAAATATAATGCACCTTGTTTCAAAATGTGGCTGCTTTCTGCCTGAAAAACTTCTCTAAAGTTCCTGCCACTAGGCGTCTCACTTCTAGCTAATTTTCAGTTGAGTCTTTTGTTACCAAGGAAGTCTGTCCATAGATCAAAAGATGGACCAGGCTGCAGGAAATTCCTGGCTGAGTGGTGGCAGTTGTGGTAGCAATGGCAACATCATTGTCACTGTTAGTACAGTATAGAATGGAATATGATGGACCAGGCTGTAGGAGATGTATGACTAAGTAGTGGAAGCAGTGGCAACATCAGTTTCAGTACAGCATTGAATAGAACAAGATGGATCAGGCCACAGTTTTTTTTTGTTTTTTTTTTATGTTGTGACTGCGCATCAGCTTGGATCATTATTATCACCGCAGCCAGCACCCTCTTCATTCAATTCAATCATATCGCTATACCCTGACTCAGTTGCCCAGTCTTGTCTGCAACAAAATCACCATTAACAATGTCATTATCTTTCCCACCAATTTTTTCAGTCTCATAATCATAGCCATGGGATTACTGCAACATCTCTTAAGTTCCACCTCTAAATTTCCCTTGAGTGCCCCTATCAACAGGGCCACAAGTACCCCACCCCCTGTCACTACTACCACCAACAAGAAGACTAGTAGGAATATCTTTATCAGCAATCTGTTGCCTCTTTGGGGCAAAGAAGGCGCCTTAGAAGGGATCAGTGTCAGTGAAGCTGGAGCCGAACACTGAACCCTGACTCAAAGTCACAGCATCATTGTCAGACGTAATAGTCTGCGGTGATTGAGATAAGCAAGTAAAAGAGGATAAAAATCAGTCATGTGATGAACACACAGGTTAGGCCACTCAGTAATTAGACATCTGCCTGGTAACGAGCTATGCACCTGTGTTTTCATCACATGACCATGGACTGATTTTTATCCACTGTGAATAAGCAGAATAAATGACAGAAAGCAGAGATCTAGGAAACTGTGAGGAATTGATATAGAAAGTATATTGGGAAATTTTACAAACCTATATTAGACAAACTATAACATTGATCTCTCAAAATTGGTCTCAAAGTGACCAACCCCTTTAAGTAAGCTAAAATTTCTTCATTCTCAGAATCAGGAATTACAATACTGCAGCTACTGAAGATGCTACCAAGACCAAGGGCAGTACTGATGTTGCCACCCACATTCTTATTACTTGCAGTGGTGGACGGCATGGCAGTGGTACAGGTGTTTCCTCCTTCTCCTATATCCCATATCTGCCCTTTAGGCCAGCGAGCAGCAGTGAAAAAGCGCTGCGGGAAAAACCGCCGTGGAAATGCATTGTGGTTTTTCCTACGGAGCTTATCACAGAAAGTCTGCAGAGTTTACCTCTGTGGACTTTTTGCTTCAATTATAACTATAGGGAAACCGCCAGCATTTCCGTAGATATAGTTGACATGCCCTGATTTACAAAAACTCGACTGTTTTTGAAATTGCAGCATGTCCACTGCAGATTCCGTTCTGCAATGTGTGGATGAGATTTGCTAGAATCCCATCCACTTTGCAGGGACTATAAAACGCTGCACTTTTTTCAGCGGCTGAACGGCAGCGTTTATACCACGTGGGGCTACAGCTTGTCCCTGTCTTTTTCAGGCATTTCACTGCATTTGGCTGAGGCCCCACATTGCAGAAACGCAGCTTCTTTTGTTGCAGATTTTGCTGTGGTTTTTTTGAGCCAAACCTAGGAGTGGCTACAAAAGGAATGGGAAATATATAGGGAGTTCTTATACTTCTCCCTTCTGCTCAACCCACTCCTGGCTTTGGCTCAAAAAACTGCAGCAAAATCTGCAAAAAAAAAAAGCTACGTTTCCGCAACGTGGGGCCTTAGCCTTTATGTTATTCTGAATTGTACAGTAAATTTGGAGATGAATGTGGCTAAGACGTGGCAATACCAAAGGAACTAATTAACTGCACTGAAGTGGTATGATAAATTCAGTAATCTAAAAAGAAGCAAAACTGCAGGAAATAATTAACTGCACTGCTGTGGTATGGTAAAATTGGTGATAAAGGTGGATTACAAATAGAGGTGGAAATACCACAGGAAATAATGAAAAATTTGTAAAAAAAAATAATGCTTTGTCACAGAGGGTGACACTGTCAGGCTCTATGTAATACAAAAGAGTGCCTTGCAGTGTTACTGAATTGTCACTTCTTTTACACAGAAAAAAACAGAAAAAGGATTTCATTGGCAGACACTATGTGAAAAACAGGCCGTGGTGCGATGTCACAGAATTGTCTCTTCTCTTACAATTTTTCTTGATTTTTGCACTGCCCCTGCTGGCTGTGGCCTGTCCTCTGCTCTGAAAGAAAGTCAAATTTTATTTAAGGCAGGGATGGAGTACTGGATTTCCATGTTTTTCTACCACTTTCTGCCTTCTACTAGACAAAATGGCACCTCTTTGGGTATTCTTTTATATAATGCCTATACTATCATCAGTGACCTCCATCCAGCACCCTGACCAAACAGTAGTTTGAAGTGGCAGGTAAGCATTCAGACCCCTTTAAATGTTTCACTCTTTGTTTCACTGCAGTCATTTGCTAAAAGCAAAAAAGTTCATTTTATCTCTCATTAATGTACACTCAGCACCCCATCTTGACAGAAAAAAACAGAAATGTAGACATTTTTGCAAATTTATTAAAAAAGAAAAACTGTAATATCACATGGTCATAAGTATTTAGACCCTTTGCTGTGACACTCATATTTAGCTCACATGCTGTCCATTTCCTTCTGATCCTCCTTGAGATGCTTCTACTCCTTCATTGGAGTCCAGCTGTGTTTAAACTAATTGCACTTGATTAGGAAAGGCACACACCTGTGTGGTATGTGTGGAGAAAACCACTCACTGCTCATCACCTGCCCAATACAATCCCCACAGTGAAACATGGTGGTGGCAGCATCATGCTATGGGGGTGTTTTTCAGCTGCAGGGACAGGTCAACTGGTTGCAATTGAAGGAAAGATGAATGCGGCCAAGTACAGAGATATCCTGGAAGAAAACCTCTTCCAGAGTGCTCTGGACCTCAGACTGGGCCTAAGGTTCACCTTCCAACAAGACAATGTCCCTAAGCATACAGCTAAAATAACAAAGGAGTGGCTTCGGAACAACTCTGTGACCATTCTTGACTGGCCCAGCCAGAGCCCTGACCTCAACCCAATTGAGCATCTCTGGGGACACCTGAAAATGGCTGTCCACTAACGTTCACCATCCAACCTGACGAAACTGGAGAGGATCTGTAAGGAAGAATGGCAGAGGATCCCCAAATCCAGATGTGAAAAACTTGTTGCATCATTCCCAAGAAGACTCATGGCTGTACTAGCTCAAAAGGGTGTTTCTATTTAATACTGAGTAAAGGGTCTGAATACTTATGACCATGTGATATTTCAGTTTTTCTTTTTTAATAAATTTGCAAAAATATCTACATTTCTGTTTTTTTCTGTCAAGATGGGGTACTGAGTGTACATTAATGAGAAATAAAATGAACTTTTTTGCTTTTAACAAATGACTGCAATGAAACAAAGAGTGAAAAATTTAAAGAGGTCTGAATACTTTCCGTACCCACTGTATGCTTCTCAGGTCATGCAATGTCATGTGAATGGTAAACCTATAACTTCCTAGAGAAGTCCAAAATAACACAGGGTCATATAAAACACAAGATTCAACATTTTACATATAGTCCCAAATAAATTACCACCAAACCAAGCAGGTATATACAAAAATATAACAAAATATTTACTAATACAAAAATTGTATTGAAATCTACAAAACAGAGAAGGTCACAGTCATCTACAATTGCCAGCCCACAATTAGTTTCATGATTATATCAATAGCTAAATAGAAAATCCATGGTCTTATAGATACATGATTAATAATGCAATGATACAAGTGTCCATTATCCATAATACTCAATAAACCATGATAAACAGTATAAATAAGTGATACAAATTCCATCAGAATCAATAATGCAAAAAGACCAACATGTACAAGATAAATTAAACTAAACAACTAAAGTGGTAAATGGCCATTAATGCAGAGATAGCCACAACCTCCATCTCACACCCCCAACGCGTGCAAGTATTTTGATTTTATATACATCAAATGTATTATTATATAAGTAATGAAAGTCAAAAAATCAATTCATGACTGCAAACAATAATAATGTATAACCCCCAAACTTTAGGGGTGTAACAAATACTATGTGAAGAACTGGCTGTGAAAATAACCTGAAAAACATCAAACAGATTATTGCATAACAAACACACCGTTGAACCAGGGAGCTGCTACAGTGGGGAAAAAAGTATTTAGTCAGCCACCAATTGTGCAAGATTTCTGGCTCTAACAGACCTGTAACTGGGGTGAGATCTTGCGTGGAGCCCCTGATGGAGGGAGATTATCAGTGGTCTTGTATGTCTTCCATTTTCTAACTATTGCTCCCACAGTTGATTTCTTCACACCAAGCTGCTTGCCTATTGCAGATTCAGTCTTCCCAGCCTGATGCAGGTCTACAATTTTGTTTCTGGTGTCCTTCCACAGCTCTTTGGTCTTCACCATAGTGGAGTTTGGAGTGTGACTGTTTGAGGTTGTGGACAGGTGTCTTTTATACTGATAACAATGTCAAACAGGAGCCATTACTACAGGTAATGAGTGGAGGACAGAGGAGCCTCTAAAAGAAGTAGTGACAGGTCTGTGAGAGCCAGAAATCTTGCTTGTTTGTAGGTGACCAAATACTTATTTTCCACCATAATTTGCAAATAAATTCTTTAAAAATCAGACAATGTGATTTTCTGGATATGTTTTCTCCTTTTGTCCCTCATAGTTGAGGTCTACCTATGATGACAATTACAGGCCTCATCTTTTTAAGTGGGAGAACTTGCACAATTGGTGGCTGACTAAATACTTTTATTCCCCACTGTATATGTTTAACCTATTCAAGTGAAAGGGGCTGAGCTGCAGTACCAAGCACAATTGCTATACGATATATGTTGCTATACTTGGTAAGCAGTGAAGAGGCTGCAGTGCTAAATATAGGTCAACAATATTTCAGTCCTGGAAAACCCCTTTAAGAGGTTGTTAACCAATTCTTATCTAAATGTTAATTTTACATGTAGTATAAGATGTGCATATTAGATTTCCAAACAACTTAGCAGGGGGCATTATACAGAGGCTACTACTATTAGGAAATAACACTGCCAAGATGCGGTATACTTGGTCTGCAACAGTGTTTCATTACAAATGTGTCCTTCTTTCCCTTTATGTGGTACTGTGATTTCAAAATTACATGAATGCTAGGATTCATGGTTTCCCAAAAGAATATTTCCAGACCATCACAATGCCTTTGCCAGCTTCCCATTTGAACATAGTTCAATCTGTTCCTCAGGTAAGTCACACATGCACTATCACTGTGAAATGGCACTAAGGAGGCACTTTCACTGTTTATGGGCACTAAGGGGCAACTAATTGTATAGTGGCAATGAAAGGCACTATTACTGTAAGAAGGGCAGAATTACTGTGTATGAACACAATGGAGGATCTGTAACTGTGGATGTAAGTGTATTATAAATACTTATAGTACTTAGCAACTGTTTTTGCCATTGTTGCAGAAAAATTGCAACTTTACATTTACAGACTGAAAAAATGTTGAATCTCAGTGATTATTCAGTATGATATTAAAAGATTCAGTATTCAAAGATGAGATGGGTCTGTCAGCCTCACATACAGGTAGACTTTTATTTAATCATAGTAGTCTATGGAGAAGAAAAGAGGAGGAGTTACTGGATGGAGAGAAGGAGAGTGTGATCATACTAAGTCAACAGTTAATATAGAAAGCAGTCTAATAAATGGAGAAAGAAGTATTTTTCTTTAATAAGATATATTACAAAGTTTCTTATATTTCCTTGTAGTCTTGATTTATGAAAGGTGTTTTATAATTGGAGGTATGCTTTTACTTTGAAGCTCCAAAACTGACTGCCATTTGGATTTTGTTCATTATGACATTTACTTTGAATCTTCTAAACAAGGTTGTTTTATAAAGCACTTTATCTGTCCAAGATCCCTTTAAAGAAATACTTGACAAATACAGGAAACAAGGTCAATAGAACAATAGTACATCAACCAAACATGATTTCCTGCATCTGGAATATTTCATACTACTGTGACATTTTGTATTAGCTACCTGCTAAGAAAAAGCTTGGATTACATAATAAAATGAAGACAAGGAAGATAGCATTCCAAAGCACTGTAGTTAAGTTTAGACACTGATCCTCTCATATGATCCGCTTACCACTAAAGACATTGCACCCCTGCAGATCCACAGATGACGTCTCCATGTACACACGTGGACAAAATTGTTGGTACCCCTCGTTTAATGAAAGAAAAACCCACAATGGTCACAGAAATAACTTGAATCTGACAAAAGTAATAACATGTAAATATTCTATGAAAATGAACAAATGAAAGTCAGACATTGCTTTTCAACCATGCTTCAACAGAATAAAAAAAAACAAAAAACTCTTGAAACAGGCCTGGACAGAAAAGATGGTACCCCTGCAAATAATGTGACCAAAGGGACATGTTAAATCAAGGTGTGTCCACTAATTAGCATCACAGGTGTCTACAATCTTGTAATCAGTCAGTGGATCCTGTATATAGGGCTAAAGATACTCACTGTGCTGTTTGGTGACATGGTGAGTACCACACTCAACATGGACCAGAGGAAGCGAAGGAAAGAGTTGTCTCAGGAGCTTAGAAAGAAAATTATAGACAAGCATGTTAAAGGTAAAGGTTATAAGACCATCTCCAAGCAGCTTGATGTTCCTGTGACTACAGTTGCACATATTATTCAGAAATTTAAGATCCATGGGACTGTAGCCAACCTTCCCTGGACGTGGCCGCAAGAGGAAAATTGATGACAAATCAAAGAGAAGGATAATACGAATGGTAACAAAAGAGCCCAGAAAAACTTCTAAAGAGATTAAAGGTGAACTTCAAGCTCAAGGAACATCAGTGTCAGATTGCTCCATCCATCGCTTGAGCCAAAATGGACTTCATGGGAGACGACCAAGGAGGACACCATTGTTGAAAACAAATCATAAAAAAGACAGACTGGAATTTGCCAAACTACATGTTGACAAGCAACAAAGCTTCTGGGAGAATGTCCTATGGACAGATGAGACAAAAATCGATATTTTTGGCAAGGCACATCAGCTCTATGTTCACAGACAGAAAAATGAAGCATATCTTGAAAAGAACACTGTCCCTACTGTGAAACATGGAGGAGGCTCTGTTATGTTCTGGGGCTGCTTTGCTGCATCCGGCACAGGTTGTCTTGAATCTGTGCAGGGTACAATTAAATCTCAAGACTATCAAGGAATTCTACAGCGAAATGTGCTGCCCAGTGTCAGAAAGCTTGGTCTCAGTCACAGGTCATGGGTCTTGCAACAGGGTAATGATCCAAAACACACAACTAAAACACCCAAGAATGGCTAAGAGGAAAACATTGGACTATTCTGAAGTGGCCTTCTATGAGCCCTGACCTAAATCCTATTGAGCATCTTTGGAAGGAGCTGAAACATGCCGTCTGGAAAAGGCACCCTTCAAACCCGAGATAACTGGAGCAGTTTGCTCATGAGGAGTGGGCCAAAATACCTGTTGAGAGGTGCAGAAGTCTCAGTGATAGTTACAGGAATTGTTTGATTGCCTTAAAAGGTTGTGCAACAAAATATTAAGTTAAGGGTACCATCATTTATGTCCAGGCCTGTTTCATGAGTTTTTTTTATTTAACCCTCGTCCGGCTGAGTAGGTACAATTGTACCTATTCCTATGCAGCCTGTAATGTTGTAAAATTATGCAGCCTGACGAGGGTTAAAAAATTCTGTCGAAGCATGGTTGAAAAGCAATGTCTGAATTTTTATATATTATTACTTTTGTCAGATTCAAGTTATTTCTGCGACCATTGTGGGTTTTTCTTTCATTAAACGATGGGTACCAACAATTTTGTCCACGTGTTTATATGGAGATCCAAATCCAGCCTGCTGTTAAGACTTCATCCTTAAACATGGAGTATGACCTTTTATTTTCACCATAACAAATGCATATGTAAACCTTCTGATTATACTATAAAATTTACCTGTGACCCGACATCACATTTATACTAATGCCTGCCATTTCAAAAGGGATATATCTATTAATTAAAATAAAAAATTCCTTCTTCTTTTAATGGTCTGTGAAAATATACAGACATTGACCTATTATCTAGTCTGGTGTCTTCACTTGCTGTTAAATGAGTCTTTCAAAGTTATGCAAGGTCTGTCTCTAACGTTTTAAGGTGATTTGTAAATGCTCAAGTTCCATTATCACAAAAGATTGTCAAAGCTTTAGCTTTCATTATTACTGTAATGTTCTCAGGAATTACAGATTTTTAAAGGAAATGGACACCTAGATTTTTTTCACTACTAATAACCAGATGTTGAGATGTGTTTTTTTTTTTCTAATTTGTTTTTTATTTTGTTATTGTAGATTTTTTTTTTAATTCTATTTTCTGTACATGGTCATAGAGACATCCGTTTTACATTTTGAGACATATGATCTTTAGAGTAGTCACATGTGCATAGGAGCCTGTAGTCTGGAGATTGGGGGATATTTATTATCTCCCTACTGAGGTTTTCTGGTGTAAAAAAAAAAAAAAAAAAGCCACAAAAATTGCGATTGGTTTATTTCTGCCACATTTTTTGAAATCAGGGGAAGGCTGGGGCCTTGCGGGGGTGGCGCCATCAGATATGACAGATTTATCATTGCTTATGCCAGTTTTCTGGTTTAAGCGATAAGTGAAATCTATGCCAGCAGTGAACTGGTGTAGATTTCAGACTAGTCACATGGACACCCAGAGGAAGCTCCTAATTTATGATGAGCTGTGTACCTAATCATGAATTAGGCACATCCTGCGATGACATGGAAAATGCCAATCTTGAAAAATACAATGCCAAATCACTCCCGTATTTTTCTGTACATGATTATGAAGGTATACATTTTACATTTAGATGTATGCTTTAAAGCAGCCACATGCACATAGCAACCTGTAGTATGGAGATGACTCATTTGATTTCTATGATCATAGTATGTGACATGTGAAGAAGTCACTGTGCAAGGAGGGTAGAGTAGATGAGAACTGACCATTACCAACTGTGATTGATGGATTCTGTAGTATCTCTATATAGGTGTTATCTTTCTGTTAGGTAGTTGGTCCAGACGGGCAGGGGTTAATTCTTGTCTCTCTGTACTTTCTGCCTTGGGGTGGGGTTTTTCCCTGTGCCTCTGCCCCACCCTTTTGTTGTGCTATATAAACCTGGGCCTCACACTTTCACTCTGCTGGTTATTCTCGTGTGTCCAGCCATACCTGTGCTGTGGGCCTTGGACTCAGGTTCTGTATGCTTCTCACTGAGTATGTTATTCTTGGATTAGCTGTCTGGGGGTCAGTGCAGGGGACTACTGGTTTATTACGTTTATACTTTCAGGGTCAGCTCCCAGGGATTCTAGTAAGGTTCCTGTGAGGTGTCTTCTTTTAAGAGGAAAACTCTGGCGTTAGGCAGGATTAGTCAGGGCAGATCGCAGGGTGATTTCTAATGTTATTTTCTCCTGCCTACTCTGTTTTACTTATTCAGTTATTTTGACTGAACTTTGTTTGTTTTGTGTTTCTTCAATAAACCAGTTTATTTTGCATCTTTGTTTATTCTTTATTCGGTTCAGGGACAAACGTAACACTTTCATTGTAATCCTGCCTCTGAATATAATTATATTACTCATGAGACGTGATCTCTACAGAATAGGACATGTTAGACTCGTGATGGCGAACCTATGGCACGCGTGCCAGAGAGGGCACGCAGAGCCCTCTCTGTTGGCACGCGCGCCGTCGCCATGATCGCTCACTAACCGGGAATCCGGTACTGGATTCCCGGTTAGTGAGCAATCGCTTCTTTCAGCTGTATGTACAAATGCATATACAGCTGAAAGTTGTCAGTGTAGGCCGTGGTCCACGGAATCGCGGCCTGCACTGACTGCAGAGTGTGACCTCTGCCCCGACGCAGGCGCGATGACGTAAATCATCAGCGCCTGCGATCAGAAGAAGGAGGACGCGCTCCGTGGGACTGCAGCTCTTCGTGGGACAAGGTGAGTAACATAAACTAATGTGTGGGGGCCCTCTGTGGTGCATATACTACTGTATGGGGGACACTGAAGCATATACTACTGTATGGGGGACACTGAAGTATATACTACTGTGTGGGGGGACACTGAAGCATTTGATACTGCATGGGGGACACTGTGAAGCATCTAATACTGCATGGGGGACACTGTGAAGTATCTAATACTGCATGGGGGACACTGTGAAGCAGATAATGTGGGTGGGGCCCCACTGTAAACATAAACTACTGTGTGGGGCCCCACTGCGAAGCATATACTACTGTGTGGAGGTGCTTATTGAGAAGCATTTAATACTGTGCGGGGGCCCAAAGTGGAGCATATAATACTGTGCGGGGGCCTCTGTGGAGCATATAATACTGTGCGGGGGCCTCTGTGGAGCATATAATACTGTGCGGGGGCCTCTGTGGAGCATATAATACTGTGCGGGGGCCTCTGTGGAGCATATAATACTGAGTGGGGGCCACTCTGGAGCATATAATACTGTGTGGGGGCCACTCTGGAGCATATAATACTGTGTGGGGGCCACTCTGGAGCATATAATACTGTGTGGGGGCCATTCCGGAGAATATAATATTGTCTGGAGGCCACTTCAGAGCGAAATGTACTGTCTGGGGCCCTTCATTATTTATATCACACAGTATCTGTTTTATAGCAGGCGTAATACTATTACAGGCTCTGATAACATTGCATGGGCACTATAAAAAAGATCCTGGTTAATTTAAGGTTAAATTGCCGTGTTGGCACTTTGTGATAATTTAGTGGGTTTTGGGTTGCAGTTTGGGCACTCGGTCTCTAAAAGGTTCGCCAGCACTGTGTTAGACTATTGTGGGGCCCAGTGGCCAAAGTTAAAACTGCATGCTTTACCCTTACAATCATGAAGAAAACATAAACTCTATGGTGTTATGTATCAGGGCATAACAAAAAAAAACACTGGTCCTCAGAAGTTCTTAAAATTAGGTAAATACAACTTCAGATGGTAAACAAAACATAACAGATTCCACCTTTTCATTATTTAACAAAAACTAAGCCATAATGCTGAAACAGTAAGTGAAAAAATAAGGACACCTTTACTGCTTCCATAAGATTTAAGAGGATAAGCGGCAGCCATGTAATCCTAATGCCCTTTATTAAATTATTCATTGATCATGTTGGTTTGGCAGTTTTCTGGTCTGGAGCATTCAGGCATGTGTTAACACGATGCCAAGGAGGAAAGGCATCATCAGACCTTAGAGAAGCTGCCCATCAATCTGAGCTAGAAGGCAATTTCCAATCAATTTGAAGACCATCATGCTACAGTGAGAAGATTGTTCACGAGTGGAAAACACTGAAGACAGCTGACAATATTCCCAGGAGTGAACATCCCACCAAATTCACCCCAAGGTCAGGCCATGTAATGGTCAGAGCTACATCTAAGACTCTACAGGCCTCAGTTAGCATGTTATGTGGTAAAGCTCATGATGACATCCTTATCAGGCTAATTACAGTACCTTGTAAGGCTTCTTCTACATTTCCCAAAAATGTCTTTCTTATTCGGCATTGCAACACCATGTTCTTGAAAAATCTATGTTTTATTCGTATACAAATTAGTTGAAAAGGGCTTTAGTGGCATTTCTTATCCTGCTGGGCTTTGCTCTCCACTTCAGATAACCACCCTAATTGCAAACAAAGTATAGTAGAAAATGTCACTGAAGCAATAGAGGGCACAGTTGTGTAGCAGTTTTCTAGAGCAGAGAGTGAAGCCCTTAAAGCCCCTTTCAGCTAATTTTAATAAGAATAAAACTCAGATTTTTGTGAACCTGTATCTGCAATTCAGAATAAGAAAGGCATCTTTGGAAAGTGTAGAAGCAGCCCTACAAGGTACTGTCATTAGTCTGATACCAATTTTTCTGCAAATAGACTCTTTACAATAGCTGTTCATAAACAAATTCTCATAGACCTCAATGAACTGAAGCAACATTGTAAAGAAAACTTGTACAAAATTCCTCCAGAACAATGTGAAAGACTGATAAAGTCAGACTGTGAATGAGTACTTCTAGCTAGTGCTGCTAAAGCTGGTTCTACAAGCTAATGATTCACATGGTGCACTTAGTTTTTCACACATGGCTTTTTCATTTTGATATTTTTCTTAGATAATGAAACCTGTTGCAATCTGTTGTGTGTTGTTATTCATCTGAGGTTATATTTACCTAATTTTAAGACTTTCTAAGGACCAGATGTGTCCTGATATGTAAAAACATAGGGAATTCTCTACAGGTGCACAACTCTTTAAAATTACCAAGAGACTGACGTAGACTTGTGATGTAACTCACGCCAGCCTCTAAGCATCAATTCCCTCTCCTCCTGCACCTCATCCTGTTCACTCTCCTCAATTGATTCAATTACAGAAGAAGTCTCTCAGTTCCTTTCTTCTTTTTGCCTTATTACCTGTATCAGCAACCATATACATTCATACCTTGTACAGTCCCTCTCCCCCAGCTGTCACCATTCAGCTTATTGTGATAGTTAACTTCTTTCTATCTTCTATGTTTCCTTCGTCTTTCAAGCATGCTATCATAACCCCTGTGCCAATAAAAAAAAAAACTCCCTTAACCAGTTTTGTGCTTCTAACTTCCGACCAATCTTTAATCCTCAAATATTCCTGGAAAACTTGGCCTACTCTCACTTAATCCTCTAGCTCTTCACTAATTCTTTTCTAGACCCTGTACAATCTGGTTGGGTACCAATCTGTAGTACACTTTACAGAAATTGCCCTTACAAAAGTCTCCAATGACCTCCTTACAGCTAAATCTAAAGGCAACTACTTTCTACTAATTCTTCTGAATCACTGGAGTATTTGACACTGTAGTCCACAATATTTTCCTCCACTGTATTCTCCACTTTATTGGCTTTAAGACACTGCTCTCTCTGTTTTCTTACTACCTTTCTGACTGTTGTTTTAATATATTATTTGCCAGCTCTAACTCTACTCTTCTCATTTTAGCTGAGGTTCTTCAGGATTCAGTCCTAGGTCCCCTCCTCTCCTCTCCTTATACAGCTCCTGTTGGACAAACCCTTAGCAGATTTATCTTTCAGTACTATTTTTAGGCTGATATACTGATAACTATATACCTCTTATCATGACATCACCCCCAACACTACTCTAAAAAAAAACAGTGGCTGTCCCTCTGGTGTTTCTAACATATCATCTCTGTTAATCTTTCAAAAGCTGAATTTCAACTTGTAAGCTGAATTGAAATTGTATTTCAAACATCCACAATGTAACCTAAACCTTATCTCGTCTTTATTATTGTAAATCCCTATTAGTCAGGGATTCACTGTTATTTCACCATATGGGAAAAATACTGTCATAGGTTTGTAGTTTGGGCATTTTCGGAAGCATAACTATGCTTATTTTTGTTTATTCTTATTTCTGATCTATTGAAAGGGGGCTATTTGACTTTTTTTTTTTTTTAGAAAAATTTAAGGGGTTTGAACCTGTGATCCTTGGATTACTTGTACCGAATGCTGCAATACTGCTGTATTTGCAGTCTAACGTGAGGCAAGCCTCAATAGATATATAGTCATGACATAATCTGACCCTCCCACTCAAGTCTCCAAGGCTTCTCCTGAGTAGCACAATTCTTATAAAAGATGGCTGGACCATTGTACAAACACTTTTACCCTTTATCTCCTGTGTCACCCCTTCTTCCTCACAGATTGTAAACTCTTGTGAACAGAGCCCAAACTCCTATTATGTGAATTGATGATTAATTTATCAGTGTGTAATGTCTAGTTTCTGACTGTATATGTACCTATCACTATATAAAAAAAAAATTATCAATAATAATATAACGTATAGTAAGAAATTACTGTATATTACAAAATGTGCAGTAATGTAAGGGCAGACACATCTGTACATGGCATAACAGTTATCCTCACAGTTCTTCCCCTGGAATACTAGTCTTGTTCCACCCCTTTTATCTTAAGCACTATACATATCATTCGTTACTGCAGCCTCCCTCTGTTGTTCCCTTGTCACTCATATTACATTAGAATGAATGATGTGCTTTTTACAGGACACACAGGCAGGCATGCAAGAGAAAATCAGCTGCAACTTCCAGCATTAATGTTACTCTAAAATGTCATTCATTAATGCATTATTGGAGATGACATACCGTGCTGAACATTCTGAAGAACGTGTTTCTTTTTCAGTTTCTATGTGTGCACAGAGTTGGCAAATATATGTTCCTATAAGCCTGATATCATCTGCTTGAGCTATTTTACTATAGTTATTTCTCTGCCTTTGTAGTAAATACAGTCATTTTAGTGAACAGTGTTGTTTAGTCCAACCAATGCACCTGCCAATTCTCTGCAAGGAACATAATTACTGTTATGTGTCAAATAGTCTGTCAAAATGTTTATGACGGTAAGGCTTGTAAGTTTTCTATTTCAAGAATTGGATTAATATGCCTTCTTTGGTCAAAACTGAGAGACTGACCAAGTATACATATATGTTTAACATAACTATATAATGATCATCAATTCATCATGTACATTATATGTCCTTACAACAAGGTCATTTAACGTTCTTTTGGAAACTATGCATATATCCAAACACTGTGGTAGCAAAATCATTCCTTCCTTGAGAGCATATTTACATGCTTGAATGGGACTATGAACCTGAGAACAGCTTTTCACTTCAACACCTACTAAAATGGCATTGAGTGGTTGTTATTGTATTACCTTTCTTTACTGGTATGTAGCAAGGCACCACCAGCATGAAGTGTTCAAAGCTGGCATTCCTTTACTCTATTCCATATTTATTTAATACATTCAATAAACACCTTTCTGTTTGTTACGCATTTAATTTTTAACACTGCCATAATAGTATGGTATTGTCAGTATGTCAGGTATTTAAATATGGCGGCCGCTGGGGAGCTGAGTTGTATTATACAGTAGAAACCTGGCGCTAATGCCCGCGATCAGTGCCCACACTGAGGAGCCATTTTCCGCATGGCACATGGGCTCTGACATTTTAGGGAGGATCATCAGTGCTCATAAAAAGATGCCGGGCTGGCGATCTGTTACCATGACAGCTGGAAGCCTATTGAAGGCTTTTCTGGCATTTATTTGCATAACAGGCTGCTCTATGCAGTCTGTTATGCAAATGCCAGTATTTTGCAATGCATTAGCATTGTAATGCATTGCATTAGTGATCAGACCCCCTGGGGATCAAGACCCATAGGGGTCTAATAATTACAGTATAAAAAAATATTAAAAGATATAAAAAACATTTTAAAGAATTAAAAATTTGAATCAACCCCCTTTCACTACAATACATATAAAACTAAAAAATTACTGTGAAACACATACACATTAGATATCCCCAAAAACGTCTGCTATACAAACTTATTAAAATATTTTTCACATGCAGTGAACACTGTAGCAGGGAAAAAAAAAATGCCAAACTGTTTTTTTTTTTTGCTGTTTTGCCTCTGATAAAAATTTGAATAAAAAGTGATCAAAGCAAAAGGGCATTCCCCAAAATTGTATAACAGAAAGTAGACCTGATCCCGCAAAAAAAGACACCCCGTGCATCCCCGTACACTGAAATATAATATAGCGACTTTAAGAAATTTTTTTTTTTTTTTTGCAAAGTTTTGGATTTTTGTTAAGGGCTAAAATGTAAATAAAACTACATCAATTTGTTATTTCTGGAATCGTACCAAAATATAGAAAACAGGTGACTTGTCATTTTCGCTGCACAGTGAACACTGTATAACCAAAGCCCGTAAGAAAGTCACACAAATGCACTTTTTCTCCAATTCTACCACATTCTGAATGTTTTCCAGCTTCCCAGTACATTGTACAGAATAATAAATGGTACCATAATGAAGAACAATTTGTCCCACAAGCATTAAGCCCTCATATGGCTCTGTGAATGGAAAAAATAAAAGTGTTATGGGGTTTGGAAGGTAAGGAGTCAAAAACAAAAATATGTCTTTAACCACTTCCCAGGGTAGTTTGTACGCTAATGCTCGGAGACTTTTTTTTAGATTTTCCTTCGCCACCTTCCGAATTTCAGAACATTTTTATTTTTCTGTTGACATAGCTATGTGAGGGCCTATTCTTTGCATGATGAATTCTACTTTTCATTTGGCACAACTATTTTTGGATAGTGGCGACTTCTAAGCTCATGTTTGTTTATTTTTTTGTTTATGTTATGTGTTTTTCAAATTAAAAGGTGAGTTTTTTTAAACTTACTATTTTTTTATATATATATATATATATATATATTTCATTTTTAACTTTTTACCTGTCCCACAAGTGGACTTGAACCTGGGATCTCTGATCCCCAGTGCAATGTACTGCAATATATTGTATCGCAGCACATCGCACATAGTCAGGTGGCTGTTGCCTGGTCTCCTAGCTGCCATAGAGACCCCTTAGACCTCTAATCTTATCTCAGAGGATCCAAGGGGTGTCAGGGGCGATCTTGCCGTGATCGCTGTTGATCATGCTGTGAAATCTATGTTACATAGAACATTTATTATATTAGGTTAGGCTCTGTTCATACCATTTAAGCCTTCCATAATAGGTATACATTGGGAGGGTTTCCCAATATATAGGGCACTGTATAGGTCTGTAGGCTGACATTGCAAGAAACAAAAAAAAAAAAACATTTTTACTTTATTGCTCTTCATAAAATTGTATAGTCTACTCTTCTGTACAGGAAAAAAGTATACAGATAAATATTGTTCACAAATAGTATGTTAACATAGCCTTGCTTATGCAGTTAGTCGTCTATATTGTTTTGTTCAGTTTGTTAAATTTAGGAACAGTGTCGGTTAGTGCTATTTCTTATGGAAATGTTTTTCAGTTTAACAACTCTTGCAGTAAAAGAAAACTTTACCTTGTGTTGCATTTTTTACGTCTTCTCACAGGCTGTTTAAGCCCTTCATCATAGGTAAACATTTAGTGGATTTTCCACCATATAGGACACCCTATAATAGGGCTACAGGTTCCCACTGTCAAAATTTTTTTAAAAGCATTCTTTATGGTATCCCATAAAGAATGTGTAGTCTAACCTAGTATATCGACAAATATAGCTCACAAACAGTATTTGAACATATCCTTACTTATGCCATTAGTCTTCTATATTGGTTTGATCAGTTTCTTAAATTTAGGAACATTGCCTGTCAGTGCCATTTCTTTGGGGATGCATTTCACAGTCTGACAGCTCGTACAGCAAAAGAAAACTTTCCCATGAGTGCACTTTTTTTCCATGAAGCTTTATCTTATTCTTATATCCTGTGTTATATCACTGAATAAGCCATTACTTTACATTCAGTATAATATGATTGCTCTAAAGACCTTTAACTTCATGGTAATAGGCAAGGGCTGAGACAAACACTTTTTTATTAAATATTTACTTCATGTCAAGAACAAGGTAATTAATGAAGAAAATAATTAAGATTGATGATCAGTACTCTACACTCACAAAATTTATGGCAAAGGAAAAGTATCTTCTGTAGTCGACGAACAGCCTTTGTTCTGAGTAACTGGCCGTGGCAGTTACTACTTCTATTAAAATTATGGTATCATTGGGGCATATTTATGAATAAGGTGCACCATAAAGAACAAAAATAGTCATATTGGCTGGAGATTTTTCAGATTTATGCACCAAAACGGGCATGGCTAAATACTGTCCACTATTCAACATATTTATGTGCTTGAAAAGTCCAATTATGGTGCAGATTCCAATTCTGATGCAAACAATACAAACTATAAAATGATATAAACTTGGGCAAGATTCACTTGCTATAGGAAATATAAATATACTAAGACTATGTAATTACAAAATGTAATTACAAAATAATTATATTCTAAATTTTGAGATTGGTGCTGTGGTTATATGATATGTACATATATATATATAACTTTATACTTAGATAAATTATATACACACACACACACAATATAAATATACGGTTTGTGTGTATACAGTCATGACTGTAAGTGTTAGCACCCCTAAAATTTTTCCAGAAAATTATTGCAATTACACATGTTTTGTTATACACATGCTTATTTCCTGTGTATATTGGAACAATGCTAAAAAATGGAGAAAAAAAAAGTCAAAAATTATATAATTTCACACAAAACTCCACAATAGGGCTGGACAAAATTACTGGCACCCTCAACTTAAAGAGGTGGTCCAGGCAAAAAAAATATTTTTAAAATAGGCTGGGGGGAGATTAAAAAATTAAAAAAAAAAAATCATACTCAACTGTACCCGGTGCTCCGATGTCCTCCCAGCATGGTCCGATCCAGAGGAAGAGACCCTGTGACAACACAGGTAGTAACGTCACGTGCCCAATCAGCAGCCTCAGCGGTCATGTGCGGTGGGGACTTCCACCGGGAGACAACAATGGACTGGCAGGACTGGACTGCGCTGGAAGGCAACAGACCATCGGAGGAAAGGTGAGTATGATTTTTTTCCCCGGCCTATTTAAACTATAAATTTTTTGCCTGGACAACCCCTTTAATATTTGGTTGCACACCGTTTGGAAAAAGTAACTGAAATCAATTGCTTCCTATAACCGTCATCATCAAGCTTATTACACATTCTCAGCTGGAATTTTGGACCACTCTTCTTTTGGACCACTCTTCTTTTGCAAACAGCTCTAGGTCTCTCGTATTTGAAAGGTGCCTTCTCCCAACAGAAATTTTAAGATCTCTTCAATGGAATTTAGATCCGGACTCATTGCTGGCCACTTTAAAACTCTCCAGCGCTTTGTTTCCATCCATTTCTGGGTGCTTTTTGAAGTATGTTTTGGGTCATTGTCCTGCTGGAAGACTCATGACCTAGGACGCAAACCCAGCTTTTTGACACTGGGTCCTACATTGAGACCCAAAATTCTTTGGTTATCTTCAGATTTCATGATGCCTTGCACACAGTCAAGACACCCAGTGCCAGAGCCAAGAAAACAACCCCAAAACAACTTTGAACCTCCACCCTATTTGACTGTTGGTACTGTGTTCTTTTCTTTGTAGGCCTCATTCAGTTTTCAGTAAAAAGTAGAATAATGTGCTATATCAAAAATCTCTATCTTTGTCTCATCTGTCCACCAAACATTTTCCCAAAAGGATTTTGGCTTACATACAGTAAGTACATTTTGGCAAACTGCAATCTATCGTTTTTAGGTCTCTGTGTCAGCAGTGGGGTCCTCCTGGGATTCATTCAAATTTCATTCAAATGTCGACAGAAAGTTGTCACTGACACTGATGCTCCCTGAGCCTGCTGGAGAGGTTGAATTTCTTTGGAACTTGATTGGGGCTACTTATCCACAATCTGGACTATCCTGCGTTGTAACCTTTCATCAATTTTTCTCTTCTGTCCACGTCCAGGGAGATTAGTTACAGTGCCATGGGTTGTAAACTTCTTGATTATGTTGCACACCATGTTAAAAGGAACATCAAGATCTCTGGAGATGGACTCGTAGCCTTGAGATCGTTGATATTTTTCCACAATTTTTGTGCTCGAGTTCTCAGACAGTTCTCTTCTCCTCTTTCTGTTCTCCATGCTTAGTGTGGCATACACAGACACACAATGCAAAGATTGAGTCAGTTTCTCTCCTTTTTATTAGTGTCAGGTGTGATTTTTATATTGCCCACACCTGCAACAGGTGAGTTTGAACGAGTATCACATGCTTGAAACAAAGTTATTTACCCACAATTTTGAAAAGATGCCAACAATTTTTTCTGGCCCGTTTTTGGAGTTTTGTGTGAAATTATGTCCAATTTGCCCTTTTTTGTTTTTTGTGTTATTTCAATACACATAAAGGAAATAAACATGTGTATAACAAAACGTGTAATTGCAATAATTTTCTGGGAGAAATACGTCATTTTCTGGAAAATATATATATATATATATATATAGACACACATAAACATACATGTCAGATACTATATAATTATACTATTTGTACTATAAATAAGGAGAATAATGAGCCCATTACTGGTCCCAAGCACAATGTAATATTTGCTTGTTGTCTCAAAACATTAACACATACTCTTGAGAGCCCTACACAGTATACTATCCCCCTTCACAGCTTACACACAATAAAGTGATCTTCCCTCACCCCAATCCTCCATTTCTGAAGTATTCTCTTTAAATTTTCCTGAGAGTATTAGATTTTTTTGTATTTGTGTGATAAGATCCAACTATTGAAAAAGTGCTCAAGAATATTTCTGCATTTGAAAGCGTGCTACAATTTTTGTGCATCGCAAAGTGAGACAGAATTTTGGTGCATCAGAAAGTGCAATAATTTTATGAAGGTCCATATGTCAGAATCATGAATATGTCTAAAACTACAAATGGGATTCATAGTTTTAGACAGTGCAAGGATTAGCAGTATTGATAAATATGACCCATTGTCTTCTTTAAATCAGATTTAGATTATATTTATATTACAAACAGGCATACAAACAGGCATACAAACAGCATGACCCTCTCAACATGAACTTCGCATAATCTTTGAACCAAAACACTTCTGTAACTTTGATAATCCTGCTTATTCTCTAGATGTATTGAAAGATCAATCGTATCTGATATGTAATAATTTGTGTTGTTCCATGGTTTTACATATTTTTCTACCATAGATTTTATTACATGACATGACTGATTATCTCCAAGAAAAAAAAATAGGAATAAAATCAAGCATCCTTTATAGATGCATTAGTGGCACATTTTTCCATCTGAAACACTACCATCAAGACACAACTACAATCTGTCTGAAAGATTAAAATTGTAGAACAAGAATTTTCAGATATTTGACAAGATATGCCTGAACAGAAGGTCACAGGCAGCTTTTGAATTTCATAGAATGTTCAGAGATCCTTTTGGTCTGAACTTGACTTCAACATGGTAAAACTTCAGCAATTTGTTTAGATGTCTTGCTCCAGTATCTGTAACAAGAACCCACAAGTACAAGCTTTTTATTTTTGGAGTTTCTTATAGTGAGCTGACAGGCCCTTTGCCTATTTATATCTAAGTTTATCTGGTACAAACAGTGCTTACAACTGACAGAAAGGATCGAGATGTGCTTGTTTTTGGGTGCTGAAAATGTAAACTGAACTAAAATAAAGTAATCCTACTTTAGCTAATGTATCCTCAAAATGTTGTTTATGCTCACCATTTCTGTTTCTCAAAGGGTAAAACTCTAAAGAATGTTGTTTAATGTTTATTAAACAACCATGAAAAATATACCACAAGAATATTAAAATAATGGCAGTGATCTACATATGAGCAAAGTGGTCAAGTAAGAGTTAAAAACAGACTGAAGGTAACTAAGTTAAGGCTACATTAACACTACCGTTCAAAAGTTTAGGGTCACTGAGAAATTTCCTTATTTTTGAAAGAAAAGCACAGTTTTTTTCAATGAAGATAACATTAAATGAATCAGAAATACACTCTATACATTGGTAATGTGGTAAATGACTATTCTAGCTGCAAACATCTGGTTTTTAATGCAATAGCTACATAGGTGTATAGAGGCCCATTTACAGCAACCATCACTCCAGTGTTCTAATGGTACATTGTGTTTGTCAACTGTGTAAGAAGGCTAATGGATGTTTAGAAAACCCTTGAAAACCCTTGTGCAAGTATGTTAGCACATCTGAAAACAGTTTTGCTGGTTAGAGAAGATATAAAACTGACCTTCCTTTTAGCTAGTTGAGAATCTGGAGCATTACATTTGTTAGTTCGATTAAACTCTCAAAATGGCTAGAAAAAGAGAACTTTCATATGAAACTCGACAGTCTATTCTTGTTCTTAGAAATGAAGGCTATTCCATGCAAGAAATTGCCAAGAAACTGAAGATTTCCTACAACGGTGTGTACTACTCCCTTCAGAGGACAGCACAAACAGGCTCTAACCAGAGTAGAAAGAGAAGTGGGAGGCCCCGCTGCACAGCTGAGCAATAAGACAAGTACATTAGAGTCTCTAGTTTGAGAAATCGACGCCTCACAGGTCCTCAACTGGCAGCTTCATTAAATAGTACCCGCAAAACGCCAGTGTCAATGTCTACAGTGAAGAGGCGACTCAGGGATGCTGGCCTTCAGGGCAGAGTGGCCAAGAAAAAGCCATATCTGAGACTAGCTAATAAAAGGAAAAGATTAATATGGGCAAAAGAACACAGACATTGGACAGAGAAAGATTGGAAAAAAGTGTTATGGACAGACGAATCGAAGTTTGAGGTGTTTGGATCAAAAAGAAGAACATTTGTGAGACACAGAACAACTGAAAAGATGCTATAAGAGTGCCTGATGCCATCTGTCAAACATGTTGGAGGTAATGTGATGGTCTGGGGTTGCTTTGGTGCTGGTAAAGTGGGAGATTTGTACAAGGTAAAAGGGATTTTGAATAAGGAAGGCTATCACTCCATTTTACAACGCCATGCCATACCCTGTGGACAGCGTTTGATTGGAGCCAATTTCATCCTACAACAGGACAATGAGCCAAAGCACACCTCCAAATTATGCAAGACCTATTAGGGAAGAAGCAGGCAGCTGGTATTCTATCTGTAATGGAGTGGCCAGCGCAGTCACCAGATCTCAACCCCATTGAGCTGTTATGGGAGTAGCTTGACCGTATGGTACGCAAAAAGTGCCCATCAAGCCAATCCAACTTGTGGAAGGGGCTTCTGGAAGAATGGGGTGAAATTTCTCCAGATTACCTCAGCAAATTAACAGCTAGAATGCCAAAGGTCTGCAATGATGTAATTGCTGCAAATGGAGCATTCTTTGACGAAAGCAAAGTTTGAAGGAGAAAATTATTATTTCAAATAAAAATCATTATTTCTAACCTTGTCAATGTCTTGACTATATTTTCTATTCATTTTGCAACTCATTTGATAAATAAAAGTGTGAGTTTTCATGGAAAACACAAAATTGTCTGGGTGACCCCAAACTTTTGAACGGTAGTGTACATCTTCATCAAAGTCTCCGTTTAGAACCTCTGGTGCAGAGTCCATCAGAAATCCCAGAAGAAAAAAGTCCTTCAAGCTCGACTTCATCTGGCAATGTCTGGAAAAAAATAACCATTATAGTCAATGAGGTACCTTGGGATCCATTGCTGTCCATCATTAGACAAAAGAATGGACCAAAAGAACAGACAAACTGATGCATATGTGAATGTACTCTGAAAAACATAAATTCAATATACAGTGGGTACGGAAAGTATTCAGACCCCTTTAAATTTTTCACTCTGTTTCATTGCAGCCATTTGCTAAAAGCAAAAAAGTTCATTTTATTTCTCATTAATGTACACTCAGCACCCCATCTTGACAGAAAAAAAACAGAAATGTAGATATTTTTGCAAATTTATTAAAAAAGAAAAACTGAAATATCACATGGTCATAAGTATTCAAACCCTTTGCTCAGTATTGCGTAGAAGAACCCTTTTGAGCTAGTACAGCCATGAGTCTTCTTGGGAATGATGCAACAAATTTTTCACATCTGGATTTGGGGATCCTCTGCCATTCTTCCTTGCAGATCCTCTCCAGTTCTGTCAGGTTGGATGGTGAACATTGGTGGACAGCCATTTTCAGGTTTCTCCAGAGATGCTCAATTGGGTTGAGGTCAGGGCTCTGGCTGGGCCAGTCAAGAATGGTCACAGAGTTGTTCCGAAGCCACTCCTTTGTTATTTTAGCTGTGTGCTTAGGGTCATTGTCTTGTTGGAAGGTGAACCTTCGGCCCAGTGTGAGGTCCAGAGCACTCTGGAAGAGGTTTTCTTCCAGGATATCTCTGTACTTGGCCGCATTCATCTTTCCTTCAATTGCAACCAGTCATCCTGTCCCTGCATCTGAAAAACACCCCCATAGCATGATGCTGCCACCACCATGTTTCACTGTAGGGATTTTATTGGGCAGGTGATGAGCAGTGCCTAGTTTTCTCCACACATACCGCTTAGAATTAATGCCAAAAAGTTTAATCTTCGTCTCATCAGACCATAGAATCTTATTTCTTATAGTCTGGGAGTCCTTCATGTGTTTTTTGGCAAACTCTATGCTGACTTTCATATTTTTTGCACTGAGGAGAGGCTTCCTTCGGGCCACTCTGCCATAAAGCCCCGACTGGTGGAGGGCTGCAGTGATAGTTGACTTTGTGGAACTTTCTCCCATCTCCCTACTGCATCTCTGGAGCTCAGCCACAGTGATCTTTGATTTCTTCTTTACCTCTCTCACCAGTTCTCTTCTCCCACGATTGCTGAGTTTGGCTGGACGGCCAGGTCTAGGAAGAGTTCTGGTCATCCCACACTTCTTCCATTTAAGGATTATGGAGGCCTCTGTGCTCTTAGGAACCTTGAGTGCTGCAGAAATTCTTTTGTAACCTTGGCCAGATCTGTGCCTTGCCACAATTCTGTCTCTGAGCTCCTTGGGCAGTTCCTTTGACCTCATGATTCTCATTTGCTCTGACATGCACTGTGAACTGTGAGGTCTTATATAGACAGGTGTGTGCCTTTCCTAATCAAGTCCAATCAGTTTAATTATACACAGCTGGATTCCAATGAAGGAGTAGAACCATCTCAAGGAGGATCAGAAGGAAATGGACAGCAGTGAGTTAAATATATTAGTGTCACAGCAAAGGGTCTGAATACTTATGACCATGTGATATATCAGTTTTTCTTTTTTAATAAATTTGCAAAAATATCTACATTTCTGTTTTTTTTTCTGTTAAGATGGGGTGTTGAGTGTACATTAATGAGAGATAAAATTAACTTTTTTGCTTTTAGCAAATGGCTGCAATGAAACAAAGAGTGAAAAATTTAAAGGGGTCTGAATACTTTCCATATCCACTATACATTGAGGCCAGCCACCCCTTAACATACCCATCAAAATTGCGCTAGCCCTCACTTGATATGTATCAGTTTTTATCAATACCACTTTAGAAGAGGCTAGACACATATTTTCATTGGATATAAAAAAATAATACTATGTAGTATTACATTTCTAGATTGTAATGATGTGTCATAAATGTTAAGACAAGAGAAGGGTGTTCATCCTTTTTTTTCACTTTTCTATTACATTCCCAGACATTTGTGACATACAGAAGTGTCCTTCCTCACCTTTCCTCTTGGGTGGTCATATCCAGATATGTGTATCACAAGTTAAGCAACCTTTCTGAAAACAACATAATGTCATGATAATTTATTACAAAGTGATATGCTAACTACAGTATCTCATATGTGTATACAGTACAGACCAAAAGTTTGGACACACCTTCTCATTCCAAGAGTTTTCTGTATTTTCATGACTATAAAAATTGTAGATTCACACTGAAGGCATCAAAACTATGAATTAACACATGTGGAATTATATACTTAACAAAAAAGTGTGGAACAACTGAAAATATGTCTTATATTCTAGGTTCTTCAAAGAAGCCACCTTTTGCTTTGATTACTGCTTTGCACACTCTTGGCATTCTCTTGATGAGCTTCAAGAGGTAGTCGCCTGAAATGGTTTTCACTTCACAGGTGTGCCCTGTCAGGTTTAATAAGTGGGATTTCTTGCCTTATAAATGGGGTTGGGACCATCAGTTGTGTTGTTCAGAAGTCAGGTGGATACACAGCTGATAGTCTTACTGAATGGAGTGTTAGAATTTGTATTATGGCAAGAACAAAGCAACTAAGTAAAGAAAAATGATTGGCCATCATTACTTTAAGAAATGAAGGTCAGTCAGTCCGAAAAATTGGGAAAACTTTGAAAGTGTCCCCAAGTGCATTGGCCAAAACCATCAAGCGCTACAAAGAAACTGGCTCACATGAGGACCGCCCCAGGAAAGGAAGACCAAGAGTCACCTCTGCTGCGGAGGATAAGTTCATCCGAGTCACCAGCCTCAGAAATCGCAGGTTAACAGCAGCTCAGATTAGAGACCAGGTCAATGCCACACAGAGTTCTAGCAGCAGACACATCTCTACAACAACTGTTAAGAGGAGACTGTGTGCAGCAGGCCTTCATGGTAAAATAGCTGCTAGGAAACCACTGCTAAGGACAGGCAACAAGCAGAAGAGACTTGTCTGGGCTAAAGAACACAAGGAATGGACATTAGACCTGTGGAAATCTGTGCTTTGGTCTGAAGAGTCCAAATTTGAGATCTTTGGTTCCAACCACCGTGTCTTTGTGCGAAGGCAGAAAAGGTGAACGAATGGACTCTACATGCCTGGTTCCCACCGTGAAGCATGGAGGAGGAGGTGTGATGGTGTGGGGGTGCTTTGCTGGTGACACTGTTGGGGATTTATTCAAAATTGAAGGAATACTGAACCAGCATGGTTACCACAGCATCTTGCAGCGGCATGTTATTCCATCCGGTTTGTGTTTAGTTGGACCATCATTTATTTTTCAACAGGACAATGACACCAAACACACCTCCAGACTGTGTAAGGGCTATTTGACCAAGAGGGAGAGTGATGGGGTGCTACGCCAGATGACCTGGCCTCCACAGTCACCAGACCTGAACCCAATCGAGATGGTTTGGAGTGAGCTGGACCGCAGAGTGAAGGCAAAATGGCCAACAAGTGCTAAGCATCTCTGGGAACTCCTTCAAGACTGTTGGAAGACCATTTCAGGTGACTACCTCTTGAAGCTCATCAAGAGAATGCCAAGAGTGTGCAAAGCAGTAATCAAAGCAAAAGGTGGCTACTTTGAAGAACCTATAATATAAGACATATTTTCAGTTGTTTCACACTTTTTTGTTAAGTATATAATTCCACATGTGTTAATTCATATTTTTGATGCCTTCAGTGTGAATCTACAATTTTTATAGTCATGAAAATACAGAAAACTCTTGGAATGAGAAGGTGTGTCCAAACTTTTGGTCTGTACTGTATATGTGGAGAGCTTGTGAATTGCAGCCTTTCAAAGGTTCTATTAGCATTTCACAATATTGGAGGTAATTTATTATTTGCATACTTTTTTGCCCCCCTTTTTAGTGTGTCTGTTTTCTGAGGTATACTTCTACGCACCTAACATACTACAAAAGCACAAGATACGTAACAAATCTTGCACAAATTCACTTAATGTACTGGGGTGCAGTTGCCCCTTTCTTGCACCTTTTTAACCCCTTGCTGACATCCACAATACTATTATGCCAAAGTCAGCGGGAGATCGCTGGACTCGTCCTGTTCCTATATCAGTAAGGAGTGTAATGAAAACTCCCAGGCCTGTCATTGAAATATAACTATTTTTTTCCCCCCCCCTTTCCCCTTCCCTCTGTTTATGCATATACTGCTCAATGAGATTATCACTTCAGATATCTCCCACCTTGATGTGCTGCTTGCTTTGGTATTTTATACAGTTTGTTTACTGGCTCATACTTGAGTGGTGGCTGTTTTTGTATGGTTTGTTGTTTTAGTTTTTTTTATGATATAAATAAAGAATTTATTTAAAAAAAAAAAAAAAAAAAAAGAGGAAATATAACTAATGAGTCTTGTCTACAACCAGTCTCAATAGTTACGGTATGTAGTAAAAGTCCCATAGACTGCAATGCAGTTGTATTGCAGTCTATGGGCCATGTAATTAAAATATTGCAAGTTCAAGCCCTCTGGGGGGGGGGGGGCTAATGAAATAGTTAAATTTTTTAAGTTTTTAAAAACATAAAAAAAACTAAAAATTGAAATAACCACCCTTTCCTTAGATTTGAAATAAAAATAAACAAACAAGAACCAACATAAACAAATTATACATCCCCACTTTCGAAAACACCCAGTCTGCAAAAATATTTTTCAAACGCCATAGTTTTTGAAATTGTATCGCCTCCCCTAAAAATTTCAATAAAATGTGATCAAAACATCAGCGATTCCCCAAATTGGTATAACTAAAAAATACTTCTGGCCCCACAGAAAAATACACCTTATGCATCCCTGTGCATGGAAATATGAAATATATCAGAATATGACGACTCCAAGAATTTTTTTTTTTACAGTTTTGGATTTCTTTAATCGGTTAAAATGTAAAAAAAAACTATAAATTTGGTATCTCCTAAATTGTACTGACCCATAGAATACAGGTAAAATGTCATTTTGGCTGCCATAAAAACAAAGCCCATGAGAAAGCTGTACAAATGCAGTTTTTCTCCAATTCCACCCCATTCTGAATCCTTCTATAGATTCCCAGTACATCATACAGAATAAAAGGTACCATTACAAAGTAAAGTTTGTTCCACAAACAATAAGCCCTCATATGGCTCTCTGAACACAAAAATAAAAAGTTATGGGGTTTGGAAGGCTCAGAGTTAAAAACAAAAATCGAAAAATGCCTGCGGCAGAAAAGGTTTAAATATGGCGCAGTCTCAGAAGCAGAACTTGTCTCCGCAAACTCTGATCATGGGCATTAGCCCTTTACTAGAACTCCAAGATCCCTCAAAAGTCACCCCCCATGGTGTCCCCCCCAATCACTCACTTACTTGCAATAACTAGGGCGGGAGGCTTCAATGGGTATCCAGCATTATAGTCTATGGTACAAGCAATCTGATGCGTTACCCAGCCCTCACTACCATGATTGAAAAGGCTATCTCCCACAAATCAAGACCATCATATGTAACCTGAAGACCCATCTCTTTGGAATAGCATATAACACCCACTAACCCTGCTGCCCCTACACCACTGTTTAAATAACTGTTATCCTCACCTATTGTGTCCACATACATTCCCTTATAGATTTCAAGCCTGCAGGCAGGGTTCTCTTTCCTACTTGTATCATGTTAGTTTTGTGTTTATTGTGTTTGTTATTCTATGTGCACTATGTATAATAATAATAATGCATTTTACCTCAGAAAAAAAAGAGTACACAGCTAAAAAGGGACAAAAATAGACACAATAATACATTCTGTTTACAGATTCTTGTGAAAGCTAGTCTACATAACTTCAGGAGGTTTCTAGTTATAAAATTTCCTACGTACAACGGCACTTCCAGTTGGTGCAGAAGATCCATTGTCACAAACAACTGATAAGAGAGACTATACATACTGTATCCAACAGGCCACACTGTAGCAAACAACATTGAATACAGTGGTCTTTAAACTTGCGTGCTTGACTTGAAAAGGTAAAATTCATTTACAATTTGTGTATGAGCCTAATGTTAAAATTCATTAGCAAGATATTAACCTTTAAAATTCATCATTGTTGCCTAGTTACTGCTTTTTTGTGTCTCCCAGCAGACTGACCAATGGGAGCCCACTGTAGATATATACCTGTAAACAGAGATGTGATAAAGGACCAAAACATTAACAGTGGTGGAAAGGTGAGGAGTCCTGATGTTAAGTGTATTGATCTGTTAATTATTTTTATATTATGGGTTTGATTATATGCATTTCCTATCCTTAGAAAACCCCATTGAAAATATAAGTTGGAAAAATAGTAACCAACATGTGAAACTCTCTTTTTTAGCACAGTGTTAGCCCCTGAGGTTCTAGAGCATCCATCTGTTGTGTTTTATCCCCTCTAATTGTGTGTTCACATTCACCAGCCAAAAATCAGTTTTGCTTAAAAAAATGCAGAAAAAATGCTATCTGACTGCAGTGTGTGAACACTTTAAGTAATATGTTAAGAGCTTATGTGAACTGCTGTTCACTGCTGAATTTCACTTGCTCTTCTATTACCAATGATCAGTTCAGTGACACAAGTATTGTGTGTGTGTCAATGTAGCTCTATATAATTTTAGCATACTGCTTATTAATCTCATGAATGGGACAAAGAAAAAGTAATAGCAAGCTTTTAAAACAGAAGTTCATAGAATATTGTATGTTGCAAAATCCATCTCTATCATTTTAAATAGCATGGTAAGCCATAACAGTGGCAGAGAGTTTCAGAATTGTGATGTAGTATTTATGGAGGGCATTCAATGAATGCCTTTCATCTCTGGATAAATTGATTTTGACAGAATCAGCATCATATTAGGCAGCAGTATGTGCCTGACAGCATATGCCATAATAGTTTGTGTACTGGACAGTACTGATGTTATGGGCCAACCTCACAAATTTTGACTGAATGCATCCAGGCAACCTACTCTTGATAACATAGTTAGATTTGATCAGAAATCACTCTGGATTTTTGTCAAGCATGTAAATTAATCTTTCTGTATCTTGTGTTTGTCCTTTTAAAGTATACCAATATTTTATTGTATAGTATGATGTCTAAACTATTTCTTATATATTAACATAAAAATAATCAATGGTACTAGTTCTGTGGTCTACACTATGACCCATATATTCAAAGAAGCTTTAACCAGACTATTTTGGACCTTTAGGACCTAGCTTTTTTTCATTTCAGTATAGTTGTATTCATCAACAGAATCATTATAGGGTATATTAAACTTACTTTTAGTAACAATTTCTGCAATTGTTTTTTGTACCGTTCATTGTTTGTCCTAAATAACATGTTAAAGAGGTTGTCCAGGCATTTTTTTTTATTTTTTAAATATGCCGGGGGAGGTGAAAAAAATAATAAAAAAATCATACTCACCTGTCCTCCCAGCGCAGTCCGGTACTTTTGCTCTGGCAACTTCTCATGGGTCTCTTTCTGAGTTCCGCTAAAGCCGCTGATTGGCCTCAGTGGTCACGTGACTGCTAAGGCCAATCAGTGGCCTCAGCAGGCCTCAGGAAGAGACCTGTGATGTCACAGGTAGTGATATCTTATGTTCTTCTCTGAGGCCACTGATTGGCCTTAGCGGTCACAGTTGGCTGGTACTTCCACCACACGTCATTACTGGACCGAGGAGACTGAGCTACGCTTGGGAGAGACCAGAGTGTGTGTTTTAAAAATTATTTTTTATTTTTCTCACTGCCCCCGGCTGATTTAAACATTAAATGGGTTGTCCATATTTGCCTGGACAACCCCTTTAACTTTATTCTACATGTCAGTACAATTATGGAAAAACTAAATATGCATACTGTAGTTTACTTTATGTATTACAACTTTAGTACAATCAAAACACTTTCTATCTGTGTTGCTTCCTTACTAAAACCATGCTTTAAAAATATTTAGTCAGCTATTTATTTCTCTTACTTGTGTAGCGCTTTACAGATATTGTCAGACATTGTCCCATATGTACACATGTAAGCAGGGGTGTAACAATTAACCATGAGGACGCATAGCAAAACTTGTAGTGAGGCTTCACTCTACAGTACCATCGCCACATTAAGCAACAATCTTGAAAAGTTTATGGTTATTTGGCACACAGTGATGTTACAGTATTGAAATAATAGCACACAGTATCACAGCACAGCAATAATGTACACACTGTGACAGTTTGGGGAATTAGTCTCAAAATGGCGGCCGACTCCTGGTCCAGACAGCGATCATTCATGGTACTGGGCGCCGGAAAGATAGCTTTCAGACGGTCCAAGTGTAAATAAAAGTGGCTTTTATTCAGCTTAAACTACAACGTAACAAAACAATAAACGCCTAGGCCACAGTTAGGGCACTAACTAACACCTCGAGCCCCTAACTAGCCTCTGGTTCACTTGAGCAGCTGGACTAATGCTCCACTCAGCAAAAGTCCCCTGTGGCCCCAGCCCCTCTGGCAAAGACCGTCTATCTGTGCCGCTGGTCTACCACCTCCTGCTCCATGCAGGATACTCCAGCCTTCTGGAGTTACACGCCACCCACCCAAAGGTGTGGCTGAAGGCCTTTTCAGGGCTGGGCCTGGGTCGCTCAACAGCGCCCTCTGGCTCACATACCTACATACCCTCCCTCTCAGCTCACTACCCATGGGGTGAGTTACAATGGGACAAGATATATGTCGCCGTCCCTCTTCAATGCTATCCACTTGTCCAGTGTCTCTCCAGATGTCCCCATCTGGCGGTCTCAACCTCCAAGTTCCAGTCAGTCGAGCCTTCTGTCTTCTCCTCACTTTAAACGCTATGCCAAGATCCTGGCCATTCTGCGCAAAGGCAAGCTCTACTCCGTCACCTTCACAATTCGCCATACAGAGAATCACATCATTTTCATCACATTTTCCATCATAGTCTTCAGCCATCCCATTGCATGACTTTGATCCCTTTAGTGAATAGCCGTAAGAATCTTCTTCTTCTCCTATCACGAATCCACAGGAGCTCAGATACCAGCTAACACGTACTTCATGCACATCAATGTCTTTAGAGTATAAATACTTCATGGGTACCTTTTCTGTAACCTTCATCTCAAAGCAACCTTTGCCATCACCATCAAGGCTTAGAAGTTTAGGAGACATAGGCCGCTTGCTCTCCTCTTTGTTTGAGACACACAAACTCTGTACTGCAATATCTTCTCCTTCTGCACGAGAGCCATACAGTACACCCTCACAAAATAGCTCACGCTGAACTACATTTTCTGGTATGTCTTTAACAACTGCCACATCATATATTGGAATGGTTTCTGTATAATGCTTCCACACCTGTACGGCAGCAGGACAACCACTTCCATACTCTAGTCTTACTTCCTCTTTCTCATACGCATAACTTCCTGGAGGCATGTTGCGGTGCTGTGATAGATTACAAGAATTTTCGTGCCAACTCCTTTCTGACCGTACAGGAGCTGGTGACATCGTCACCTCAACATTCTTCAAGTTATTTTCATTCCCTGTGCTAACACCGGAGGACTGGGATACCAAGTTTTCAACATCACAGTTTTTACTGTCAGTACCCATATGCTTTTTGGTTACATGTTCTGGTTGCCTTAATGGCTCTGCTTTCTCTGCCTCTATGCTGGCAGCTTTCTCTAATTCTAAAACCTTCTATAGCGCACAAATCTCTGATTCCAGTTCTGGAACTTTCTTCACTGCCACATTTTTCTGCACAGCCTCCATCTCAGTTTTTACTATTGCAACTTGCTGAACTTCCTCAATCTTCCTGACATCTTCTATGGCAGCAGATGTAGATGCCATCTCTTTATCCACTATGCTTCCTAATTCTAGGACATTCTGCAATGTTCTTCTAACATTTGTCAGGTCAGCATCCTGGATAATATTTTCTGCTTCCCCCACTGTTCCCTGAATTATATTGGATTGATCCTCCAACATCTTCTGATAAAGCTTCTGCTCATCTGCAGACTTTTTGTCAAGTCTTTCATTCAAGTCCCGTATCTCAGTGGCTCTCTTATCTTGCTCTTGGTTGAATAAAGACTCTATTTCTTGAATCACATTTTTCAGGGATAACAGCTCTGATTCTTTAGAGGTTAACAGGCTCTGCAGCGAGTCTCTCATCTTCTAGTGCTGCCAGCTTTGAAGATAGTGCAGATGCCGACTGTTCCGTATTGGATAAAGACTGCTGCAATCGATCCAATTCTTCTTTTTTAGATTCCACTTCGGTTTTTAACTGTTCAATCTGAGAAGTGTGCTCTTCCAACTTTATTTCTGATTCACGCTTCACTTGATTCATCTGAAACTCCAGCTGTTTCTTGATTTCCTCCTGCTTGTTCACTTGCACCCTTAATTTAGCAACAAGCATTTTTAGATCTACAATCTCAGCAGATAAATTAGACAGGTTTCCTTCAAACTGAATCCTCATGTCTTCTGTCTGGAGGTCCAATTCTCTTTTGGCCTTTTCCAGCATCTCATAAGCATTAGCTTTGTTCTCATACAATATCTGCACAGATTCCAGGTTTTTCTCAACTTCATCCTTGGAGCTAACCAAATCCTCCATTTCAGTGCGCAATTGCTTGTTGAGCCTCTCTAACTCGGCCTTCAATTCAAGGGCCTGTTCTAGGGAGTGAGCCAAGGCAAGAGCTTTGGTCTCTTTTCCACAAGCCTCTGCTTCAGCACGGTCACGTTCTTCTGCATATCTAGCAGAAAGAGTCTTCTCTTCATCAAGCAGCTGATCAAACTTTTCCTGCTTCCTTTTCAAATTTGACACAATCCGATGTTGATGATCAAGATCTACACCTACATCTTCTAGTTCCTGCTGCAGTCTAATTTTCGTCTTCTCAAGTTTGTCATAAGCAGCAACCTTCTCCTCAAACCGTTGATTTGTAACTTCTAGCTCCTTTTGCAACTTTTCCTTTAGTTCTTCAACAGAGTCCAAGGACCCAATACTATCCTCCATTTTTTTCTTCATATCAGTCGCCTGAGCCTGTAGTGTTGAAATCTGCTTTGTCAAATCTCTTTTTGCTATCTCCTCTTCCTCTAATTGCTCAAGGAAACCATTTTTCTCATCTTCCATTTGTTTTAGTTTTGTACTAAGGTCAAGCTTCTGACAGGTTTCTTCTTGCAAAAGTTCCTGAGTGTCTTGAAGCTGAGATCCTAGTGTAGAAAAATCTTTGGAAAGTTTGATAAACTTGCTGTCTGCTTGAGAAAGAAGCCTTATCTAATTCCACCTGCAGACCGTTTGCCTTGTCTAGCAGCTCCGCTTGAAACCTGTCCCCTTCTGTGACCTGTAGTTGTAGCTCTTGAAGTTGAGTCTCCACTTTTTTATGACTCTCCTGTAAGGCTTGCACTTTCTGAGCATGGACAGACGACATTTCCATCAAATCTTTGTCTTTATTTTACACCAAAACAGACAATTTCTCTTTATCTTCACAAGATCTTGACAGCGCCCTCTCCAGGCTGCATATTCTAGCTTTGAGTTCCCTTTCTCTTTGTTCCAGAACTCCAGCTCTGCTCCGCCATTCATTGACTTCACTATTTAGGCGAACCTGCTTTAGTGCATGCAAGTTTTGCTCTGACTGCAATGTCTGCACCACAGATTCTAAATCACTCTCTTGATCAGAGACGTGCTTCCTCAGCTCTGCAATTTCATTTTCTTTGTTAATTAATGCCGCCGAAAGCTTTTCACACTTCCTCACTTGGTCATCCAGACATTCTGATTGACACTGCAAAAATTCACGTTTCTCACGTTTAGCAGTTTCAAGCTCATCTCTTAATTTTTCAATGACACTCTCTTTGGCAATGGAGTCTTGGACATGCTGCTCCTTTAAATCCTGCAATTGCTTCTCAAGCACTTGCTTTTGCTCTACACTCTGTACAACTTTATTAGCTAGAGCACATTTCATAGCAGCAAACTCCTTCTTAGTGACACAGTCCATTCCAGGCAAACCCAGTACCACATTTTCACTATGACTAGGATATGAACTCCTCATAGATTCAAGATCTTTCTTTAACCTCAGGTTCAACTTAAGGTGCTCTTTTTCTAATACCTCAAATTGCCGTTTACAATCAGATATGTCATCTTCATACATGAACCTGATGGTTTTATTCTCATCTTGAAGCTGCTGCACCATAACATTTTCATCTTTGGCGCCTTGATGCACTCCAGTATGAGACATACCGTCAGCAGTGACATATTCTTTCATAGAACAGAGGTGCTTTAGAAAAACTGAGTCACTCTCATGCAACACATTATCTTTACTTGCACTCCACATGATCTGCTCCGGGTTTTGTGTCTCTCTGCCTTCAGACTGCTGCACTAATAAACCTGAGCATAACTTCTCTGCTTTTTTACAAGCTGAAATTCTCTTTTTCTTGCCCATGGTTTACTAACAAGATTACACAATATTCCACAGCAACCTTGGGGTTCAACCGGCAACAACTTTTTGCTATCTTCTGCAGTCACATGTATTCAAACAGTTAACTTATGTGGCACTACAACAACCAGCATTTTCTTCTGTCTTCCACAGAAAACACCAACATGGCACCATAGCCTTTCACATAGACTGTTTATGTGGCACTACAACAACCAGCATTTTCTTCTGTCTTCCACAGAAAACATCAACATGGCACCATAGCCTTTCATATACACTTGTTTGCAATATCCAGCTTCTATACACATTGCTAATTTTCTTGCCATCAGCAAAACACTTCACAGACTTCTGTGCCACAGTATACACAAAGTCCATTCCCTGGATTCCTCTTCCAGAGTTTTATAAACACCTTGCTATGTTGCAATTCACTCACCCCCTCCTGGGTTTCTTCAGTTGAAATCACAGATTTCTTCCAGCTGTAGGCCACAATGCACACTTTGCAGTACTGCAATCACAAACCACTTGTCTTCCAGGACTTGCGTGGATCTCTTTATGCGCGCGATTCTCCACCATATGTGACAGCTTGGGGAATTAGTCTCAAAATGGCGGCCGACTCCTGGTCCAGACAGCGGTCGTTCGTGGTACTGGGAGCTGGAAAGATAGCTTTCAGACGGTCCAAGTGTAAATAAAAGTGGCTTTTATTCAGCTTAAACTGCAACGTAACAAAACAATAAACGCCTAGGCCACAGTTAGGGCACTAACTAACACCTCGAGCCCCTAACTAGCCTCTAGTTCACTTGAGCAGCCGGACTAATGCTCCACTCAGCAAAAGTCCCCTGTGGCCCTAGCCCCTCTGGCACAGACCGTCTATCTGTGCCGCTGGTCTACCACCTCCTGCTCCATGCAGGATACTCCAGCTTTCTGGAGTTACACGCCACCCACCCAAAGGTGTGGCTGAAGGCCTTTTCAGGGCTGGGCCTGGGTCGCTCAACAGCACCCTCTGGCTCACATACCTACAACACACAAAAAAAAAAATCACTGGGGCAGATTTATTAAGACTGGCATATCATACAGATATGCCAGTCTTAATAAATGGCCCGACTGGCGCAGGGACCGAGAGATTTATGAAGAGGCTACAGTCTTTTCATAAATCAGTCAGAATGGAAATCTATTCCAATTAGAAAAACTGGTGTGAGTTATAATGAATTTGTCATACCAAGGCATCCCCTATCGTGTACATATGAATAAATAAATTATAATGATGTTACATGCAGGGATTATGATGTCACAGTAAAGAAGCAGTGGTGCGTTCAGTTTTCCACATCCTTTTCCATCATCCATCATCACTAATTGTACCCTAGATCTCAGTGGAAATGGGTCCATTAAGTTGTTGGGCCCCATAGTAGCATTATTTTTGCAAGATTTAGCTTTCATTGGTACAATTGTTGGGTAAATGAACTTGTTCCCCCATTTTTGGGAAGTTGATAGAACTACTGTATGCAGTCTACACAACATCATTAAAGACACTTATCTCCTATCTACAAGATGAGAAAACCTTACAAGTATGCCTCTACTATAGAGGTAGAGCTCAAATTTCATAGTTATTTCATGGTTATTAAAGTTGGCCATTTGTTTTCAGTATACAAAGAAAAGTAAATAGTTTTTATTGTATGGACTACGTTTCTCATTATATTCTTTGCCAGAATCATGATTTATTCAATTAACTTTAACTGTAAACCTTTAACAGAACTTTAAGCTATGCAGGGTTTTTACTCAGTGAACAATGAATGAATTACGATTCATTTAGAATAACAAATCTGTTTCACTATGAAAAAGTTTGGGTTTTGACATCAAATGTTTTGTGCATTTATTTATATACTTTGAAGATGTTGTAACACACTATGTACAGTACATAGCACTTTATCAGGTTCGGATTTTGCGTATTTTAATATTTTGCTCAGGAAGTAGTCCTAATATAGTCCTAAATTACACTCACATGCAGTGAAAAAATTTTTATCTTTAAATATTCAGATTTTCTGAATTATTTACTACACTCATGGCAGGGCCATGTCAAAGTTAGAAATGGGTATGATGTAATAGCAAACCTAAATTACAATAATTTACAATTAAAATTTCCAGACCTTAGAATCCACGTCACTGAAAACCACAGCAGCACCTTTTCAACTGAGGAGCTCCGATGACTCACCATATAATAATGAATACTTTCCATATTAGCGTATGTTAGCCAAGTGGTTTGTTGTTTGCATTTTTACAAACAATTTAGAAATGGTCTGTCGTGTCATATTCTGTCAAAACATATTTAAATGTGGTCATTACCTCTAATAATGCCATTTTACAAGGAATCTTATGGTAGCTCATGGGGCTATTCACAGTGGCATAAATAAAGTCTTGGCAAACTTTGATTCAGACCCCATACCCCCGCTCTATACAGCATATTCTTGGTTTATAGGTGCTGCAGCGGTATCTCACATACTTGAAATGGATACAACTATGATAATCCACAAATGCGGTTATCCAGAATATGGGAGTAAGCAGTGCCCGGCTGGGAGCTGCGAGCTCTAGGAAACAGCTGATCTGTAGTTGAAAATTCTCACAGATCCATCATCACAACAGCCAAATGACTTTAAAAGTCAAATAATTAATAAAAAAAATAACATCTAAGGCATACTGTGTTATACAGACTATAAGACTCACTTTTTAGCAAGGAAATCCCTTGCTAAAAAGTCCCTGCAAAGTCTACTTCCTTAATGATTGGGAAAAATTCTTATAAAGCACTATTCCCAATCACAAAGAGAGGTGTGCTCTCCTTCCTTGCCATACACTGATCTATCAGGGAAGAAGCTGCATTATCCATAGTGCTGCTGACGGACCACAGTACAAAGGTGGACTGCAGCCACCAGCTCTCTGGACTTCTGCCATCTGGCTCTTAATAAAACAGCAACCCCTGCCTTCTAGCACTAAATAATGACAGCCACAAGGAGAAGCACTTATCTCCTGGCTGCTGTCCCTTAAGCTTGGCACATTAAAACAGAGGCAGTAGGGTTTGTCAATTGTCCCTCCAGTCTGCACACAGCATAATGCTCCATTAGTGTACCCCAAACAGTATAATGCACCGTTAGTGTTCCTCATACAGTAAAATCCACCATTAGTGTCGTCACACAGTACAATGCCCCATTAGTGTTCCCCAAACAGTATAATACCCCATTAGTGCCCCCACACTGTATAAAGCTCCTCTAGTGCCCATCACACTGTATCATTACCCAATCAGTGCCTCCCACACAGTATAATACTCCATTATGCTGTGTGGAGCAGCATTAGGACATTATACCATGTGGAGGACACTAATGGGGCTTTTGTGTATGCGTCCCTTGTGAGCAGCAGGAGCAGACTGTTACCTAATAACCCCCTTTCTCTTCCCTAACATACCAGTTAGTGACATTGGCACCTTTGCTCCATCTGTCCACCAGGGAAGGTTAAATAATATGAAACATTTTTTTCCTAATCCTCCCAAACCCAGGATAATAGTCAGACCTAATTTATCATCCGAAAAATATGGTATGTCTTTTGGGATATATGAAATGTAACTTAGATAACATAAATAACACCATGGATCACATAGACTTACTATTTTATTATAATGAGCATCTAAGTGGGTATGACTTAGGGGGCTAAACAGAACATTGGGCATTGCTCTCCCTCTTACAACCAATTGTATGCCGCAGAATCTTACTATCACTTATGTTATTTTGTATTATCTAATTAAGATTGTAATTATATATGTACTTTGTTTTATTGTATTTTGTATTGTATATCACTATAGAAAATAACTTGGATTTAAAGGGAATCTGTCAGGGCAATTTGGGACATTAAACCACCCACACGTCCATATGAACCTGGGGTTTAGTGTCCCAAATCTCCCTGTTATAACGCAATCCATGGCTGCATTAAAAAGCTTTAGACTCACCCTGCGCAGTTCTTCAATGGAGCCAGAGGAGTAAACCTCACCTTCAGTGCGCATGCCCCGTACCTCCGGCAATTGCGCAGTGAAGCCGGGGTGTCCATGTTTGACTTCACTGAAGAACAGCGCAGGCGCTGGGAGGCGTGCCAAGAAGAAGCTCATGAATAAGCCGGACTGTTCTCGACGAACAGTGTTGATCAGACCCTTCTCTAGGTAGGTATAAAGATTTTTTATTTTTAATGCACCTGCAAATTGCATTACAACATGGCGATTTGGGACACTAAAACGTAGGCCTATAAAGACCAGTGGGTGGTTTAGTGTCCCAGATTCTTGACCTGACAGATTCCTTTTAACCATTAACCAAATGTGACATAGATTAAGAAAGCATCACGATTCCCCACCCATCTTGATGAAAAGCATTTTGAACAAGATTTGTGGGGTTCATAGGGCCACCAACACCATATTGTGGTATACATGACCCAATTCAAAGCATATATTCTGGCTTACATGACACCATGCACCATATTTGGGATCCATTTGATGAAAATCTCTAATGGTCTCATGTACATGAGATACAGTACAACAACCATCCAGTTGCAACACTAACAAATGTCTGTTTGGGTATATATACTCTACATACTCTATATACATGCACATTTTAAACAAGTATAATATATACAATCCAGTCTCCTGCTGTTCACATTTCTGAATAGTTTATTAAAGCTTCACAGCTAACAATGTATGCAAGGGCCAGAAAAGAGAACTTTATTTACATTTCCATTCATGCAGATCAACAACACATTATCCTCCACAAATAGTCAGTGATTTTATTTAGAATCTAGTGATAAGTATAGTGGAAAAACAATTATGACCTCAAACAACAGTAGTTATGCCAGAGTGGATTTGGAGAGCTTAGCTTTGCATGTAAACAGTTATGTAGCAAGTTTAAAATAAGAATCTTATCATAATATTATCTTTATTTTACAACACATTTCCCATAAGACTGGTTTAGGTTGGATTGGATTAGTGCTACATGAATAACAGTACTGTGTTTGTCTGTGTAATGATCTTTTTCATCCAGACAGTGTAATCTTTTAAGGACATTTTAAAGATCAGAGGTAACATGAACTCTAAAAAGTGATAACATTTCCAGAATGCATCATGCTGGGAGTGTGAAATGTTGAATATAAAGTCCTGGAATAAACAGCAATAACAGGAGAACAGAATAGAGTATTTTCCAACACACTGCACTTTTGACTTTCATTTTCATTACCCAAACATTTGGATGCTATTGTCTGCAAATGGACATCTTTGAGCTTACATTTGAAGTTGCTGACACTGATATTTCCAACGGAATGTATCTCTATGGCTGGGTTATCAAATGGTTGAAAACTCATGCCTAGTGAGTGACATCATATTACTGTTATTACTCTTTCCAGGTAACTTGGTTAATTAGCATCCTTAAACAAGGGGCACTGCATTCCATATACAGTAAATTATGCACCTACTAAGTATCTGTGTGCTCTTTTTATCATCAAAAAAGTTTTATTAACATTTTCAAAGGGTAACAATAGAACTACATAAATAAGAGTGGAGAAAATGGTAATTACAATAACCAATATGAATGGGTAAAAGGTAGGGGGGAGGAGGGGAGGCAGGGGAAATGCTCCTGACACAGCAAGGCAGTAAACAGCAATTTAAGGTACATCCAAATGTGACAAGAAAAAGATAAAAAAAAAAGGTTAAGAAAAAGAAAAACAGCTATAGAGGTCGGATGGAGACTGTGAGAGAGGATGAGTAAAATGAAAAATGAATGGTGGGAGACTAATAAAAGTATTCCAGACTAATTATACTTTCTGATGAGAGCTATCATCTTGGCATAGTGCTGCCATCAAGTCCATTTTCCATGTGCAGAATCTCTTGTAGCCATTCTGCCAATGATGGAGGGGAGGTGGACTTCCATAGTCGAGGAATGACGGCTCTGACTGCAATCAGCATGAAGCCCACCAATCTACGCACATGTTTTTGTATTTTGCGGGGGAAGATGACGAGTAGAAGAGGGCCTGGATCGTCCTCCAATGGAACACCAGTAACTTCCCTAATAACGCTCCGAACCTCATGCCAGAATGCATGAAGACGTGAACAATTCCACCAAGCGTGTAGCATTGTTCCCTGGCCGCAGAGTAACGCCAACACTGAGTCGAGACTGAAGGGAAGATTTCATGGAAGACAGAAGGAATTCTGTACCATCTCAAATTGATTTTGTTAGTTTCCTGTACCTTACAGTAGACAGAAAACTTATGGCAGGAACAGAAGGCAGAAAGCCACGCATCAGGTGGAAAAGTAGACCCAATCTCTCTCCTAGCAAACCACAAATGTTGGTAGGGGGTCATCCCAATCAGAGGAGAAAATGTTATAGATGGTAGAGATTGGATGTAGAGGCATGGTGGAGCAGACACATAGGCGCTCAAATGGGAGAAGAGGTCTTTGGAGGTTATTGGTATTCTTTAAAAACGTGTAAAAGTAGTATAACTGGAGGTATTGCTAGTTGGATGCCAGGTCTCAGTGTTCTTGGGGTACCAGGTCAGTATAGGGTATGAGAGAGATGTGGAACAAGATTGTGAAAACCCTGAGGGTTGTTTGTCTAATAGGATGGGTAAGGAAATGGGAATGCAAGGCCGCGGTGAAGTCTGGGTTGCCCGTGACAGGGCTCATCATTGGTAAAGAGGCGAGCAATAGTGCAATATACACAACACACACTGAGAACTTGTTGAGCAATGTAAGGAAGATCAGAGACAGTCCTGCCCAACTAGTGGTATCTATGGAGCCACGGAAGGGATGTGAGAGGTAATGGGCACAAAAAACTTTCTAGGGCAAACCAGAGCTTGGAAGAGATGGAATGATGCCAGTTGAGGATACGTGCCGTAACAGCTGCCAGGTAATAATAAGTGCAATCTGGGACTACTAGGCCATCTAGCTGTTTGGGTTTGGAGATAGTACGACTGGCTATTCTCGGTGGTTTAGAGGCCCAAATGAATTTAGGGAAGGCTTTCTGGATGGAGGTGAAAAATTCCTTTGGGAGAATAATAGCGATAGTCTGGAAGAGGTAGAGTAGTCTGGTGAGGATATTAATTTTAAGGAGATTTATGCGGTCTAACCACAAAAGTCCCTTGGCATCTGATTTCGACAGGTAAGATTGAAAGGTGCGCAGAAGCGGGAGGAAGTTCAGGGCATATGTGTCAGACAAGGGCATTAGCACCCCCAGGTACTTGATTGCCGACTAAGAAAAGGGGAAGGAAAATCGGAGCGTGTGGACCAGGGGGTCAGGGAGGAAAATGTTAAGTGAGGTACTCTTAGAAAGGTTGATTTTACAGCTAATATAAAAACTATAGGTGGCTATTTCTTGCAGTAGGGAAGGGAGGGTCATTACTGGTTGAGAAATAAAGAGCAGAACATCATCCGCAAAGGCTGAAATCTTAAGGTGCAAATCTCCCGATCTCAGACCCTGAATCTTCGGATTACTACGAATGGCCACAAGCAGGTGCTCCAGGACTAGATCATAAAGGAGAGGGGAAAGTGGAAATCCCTGATGGGAGCCATTATGGATGGTCAAGAGGGAGGAGATGGTGCCATTGACTCAAATTTGGGCCAGTGGGAAATTATATAGAGCACGTATGTGGGAGAGCATGACAGGGCCTATTTTTTTTGGAGAGTGGCTATAAGGAAGTTACAGTCAACCCTGTCGAAGGCCTTCTCTGCGTCTAAAGAGAGTAGCATTAAGGGTGTATGAGGCTTACGAGCGTGATGGATAGCAGAGAAGGCCTTCAGAATATTCTTTGAGGGATAAAACTCACTTGATCAGGATGAACTAGGGTGCCCTTATGGTGTCCCAAGCGATTCGCGATAAGCTTGTCAAACAGTTTAGCATCTGTGTTAATCAGGGAAATAGGGCGATAGCTAGAGCATAGTAAGGGATCTTTACCCTCTTTAGGTAGGACTTTGATATTGGCATGAAGAAAAGAGGTGGGGAAGGGAGTGTCAAGGGAAGCCGAACTGAACGTTTTTAGGAGGTATGGAGTGAGGTCTGGGAGGAGAGTTTTGTGGAAGCAAGCTGTGTAGCCATCAGGGCCAGGGTTTTTTTTATCTCCCAGGAGGTTGGAGACCCCCAATTCCAGCTTCTTTTGGGAAAAGGGCATCTTTAGCTGATTTGCATCATCTGTCATGAGAGATGGGAGGGCCATGTCGTGGATGTATTGGGGTAGACTTTGGGAGGGTCATGTGTGAGGGGAATTGTAAAGAGAATGGTAGTAGTCTTCAAAGGCAGAGGCGATGTCCGAGGTAAGATAAGAAGAGTGGCCAATAGGTGTTTTTATGGACATGATGTGAGAGCCGTTTGCCGATCCCAGATCCTCCGGGCAAGAAGGTGACTGGCTTTATTGCCCCACTCTTAAAAAGATTTCTGGCCGAGCTGGCAGAGTCGCTGCTGCTTATGTTCAAGGAGAGTCCTGATTTCATGGCACGTCACCGTCAGGACAGTGAGAGTAGAATGCTGGAAGGTTTGCTTATGTTGCAGCGAAGTCATGGTTTGCAAGAGAGACTGAAGCTTCACTCCGGCTTCACGCTTGAGTCTGGCTCCATGTTTCATCAGGACCCCCCTCAGAACACATTTCAACGACTCCCGTTGGTTTGGGGGAGAGGTATCATCCTGTAAATGGTCGTGACCAAAATCAGTGATGAACTACTTGAGGTCAGCTAGGCATTGAGCATCTCGCAACAGTGACTTGTTGAGCCGTCGGGTATTAGAACGACAAGTGGGAGGGAGGAGCTTAAGAAAGCAGGAAACAGGAGAGTGATCCAAAGGGAAGGCATTGCCTATAGTGGCTTTAGTAACCTGTGGAAGTAGCGAATAGAGGAGGAATATATAGTCCAACCTGCTTTATGATTTATGTGCATGAGAGTAGAAAAAATACTCCTTATCTTCCAGGTGCAAAATACACCACGCATCGCACAGCAGCATGGAGTGTAATTGTTTATGGAATTTATTGAGGGTACTATAAGGGATATGAGATTTGCCTGTAGAAAAGTCTATGAAAGGGTTGAATGTTAAGTTAAATTCCCCACAAAGAATAAGGTGACCGCGAGTGAAGGACTGAAGAGTTAAGAGAGTAGAGAGAAGAAAGGGTATCTGGCCAGCGTTGGGGGAGTAGATATTAGCAGTGGTGTATGTGGTGCCATACATCTCACACAGGAGGTAGATTCTTATGGAAAAAGGTAACTACTCCCTTGGTTTTACCCTGTGAACTACTACTATGGGACCATCCTGGACAATAATGATTTTTAATAGCTGCCATATGGGAGGAGAGAAAGTGGGTCTCTTGCAAGCATAATACAGTTGTGCTAAAAAGTTTACATACCCCGGCAGATTTTTTGGTTCTTGGCCTTTTTTCAGAGAATATGAATGATAACACAAAAACTTTTTCTCCACTCATGGTTAGTGGTTGGTTGAAGCCATATATTGTCAAACCTCTCTTTTTAAATAATAATGACAACCAAAAACATCAAAATGACCCTGTTCAAAAGTTCACATACCCTGGTGATTTTGGCCTGATAACATGTCCAGAAGTTCACACAAAGGGGTTTGAATGGATACTAAAGGTAACATCCTCACCTGTGACCTGCTTGCTTGTAATCATTGTGTGTGTGTATAAAAAGTGAGTGAGTTTCTGGGATCCAGACAGACTGTTGCATCTTTCCTCCAACCACTGACGTTTCTGGATTGTGAGTCATGGGGAAAGCAAAAGAATTGTCCACGGATCTACGGGAAAAGGTAGTTGAACTGTATAAAACAGGAAAGGGATACAAAAAGATATCCAAGGAATTGATAATGCCAGTCAGCAGTGTTCAAACTGTGATTAACAAATGGAAACTCAGGGGCTCTGTAAAACTGTGTCTGTCTTCGAGTTGCCAGAAGAAAGCCATTACTGCGCAAATGCCACAAAGAATCTCGCCTTCAATACATTAAGCAGCACAGAGACAAGTCTCAAAACTTCTGGAACAAGGTAATTTGGAGTGATGAGACAAAAATTGAACTTTTTGGCCAGAACCATAAACGTTAGATTTGGAGAGGTGTCAACAAGGCCTATGATGAAAGGAACATCATTCCTACAGTAAAGCACGGAGGTGGATCACTGATGATGTGGGGATGTGTGAGCTTCAAAGGCACAGGAAACTTGGTCAAAGTTGAAAGAAAGATGAATGCAGCACGTTATCAGCAAATACTGGAGGCAAATTTGCACTCATCAGCCAGGAATCTGTGCATGGGACGTACTTGGACGTTCCAACATGACAACGATCCAAAACACAAGGCCAAGTCAACCTTTCATTGGCTACAAAGTGAAAGTGAAGGTTCTGGAGTGGGCATCTCAGTCTCCTGACCTCAATATCATTGAGCCACTCTGGGGAGATCTCAAGCACGCAGTACATGCAAGACAGCCCAGGAATTTACAGGAACTGGAGACTTTTTGCCAAGAAGAATGGGCAGTTTTACCATCTGAGAAAATAAAGAGCCTCATCCACAACTACCGCAAAAGACTTCAAGCTGTCATTGATGTTAGAGGGGGCAATACACGGCATTAAGAACTGGTGTATGTGAACTTTTGAACAGGGTCATTTTGATGTTTTTGGTTGTCATTATGATTTAAAAAGAGAAAACACAGAAGTTTGACAATAAATGGCTTCAACCAACCACTAACCATGAGTGGAGAAAAGGTTTTTGTGTTATCATTCATATTCTCTGAAAAAAGGCAAAAAAACCCAAAAAATCTGCTGGGGTATGTAAACTTTTTAGCACAACTGTATATGAACTCTACACTTATGGGAGTCATACAGAACCTGGGAGTGTTTTTCTGGTGTATTCAGGCCTTTCACATTGAAGGACGATACAGTAATCTCTGCCACCAGGAACCGGGATGAGGAGAAAATTCAGATGGTAGGAAGGCAAGAAAGGGATAAATAGGAGACTGAGACAAAAGTAAGGTAAATTAAGAAGAGAGAAGAGCGAAAAAGGGGAAGAAGAATAAGCTTGAATAGCGGAGACAGAAAAGAACAAAGAGCAGTATAGCTGCCCTCAATGGGACTAAGGTCAGTGACCACACGTCTCCAAGTGGACTAGTATAACCGTCCACTAGCCTATGGGGGGGTTATGGCAGGCACAGGTGGAGTTCTAAGTATAGAAACCTGTCTTTCATCCGGACTTGAGGAGGGAATGGGAAGCCCCAGGGATACGGGATACTGCGTTCCTGTAGAATGGATAGAAGAGGTTTTAGGGTGGCTCTTTGCCACAGACTATGATGAGAGAGATCCAGGAACAGAGACAGATGAGATCCATCATAGTCAATAGATCTTTGACCCCTGGCTTTCTGCATGATGTCCTCCTTAAGTGCATCATAATGTATACAACATATCACATCACTGGGTTTAGCAGGATCAGAGTTACATGGTCTGAGCGCCCGATGGGCCCGGTCGATTTCAATATGGGTGTCAGCTGGGCGACCCAAGAGGGTGTTGAAGATTCCAGTTCGGGTAGGAATGAGTTTGGAGGAAGACTGCGGATTCGGATATTGTTGTGGTAGTTACAATTTTCTATATCATCCACATACCACCGTAGGGTGCGGTACTGAGTAGCGGTAGTATGGGAGGCTTGCTGCACAGATTGTACTGAAGCTGTAATTGACACCTGAAACAGTTCTGAGTTATCGACCCACTGCTGTAAAGTAGCAACATCAGCTCTCACTACCTTGAGGTCCTGGCTGGTTTACAGGTCAGAGGCAAGATCGTCCATGTCCCGTTTACTGGGAATAAGGGCCAGCAGAGTCTATAGTTCATGATGACCTTGTAGAATATGATTGGCTTCTTCAGGTGGTAGTAAATGAGTGATAAGAGAAGAGCAGGACAAATGGCGGGCAGCAGGGGTAGGAGCACCAGATGCTTGCTTGCGGCACATGGGTGGAGGAGTATCACCCACTTCAGAGGACATGTCAGAGTCCAGAGCAGGCAAATGGGGTCCAGAAGTGTGGCCCTTGGAGTTAAAATAGAGTTTTTTTCGTGGGTAAATGTTAGGGTCTTGCCAAACGTAGCAATACCCTGACACTACTGCAGGGTCTGGGAGGAAGGACAGAGACAAGTGAGCCCTAATCTCACCCCAGCCACTGTCCCTTCCTATTGCCTCAGTTTCCCTAAACGGTAAAACGACAACCTGAAGACAAGCCCTATACTGGGTAAGTGACACACAGAACAGGACAAGACAAAACAAACGACAAAAAGAGAGGTCAGGAAGCCAAGGGGTCGGTAACAAACGAGCAATGCAGTACAAAATCACAATCCAAGAGAATAGTCAAAAGGCAAGCCAGAGGTCAGAGAAATAGTATAGTAAATATCAAGGGCACAAAGAGAGCAGGCAAAGACAGAGCAATAACCGACGACCATGTGAGGGCTGACAACCTGTTTATAGAAAGTCTGGGACCAGCCCCAGACCTGATAGGTACACAGGCTGTCAATCACACAGGCCAGGAAGAGATTAACTCCATGCAGTCCAGAGAGAAATGCTCAGAACACGGGTGTGGCCGGAAATCCATTAAATTGTCTAGGACCATGTTCAGACTGAGCAACAAGAAACCTACACAAAGAACCAAACTGAACACGCCTCCTTCGCCACAGCATGCGAGCGGAGGGTGGCACTGAGACCCGAGCAGGCAGAGACGTTACAGTACCCCCCCTTTAAGTGGGGTCACCGGACCCTCACCAGATAAACCAGTTTTAGTAGGACCCAGTATTTTTTCTGCCTTAAAATCAGGGTCTTTTTGCACAACCACAGACACTGGTGGGCCAGGCAAACATTTTTTATTCACCTGGTGTTTCCCACCTTTAGCAGCCGAGACAGTCTCCTCAGTAACACAATTTAAAGTGTGCAGAGCAGTCATATCAGCAAATACCTGGTTGCCTGAGTGGTTCTTCTGATTACCACTCAGGCACTGAAGTTTTTCTGCTGGTCTGCGAGGTCTGGTCGAGCAGTCACGGATGAAATGACCGGAAGCACCACAGTACAGGCAGAGGTTGTTCCTGAGACGATGCTCTCGTCGCATCTTAGCGTCCATAACTCCCAGTTGCATGGGTTCCTCACCAGGAGTCATGGGAGAAATAACAGGTTTCTCAGGAGAGAGTGAGGGAGAGACAGAAAACTTGGAAGAAGCAGACCCTATACTCTCTTTAACATTTTCCCGGATCCTACGGTCAGTACGGACAGCCAAATTCATGGCCTGCTCAAGAGTGGGAGGATCTGGGTGACCAACCCAGACCTCCTTAACACGGTCACATAGGCCTTGTTTAAAGTGGGCCTTTAGAGCTGACTCACACCAACCTGCAGTCACGCTGCACTTGCGGAATTCTGCGCAATATTCCTCAGCAGACCGTTTGCCCTGCCGCATGGTGAGGAGTTGCGATTCCGCAAACCCAATGTGGTCTGGATCAGCATATATAGACCCCAAAGACAAAAAAAATTTTTCAAAGTCAATCCACTCCTCAGCCCCTGGAGGGAGTTTAAGGGCCCAAGCTTGTGGATCCCCCTGTAGGAGGGATATAACTACTCCCACCATTTGAGCCTGGGATGCATGTGGATTAATCCGGAAATACAAGCGACAAGACTCCCGGAAAGTCTCAAATTTTTCACGATCCCCTGAAAAACGGTCGGGGAGTAGCATCTTAACCCTAAAAGGGGCAGAAACGACTGGGGATGCTGCAGCGGCATCAGTAAGGGTCTGCACCTGTTTAGCAAGCTCAGCTACCAGGCCTGCCAAACCTTCCAACTTGGCCGCAAGGCCCTGAATAGGATCCATACTGATCCTATGGGAAGAGATGGCAGAATGTTATGGGCCGGTTATTCTGTTAGGGTCTTGCCAAACGTACCAATACCCTGACACTACTGCAGGGTCTGGGAGGAAGGACAGAGACAAGTGAGCCCTAATCTCACCCCAGCCACTGTCCCTTCCTATTGCCTCATTTACCCTAAACGGTAAAACGACAACCTGAAGACAAGCCCTATACTGGGTAAGTGACACACAGAACAGGACAAGACAAAACAAATGACAAAAAGAGAGGTTAGGAAGCCAAGGGGTTGGTAACAAATGAGCAATGCAGTACAAAATCACAATCCAAAAGAATAGTCAAAAGGCAAGCCAGAGGTCAGAGAAATAGTATAGTAAATATCAAGGGCACAAAGAGAGCAGGCAAAGACAGAGCAATAACCGACGACCATGTGAGGGCTGACAACCTGTTTATAGAAAGTCTGGGACCAGCCCCAGACCTGATAGGTACACAGGCTGTCAATCACAAAGGCCATGAAGAGATTAACTCCATGCAGTCCAGAGAGAAATGCTCAGAACACGGGTGTGGCCGGAAATCCATTAAATTGTCTAGGACCATGTTCAGACTGAGCAACAAGAAACCTACACAAAGAACCAAACTGAACACGCCTCCTTCGCCACAGTGTGCGAGCGGAGGGTGGCACCGAGACCCGAACAGGCAGAGACGTTACAGTAAAATTGAGTTTTTTCATGGCCAAACTGGTACCCCACTCCAGGTCTCTATTAACTCGGTGAACACCATCTTTCCCCGCTTCCTCGCTATCTGAGGATGCTCTGGAGTCTACCTGCAGGAGAAAAAAAATTTGATATGGGCACCTCAGGTGCCTGAGGCATCGGGGTCCAAATTTCACTTCATACAGAAGAGCTGGGACCGGAATGCAGAGAAGATGAGGCTACTTGGATCCCATGCCAAGACACGCCCCCCCCATGCGCGCTTTTTAAATGACTAATTTTTATATAAAAGACAGCTTCTATTTACTAGAAACATATTTAATAATTTAAACAGGTTGCCCTGGTTTAAATTTTTATTTAATTTTTAATTTTAATTAGGTGGGGGAGGTGAAAAAAAAAGAACACTCACCTGCTCCAATGTCCTCCCAGCATGGTCCGGTCTTTCTGCTCAGCTGTCTTCTTGAAGTGGAATTAATTGGCGGTGACATCCCGTGTCCCTCACTGAGGCTGCTAATTTGCCTAATCGGTCATATACAGCGGGGACTTCCACCATAAGACAACAACGGACCGGACCGTGCTGGGAGGAACCGGAGCACCAGGGACAGGTGAGTATGATTTTTTTATAAAAAATTTTTTCACCGTCTCGGCCTAATTAAAAAATAATTTTTTTTCCCCCCGGACAACACTTTTAATTGCTATAATCATATCAGAATATTTGGCAATTGATGTGGGTGTAACACAAAACCTTTTACTTGTACATAGCTAAAATATGGTGTTCATAGACCTCTAAGGAATCCTACTGTACTTCTATAGTTTCTGTATAATTTACTATGAATCAGAAATAAAAGGTCATATTATGTTTCATTAGAGCAGTGGTTCTCAACCTTTCTAATGCCGTGACCCCGCAATACAGTTCCTCATGTTGCGGTGACCCCAAACCAAAAAATAATTTTGGTGGCTACTTCAAAACTGTAATTTTGCTACAGTTATGATTTGGAATGTAAATACCTGATATGCATTATGTATTCTAATTGCTACAAATCAAACATAATTTAAACATAGTGATCTACCCCCTACACAGGTAATGTTATTAACTATGGGGAAATTGAGAATTATTACAGTAATAGTGCCCCCCATATGAGTAATTTTATTACCTGTGTGGCGTCACTATAACTGTAATAGCCCCTCATATACAGACCAAAAACAAAATAGATGCCACACGGCCATTGTTCATATAAATATATCGTTTAACAGTGGCGATAGCCTGACTTCACATAAAGACAGAGAGCAGTAATGGCCAAGCTTCTGGTTAATATGGGCTTGAGTCATATTATAATATTTACCGTATTTTTCGGACTATAAGACGCACCGGACCATAAGACGCACCTAGGTTTTAGAGGAGGAAAATAGGGAAAAATATTTGAAGACAAAAAAATGTGGTAAAATGTCTAATATTTGGAAGTTGTAGTTTTGCAACAGCTGCAAGGTCACATTGACAGGTGTCCCTGCAGCTGTACGGGGAGGAATAGGGCGTCTTTTTTTGCAGGGCCAGATGTACTTTTTAGTTTTGCCATTTTGGGGAATGTCTATTGCTTTGATCACTTTTTATTCAAATCAGAAGCGAAACAGCAAAAAATATGGCGGTTTGGAACTTTTGATTTTTTTTTTCCCGCTCTGATGTTCACCCTACAAGAAAAATATTTTTATAAGGTTGTAGACCGGGCATTTTCGGACACAGGGATAGCTAATGTGTATGTGTTTCACAGTAATTTTGTACTTTTATATGTATTCTAGGGAAAGTGGGTGAGTTAGAACTTTTTTTTTTTTTTTTTACTATTTTATTAGCCCCCCTCCCTTCATGGGGCTTGAACCTGCAATCTTTTGATTGCAAGCCCCATAGACTGCAATACAAGTGTATTGCAGTCTATGGGAGATTCTGTACATTACTACTGAGACTGGTCATAGACCAGTCTCAGTAGTAGTATCCCAGTGACAAGCCTGGGAGCCTTCATTAGGCTCCAGGCTGTCACCGGAACAGGTCGACTCCCGCGATCTCGCCGCGCGGGGAGTCGACCTGCAACTTAACAGGTATGGGACCGGTGGGGACCGGGGGCAGTTTTTACAGCCCGCGGTCAGACTCTGATATAGCGGAGTCCCGGTTGCTATGGTGACCGCTCTGCAGCAGAGCGGCCGCCATCATTGCAACAGACCCGGCATCCGCGTAACTGCACGGCGGATGCCGGGAGCTACACAGCGCGGGGCACCCTCTCAGGCATTCAGTTTGGAACGCACATCCATAACGACGTGCTTCCAGCTGAATAGCGCGACTTCTCAGCGGCTAAAGCCATCGGAAATATGTATTTTCCGATGGATTTAGGCGACCCCTGTGTTTTGGTCATTCGACCCCCGCCGGGGTCGCGACCCACAGGTTGAGAACCACTGTATTATAGGTCATATTATGGAGAAAATAGAAGTACTGCTTCACAGGATGGCTCTCTCTGTTGTATGGAACTATTTACATAGCAGCACTCAGAGTGCCTGTGGCCCCATGTCCATATGCTGGTCACATTTCCCAGAGTGGTCATGGCCGTGTGAATGGACCAGACTGAGTTATGATGCAGTGAGCTCCCAAATAACCCCATAATTACTGTACTGAAGTGACTGCTTTATATCTTTCCATTAGATATCCGACGTCCACTGCATTATATCTTACCACGATGTAGTGAGATCCATTTACACAACCGTGGTTGGTCCAAGAAATGCGACTGGCATTTTCCACATATTGATCATGGTTATTTAAAAGGTGAATGACCCCTTACTGTTCTTGGCGAGACATATCATGAGTTGACCAGCTTTTCAAAACAACATGCTTTATCAATAGTCTGTCACACGTTGTCTTTCCAATATGTATCTATGTATGGACCCCCCAGTGGTTGTGTTGTGAATTGCAATATTTCAATACTCTTGCTAGCATGCTGTGGTATTTTGTTGGTTTCATGTGAAATTGTAGTCTTAAACTCAAGCTAAAGTAAGTGTGGACACATCTGTACATCTTAAACTATTAAAACAGGTGTAACGTCTCTGCCTGTTCGGGTCTCTGCGCCACCCTCTGCTCGCATGCTGTGGTGAAGGAGGCGTGTTCAGTTTGATTCCTTGCGTAGGTTTCTTGTTGCTCAGTCTGAACACTGTCCTAATACCTCTTGTCTATAATTGAATTTCAGCCACAACCGTCTCTTGCATCTTTGTTTCTCTCTGCTCCTCTAATAGTTAATCTCAGCCTTGCCTGTGTGATTGACAGCCTGTCTACCAATCCAGTCTGGGGCAGGTCCTGTCTTTCTATAAACAGGTTGTTAGCCCTCACATGGTCGCTGGTTATTGCTTCTGCGTACCTGCCTTTACTCCATGCTGTTTTGTTACGTGTATTCCTATTTCTGATCTCTGGCTTTGTCTGTGAGTATTCTTTTGGATTGTGATTTTGTACTGCATTGCTCAACTGTTACCGACCCCTTAGCTAGCCGACCTCCCTTTGTCCGTTGTTTGTCTGTCGACCAGTTGCTGCTGTCGCCTAGGACAGATAGGCAAGTTAGCCAGGGACAGTGGGGGGTTCACCTTAGGGCTCACTGTCTTCTTGTGCCCCTCCCCCCAGGGTTCTGCAGCGGCACTGGGGAATTGCTCAACTGGCAATTTCCTTACAACAGGTTTCCACATATATTTTTTAAGAACACTTTAGGATCTTCTCTATATTATTTGTAGTTGGTGTGGATTTTGTTTTTATTGACCTATAACAAGTTATTTTGGTAATAAGTTAACAGTATGAAACTGGTGTTATAATAAGAAGGGTGAAGTATCACTTTAAATATTGTTTACATTTACAGAGACAACAGTCTACCCAACTTTTGCACTTTTGCAGATGTTACCATCTGTCTCATAAATTCATGTGGTTCTCATAAAAACATTATCCTTCATGTTTATTCACAGTCATTTTAAATACTAAAAGAGTTACAATAAATTTTTATGATCCTACAGTACTTTTGTACTTAGATTTTATTATATACTGGTGAATAATATATTTTATAACATTTTGTTACCAATACGTTTTTAATAAAATAGCCAAAATATTCTATCTTGTTTGTTGTTTTTTAATTAAATGCTGAAGGATAATGTTTGGGAATCAGAATTAGAATGTTATTTTAACACGGTCTCCATCATTTATTGACCCTGAACCTATTTTTTCAAATAGTTCTGTGGGAAAAAGAGCTGCTATGGCAATCTATGTCCAAGTCAAATAAAGACAACATAAAAATGTGATTTTATGTGCTTGAAACCAGGGTTAAAAGGGTATTTTTCACTGGGAAAGTGACACATTCGTCATCAGTAAATGTCAGAAAACCTATGTACATTGGCTGAAGTGTCTCTAAAAGGTGTTAAACATTTACTGCTAAAATCAATACCGTATGTGAAATGCTTAGCTAGAGATTTAGTAAGAATGTTATATTGCTATATACAATTCTAGGTCTACAGTATTTTATATATAATATGCAACATTGAAGATGTTTTTCAAAGCAGACGACTCCGATGTTAAAAAAATAAATATATCTGTATATATCATATATATATCTAAAATATATCATATAAATATATGCATAGATGTCTCCTTGACATGCAGAGACATAGTTTCATAGTGTGGTGAAAAAGCCCTAAGTCCATCATATCATCTTTTTAAGGATTACCTGGCAAATGCTTTGGGGGCCAGGAACTGATTTGCTTACAAACAACTGAGATTCAGACAAAGGCTAAAAATTTATGTTTCTGCTTCAATTAAATACCCCTTCATAGCACTATTATTCATTTAGGAGGCATTTTGGATCTGACAGACTACCTTTAAAAAGCTTTTCTAAAAAAAATATGATTTTATAAGTTATCACAAAATGAGATCCTAATTATATAATCTACAGTATTTGTGACCATGCAGTTTCTTTTTTTGCTGGCATACTGTGATATTGTGTTGATTTGGTTTCATGAGAAATTGAGTTAGGTGACTAAACTGGAAATCATTTAGGGCTGGTAATATCTGCATGTAAAATTTTCTAAACTTACAGGTGCATCTCAATAAATTAGAATATCTTTGAAACATTTATTTCTTTCAGTAATTAAATTAAAAAAGTGACCTCCTATATTTTCTAGATTCTTTACACACAGAGTGTTCTATTTCAAGTGTTTTATTTCTGTAAATGTTGATTATGGATTACAGGTAATGAAAACCCAAATCTAAAAAAATTAGAATATTGTGAAAAAGTTCAGTATTGTACATTCAGTGTGTCACCTGCCAAGGTTTCCTAAGCCTTTAAATGGTCCCTCAGTCTGGTTCAGTAGGACACACAATCATGGAAGACGCTGATTATGAATTGTATTACTGAATTACTGAAATGAATGAACATTCAAAAATATTCTAATTTATTGAGATACACCTGTATATAATGTGTTCTCATTATATTGTCCATATCCAGATATGTGTGGCACATGTTAATCACTTTTCTAAAAATCAACATGGTCTCCTGATATATTAATACAAAGGTATATGCCAACTATCCTATTTGTGCCTGTGTGTGGGCACTTTTGGGGAAGGTGTGAATGGTAGCCGTCCAAGGCTTTTTATTAGCATGTTGTGATATTGTGTTGAACTGGTGTAATTAGAAATTGCTTAGTGTAGGGAACCGCTCAGGTAGATGCTTGGTAGCAGTGCAGGAAACAGGGACATAGAGACTGGATCACACTCAAGTTCAGCATTTATTCACTTGTAGGTGAAATAACAGGCTTTGCCTTTACAAGGGCACAAACAGAAAAAGCAAAACCTTCTCGGCTGAGAAATAACTAATACAATGAAAGACAATCCCTCTCTATACAAGAGCCTGGCTGCCAGACTCTCGCTCTGGTTACATTAGACGGGTGGCACAGATTTACCTTAATGCAAGTTCAGCTACAGAGCTCACACTATTCCTCAGTGTAGTGCCACACCTCCTAGTCCTGACACACACCCTATATCAGGCCTTAATTAGTCAGCTGACCTCCCTGCTGTGGGCTTCTACCAGACACCCTTTAACTGCCTGGCTGGAACATACCTGTTCTCCCAAACCACACCCTTCACTTTCTCACATACCCTCCCCCTCAGTTCTGACCCCTCGGGGCGAACTCCAGACATTAAACAATGAGTCCGGGACAAGGCATCCGCATTGCCTTGCAGTTTCCCGGCTCTGTGCTCCACCGAAAAACTAAAATTTTGAAGGGACAAGAACCACCTAGTGACCCTGGCATTCTTGTCCTTGGATCTGCTCATCCAAGTGAGGGGTGAGTGGTCGGTCACTAGACGGAACTGCCTACCCAGCAAGTAGTACCTCAGGGCCTCTAACGCCCATTTTATCGCCAGACACTCTTTCTCTACTATGCTGTAGTTCTTTTCTGCTGGTGTTAGTTTCCTGCTCAGATAGGTAACTGGATGCTCTTCTCCATTCACCTCCTGAGACAGGACAGCTCCCAGCCCTACATCTGATGCGTCTGTTTGTACCACAAATTCTTTGCTGAAGTCGGGCGTAATGAGAACAGGAGACCCACATAAGGCCAGCTTTAACGCCTGAAAAGCACTTTCGGCCTGGTCATTCCACCGTACCATAACGGACTTTTTACCCTTTAGAAGGTCCGTCAGGGGAGCAGACACTGTGGCAAAGTTTGGTATAAAGCGTCTGTAGTACCCCACAATGCCCAGGAATGACCTAACTTGTTTGGTGCTCATAGGTCGAGGCCATTTCTGAATAGCATCGACCTTGTTGACCTGGGGTTTGATTATACCACGGCCGATCACATATCCCAAATAGCGTGTCTCCTCCATCCCCAAAGCACAGTTCTTGGGGTGAGCAGTCAGGCCAGCTGCTCTTAAGGAATTCACTACAGCTTGTACCTTGGGCAAGTGACTCTCCCAGTCATTGCTGAAAATGATGATATCATCCAGATATGCTGAGGCGTATCTCCTATGAGGTTTTAAAACAATGTCCATTAACCGGTGAAACGTGGCTGGGGCCCCATGGAGCCCAAACAGTAACACAAGATAATGGAAAAGACCCTCAGGAGTAATAAAGGCAGTCTTTTCTTTGGCACTATCCGTCAGGGGTACCTGCCAGTATCCCTTAGTGAGATCGAGAGTAGTGAAGTACCGGGCCCCTCCCAGTCTCTCAATAAGTTCGTCTACCCATGGCATGGGGTAGGCGTCAAATTTAGACACCTCGTTCAGTTTCCTGAAGTCATTACAGAACCGCAATGTTCCATCTGGCTTGGGAACTAGGACAATGGGACTAGCCCATTCACTTTTGGACTCCTCAATGACCCGTAACTTTAACATTTTCCGCACTTCCTCTGAAATGGCTTGTCGATGAGCCTCGGGGATCCGGTACGGTCTCGACCGTACTTTCACCTGGGGCTCGGTAACAATATCATGTTTGATTATGGACGTACACCCGGGTAGTTCGGAGAACACGTCTGTATTCCTTGCTACAAATTCTCTGGACTCTTGCTGTTGGCTTTTTGTGAGGGACTCTGATATTGTTACCCCTACTGCTTCCTCTGTAGTCCTAACCGCAGCCTGTGGGGACAGTACAGGAGGCAGTTTAGCCGGAGATCTTTCTGTAAGCAGACTTTCTCTGTCTTTCCACGCCTTTAGCAGGTTTACATGATAAATCTGCTCTGGTTTTCTCCTACCAGGCTGACGAACCTTGTAGTCTACCTCTCCTATTTTCTCCATCACCTCATAGGGTCCTTGCCACTTGGCGAGGAACTTACTCTCCACTGTGGGAATGAGTACAAGAACTCGGTCACCGGGTTTAAAGGTCCTTACCTTCGCTGACCTATTGTAAACCCGGCTTTGAGCCCTTTGGGCCTCCTCCACATGCTCTCTGACTATGGGCATAACGGCCGCTATCCTGTCCTGCATACTAGCGATGTGTTCAATAACACTTTTATGGGGAGTGGGTTCTTGCTCCCATGTCTCTTTGGCAATGTCCAACAGACCCCTAGGATGTCTGCCATAGACCAACTCAAAAGGGGAAAACCCAGTGGAAGACTGTGGTACTTCACGGATGGCAAACATCAAACATGGTAACAGAACATCCCAGTCCTTTCCATGCTTGTTTACCACCTTTTTTAACATGCTTTTTAGGGTTTTATTAAATCGTTCTACTAACCCGTCTGTCTGGGGATGGTACACAGATGTACGTAACTGTTTGATATTAAAGAGTTTGCACAGTTCCTTGGTGACTTTAGACATAAACGGGGTACCCTGATCCATGAGGATCTCCTTGGGTAGACCCACTCGGCAAAATACGGCGAACAATTCCTTGGCAATCAACTTTGCCGACGTATGCCGTAGTGGGATGGCTTCAGGATATCGGGTAGCATAATCCATGATTACCAAAATATACTGATGCCCCTGTGCGGACTTAACTAAAGGACCTACCAAGTCCATGGCAATCCTTTCAAAGGGCACCTCAATAATGGGCAAAGGTACCAGGGGGCTTCGAAAGTGTGCCTTGGGGGCATGCAACTGACACTCCGGACACGTTTCACAATACTCTTTAACTGCACGATATACCCCCGGCCAATAAAAACGCTGCACTATACGGTCCAGCATTTTTGCGGCACCTAGGTGTCCCCCTAGTGCATTTTTATGTGCTAAATCCAGCACTGTCCGGCGATAAGGCTGGGGTATCAGTAACTGTTCTAAGGTCTCTCCTCGCACCCTGTCAACTCGGTATAACAACTCCTGGTTGACAGCCACGCGGGGAAACACCTCATCAGCGCCTGGGCGCTGAGACACACCATTGATAACTATTACATTTTCCCAGGCCCTTGACAGAGTGGGGTCCTGGAGTTGTGCAGAACCAAAAGCAACACGAGATATGTTCAAATCGGATATTAGAGGTTCGGTACTGGCTGCCTCGGCTTCACCTGCCATTACCTCTAGGGGAAATACAGAGCTACCACTTCCTTCCAGCATGGTCACCCCTACGGCAGGAACCCTAGAGTCCAAGTCATTGGGTTCAGGCTCGAGGACCTGACTAGACAGTACCTGTGATAAACTTGGGGGTGGGTTTTCTGACCCTTGTTTTCCCCGCCATAGAGTCCAAAACAGGGGAAAGTCCCATCCCAGAATGAGGTCATGGGGCAAATTCTGGACAACCCCCACCTCGTGTCGGCTCTCCCCACAGGGGGTCTGGATAGCGACAATCACAGTCGGGTAGTCTCTTAAATCGCCATGTATGCACAGGACCCCGACTGTGCGTCCGGTGACAGTCCCGAGGTCGACACGGGACCCTTTTACGAGGGTCACCCGACTGCCAGAGTCCAGTAGTGCTACCACTGGGCACCCAGCCACAGTCAATTGGCATAGGTGGCGCCCATCATCAGTGTCCGAGGTGGCAGCAGCATAGGCTGGGGCAGCATAGAGGGACACCCTCTGACCCAGACTGCAGTCCATGGGCTCTAAGACATGGGGACAATTAGCCACAATATGGCCTGGCTCGTGGCAATCCCAGCAGACAACAGTTTCTCTCCTCCTCCCCTGGGTCATTACCTTATCCTGGGGAGCTCGAGGGAAGGTTGGCCCTCCGGGCCCTGGGGACTTGTGAGACCTGTGGGGGCTCCTTCTTGAGGGACTGTGTAGCCCAATAGCGCTCCACCAACTCCACCAATGCACTGGCGTTTTTTGGGTCTCCATGCCCCACCCACTGCAGGATCTTGCCCGGTAAAGACCTCAGATACCGGTCCACGACAACCCGCTCCACCATCTGGGCTGGGGTCAATGTCTCTGGCTGTAGCCACTTTCGGACAAGTTGTACAAGGTGGTGCATCTGTGACCTTGGTGGTAAGGCCTCCTGGTATTCCCAACTGTGGACTCTTTGAGCCCGCACGTGCTGGTCCACACCTAGCCGGGCCAGGATCTCCGCCTTCACCCGCTGGTAGTCGCATGCATCCTGTTCACTCAGGTCAAAATAGGCTTGCTGGGGCTCTGCAACTAAAAATGGTGCCAACACCTCGGCCCAGAGGTGTCGTAGAAGCCTTTCACGGTTGGCCACTCTTTCAAACCCAGTCAGATAGGCCTCTATGTCGTCCTCTGCCGTCATCTTGGTCAGCGCTTTACGGACCTCTTTCCTGATGTCCCGCTCTGGCTTTGGTAGATCAGCCTTTTGCTGGGCGGCCAGTAACAATGACAACTGCTGGGTCAAGAGTCGGTTGGTCTCTTGTTGAGCTGCATTAGCCTGTATCAGCTGTTTCACAACCTCCTCCATGGCTGTGGCTCTTTATTTCAGTTCTGTCAGCTACAGGACACGCAGCCCGTGTATGTCTCACTGCACATATGCCCGCATTCGAAGCACCATATGTAGGGAACCGCTCAGGTAGATGCTTGGTAGCAGTGCAGGAAACAGGGACATAGAGACTGGATCACACTCAAGTTCAGCATTTATTCACTTGTAGGTGAAATAACAGGCTTTGCCTTTACAAAGGCACAAACAGAAAAAACAAAACCTTCTCGGCTGAGAAATAACTAATACAATGAAAGACAATCCCTCTCTATACAAGAGCCTGGCTGCCAGACTCTCGCTCTGGTTACATTAGACGGGTGGCACAGATTTACCTTAATGCAGGTTCAGCTACAGAGATCACATTGTTCCTCAGTGTAGTGCCACACCTCCTAGTCCTGACACACACCCTATATCAGGCCTTAATTAGTAAGCTGACCTCCCTGCTGTGGGCTTCTACCAGACACCCTTTAACTGCCTGGCTGGAACATACCTGTTCTCCCAAACCACACCCTTCACTTTCTCACATTAGGTTAACTAAACCAAAGAACAGTTAAATCTGGTTACATTTGTATATGAAAATCTGAAGTTGTCCTGTCAACCAGGTAGTTTCAAATGTGAAGGACAAAGGAGTCTAGCAACAGACAATGTTGCAAGCTTCTCCCTTTTTCCTCCAAACGTAACAATGGTCATTATGGCCAAGCCTAAGAACACCATCCCAACTGTGAAACACCGGGGTGGCAGCATCATGTTGTGGGGTTGTTTTGCTGCAGGAGGGACTGGTGCACTTCACAAAATAGATGGCATCATGAGGAAAGAACATTATGTGGCAGAGGCGTAGCTAGCGGGGAGGGGGGGCAAAGGGGCGGCTGCCCCGGGCTCACTGACTTTTTGGGGCCCACCCCGGGGCTGCCATTAATACATCCTTTTTTTTGTGGGTATATTAATAGTATAAGGGGTGGTTAATAGGGGGAAATATAACTATAAAGGGAGGATTCATTAGGGGGCATTATGACGATGGGGGGGGTCATTTATATAAGGGTTATTACAGGGTATTATGAATACAAGAGGGGAGGTTATTTATATAAGGTGCCATTAGGTGGCATAATTTATATTAGGAGGCATTATGAACATAAGGGGGTGGTCACTGATATAAGGGGTCATTAGAGGTGCAGTATTTATGGCAGGGGCAGTCAGGGGCATAATATGAGGGTCAATTAATTTAATTAAAGTTGTACTTGCGCCTTATTAAGACTAAGGCCCCATGTACTGGGCTGCAGCAAAAAAAAGCGCTGCAGGAAAAACCGCGGCGGTAACGTGTTTTTTCCCGCAGCACTTTTCACAGAAGGTCCGCAGAGGTTTTCCCTGTGGACTTTCTGTTTTCAATACACCTACAGTACAGACCAAAAGTTTGGACACACCTTCTCATTCCAAGAGTTTTCTGTATTTTCATGACTATAAAAATTGTAGATTCACACTGAAGGCATCAAAACTATGAATTAACACATGTGGAATTATAAACTTAACAAAAAAGTGTGAAACAACTGAAAATATGTCTTATATTCTAGGTTCTTCAAAGTAGCCACCTTTTGCTTTGATTACTGCTTATATAAACCCGTGCAATTGAATGGGAGTGCAAGTCCAATTAGAGGGAACCACACCCCCCATGCAGTACAGACACAAAAAAGATTCAGACAGCACATCCCAATGTGAACAGGTGCAAGCTACTGTGGTAAAATGTATAAAAACAAAAAAGTGTAGCAGCACTCTGACACAGCACAGGGGTATATAGAGAACAGAGATAGCATTACTGCTATTATTGGCACCTACAAATTAATATGGTGTATAAACTAAAATTTTGAAGTTCTTAGTTATACATATTTGATCAAACAGTAGGAAGCCCACCTGCCCCGACAAGGCGACCTCATTAAGGTGGGACCCTATATTAATGCCTCTATTAAACCCAAAATAAATCTACAATGTGAACACAGGGCAATAACATACCTCTCTTGGACCCAGAACAGGTTTACAATGTGAACACAAGGAAATAACATACCTCTCTTGGACCCAGAACAGGTCTACAATATGAACACAGGGCAAATAGGATCTAAAGAACCCAAAACAGGTCTACAACAGGTATGTTATTTCCTTGTGTTCACATTGTAGACCTGTTCTGGGTCCAAGAGAGGTATGTTATTGCCCTGTGTTCACATTGTAGATTTATTTTGGGTTTAATAGAGGCATTAGTATAGGGTCCCACCTTAATGAGGTCGCCTTGTCGGGTCAGGTGGGCTTCCTACTGTTTGATCAAATATGTATAACTAAGAACCTCAAAATTTTAGTTTATACACCATATTAATTTGTAGGTGCCAATAATAGCAGTGATGCTATCTCTGTTCTCTATATACCCTTGTGCTGTGTCAGAGTGCTGCTACACTTTTTTGTTTTTATACATTTTACCACAGTAGCTTGCACCTGTTCACATTGGGATGTGCTGTCTGAATCTTTTTTGTGTCTGTACTGCATGGGGGGTGTGGTTCCCTCTAATTGGACTTGCACTCCCATTCAATTGCAAGGGTTTATATAAGTGGAATAGAGGATATTTTTCAGTTCCCCATTTGCCCCTAGGCTATTTTAAGTTGAGTATGCTCTGGATCCTATTTGCCCTGTGTTCACATTGTAGACCTGTTTTGGGTCCTTTAGATCCTATTTGCCCTGTGTTCATATTGTAGACCTGTTCTGGGTCCAAGAGAGGTATGTTATTTCCTTGTGTTCACATTGTAGACCTGTTCTGGGTCCAAGAGAGGTATATTATTGCCCTGTGTTCACATTGTAGATTTATTTTGGGTTTAATAGAGGCATTAGTATAGGGTCCCACCTTAATGAGGTCACCTTGTCGGGGCAGGTGGGCTTCCTACTGTTTGATCAAATATGTATAACTAAGAACCTCAAAATTTTAGTTTATACACCATATTAATTTGTAGGTGCCAATAATACCAGTAATGCTATCTCTGTTCTCTATATACCCTTGTGCTGTGTCAGAGTGCTGCTACACTTTTTTGTTTTTATACATTTTACCACAGTAGCTTGCACCTGTTCACATTGGGATGTACTGTCTAAATCTTTTTTGTGTGTGTATATATATATATATATCTGCCAATTTGTTGCAGACATTCCATTACATGCATCTGATGGATTGAATATACATGTGGAAATCCCCTTTAGATATACAGAAAAGTCACAGAAATTTCTGCAAAAAAAGCCATCTGTGTAATCAGCAGGAAGCACCATTTTACTTGTATCATAATCTTTATTGTTGTCATTGTACACTCAGCATATAATAATAAGTATTGATAGGTTATTTATGAATCATTCCTGTAAGAATAAGTCCTAGTGACAAGTGCTTCCCAAATGGGGAATCCCCTGGTACCCTGGTGGGCCAGTTTATGCCTGTAAACTATTACAATTCCAGGAAGTGAAGGAGTACAGATCTCTCCCTCACTCCCACTGTTGTAAAGATGGCTAAGGGACAATAGTACATAGAGTGCGATAAAAGAGACTCAGATGTCAGAAAGATCAGTCACAGGTACAGCCCCTCTATACTACAGCATTTGTTCACATCCAATGTGCTGACCAGTAGAAAACCCAAAGGACTGAAACGTATGATATAAGGTATAGATATTGCAAGCGATACCTTCTTTTAACTGTGAATTTATTTCTGAGCATTTAATATGAACTGAGGGTCAGTGTATTATTACTGTTAAAGAAATGGACCAGCACTTCAAGGGATTAGTACAAAAATATGGTATTCAATGACCTTTTACCCGGGAACCATTGTTTTATGACTAGTTTTTCTATCCATACCTATATCTGTATTTGTTCTTAATGTGATGCTTTCATCATACTATGTATTTTGTGGATTCTATTTTATATTCTAGGACTTATCAAACCCTGCTCTCCAGAATTCTGGTGGATAAAAGTTAGGGTGGGAAAGTGTGCGTGGTTGACCTGTCTAGCTGCCTGTACTTCAGACTTACAGTACAAACTGCAACTTTTAAAAAGGCACAAAAGTGTTGTAGTCGCAGGACAGAAGTGTTAGACTTACGCTAGATTCACACTAGCCTTGGTCTCTCCGTTGTTTGGGTCCACATGGGGACCTGAACGACGGAGAGCCTGTCCGCTAAAAAAGTGGTTACCCGCAGACATCTGTGGACCCCATAGACTATAATTACTATGGCAGACCTGGGAGCCTTCAGAAGGCTCCGGGCTGCCATGGTAATGGCACGGCTTCAGTGATCATGTTGGGGACGGCTGCCTTGTTACCGTTCATCTTAGGCAAAGCCAAAGTAATCACTGAGATGCAGTGGTCGCATTTGACAACGGCATCTGTGTGGTTAAATGCTTGTGACCAGAGTCATCTCTGATCACTGACAATGCTGCTGGGTCCCTGCTGTGTGGAACAGCACAGTCCTAGCAGCTAGTATGTCCGCTCTGCTTCAGAGTGGACGCCATATTTAGTCACATGCACTAAGACGTACATGTACATCCTGGTGTGCGTAGGGGTTAAAAGGGGTTTTCCAGGCCTCCAACCATTTTTCATACTGATGACCTATCTACAGGATTGGTCATCAATAACTGATTAGTGGGGTCTGACACACAGACCCCACACAGATCAGCTGATCCGGTTGCCTCTGGGTGCCTGAAGCTATAGTTGTGAATGGAGCTGGAAGTAGCTCTACTCCTATTTAAGTAATAAATGCAGAGTTGCAGCAACCCATTACCACTGCTATAGAGTAAATGGAGTTACAGCTCTGTGCCTACAACTAGGCTTCATTTGTATCAGCTCTGTGTCTAGTACTTGAATAGAACCAGTGCTGCAATCTACATTAACTGATGTTGTCACACAACACAGACAGGGGTCAGAATATGTGATATAGGACATACTTTCTGATATAAGAGTATCTGATGGATTAAAATGAAACATAAATTGATACCATCACTACAAAGATTTTAATATTTCTTGTTTTTTACTTGGTGGCGCTGCAATATTTTAACAAAACTATTTTTAATGAGTGCATTTATTATGCTGATAAAAAAAATAAATCTGTAAGGTCAAATTGAACAAAGAAAATGACAGAAATACAAAATCAAGAGTAGGCATGAGTATATGGAAAGGATACAATATATTCATTATAATACACTCTCAAATACCTGCTGTAGCTCATTATATTTAGTAGTCTTAATTATTCTGTTCTTACTGAAAAAGACATATTTAAACACAGCAGCCAGTCTGAGGCAGCAGTGCAGCAGAAGGAAGGAGAGCGCAGCATCCCAAGCCAATGATTAGATGGAATTTTAGACTTCCTTAGACTCCCTTTAGGCGAAGTAACTGAACTGTAGTCACTGATCACAGAGCTTCCCTAATGGAGTTGAGCTAAAAAGAAGTCAAGCAGAAAGTACTGAGGAAAAGAAAAAGAAAAAAAAAAAAAAAAAAAAACAGATAAGGTACTGCTTTATACACAATTACATTCACAATTTGACAGTCACTTTCATTATAATACTTACAGTATAAAATTAGCAGTCCATCAGAATTAACTTGATAACTCAATGATTTTGGTAGAAGTAATATTGCTACATAGCAATTAATTTAATAATAATAATAATAGTTTAAAGCAAATAATAAGTGGAGTAGAGTAATAAAACAGAATAGTAGAATAGTAAAACAGAGCCAACAATATGGACATGCTTGCCACTCATTCTGAGTAATGGAATCATTCATTAAAAAGGACTTGTTCAAAATAATAGCAGTGAGGAGTTACATTGGTAAAGTCATTCATTTTGTGTTATAACATGGTTCAACTTTGGCCCTTATTTAAGGTAGGAGGCTGATAAATGTTACACATGTCATTATAGTGCAGTTCCTTCTGAAATAATGTAGAAAATAGGCGTTCCAGACATTGTTGTGATGAAAAATGTACTCTGATTAAAAAGGTGATTGTGGGAAAAGGAGCTGAGAAGCTCAAGCGCCCTCTGTTGGGTGTAACAAATCCTCAATTTGCTTTGGAAAAGGATTAAAAACAGGAACAGGTTAAAATGGTTGAAAAAAAGGTTGCACAGTTAAAATGATCTCAAATGCCTTGAAGTGGCAACCAAAACCTGAAAGACGTGTAAGGAAGTGTGCAACTACTGTTCAAATGGATCGAAGAATAGTCAAAATGGAAAAGGCTCAGCCAATAATGACCTCCACAAAGAAGTTCTGAAGTTACCAGTGAGTATGGCTACAACCAGAAGATGGTTAGGTGAAGCTAAGTTACCAGAAGGAACTTCCCACAAAGTCCCATTGTAAAAAAAAAAAAAAAAAAAAAAAAAGTCTTGAATAGGTTAAAATTTGCCAAGGAACATAGTGAGTGGCCCATAGAGAAATGGTGCAATATTTTGTAGACTGATGAAAGCAAAATTGTTCTTTTAGGGTCTAGAGGCCTCATACAGTATGTTAGACAACCCTGAGCATTGACTTTAAGCCACAGTATACAGTGAAGACAGTACAGCATGGTGGTGCAAAAATCATGATCTGGGAATGTTTCCCATACCATGGTGTTGGGCCTATTTATCACATATGAGGGATCATGGATCATTTTGAATACATTAAAATACTTGAAGATCGTGTTGCCCTATGCAAACAACATCTTGGTTACAGAGAAAAAGGATTAAGGTAATGAAGTAACCAGCTCAATCACCTGATTTCAATTCCATTGAGAACATGTGGGGAGACATAAAAACCGTGGTTTAGGCTAAGTCCCGACGTAGCAAAATGCAACTAAAAAACGCTGTGACTAGAGATGAGCGAATTTATCAAAAATTTGATTTGACTGATTCTCCGAAGTCTCCAAAAAGATTTGCTCCGAATTAATTTGCAGAGAATAGCATTAAAAAACAGCTATTTCCTGGGTTCAGAGAGTCTGTATAGTGGTGTAGAACACTGTGCCTTGCAGTAACACGCATAGATAGCCTGCTGTGGTAGTGAAACAATACTGTGAGTTAGTATGACACGCACATGACAGGCGTCACTCTTAGAACCACTGCACACTTCACTTATTTGGCCAGTTACGGAGCCAAAACTGACCAACTAACTCAAGTGTGAACTCGACTAACCGTACAGGTTCATGTTAGTGCCAGGTATAAAGAAACCCAAGAGCAGAGGCCCCAGATCCTACTGTACCGTGAAAGAGCGCGCTCCTTTTATACCGTCGTCTGCTGATTCCACATAGATGTCTACAGAGTTGCAAGGTGACATAATGTGGAGGTAGCAGCAGCATGAGGAGGCCACAGAGTGGCAAAGCGACATAATGTGAAGGTGGCAGCAGCATGAGGAGGCCACAGAGTGGCAAGGCGACATAATGTGGAGTTGGCAGCAGCACAAGGAGGCCATACAGTGACCCAGTGGCAGCTGCATAAGGAGCACATACAGTGACCCAGTGGCAGCAGCATGAGGAGGCCATACAGTAACCCAGTGGCAGCAGCATGAGGAGGCCATACAGTGACCCAGTGGCAGAAGCATGAGGAGGCCATACAGTGAACCAGTGGCAGCAGCATGAGGAGGACATACAGTGACCCAGTGGCAGCAGCAAGAGAAGGCCATACAGTGACCTAGTGGCAGCAGCATGAGGAAGCCATACAGTGACCCAGTGGCAGCAGCATGAGGAGGCCATACAGTGACCCAGTGGCAGCAACATAAGGAAGACATACAGTGACCCAGTGGTAGCAACATGAGGAGGCCATACAGTGACCCAGTGGCAGCAGCATGAAAAAGCCATACAGTGACTCAGTGGCAGCAGCATGAGGAGGTCCTACAGTTATCCAGTGGCAGCAGCATGAGGAGGCCATACAGCGACCCAGTGGCAGCAGCATGAGGAGGATATACAGTGACCCAGTGATAGCTGCATGAGGAGCACATACAGTGACCCAGTGGCAGCAGCATGAGGAGGCCATACAGTGACCCAGTGGCAGAAGCATGAGGAGGCCATACAGTGACCCAGTGGCAGCAGCATGAGGAGGACATACAGTGAACCAGTGGCAGCAGCATGAGGATGACATACAGTGACCCAGTGGCAGCAGCATGAGGAGGCCATACAGTGACCCAGTGGCAGCAGCATGAAAAAGCCATACAGTGACTCAGTGGCAGCAGCATGAGGAGGTCATACAGTTATCCAGTGGCAGCAGCATGAGGAGGCCATACAGTGACCCAGTGGCAGCAGCATGAGGAGGATATACAGTGACCCAGTGATAGCAGCATGAGGAGCACATACAGTGACCCAGTGGCAGCAGCATGAGGAGGCCATACAGTGACCCAGTGGCAGCAGCATGAGGAGGCCATACAGTGACCCAGTGGCAGCAGCATGAGAAGGACATACAGTGACCCGGTGACAGAGTGAGGAGGTGGGTGGCACAAACAGTACCCGCTGATGGTGGCTGTAAGAAGGAGCACTTGGCATCAGATGTGTGGCATCAGGTGGGTGTCAGCATCAGAATAATAGCTGAGGCAGGTAGCCAGAAGAAACTGGTCTCTTTTGTCAAGGTTTGGATGAGGCAGCATGGATGACTTAATCTGATGCATCAGGCATTGGTGGGTGGAAATCCTGGCTGATCCACCCCTGATTCATCTTGACAAAGGTCAGTCTCTCCTTGGACTGGACAGGCGAATTCTCCTAGGGGTAACCATGGACCCCGCCACACTAAACACCCGCACTGATGCCACACTACTGGCCCGGGCAGGACAGCTTTTCCAGGGAAAACTGGGCCAGTTGCGGCCACAAATCCAGTTTGGCTGGCCAGTAGTCCAGCGGATCTTCGATAATGGGTGGCAGGGTGCACTCTAAGTATGCCACCACCTTAGAGGCCCCCATTTTTGACCTGTAGCGAGGGTCTAACATGATGGAGAGCCAGTAGTCATCCCTCTGCCGAATTGTGACAATTTGGCTGTCCCTACGCAAGCAAGTGAGCATGCATTGGCCATTTGCGCAAGTGACCCGAAGGGACTCCCTACATCCTTCTCCACTTCATACTGCCACGGTGTGTCTGGGTCATCTGCCTCATCTTCCTCAGCTCCCTCTTGCTCTGATGGCTGCTCTTGCTCCTCCTCTCCTGTCACCCGTGTAGAAAAACCACCCATTTTGCTACACATTGCTTGTGCTCCAATGTCTGCCTCCTCTTTCCCCAGTTCAGCCCCCACAGGGTTCATGTGGCTGTGAGATGTAGGAGCCATGTCTCCAGTCCCCTGAGCAGACAGATTTACAGGCATCTTTTCCAGGATAGTCCTAGCGACTGACTAATAAAGTGGCCTCTTCAAAGGGAAAGAGCAAATGCAGGGTTTTTGAAAACGTAGCTTTTCCACAGCATATTTTTTTTCTGAAATGTGTGAGTGGGATCAGCCAGAATCTCATTCACTTTACAAGTGCTGTAAAACATTTCCGTGGGGCTTCAGCCTTATGAGGCAAAACCCAAAATGCAGAATTTTATAATGTAGTCTAATCTTCCTGGACTGGAATACTTGTTCAGAGGAGTCAGATATTGGTCAACTTTATGCAACACAGATATCAAGCAGTTCTCAGAATCAATAGTTATTGTAACGTCTCTGCCTGTTCGGGTCTCTGCGCCACCCTCCGGTCGCACGCTGTGGCGAAGGAGGTGTGTTCAATTTGATTCCTTGCGTAGGTTTCTTGCTGCTCAGTCTGAACATGGTCCTAGTCAGTGTAATGGATTTTCGGCCACACCCATTTTCTGAGCATTTCTCTCTAGACGGTATAGAGTTAATCTCTTCCTGGCCTGTGTGATTGACAGCCTGTCTACCTGTCAGGTCCGGGGCTGGGCCCAGACTTTCTTTATACAGGATGTCATTTTCTCAGCAGGTCGCCGGTTATTGCACTTGTGTTTGCCTGCTCTCTTTATTATATTCCTTACTACTTTGTTACTTGATTCTCTGACCCTTTGGCTTGCCTTTTGACTATTCTCTTGGATTTTGACTTTGTACTGCATTGCTCGTTTGCTACCGACCCCTTGGCTTCCTGACCTCTCTTTTATCATTTGTCTTGTCCTGTTCTCTGTGTCACTTACCCAGTATAGGGCTAGTCTTCTAGTTGTCCTTTTGCCGTTTAGGGTAACTGAGGCAATAGGAAGGGACAGTGGCTGGGGTGAGATTAGGGCTCACTTGTCTCTGTCCTTCCTCCCAGACCGCTGCAGTAGTGTCAGGGTTGCTACGGTTGGCAAGACCCTTACAGTTATGCCACTAAATGTTAGCTCAGTAATTCAAAGTAAAGTGAAATCTCAAATATTTTTTGAGTTTACACATTAAATTTTGGAATTTTTAAAGAAAAATGCTGCCACTGCTATTTTTATTAACAGCATAATTATTCCTTTTTCTTTACTTCCTGTAAAGGATTAACACAAATTGGATATATTTTCGTATTGTTTTCTTTGGAATTGAATGTGTAGTATTTCCAGTGCATTTGTATTTATGAAAATAAAAGTATCATAATGATTTTGCATTTTGATTGTTTTTTTTTAAACTCCCTGTTATTTTTTTGAACACTACTGTAGTAATAATAATAATAATAATAATAATAATAAAAAATGTATATGTCTTTTTTAATCTATAAAAGGTCAAAAAATTCTATCCTGACTGATTTTCTAGTACAACCCCGATTCCAAAAAAAGTCGGGATGCTGAGTAAAATGTAAAGAAAATAAGAATGCAATAATTAAAAAACTCATATTACAAGAGAACATGAAACACATACTAGAAGTTGAAAGTTAGACATGTTTCTATTTAATTTGAAATAAATAACTTAGAATTTAGAATTTCATGGTAGAAACACATGTCAAAAAGTTGGGACAGGCCAAAGATGAGTAGAGAAAATCTTTAAAACTCTGCAAAATGTTAAATTATTTATATTTTAAAAAAAAAAAATTTTTTTTTAATTTTCTACAAATTTAAATATGGTTACGTTCATGGGAAAACCCCTTTAAGTTAAAAGTTTGAATATGATCATGGAAATGGGAACACCCCTTAAAGTCCCGTCCATAATATAATCATAAACATTTTTTGTATTTACATGTATTAAAAAATACCTTTATCCCCTAATAATTCAGGAATAATTAATGGCGCTATCTGCTGTTTCTCTGAACAACATTTACTGTGTCCACCTTAGTAAATGTACGAACCTGTTCAGTCTTGCTACTTTTTCTTCTCTTCCAAGTATGGAGAGGAATCTCTTGTGTGGGGAGCTAGAGATGCTAAGGAAGTGTAGTTACGGTAACCCTGCCTTACTTTTTATCACTTGCACAGCATCTCCTCTGACAAGATGCTGCAGCATTAGAGGCAGCCGACTCACCACACTATGGTTCCATCTGCATCAGTGGAGCAGAGAGAGAAACAAGACTAAGCATGCATTGTCCATCTTGAGGTGGCCACGGGAAAAACTGTTCATAAAAACTGAAGGTGACATTATTCTAATGTTATCCCTAGAATATCTAGGGATAAAAAATTTTTTAATAAGTGTAAATACAAGAAATGTTTATAATTCTGAGCTGATTCTAATTATAAACAATAATATTAGCATAAAAACCACTTTAGGCTAAGGCCCCACGTAGCGAGCTGCAGCAAAAAAGCGCTGTGGGAGAAAACGTGGCGGCAACGCATCAAGGTTTTTCCCGCAGTGCTTTTCCCAGAGTACCCGCAGAGGTTTCCTCAGTGGACTTTCAGCTTCCATTATATCTATAGGGAAACCGCTGGTGTTTCCGTAGGTATGATTGACATGCTGCAATTTCCAAAAACCGGTGTGGACGGTATGAACTTGTATGCATTACATGGGGTTCTCATGTAGGTTGTAGAAGCAAATCCGCGTAGGGCAACAGCATTAAAACTTCTGAAATTATATACATGTAACTTTTACTAAATTCATGTTGAATGTGTAAAAATAAATACTTAAATCAAGTTGTTACGGTCCACTGTATATGTTTACATGTCTTACATCTACATATATTGACCCAGTATAATCCATTATTATGTAGTAAGTATGTAGGTTGGATTATATAAACATTTAGGATCAGTCAAATTGATATGAATTCTTGCTCTGAAGGACCTTGAACATGATCTTGCATCTCTTTCTAGTATATAGACAGCACTTTTATGATACTATTTCCCAAACTGTCACCATAAACAATAAAAGTTTAGATGATCTCACAGTTTACTTGTATTACCATATGTCTTTTAGTGCTGTATGTATTTTTATTTGTTTAGTGTAAACATTTGAGAAGATATGGGTTATGTCCATGGCAATAGTACAAGTTTATTATGTATTACAGTAAGTGAAAACAAATACGTTGAACATTATACCCAGATAATGACCTGTGTAATAAATTGTAATCAGAGTTTATTACTGTATAATGGTTACATTATAACTTTATTTAGAAATATTAATATTGTGTGAACAGCTCATGTTTACAGATCAGCTCACTACTAAAAGTACATGTACATGCTTTTAAGAAGACTCACACTTTGGGCAGGCAAAAGTAAATATTTTATTCTTTTATTTTTTTGATGGAAAAATCTGACCTTTCACTGTATTAAACAAAAGGAACAATCTATAAAAGAAGCAAAGTAACATAAAGAAAGTTAACAAAATTATATTCCCTAGATAGAAAACCTCCTGGCAGAAAGACTGATATATTTAAAGTCTACTTAAATCCCATCCCTTCATAACAAAAATTCTATGATGTAGGTAATTCTCAAACTTGTAAAACCCCCCTGTGTCGGGTTACAGTGATGGTTTATGGAATAGTTTTTTTATATTAATTTATTAATATATTATTTATTTATTTATTTAGGAAACTGGGTTTACACAAATAACACACAAAAAGCTATTACATTGCCTGCAACATGTACAAGTATTTTGCTAAACATTACACAGTATTTAATGTTTTAAGTATCTGTTATGCTGTGTGGGAGCCCATAAAGTAATAGGTTAAAGCTTGATATATACAGGACAGTGGCATCAATACTGATTTAAAATTAAAGTGTACCTAGTTTTTCATCAAAAGTAGAAATATCTACAGGCTTGCTCGGCAGTATGTTCTATGGCTGTAAAACCCATCAGTTTGTCAGTTGCTAATAACCCATTTATGGCTGCAGCACATTTTAGATTTCTCTCTGAGACAGAAGATTGAACATTTACTTTATAGTTTTATAGATATATACAGTGGGGAAAAAAAAGAATTTAGTCAGCCACCAATTGTGCAAGTTCTCCCACTTAAAAACATGAGAGAGGCCTGTAATTGACATAGGTAGACCTCAACTATGAGAGACAAAATGAGAAAACAAATCCGGAAAATCACATTGTCTGATTTTTAAAGAATTTATTTGCAAATTATGGTGAAAAATAAGTATTTGATCACCTACAAACAAGCAAGATTTCTGGCTCTCACAGACCTGTAACTTCTTCTTTAAGAGGCTCCTCTGTCCTCCACTCATTACCTGTAGTAATGGCACCTGTTTGACATTGTTATCAGTATAAAAGACAACTGTCCACAACCTCAAACAGTCACACTCCAAACTCCACTATGGTGAAGACCAAAGAGCTGTGGAAGGACACCAGAAACAAAATTGTAGACCTGCACCAGGCTGGGAAGACTGAATCTGCAATAGGCAAGCAGCTTGGTGAGAAGAAATCAACTGTGGGAGCAATAATTAGAAAATGGAAGACATACAAGACCACTGATAATCTCCCTCAATCAGGGGCTCCATGCAAGATCTCACCCCGTGGGGTCAAAATGATCACAAGAACGGTGAGCAAAAATCCCAGAACCACACGGGGGTACCTAGTGAATGACCTGCAGAAAGCTGGGACTAACGTAACAAAGGCTACCGTCAGTAGCACACTACGCCGCCAGGTACTCATATCCTGTAGTGCCAGATGTGTCCCCCTGCTTAAGCCAGTACATATCCAGGCCTGTCTGAAGTTTGCTAAAGAGCATTTGGATGTTCCAGAAGAGTATTGGGAGAATGTCATATGGTCAGATGAAACCAAAGTAGAACTGTTTGGTAGAAACACAACTCGTCGTGTTTGGAGGAGAGTGAATGCTGAGTTGCATCCAAAGTACACCATACTTTAAAAAACAAACATTGTGATTTTCCGGATTTGTTTTCTCATTTTGTCTCTCATAGTTGAGGTGGCCTACTTATGATGTCAATTACAGGCCTCTCTCATCTTTTTAAGATTGGTGGCTGACTAAATACTTTTTTTCCCGACTGTATGTGTCTGTTATAAACCCACATGTGTATGTGACACCTCTTTAAATATGTCTAGATAAAGCTACGAATCTCTTATTCACGATTCAGTCCATTAGGAGTTAAGGATTTCATCTTATGTATCCAATAAGCCTCACAGATCATCAGGTTCTTAATTCTGTCTCCTCCTTTCGGACTTGTTCCAGAACTTGAAATCTGAGTTGAACTAATAAGTGTTGAGGTTGGTGAAAATGGGCAGACTGGAAAAAATTATTTTTTACATCTGATGTTGGATTTGTGCTGGGATATGCAGTCTCACATATGTTGGGATGTCTCTTCAACATACATGAGAACGCAAGGACACTTAATGGCATAAACAACAAACGAAGAGTCCCAAGCACACCGCCAGGGCAACAAAGGAGTGGCTTCGTAAGAAGCATTTCAAGGTCCTGGAGTGGCCTAGCCAGTCTCCATATCTCAATCCCATAGAAAACCTTTGGAGGGAGTTGAAAGTCCGTGTTGCCCAGCGACAGCCCCAAAACATCACTGCTCTAGAGGAGATCTGCATGGAGAAATGGGCCAATATACCAGCAACAGTGTGTGCCAACCTTGTGAACACTTACAGAAAACGTTTGACCTCTGTCATTGCCAACAAAGGATATATAACAAAGTTGTTAGGGTCTTGCCAGACGTAGCAATACCCTCACACTACTGCAGGGGACTGGGAGGAAGGACAGAGACAAGTGAGCCCTAATCTCACCCCAGCCACTGTCACTTCCTATTGTCTCAGTTTACCCTAAACGGTAAAAGGACAACCTGAAGATGAGCCCTATACTGAGTAAAGTGACAACACAGAAAAATTTCAAACTCTGCAATTTGGACTTAATATTCATGCCAGCTTCATGTCACACTATGTTTGAACCATGAACTGAACTCAATATTCATGCCAGCTTCAAATCACACTATGTATGAACTGTGAGGGACACAAATCACCTCCTGATAGCAAACAGATAACAGCAAGAATTACTGATTCCTCCGTCACGCACCACAAGTTTCCAGACTGTTTTTTTGACCTGTTGTAAATAACTTCTCTACTTAGATTGCAATTTTTTTAAGGACTCTAAAATGCTTTGAAAACCATGTGTATAAAAATCTGTTAATTTTCAGTTCTTGTATCACACCATGTCTGATGAAGGGAGCGAGTACTCCTGAAAGCTTACTTATAAATATACTCAGTTAGCCTCTAAAAGGTATCGCCTGATTTCTTCACTCTTCCAACACAGAACACAGACAGAACAAATGACAAAAAGGGAGGTCAGAAAGCCAAGGGTTTGGTAACAGAGGAGCAATGCAGTACAGAATTAAAATCCAAGAGAATAGTCAAAAGTCAAGGCCAGAGGTCAGGAATACAAATACAAGTAACAAAACAGCAAGGAAAAATAGCCAGAACGCAAGAAGCAATAACCAGCGCCAATGTGAATGTGAGCAAAGAATAAATAGGAAGACAGAATCCGCTCCAGACTTGATAAGAGGAAAGGCTGTCAATCACACAGGCAAGGCAAAATTAACTATTAGTGGAGCAGAGGAAAACCAAGGAAGTAGACGGGTGTGGCAGAAAATCAATTACATAGTCTAGGACAGTGTTCAGACTGAGCAACAAGAATCTTAAACAAGGAGTCAAACTGAGCACGCCTCCTGCGACGCTACGTGCGGGCGGAGGGTGGTGCAGAGACCTGAACAGGCAGAGACGTTACAAAAGTATTGAGATGAACTTTTGTTATTGACCAAATACTTATTTTCCACCATAATTTGCAAATAAATTCTTTAAAAATCAGACGGTATGATTTTCTGGATTTGTTTTCTCATTTTGTCTCTCATAGTTGAGGTCTACTTATGATGTCAATTACAGGCCTCTCTCATCTTTTTAAGTGGGAGAACTTGCACAATTGGTGGCTGACTAAATGCTTTTTTTCCCCACTGTATCTAAGTTTTAATGATCATAATAAAAGTTGAGTTTTCATATCCCGTTTACCCTGGCCATTTTGGTTTTAGAGTTTATTAAACTATTGACATGGGGCATGTATAATTCAGAGCAGTCTGCTAGCTCCCTCATCCATTACTACTACTACTACAGGTTTCTTTATATGTAATTATGCCAGAAGTAACTGTAAAATAGCAAAAAAAAAAAAAGCTGAGAAAAGCCCAAGTGAACATAATATAGGAGATTTAGGGACACAGGAGTGCAAAGCCAGGATATGATGCAGCTAAAAATACACTGACACTGAAAAATTGAGATCTAAGCACAATCAGGAAAGTTGCTTGCTGTCTATGACTAACATCCTATCAGAAATAACTCAAGCAGCTAGTCAGAAGTAGATAAAAGTGCATACACTCGCCATTACACTCACTTTTGTCATAAGCCACAGATTCCTCTGGGCAGTGTAAATGCAGGGCAAGGTGAGTGGAAACCTGCACACAGACCTGTTCCTCTCTTCTCCACTCACTGTGTTCCAGTCTAGAGCCTGCTGGTTTCTAAACGCTGAACTTACCAAGTAACAGTAAGTGAACAGCAAATTAGCAAGAAGGAGGATACCTATTGGTGCTTTTAGAGAAGTTTTTCAGGCAGAAAACAGCAACATTTTAAGATAAAGTACATTAAATTTTGGTCCAGAATCACATGCTCTATTAAATGAGACTAAGTTGTCTGAAAAGTTATTGACCGTTTAAGACATTAACGAGATGTACTGAGCAGTATTTATGTGAACAAAGCCCTTGGAGTGAAATATAAATACTATTATCTGCAGCAGCCTCTCTGTTTCCTGTGTCTCTACTTCTCTCTCACTTGATCCCTCCTTCTTTTTCTCTCTCTCCATTTAAAGGGGTTAGCCCCTACTTTTAATATTTAATATGGCATTACCGGGGGTTCTACCACTGGAACATCCATCAATCGTGAGAGCTACGTAATTTTTACTTATGCCTTTTAGTAATCACTTTAAATATTTTTGCTGATACAGTATATATTTATTTACTTATAATCATTTAATAATAATAAAAATTGCTAAAGCCTTATTTTAATACATATATTTTCATTATGTACGTTTATTCTCATATCAAGATTTTTCTTTCCCTGCATCTGTATGATATATAGAGAAATCTCCATATACCAATACATTGTATGCTCAGAAAATCTATTTTTAAGTATACAATTTACTGGCATATAGAGATCTCTCTATATACCAATACATTACAGTACAATACTATTGCAGCTTGCTATAAGAAAAAAAAAACTCCTATTGAAAGAAATAGAGCTTGTGGCATCCTGGGTGAGTTAACATGTCTGGGCATGGTGGGGGAGGGGTAATTACCCCAGCAGAATAATAATAACTTTATTTATATAGCGCCAACATATTCCGCAGCACTGTACAAGACAGAGGGTACATGAACTGACAATATTTGAATGTGACAATTTGACAAAGAAATTAACATATCAAACAACAGAAGTGAGGGCCCTGCTCGCGAGATCTTACAATCTATGAGGAAATAGGGAGACACAAGAGGTAAGAGGACATGTTTGGTACAATGGTCCAGCCATCTTTTAATAAATAAGTTCATATAACTGAAGCTGTATGAGCCCGTCATAAGCCGGTATCTATGAATATACTGATACTAAGTGCTTAGAGTGCAGAGTAACTTCTTGATGGAGGATTAGGTTTTGAGGAATAGAGTAGGAATGAGAAATGGTAGAATATTAAATGTTATTGTAGTGGGTGGAGGTGTATAACAATGTGATCAGGTCATGTGATAAGCCTGCCTAAACAGATGTGACTTTAGGACATGTTTAAAGATGCTGTGGTTAGGAATTAATCTGATTGTCTGGGATAATGCATTCCAGAGCACTGATGCAGCCCAAGAAAAGTCTTGGAGATGGGAATGGGATGTTCCCATCCCATTCCCATCTCCAAGACTTTTCTTGAAGATGGGAATGGGATGTTCACATAACGGATGATAAAAGTCTAAGGTCATTTGCAGAATGAAGAGGACGGTTAGGGCAATAGACGGTGACGAGGGAGGAGATATAGGGAGGTGATGTGCTATGGATGGATTTATGCATAAGTGTGATATATTTATATTGTATTCTGTTGTGGATGGGCAACCAGTGCAGTGACTGGCACAAGGCAGATGCATCTGTGTACCGGTTTGACATAAAGATGAGTCTGGCGGCTGCATTCAGGACAGATTGTAGAGGGGGGAGTTTAGTAAGAGGAAGCCCAATTAGAAGAGAATTGCAATAGTCAAGACGGGAGAGAATCAATGCGACAATGAGAGTTTTTGATGTTTCCACAGTGAGAAAAGGGCGAATTCTAGAGATGTCTTTAAGGTGCAGTTGACATGAACCTGCAAGTGTCTGAATATGTGGGGTGAATCTGAGATCCGAATCAAATACAACCCCGAGACAGCCGGCGTACTAACCATGATTTCTTTAAACTCATTGGCAAACAGCTGACATCTTATCTTATTGTTTACTGCTCATATTTAATAATGTGAGGAGAGCTGCTTTACACTGATACAAAGGTTACGTGTAATGTGATTTAGTAATATTAATGGATGGTACATGCTAGATGAGATGCAGCTGCCCTCAATGTTCAATGTTATCCTCCTAATTATTTGTGCACCCACCTCTATATTGTATCTGGAGACTTTCTTCTTAAATCATATTTAGCCTATAATTGCACTTTAAATGTCAGTCAATCCCAGATACATTTTTATTATCCATGAGTCATACATAAATAGATAAAGTTGACCAAAAGCAACATAGCATGACTATAGCTGGATATTAAATCAATTACAATTTTGGCAAAATGAACAAATTTAAGACCACATAGTACAATTTTGTTTAACCAAAAAACGAGGCATTATGACAACAATAACCATTGGACTGACCACTGCTGATTGTTTTTCTTTGAGGTCTTTTCTAATGCAGTTGCCATGTTGTTCTTATGATCACAGAAAGCAGATACCCCCAAGTTGCCAAACCTTTTTTGTTGATGTATTAATTCCGAAGAAAAAAGACATCAGGCCTTATACATGTAGTTTTATGCAGCTTTGATTTTTTTTAATTTTAAATCCAAGAGTAGATTGTAAAGGAGGGATACGTTCAAGGGGAAGCTTATATTACTATTTTCCATATTCATAGTGCTGCTTTGTCCACCATTTGTAAACATAATCTGTGACCATGTCTTCTAATGGAGCTTGAGATGTATTCCTCTATAGCCTTTGTTCATCAGTTTCTTAAAGTTTCATATATTTTCTATATTTTTGCTTCAAACATCCAGTGTATATTTTTGCTCATATTTAGTTAGGCAAATTTCACATGAAGTCTGTGGTGTAGTATTGTTGAAACATATATACTGATGTGTACGTAAACTTTAGTGGGAAAACATACTGAAGTAGCTGTGAAAAAAAAACGGATTCTTGACGGACAGCAAGTGTCCATTATTTTTTTAACATTGAAGTCTATGGGTAACGGACTTATAACAGACAGTAACTGATAGCCATCAGTTACTGTCCGTTATTTTATGTCCGTTTTTTTCCTGCTCATGCTCATAAAGGAGAAACAAACAAAAAAAAAAAAACGGACAGTGTTAAAAAAACGGGCACTAACTGATGCTAATGGACACTAACTGATGCTAATGTGTCCATTAATTGGATCAGTTAAAAAAAACGGACACATTAACATCAGTTAGTGTCCGTTATGATAGGTGTCCGTTTTTTTTTTTTTTAACGGACACCTTCATAACGGACTCCAACGGTAGTGTGAACCCTGCCTAAGGCATACATATCCAACTGCATTAGGAGACAATTGCAAACATCTGACCATAAACACAGAACACTGCATGAATTCCCTCACCAAATATGTAGCAGTTATATGACCCCTGCGATTTTGCCAACAAGGTGCTTAATAGAAGTCACATCCAGGAGTTTGACCAATACTTTAATATTTACCAAGAACAAACCACCGAAAACATTCAATATTGTTTAATTCAAAAGCTGCCAAGAAAGGGATTTCGTGATGGAAAATACTTCATCTATACAAGTTCTTTTTTGCCATTCTAATATATGGAAGATCACAGTTGAATGCATCTTTTCTGAGACAAGTGCAGCCAGGGGTTGATTGCACGCAGCGTGAGAGCTAAAATTAGAAAAACAGATTTGCTTTTCCTAAACATTGTTGGGCAGTGTAAACGGCATTCAGTCACTGTGTATCTGCAAAATACATCTGACACACTATTTGTCATGCAGTGTAGCTGCTACTAGATCATGAATATATTATACTTTATGTCCTGTGCTTTGGCTTCTTTCCAAATAGAAACTTGGAATTTCTAAAAACGTAACAGTACATACAATAATTATATAAAATAAATGGCTGCTTTACTATAATATGTCCACAACTATAGCAAAAAAGCTTTTTGCTTGACAAAATAAAAATGTATGTTTTGTGGTAAATCTGTTCAATGATTGAATGTCATTGGCCGGTGCATGGGTGGCGCATGGATATGATCCGGGTGCCGCCCATGCAAAGGCCATGCTTCCGCAGCCCCATTCATTCAATGAATAGGAGCCGCAGAAGCATGGTTGCAGAACTGGACAGGAATAGGACCTGTCCTGAGTTTTGCGGTCCGGACTATCAGCCCGCACAAAGGACCGTGTTATTCACAGTCATGTGCACGGGCACACAGAAATGAATGAGTCAGTGTGCTATCCGAGAAAAACCCAGAAAGCACACTGACCTAGCACACGGTCGTATGTAAGGTGCTTAAGGCTTAGTTTTAGTCTTGTATCTAGCAAAACTTTCATGTAGTCGTGTCAGTGTACGAATGTTTTCTTGCTCATATTTTTTGCCAGTCTTCATATTATCTGTGATCATAAACTGATTTAGGTTAAAACCTGCTCAACTCTAGTTTTTAGGTTTTACCTTATGTAGAGTTTCTAAATTGCCTTAGTAGAGGTACTCTAGGTGTTGCAGAGGTAGTTTTTATAGCCCATAGTAGTCAGTGACTTTGATGCCAGTGATACACAAAGCTAATTGTAATCAAATATAGTTGCCATTCTTGCCTGTTAACTGTCATGTCCAGGGCTGTGAAAAGCAAAAAAAATTTGCTTTGCACCACATTTCACCAAGGGATCGTTGTAGAGTTATAGTTGCTGTGTATAACATAGAAACATAGAAGCTTGGTGGCAGAAAAATACCATACAGTATGTTCCATCTAGTCTGCCCTTATATCATTTCCTTTTTATCTTGAGACAAACGTATTTCAGCCTCGGTTGCCCCTTGTATGGCATAAATTACTCTAATTGGCAAAGCAAGTTTTTGGCAAATTGGTCAAATAGTGACAAAGCAAATTTTGTTAGTCACTCATCTCGAATGACCAAGAGTATATTTTACATATTTCTTGGCGAATCAAAAGGTCAACACGCCATTAGATAACAAATATGCAATATTTTAAATCCCAGTGCCTAATGCTTGAGTAACATTAGGGATTGGTCTTTTCTATCCTATTAATGCATTGTTACATACTGTACAAGATCAATGATAGAGGTAAGGAGCTTTCTCATGTCTTCAGGACTGTCACCCAGCTTTCTATTTAAGATTCTAGTCAGGAGGCCATTTACTGCATAAAATACAACCTGTTCGACATATTAGCTATTATATCAGGCCTTAATATCACTGGTCTTGAAAGCCTCCATATAGAAGTCAGTGTCATTGTCGTTTTCTATAAAAGGCATTTTGACACAAAAAAGACAGATGGAACCATGTTATTTTTTTCCAGGCATATTCACACACAGTTTTGTTGCAGAAATGCCTGCAACTGTCCAGTTATTCGTAATGGAGCTTTCAGAAATCCATGTTAAAGCTGCATAAACAACAACATTCAGAAGTACAGTATGAACAGATTTTGTGTTACCTGTAGTTTAAAGGGAGTCGGTCAGCAGGAAAATCAGTATTAAACTAATGACATTACCTTGTAGGGCGACTTCTACACTTTCCAAAGATACCTTTCTTATTCTGCACTGCAGCTCCATTTTCATGAAAATCAGCATTTTATTATTATGCAAATTAGCTGAAAAGTGTTTTAGGGGCGTTTCTTCTTCTGCCAGGGCTTCACTTCTCTACTCTAGATACCCAACCCAAATGGAGTGGAGGATATCACTCAAACAAAAGGGGGAGGGCAGAGCTGGATGGTAGTTATGGGTGGTTATCTAGAGCAGAGAGCAAAGCCCCAGCAGGAGAAGAAATGCTCCTAAGGCTAAGGCCCCATGAAGCGAGCCACAGTCAAAAAATACTGCGGAAAAGACTGCGGTGGAAATGCATAAAATTTTTTTTCTGCAGCGTTTCTCACAGAAAGTCTGCAAAGTTTTCCTCTGTGGACTTTCTGCCACTATTATACCTATACCTATAGGGAAGACGCTAGTGTTTTCGTAGGTATAATTGACATGATGTGGATTTTTTTCTGCAATATGTGGATGGAATTAGCCAGTATCCCATCCACTTTGCAGGTAATATAAGTAATAGCTTCCAGAAAGAAGTAACCAACGCTGAAACATGTTTTTAGTTTGTTGTTATAGTGATGTATTATGCTACTGTCTTCTTTACAAAAACTAGCTATACCTAGTGTATTCTTGTAAACGGATTAGTTCTGGTGAATCTATGGAGGAATAATATTCTTCTCCTAGGAGTCTAATTTTTTTCTTCATGACATCTGAAACAAAGAGCCAAGTGTAAAAGAAAGATCTTGGCTGTTAATCCCATATGAAAACATGAAGAAGAACAGAGAAGATTTAATAACTCCTTGCAAATATTTGCTGACCAAAGCAACCTGTCCTGCACTGATAAGACCACATCAGGTTGAGCTGCATTTATCTAGAAATAGATGAGTGGAAACTTGTTCTACCAAACTAGCAGATGAAGCATTAAATCAATGGCCTGCTAAGCACATTGCAAAGTACTGTGCACAGTACAGGGCAATGCCCAGTGGGTGTTTTTTCAGGCTTTGTTCACAGTTGATTTGTTGCAGAACCTTCTAAACAGATTTGCCTTTGTTCTCATTGACCAAAAACAACATCTGCAAGGAGTTTGTATGTTCTCCCCGGGACTGTAATGCCCCATAGAAGTGAATGGAGAGTCAGTCACACAAGCGCACCGGTACTCCATTCACAAGGATTTTTGGTCCCCTGTCCTCTTGATCACTGTGGGAACTAGCAATCGGGCCCCCAGTGATTGAACACTTATCCTAGTTAACTAACTTAAAAGTACATTTTTGGTGTATTTTTCCATTGAAAAATAGAAGCTATTGGAACATATAAATAACTTATATTGCTGTGAGTATTTAATAATAGTCCAAATGCCATCACTTTAGTCTCCCATTTACACTATACATTGAATTTTAGCTTATAAATAGTTTGATGCTAAGTGAATGTTAGCAATAAAACCAAATGTATTACCATGAATATTAATATGTGGATTTTGGCGCACGGTAATCTCAGTACAAAGGGTAAAATTTCAGCTAGTCTTCAGAATTAACAGAATTATCGGAAAGTAAAATCTTTGGCAGTTAGAAAACACTGGAAAAAATGCTGTAAAAATTGCTGGAAAAAAAATGTAAAAACAGACTCAGTTCCAGGTCTGCATGAACTCCTGATTTCTTGAGGGATTTTGATAGAAGAAACTGTCCTACTATTCCTTCTTAATGTGGGCTATGCAGGCAGCTGTGTAGTGCACCATTGAGCACTAAATGGAAAGAAAAAAAATTAAAGGGAACCTATCAGCAGTTTTGTCTATGCAAATTGCCACACAGAACTACATGTAGTTATGTGCCATTGAAACTTGTTAGACATACCTTTCAATAAAATGGTATCTTCTCCCACAAATAAACTAACGCAGTTCAATGCAGAGAGTTGGGTAATAGTAGCTGGAACACATAAAGACATGCTGCCTACTGCAAAGTTTTTCTTCACAGTGATTCTTACACGAAAACCATCAAAAAATGTCTGTATATCTCTGCACAGCCGATATCTGGCTCTGTCAGCGGTTTTTGCAAATTTTGCCCAAAATTGCTGGTGGTCTCACTTAAAAAGATCAAGTACAGTACAACAATGCATATATAATATTTAAGAGAGATCAGGCATTGAGCTGGGAGAGGAGCTGCAGGAGTCGAGGGACCCTACTAAAGATAAATGGTAGAATTACCAGATAGCTCCGCACATAGTGCTATACAGATAGATGGAAATTGTATGCAAAATAAAGTTAACATATTAGATAATAGTAGAAAAGGGGACATTTGGGCAAAAACTGTCCATCTAACAGATGTGTCCCCCCTTAACTTTACATCTAATTTAACTCTACTTGTACTAATATACTGCAGGAGTTAAATTAGAGACAAATGGTGTAACAGCTGGACAGGTACAAGAGTAACGGCAACTCACCAATAGGTGATGAGAACTGCATGGTAATAATGGATGATTGGTCAGAGAGATGATGGTACTGACAGTCAAAGGATGGGATTGATGGATGATGCTAAAAAAAAACAACTAACATTCGACAACTGGCTATCTCTTCCTGAACACTAACTGTAACCCTAGACATCAATGGCAGGGCTAATTTAAAAGCAAAGCAAGGCAAGGTGAACACAAACAGGGAGAAAACAAACACCAAACTACAAGACTCAGAAGCAATATACTAGAAATATTCAATGATAACAGGAAAAAAACACAGCACTTACACTATATCTAGCAAGTAACTGCAAGAGCCAAGAATATTAAAAGATAGGTTAGCCAAATGAGCCCACTCCAGAGAGTGTTCAGCTGATCTACTAATGATAGCTGTGAATCATAGCAACTACCAAAAACTAATTAGAACTTCTGTTGTTCAGAACATAGCATACCACTTTGTGATATCGTATCGCAAAAAGTTGCTCATCAAGGACAGGTTAGGTACAGACTTCATTGACCAGGAGTTGCGTGCATGAGACTTTATAAATGTGTTAGTTAGGGTGGGTTCACACTTGCGCCAGCACTCCGTCCACCGCGAATCCGACCTAAATGTCGTAAAGCTGGATAGGCACTGGATAGGGAATGCGCGGGTGTGCTCTTACACCCTCTGCGCCGCCAAGCCGTTTTTTTTTGTTGGAAAGAAAGTTGGATATGCAGGACTGTGTCCAACGAAAAAAACTGGCTTCGCGCCGCAGAGGGTGTATGCGCACACCCACGCATTGCTTTAAAAACCTATTCAAGTGAATGGGGTTTTAAGCAAAGCGTCGCAAGCCTTTTCCTATGAAGGGCCTATCCAGTTTAGATCGGATTTGCAGTGGACGGAGTGCTGGCGCAAGTGTGAAGCCATCCTTAAGGAACTTCATGTGGATGGATAATCTGTTTTGCAGAAATTTATCAAGATGTGCACTAAGACTATTACAAAAAAAATTCTAGTAAATACGACAGTAAAGCAAGCTAAAATTATTTACAGTGTATCTGTCACCAGACTATGCTAACCTATAGATGTGTGACTGATTTCCAATTTGGTTAAGGGCTCCAATTTCTAATAAAACATACAATGTTACAATAAAAAAGAATATAATATCATGACATGTTAAAAAGCCTTGAAAGTCTGCAATTCGTACCCCTGTACTGGGTGGTCGCACATAGACACAAATAGAATGGTTAGCATATCATTTTCTGAAAACTTATAAAGAAATCATGTTGTTCTATGAAAAACCGCTTAACTTGTGACATACATATCTGGACACGTCCAACCAAGAGGATAGGTAAAAAAGGACATATCTGTAGTATGGGGACAGGATGCTATTCAAAAGTCACATAGTTAATGAGTCCAGTGTATTAACAGTGTGTGTTTCTGCATCCACTGAATACACTGGACTCAGAAACTACTGTATGTGTTCCATATTTTCTTTGATTGCTCCTATAAAGTACAATTTGTCCTGCAAAAATTAAGTCCTCATACGACTCTGTGTATGTAAAAATAAAAAAGTAAAAAAGTCATGGCTTTTGAAGGCAGGGAGTCAAAAATGCCATGGTGGTAAGGGAGACAGAAGTAACTGTCATTTAATATTTTTTGTAAATGAAATAGTTTAGGTGAATATAGGAAACTTTATACTCCATCTTATCACAGGAAAATTCTCCTCTTATAAAATCTTCTCTTGCTTGCTAAACTGTTCAATTCACTGCTCAGTCTATGAAAGGAGGGGGTGGGGGGGAGAAGAAAAGTGCATGAGAAACATAGAGAGACACAGACGTCCTGGAGCAGATTACAGTAAAATGTCTAGCTCACCAGAGATTTATACAAATCTGTATGTCTCAGGACTGCTGAGTCTGTGCTTGTTTCTCTCTTACTGGGCTCCTCCTCCTACTCCCCTTTACATAATACTTATATGTCACCTGACTTGATTTGTCTGTGAGCTCTAGCCTGACTTCAGTAAAGATAGTTCTGTGCAATTAATTGAGATAGAGGCATTTTGAAATATATTACAAAGTTTCTTATCACCCCAACTATTCATGTACAAAAAATTGAAATAACTGTTACTCTTTAAGGATATATTTACCTAGTATCTACATAAGCTTTAACCCCGAAATAATTGACAACATAATGTAGGAGGAACCAAGGTATACATTTAAAGGAAATCTGTTAGCACAATATTGAGATACCGTGTTTCTCCGAAAATAAGACAGGGTCTTATATTATTTTTTGCTCCGAAAAAATGGCTAGGGCTTATTTTCGGGGTAGGTCTTAATTTTTTCCATGAACAACAATCACACATTTGATCCCTTTTTATTTCAACTTTTATCAGAGGTGAATCAGTGAAAAAACAGCAGTTCGGCACTTTTGATTTTTTTTTTTCCGCTACGGCATTCACTATAAAGGTAAAATATTTTTATAAGTTTGTAGACCGGGCGTTTTCGGACACAGGGATACCTAATGTGTATGTGTTTCACAGTAATATTTTATTTTTATATGTATTCTAGTGAAAGTGGGAGGGGGCTTGAACTTTTATTTATTTATTTATTTACTATTAACCCATCCTAGGGGGCTTGAACTTGCAATCATCCCATAGACTGCAATACAACGTATTGCAGTCTATGGGAGATTATCTACATTACTATTGAGGCTGGTCATAGCCTCAGTAGTAATATTCCTATGACAGGCCTGGGAGCCTTCATAACGCTCCCGGCTGTCAAAGGAACAGGTCGGCTCCTGCGATCTCGCTGCTCGGGAGCCGACCTACAACGTGAAAGGTACGGGGCCGGTGCGGACCAGCCCCGGGGATAGTTGCTCTGCTTTGGGGGCTGTGGATTTAGGGGGGGAGGGGGGTCATGGTCTGGCACACTCAACAACGCCCGAGATCAGTGGACTCTGATCGCGAGCATTAACTGCGGGTCTCTGCTGTACAAGGAGACCCGGTATAGCAGCTATAGGGGGTTGGGACCGGCCGTGGAGACTGTGGGGGGAAGCGCGGAGGTCACACTTAGCAATGCCCGCAGTCAGAGTCCATTCTGATCGCGGGCTTTAACTCCGGATTGCGCTACTTTGGTGGGCAGGAGAGGGGGTCACGCTGAACAATGCCTGCGATCAGGATAGACACTGATCGCAGGCATTAACTCCAGGTCTCCGCTCAGACCCGATATGGTGGCTATGGTAGCTGCTCTGCAGTAGAGTGCTCGCCATCTTTAAGGACCCGGCATCTGCTGTAATCGCACGGCAGATGTCGCGAAGGGGTTAAATTAGCTAGGGCTTATTTTTGGAATAGGGCTTATATTACAAGCCTACTCCAAAAAACCTGTAAAATCTAGCTAGGGCTTATTTTCGGGGTAGGTCTTATTTTTGCAGAAACACAGTATATACTAACCACAGTGCCTTGTAGGTACAGTTGTCAGCACAGTTTACAATGATGTATTTCTTATTCAGGACCGTTGCTCCATTCTCGTAAAAAAAATTGTCCTTATATCCCTATGAAAATGAGCAATAAAGGGCTTTAGGGGCATTTCTTTCCATCAATGGGCTTCACTATTTGCTGTCGCTAACTGCTGCTCAACCCTGCCCCTGCTAGTTGACTGACATCTCTCTCCTCTGCCTCAGCACACAGTACTAACTGTACTATGCATAATGACTCACTGTGTCCATCTGAAGCCAGCTTCCTTCACTTCCGGATGCAGAGTGTCATCATCAGACATACACAGTACAGTTAGTACTGTGTGCTGAGGCCAAGGAGAGAGATACAGTCATATGAAAAAGTTTGGGCACCCCTATTAATCTTAATCATTTTTAGTTCTAAATATTTGGGTGTTTGCAACAGCCATTTCAATTTGATATATCTAATAACTGATGGACACAGTAATATTTTAGGATTGAAATGAGGTTTATTGTACTAACGGAAAATGTGCAATATGCATTAAACCAAAATTTGACCGGTGCAAAAATTTGGGTACCCTTATCATTTTATTGATTTGAATACTCCTAACTACTTTTTACTGACTTACTGAAGCACAAAATTGGTTTTGTAACCTCACTGAGCTTTGAACTTCATAGCCAGGTGTATCCAATCATGAGAAAAGGTATTTAAGGTGACCAATTGCAAGTTGTTCTCCTATTTGAATCTCCTCTGAAGAGTGGCATCATGGGCTCCTCAAAACAACTCTGAAATGATCTGAAAACAAAGATTGTTCAACATAGTTGTTCAGGGGAAGGATACAAAAAGTTGTCTCAGAGATTTAACCTGTCAGTTTCCACTGTGAGGAACATAGTAAGGAAATGGAAGACCACAGGGACAGTTCTTGTTAAGCCCAGAAGTGGCAGGCCAAGAAAAATATCAGAAAGGCAGAGAAGAAGAATGGTGAGAACAGTCAAGGACAATCCACAGACCACCTCCAAAGAGCTGCAGCATCATCTTGCTGCAGATGGTGTCACTGTGCATCGGTCAACAATACAGCACACTTTGCACAAGGAGAAGCTGTATGGGAGAGTGATGCGAAAGAAGCCATTTCTGAAAGCATGCCACAAACAGAGTCGCCTGAGGTATGCAAAAGCACATTTGGACAAGCCAGCTTCATTTTGGAAGAAGGTCCTGTGGACTGATGAAACAAAGATTGAGTTGTTTGGTCATACAAAAAGGCGTTATGCATGGCGTCAAAAAAACACAGCATTCCAAGAAAAACACTTGCTACCCACTGTAAAATTTGGTGGAGGTTCCATCATGCTTTGGGGCTGTGTGGCCAATGCCGGCACCGGGAATCTTGTTAAAGTTGAGGGTCGCATGGATTCAACTCAGTATCAGCAGATTCTTGAGATTAATGTACAAGAATCAGTGACGAATTTGAAGTTACGCCGGGGATGGATATTTCAGCAAGACAATGATCCAAAACACAGCTCCAAATCTACTCAGGCATTCATGCAGAGGAACAATTACAATGTTCTGGAATGGCCATCCCAGTCCCCAGACCTGAATATCATTGAACATCTGTGGGATAATTTGAAGCGGGCTGTCCATGCTTGGCGACCATCAAACTTAACTGAACTGGAATTGTTTTGTAAAGAGGAATGGTCAAAAATACCTTCATCCAGGATCCAGGAACTGATTAAAAGCTACAGGAAGCGACTAGAGGCTGTTATTTTTGCAAAAGGAGGATCTACTAAATATTAATGTCACTTTTCTGTTGAGGTGCCCATACTTTTGCACCGGTCAAATTTTGGTTTAATGCATATTGCACATTTTCTGTTAGTACAATAAACCTCATTTCAATCCTGAAATATTACTGTGTCCATCAGTTATTAGATATATCAAATTGAAATGGCTGTTGCAAACACCCAAATATTTAGAACTAAAAATGATTAAGATTAATAGGGGTGCCCAAACTTTTTCATATGACTGTATCGGTCAACTGGGAAGGGGGGGCAGAGCTGAGCAACAGATAGAGAAGCCCATAGATGGAAAGCAATACCCCCTAATGCCCTTTTCTGCTCATTTGCATAGGGATAAAAGTACGTTTTTTACAAGAATGGAGCAGTTCTGTGATTAGTTTACATGTCAATTTTGTGCTGACAGACTCCCTTTAAAATACAAAAGCTATGACTGTTACTATTGTGACTGTTACTTGTCACTGTCTCATCATTTGCACTAATCCAATAATGTTTATAATGGATACACATTGATGCTGTGTCTGTCTAATTACAGAATGGAACTATTCTATATGCATGTTATATCCATTAAAAGCTATTATTACAGCACATGATTCCATTATTTCTCAGTGTAATCCAAGTCTATAGAGATACCCTTGTTATTTTCCCTATGATACCTGTTGTGCTATTTTTACATTGTTTTCCTTTCACAATTTATTGCCAAGAGCTTTTCTGCTCTTGGAGTGTCAAAATATTTTAGCATTGCACATGTTGCTTTCTGAAATATCTGCCAGCAATTTATGTAGGGAAAACACGGTATGCTTGAATTGTCTTATCTTTTATTCTTGCTGGTGGCAAAGCCGGTGATCAGTATTTATCACAATGCTATGTTTTCATTGGAACTATATATTTTGATTCGACAATGGGAAAACTGCTAAACTATCAACAATGCTGACGCCCTTAACACTTCAATAAAATAATGCAATTGCTGTTTTAAAGGACAAGTCATATTTCTTTTTAGAAAAACATATAATAAAGAAGTTGTAATCTTTTCTTAAGTGATCTTAGATATATATATACCAATAACTATAGCCGTCCATATACATTAGGTTTTAGAGAGCCATGATACAGCCACCCAATATATGATAGGATCATTCATAAACTAACAAATAAAACGCCTGAGTAGCACAGTGAGTTTATACATGGTGGCTGGTGATAGGCTAAAAGTGGTCAGTAACATTCATCGAGAAATATCTAGCACAGCTTAACTTTTTGTGGCAAAGTCTGCAAGTCTATGAAAGTGGCCAAATTCAGCCATTTCAGGCAATGAAAATATAATGGGGCAAATTCATCATTCCATCTACGAAAATATAAAAAAGTTACCGATGTCAGAATATGGCGACTTTTAGAAAAAAAATGTTAAATTTTTTTTTTTTCAAAGTTTTAGATTTTTGTTAAGGAGTTAAAATGTAAATAAAACTATATTAATTTGGTATCGCCGAAATCGTGCAGAAAAATAGAATACAGATGACATGTCATTTTGGCTTCAGACTGAACACTGTAAAAACAATGCCTGCAAGAAAGTAGCGCAAATGCACTTTTTATCCAATCCCCCTCATTCAGAATTTTTTTCCAGCTTCCCAGTACATTGTTGAGAATAATAAATGGTATCATTATGAGGAACAATTTGTCCCACAAACATTAAGCCATCATATGGCTTTGTGAACGGAAAAATAAAAAAGTTATGGGAGTCAAAAAGTTTGGAAGGTAGGGAGTCAAAAACGAAAATTGAAAATGTCACCAGCGGAAAGGAGTTAACTAACTTAAGTGCATTAAACATAAAAGTACATTTTTGGGTTATGGGTATTCTTTTTACCAACTCTAATATTGATGGCCTATTCTGTATGTATGAACCTGTGTCTAATAATGAAGCGGAGCCCCCGGGGAGGTGATCAAACATAAAAAACAATGTTACTCCCTGCAGTCCGCAGCGGCTCTGTGCTCTGCAGGAGCTTCTGCCTGAATTAAGAGACTTCTGACAGGGCCTCAGGGGGTCACGTCCGGCCTCATTACACATAATGACGTGACGTAACTCAATCAGCGGACGCTGACTACAGGCAGATCGTCCGAAGAGAACAGTGCCACTGCGGAGCGCAGGAAAGGTGAGTAACATTGTTTTTTATGTTTGTCACCTCTCTTGGCCCTTCGCTTATTATACTCTGGGGTCTGAGACCCCACAGTATAATATTAGCTAGAGAGTGGTGAAAATTGGAATATTATAAAAGTTAGAATATTATACTGTGTGCAGGGGCCACTATGGGACATAATACCGTGTGCAGGGACCACTATGGGGTATAATACAGTGTGCAGGGGCCACTATGGGATATAATATCATGTGCAGGGGCCGCTATGGGACATAATGCTGTGTGCAGGGGCCGCTATAGGATATAATACCGTGTGCAGGGGCCGCTATGGGATATAATACCGTACACAGGGGCCGCTATGGGACATAATACCATGTGCAGGGGCCGCTATGGGACATAATGCCATGTGCAGGGGCCACTATGGGACATAATACCGTGTGCAGAGGCCGCTATGAGACATAATACGGTGTACAGGATCCGCTATGGGACATAATACGATGTGCAGGGGCCATTATGGGACATAATACTTTGTGCAGGGTCCACTATGGGATATAATACCGTGTTCAGGGGCCGCTATGGGACATAATACGATGTGCAGGGACCGCTATGGGACATAATACGGTGTGCAGGGACCGCTATGGGACATAATACGGTGTGCAGGGGCCGCTATTGGACATAATACCGTGTGCAGGGGCCGCTACGGGACATAATGCCGTGTGCAGGGGCCGCTATGGGATATAATACCATATACAGGGGCCACTATGGGACATAATACCGTGTGCAGGGGCCGCTATGGGACATAATGCCATGTGCAGGGGCCGCTATGGGACATAATACTGTGTGCAGAGGCCGCTATGAGACATAATATGGTGTGCAGTAGCCGCTATGGGATATAATACCGTGGGCAGGGGCCGCTATAGGACATAATACGATATGCAGGTGCCACTATGGGATATAATACGTGTACAGGGGCTGTTATGGGACATAATGCTGTGTGCAGGTTCCGCTATGGGATATAATACCGTGTAAAGGGGCCGTTATGGGACATAATGCCGTGTGCAGGGGCCGCTATGGGACATAATGCTGTGTGCAGGGGCTGCTATGGGACATAATACGGTGTGCAGGGGCCACTGTGGGACATTATTCTGTATAACGGTGTGTTTTCTGCATTAAGGATGTGTTTTTGCACAGAAAACGCAGGCATTTTTTTGTGCAAAAATGCACCATGTGAACGCAGTTTTACATCGAAGTAAAAGTTCCAGTGGCCTAAGACTATAGCTGCATCCAGATACATAGTGTGTTTCCCCCATAAGGATGCTGCCATACGGTGCTCCTGGACACTTACATTTACGACTAATTGGGGTCTGCACATGGACTTTCATTGCTTCTAATCGGAAAGTACAGGGGTGTCCGAGGAAATAGCAGTAAATGCATGCGTCCTGAAGCATCTTGTGGCAGCACCCCTGTGTTATGGTTTGTGGTATATGACTTTAGTTTAGGGGTTGTCAGACTTAAAATTATTGTCCGTCACTCCGAGTACCTCATCTTTGATTTTTTAATTAAAATCGGGACGCCGAACAAAAAAGGTTGCCTACCCCTGGTCTAGATGATCCATCATGTTTTAAAATGAGAACACTCCTGTTTGCAAAGTGAAAAAGTGCTATATTTTATTTATGCAAAATGGTAATAACCAGGTCCAGGCGGCATAGGTATCAGAGAGATATAGAGTAAATATAATATGATGGGTCTAGTAGATGATCCCAGATGTTTCGGTAAAAAGCTTCTTCAGTGGGAAATATGAGACCCGGTATAGTAGTAACAAAGAGAGAAAAGTAAAGCAGGGTTAACTAAATTTAGCACTATTTACCCCAAGGAACTTTTCCCTAGACCTGGTGAATGAAACAGAAATCAATATGGTCATAGACTGTCTTCATTCTGTATATGCTCTGAGAAATGTTCCTTCTTGTATGTACCCTGTCATACAAATGTCTATTTTTTGCAATGCATTAGTGTCCAGACCACCTGGGGTTCAAGACCCCTAGGGGGTCTAATAAATGCATGAAAAATTTTAAAAAAATGTAAAAAAATATTTAAAAAAAAATATTAAAAATTTAAATCACCCCCGTCAGGATTTGAACCCAGAACCTCCTGTGTCCCAGGAAGTAGCTCTTCTCACTCACCTACTGTAAATTCCGGACAGCGTCAGGATTGATTGCCTCGCCACTTCCTCCATGCCAGATTATTGTGCTTTTAAGCCATTAGTCCAGCTACTGTTCCTGCCTCACGCTACGACTACTGCCTTTATCTGTGTAACGAACTCGGACTGTTATATGATCACGCTTACTTCAGTAACTTAAAGTCATCTGGATTGTCATCCACTGGACTCCCACCTCACCTTCCAGACCTTGACAATTTCACATACCAGGTGAGCAATTGTATTATTATCTTTACAGAACAATATGGCCCAATATGCAGTCTGCTGTCAAAACCTTGAAAGTACAAGTTTCTGAACTACAGGAATTTGATACCACCTGCCAAGATAAGTTTTCACAGTTACAAGCTCTAGTGCACAGTCAACAAGAGATTATTGAATTGCAAAAACAACTTTTGGAGGTACGTGGCTTAGCTGGAGATCCACGTATGCCATTGCCATCGAAGTTTAGTGGTAATCGTTGTCATTTCCGAGGTTTCCTTAATCAATGTCATATATATTTTCAAATACAACCTGCTCCATTTATTAGTGACAAGAAAAAAGTGTTGTTTATCATCAATATTCTGACAGATGAAGCCTTGCATGGGCTTCCCCATATATGGAAAAAGATAGTGAACTTTGGAATGCATTAGATGACTTTATCACTGCTATGAGTAGAGATGAGCGAAGTATTCAAAAATTTGATTCAGCAACTTCGCCGAATTTTCCGATACAATTCTATTCGATCCGAATTAAATTGCAGCAAATCGCGTTAAAAAAACAGCTATTTATTGGCAGCAGAGAGCCGGGGTGGGCAGGTGGGCGGAAAAATAGCGGTTGGGGAACCAGGCTTTCCCTGACCGCTATCATAGTGGTCCGGGGCCCCGGCCATCTTCAGCTGGCCACGGCCACCATACCCCGCAGAGCCCGGAGGGAGTCCGACCGCGATCGTTACGCCACTGGTCAGGGGCCCGATCGGGATTGATCATGCTTGACCGCGGCATCCAAGTTGTTAAAACCCCCTATCAGTTATCGCGCAGGGTGTTAGCTGTCAATTACATAACCAATCGTGAAGTGGTTAAAGGGCTGTGACATCACAGGGTTGGCTGCTGATTGGCTGCACGCTTGGCATTGTAGGTGATCCCGCATTCCCAGAGTTCCTTGCCCCATGTTCTAACATGTACAGCAGTCATTTTGAACAAAATGCGATTCGTTACCATGAAGTGTGAGGAAATTCGAATTAGATGCAAATAGAATATTTCCTGAAATTCGGATTGAATTCCACTTTGCCAGCTTCAATTCGCTCATCTCTAGCTATGAGTCAAGTCATTGATGACCCCAATCATTCCACAGCTGAATCCAAACTGCATAATCTGCGTCAAGAAAAATGTTCAGTTGCTGAATATGCTGCAGAATTTCGCCGCTGGGTAGCTGATACTACTTGGAATCTAGCAGCCCAGAAAAGTCAATTTTGGCGAGGACTTTCTGAACAAGTGAAGGATGAACTTGCCAGGGTGAAAACCCTAGCTGATTTGGAGAACTTTATTCAATTGTGTATTAGAATTCATCAGAGACTTAGTGAAAGAAGAAGGGAAAAACTGTGGGCATTGAAGAATAGACCTGCCAATTATTTCACTCAAATGAATCAGCGAAATACTGAATCTCTACCTGAACCTATGCAGATTGATGTAATTCGCTTACTACAGCAGAAGAGGAGAGACGATTTACAGAAAACCTTTTCCTTTATTTTGGGGAATCACGGTATTATGCTATAAAACGCCCAAACGATACATAGGACAATCGCTGTCACTGACATTAAAGAACAGATCAAAATCAGGAACATCTGATCAGTCAGACTTAAATTTTCCTTTAGTGCTGGGTGATGACAAGATATTTGTGCCACAGTCTGATTTTATTGTGCCAATTCACATCTGCGTTGAAACACATGAGCAGTGTCCGACTGGCCCACCGAGGAACCGGTGAATCCACCGGTAGGCCCTGAGCCCCGACTATTAGTCCTCTTGTTGCCAATGCAGATGCATTGGTCAGGGGCCCGAACGGGATCCTGACCATCCCGATCGGGCCCCTGACCAGTGGCGTAACGATCGCGGTCGGACTCCCCTCCGGGCTCTGCGGGGTATGGTGGCCGTGGCCAGCTGAAGATGGCCGGGGCCCCGGACCACTATGATAGCGGTCAGGGAAAGCCTGGTTCCCCAACCGCTATGCATACTGTTATTGGAAAGGTTCCCTGGCATATTGCAGGCCCCTTTCCAATAGATGGCAGGGCAGGGCAGGGCACCCGGGGGAGGTGACTGAAAATAATAAATAGATATTCTCACCTCTCCTGGGCACAGCGTTCTCTCCGGCGCTCTTCCATCATGACTGAGGCCTGTGATTAGGCCCCAACGGTCACATGTGGCGCAGCCGTGTAAATGACGTCAGTGCGCTCCCACGTGACCGCTGAGGACCAATCACAGGCCTCAGCAGTGACAACGGAAGAGGGCCTGAAGAAGCTGAAGACAGCAGGATGGAACAAGGATGCCAAGGAAAGGTATGGCAAGGTGAGTATGAATGTTTGTTGTTTTTAATCACCTTCCCTGGCCCTCCGATTATTATACTCTGGGGTCTGAGGAGACCACAAAGTATAATAATAGCACCGAAGCGGAGGGGGCTGTTGGGAGCATATAATACTGGGTGGGGGCCACTGTAGAGCATATAAACCTGGGTGGGGGCCACTGTGGGCATACAATACTGGGTGGGGGCCACTGTAGAGCTTATAATACCGGGTGGGGGCCACTGTAGATCATATAATCCATACAGTGACTTCTTCACTGGTCCCCTATACTGTATGGGGACCATTGATGGGGCCATTATATTGTTGGGGGAGGCAGTGATGGAGGCCAATAGCCTGGAGTACATTAAAGGGGGTGTGCAGGATAACATTTTTTTTTTTTTTTTTTAAATTACGCCGGGGCAGGCGAAAAACAAAAAACATAAAAAAAAACCCCAAACTTTCTCTCCTTTCCCCAATGTCTCCCATCGTGGTTCGGTCTTGCAGTTCTGTTGTTTTCTTCCAGCTGAAGTTCCCTCTGCACGTGACTACCTGTGATGTCAAGTGACCCCTGAGGCCAATCAGCGGCCTAAGGGAAGGGACCTGGGACGTTACAGCCAGTGAGCACTCCTGGCAAAAAGAAGACAGCGGAGCTGCGGGACCAGACCGTGCTGGGAGGACGCTGGGTACAGGTGAGTATGTTTTAGTATTTTTTTTTGGGGGGGGGGGGGGGGGGAGATTCACCTCCCCCAGACTAATTATAAAAAAGAAAATAATTATACTGGACAACTTTAAAGTGTGGCACATTAGGTAGTATATTAAAGGTTGTCCATGCATAATTTGTTATGGTTTATCCTCAGGATAGGCCATAGATACCTGATCTGTAGGGGGATGACCCCGGACCGATCAGCTGTACGGAGCCACTTCTGTCCTCTGTATATTAGTCCGTTACCTTCACTGCATCTCAGCACTTATTGAAGTCAGTAGGAGCTGAGCTGCAGTGAAGGCACTGGGCTGCTGTACAGCGGATGGAGCTTTCTGCTTCCGGCTCTGTGTTGTGTATAGAACAGGCGGTGAAAGTGGCTCTGTACAGCTGATAGGGCCATGTGTCAGCCCTCTATCGATCAGGTATTTATGGCCTATCCTAAGCTTAGGCCATAAAAAAGATTAACCCTGGACAACCCCTTTAACCCTGCTGTTCTGTTCGGTCAAAAATGACCGAATTTGAAATTTGATATTTTTTAAAATATTCATTATGCGGTTCTGAAACTTGTGGTTCATTGACTTTTCCTCATTTGAGGGGTTCTTACTAATAGCAGTTTTTATTTATTTATTTTTTGTTTACTTTTTGCTCCACGTCTTTTTTTACACTTGTACTGTTCGGTCAAAAATGACCGATAGCCTTTTATACTAATCTCCAGCCATTTTTTTAAAAAAATAAAGGAGTTATAATCTCATTTTGGTCTATATAGTTCAGTTTTTGCGACAGCAAAAGTTCATACGCTGTAAACGCTCAGGTATACATAGGAAAAAACCCTGGAGAAAGAGCTGAAAAAAATCAAGGTATGTGAGTACTTTTGGATTTGACACATGGACTCAAAGGATGAAATGTTACATGTGACAATTTTTTTCACATCACACCAACTGAGGCAGATGTTGCTGAAAAGAAAAATGACCATGCTGGGTACTGTTAGAAAAAATAAGCCGGAACTGCCACAAGGTATCCTCAGTAAGAGAGACGTTTATAGTTCTATGTTTTATTTTACTGATTATACAACAGTAGTTTTATATAGAAAAAACTAGACTTTTTATTTTTTGTTTGTTTTTTTTTTAAAAAATATATTTACATACAGTTTGATGTTATTAGTTATAGTTTACAGTTTTATAAAGATTTTTTTTTTTTGTGTGCAAATGTGCGATATGCATGAATAATGCAATAAGGCAATGTAACATTTTTTGACACAAAAAAAAAAAAATTAAGTTTTTGATTTCATTTTTCATTTGTTTATGAACAACCATGTTCACATACAGTATAATAATGCAAAAGAAATTCAAATAAAAAACTTAAATTAGTTAAAAATCCAGACTTTAATAGGCCCGGTCAAAAATGACCAGAACATTATATGTGTATAGTAGAACCGAACAGAACAGCAGGGTTAATATGCTCCACACAGTTTAATGCTCCCCCCCCACACAATGTTAGCCCCCATCACTGCTCCCACACAATATAATGACCCCATCACTGTATAGGGGACCAGTGAAGAGGCCACTGTATGGGGGGACCAGTGAAGTGACCATAGAAAAATTTGGCCCAGACAACCCCTTAAAAGAGGCTGTACATAAACCGGAGCAACCACAGTGGCAGCCGCCAGGCAGGCGTAAAAATAAAATTTTGAAAAAAAGCATACTCACCTGTCCCCAGCACCCCGTTATCCCCTGCCTGTGTCTGTTCGGTCTCATGGAGGCGCCTTATTTTTTTTTTTTGGAAATCCTGTAATTGGTCTTAGCGGTCACATGAGGTTCAGGACTCCCAACAAGGAGTACGAGACTGAGTGGACACTGGCAGGGAACAACGGAGCGCCGGGAACAGGTGAGTATGCTTTTTAAATTTAATTATTTTTTACTTTACACCTCCCGCCAGCCACATGGGTTGCTCCAATTCCTAGACAACCTCTTTAAAGGATTTATCCATCTTTCTAATATTGATGGCCTGTCCTTAGGATAGGCCATCAGTATTACTTCTGCGATGATACAACAGCCAGGACCTCTGCAGATCAGCTTTTCCAAGACAGTGCAGCTACAGGTAAAGGTAACAATTCTAGGAGCCACGCTGTTCACTTGCCATACAAGGTGTAGCAGTAGGGTTAGGTAGTGCAGTGGTGCACATGGTATAGTGGTTGAGCAGCATGGCTCCGACATGTTATTACCTTTAGCCGCCCTGTCTCGGTACCGCTGATCTGCAGGGGTCCTGGTGGTGGGCCCATAGAAACAATTCCACTGGTGGGCACTAGACATCCCAGTCCGACACTGCACATGAGATTTCCTGTTCTGCTATGATAGACTCTGGGGCTGGTGGAAATTTCATGGCCATAACCTTTGCTAAAGATAATAATATTGGACTGTTAATAAAGTCAGCATCTATAGACATAGAAACAGTTGATGGGTCACTGCTATCATCTGGACCTCTCACTCATGTGCAGCTTCAAGTCCTCATCCAGCCTGATCATCATGAAATCATTCGCTTTTCACTGATTGCTTCCCCAAAGTTTCCAGTGATTTTGGGTATTCCATGGCTGTCTGCTCACAATCCATCCATAGACTGGGAAACACACATTATACGGTTTCATTCTGAATTTTGTCAGTCGAATTGTTTGCCTAAACCTGTTTCTTCATTGTCTGAGAACCCATCAATCTCTGAACTTTGCACTAAAGAATTGCTACCCCCATCATACAGAGAATTTCAGGATGTTTGTGACTAGAAAAATGCAGATAATCTCTATGTCGTATCTATTCCCTTTCTGAACCAGAACTGAAGGCCTTAAAAGAAAATTTCTGGATGAGAATTTAGAAAAAGGCTTTATTCTGCCATCTACATCTCCAACTGGGGCACCTTTGTTCTTTAGTGGAGAAGAAAGATTCTACCTTACGTCCCTGCATTGATTTTAGGGACCTCAATAATGTCACAGTTAAAACAGATATCCTCTCCATGAAATCCCAGAATTACTTGAAAGGCTTTGTACAGCTAAAATTTTTAGTAAGCTTTATCTAAGAAGAGCATATAACCTGGTTCGAATCCGTCCAGGAGATGAATGGAAGACTGCTTTCAGGACACGGTATAGACACTTTGAATATCTTGTAATGTTCTTTGGACTATGTAATGCCCCAGCCACTTTCCAACACTTGATCAATGAGGTTATCAGTGACTTACTGAATCAATTTTTTATTGCCTATTTGGACGATCTCTTAATTTTTTCAGAAAATCTGGAGCAGCATTGCGAACATGTCTGCACTGTTCTTCAACAACTTTGAGAAAACTGCTTATATATTAAGCTTGGAAAATATGAATTTGAGCAGACGGCGATTCAATTTCTGGGGTACGTCATCTCACCAGAAGGTCTTAGTATGGATCCTAGTAAAATGAAGGTTGTTGTTGATTGGCCAATTCTGAAAGATGAAAAGGAAGTCCAGAGATTCACTGAATTTGCTAACTTCTATAGAAAAGTCATCAAAAATGTCTCTACAGTAATATCATTGCACCAATTACACAGCTCACAATGAAAACAGTGCACTTTGTTTGGACACAAGAGGCCCAAGATGCTTTCAAAAAATTAAAGACTATGGTTACATCAGCGCCCATATTAACTCATCCAAATACAGATTTGCCATTTGCTATTGAAGTTGATGCGTCTGATTCAGCTGTAGGGGCCATTCTTTCTCAGAGGTGTGGAGATAAGATGCTGCTGCACCCTTGTGCGTATTTTTCCTCTTCAAATGTCTTCATCTAAAAGAAATTGCAACATTGGAAATAAAGAACTACTAGCAATTAAATGTGCATTTTCTGAGTGGAGACATCTTTTGGAGAGAACTGCTAATCCTGTAACTTTTCTTACTGATCAGAGAAATCTAGAGGTTCTCCGTGGATCGAAAAGACTATCCTCAAGACAAGCTAGATGGAGTTTATTCTTTTCTCGATTTAATTTTATAATTACTTCTCCACCTGGATCAAAAAATGGTAAAGCTAATGCTTTGTGAAGGATGTTCTCAGAGCCTACACAAAGAAACAAATGTGAAAGCACAATCTTATCTGAAAAGAGCTTTGTAGGAGCTACCCATTCAAAGGGTTTCCTGAGTCTAATAAAGGATGGATATACAAATGATCCTTTACTTAGTCATCCTCCAAGGATTATTAATGTCTACTTCAAAGTTGGATTCTGGACAAAACATCATCAATTTTATGCACCAGAGATGGCACGATTTACCGTTTTAAGATTAGTGGGCAGCATGGTGGCCTTGCGGCGCTGGAGTCCTAGGTTTGAATCCTGCCAAGGACAACATCTGCAAGGAGTTTGTATGTTCTCCCCATGTTTGCATGGGTTTCCTCTGGGTACTCCGGTTTCCTTCCACACTCCAAAGACATACTGATAGGGAATGTAAATTGTGAGCCCTATATGGGACAGTGACCACAATGTCTGTAAAAGCACTGCGGAATATGATGGTGCTATACAAGTAAGCAATTAGTCCACGATTCTAAGTTGGCTGGACATTTACGCATCAAAAAGGCTCAGGAACTTCTATCCCATTCCTTTTGGTGCCCAAGCTTTAAGAGAGATGTTCAGAAGTCTGTTTCTTCATGTTTAGCTTCTGCTCAAAATAAAACTCCACACTCTTCTCCTTTAGGTTTGTGTAAAATATTAATAGTCCGTAAACTCATAGAATAGTCTACAATTGAATGAAATCCTTACTCACGTGTTGACCCCTAAGGTAACATTATTGGAGGACTCTGCTTCATATAAAACATGGAGATATTTATTGAAGTCTTCATGGGAAACAAATATATGAAAAACTTCCAGCATAACAGAAACATCAGTCAATGTCTTACATGTCATAGAATTAGGTTTCTTCAAGATGGATCCCTTGCAGACATCTTGGCTCTTGCTTATTCATCAATGTGTGTTGATCATCTGCAGGACGATTCCGACATCCTTCCCAAGGTCTTAGAGGAAGTAGCCAGGTTTGGAGATATAGACACCCAAAGTGAGAGATAGAGACAGGGACAGATCCCAACAGGGAGAGGGAGACCCCTCACCGAGTAGTGAGACCACGACATGTGTATCTGTCAGTCATTTATATACATGAAAGGGGGTGTTTCCCAACATCCTCATACTTTTTACTACTGTATTTGGCCAATACCAAAATAGTCATAGTCCATCGACACCCATGCACCATAAGTAACAAGAGTTATGTCAGTAGAATACAATTTAACCCTTAAAGGCCATGAATATTGCATGTCAAATATTATTTAACAGTTTGCTGCAGCCACTTCCCATTCCCTGGGACTCAATTTCTATAGTTTTTGTGGTTGATCTATGTCCTTCCAAGGAATGACCACCATCCTTTTTGTTGTTGACCGTCTCACAAAAATGGCTCATTTCATCCCAACTAAGGGAATACCTACTGCGGAGCAAACTGCCAAACTTATTCAGGAAGTGTTCAAATTGCATGGAGTCCCTGATAATGTGGTTTCAGATCGAGGCGTACAATTTACATCTAAATTTTGGAAAAGTTTTTGCTCTGCTATAGGAATAGGAATAAACTTGTCATCCGCCTTTCATCCTCAATCAAATGGGCAAACTGAAAGAACTAATCTGACTTTTGAATAGTACTTTCAATGCTTCATAAGCTATCTTCAGGATGACTGGACTGAAGATAGCTGGACTCAACATTACAAAGTCCATTTTATGTAAATACAGGCTGTCATCCAGTCTTTATTCTAGATTTACCAATTTCATCCTCTCTCCCAGCAGTGACTGAATGATTGACAGCATTACAGAAATTTCAAGAAAAGATTGTCGAGATTTTACATGATGCTCAAAAACAATTCAAACAGGCTGCTGACTTGCATCAAAAAGCTACCCCTGAATTTCATGTGGGGGATAAAGTATGGCTCACTGAAAAAATATAAAGTTGCAAGTACCTTCTCCAAAACTAGGCCAAAAATATAAGTCACCTTTTTATTTAATTTCCCTGAGTCAATGAAGATCCCCTTTTTTCACTGCTGTCTCTTGCAACCATACCATGAAAATACCTTTCCTAGCTGCAATTTGCCCACTCCACCACCAGTAAATGTGAAGCGTAAAGATGAATAGGTTGTTAAATAAGATGTTAGACTCCAGAATTTATCGCAATAAGCTTCAATACTAGATAAAGTGGAAAGGGTATGGCTCTGAGGAGAATTCTTGGGAATCAAAAGAAAATGTTCATGCCCTAGACTTATCAAGACATTTCATCAGTGATACCTTGACAAGCCAACCTCTAGGATGCCCAGAGGTCACCCTAGAAGAAGGGGAGAGAGAAAGAGAGAGATTGTTGTAGAAATCTGAAGATAACCAAAGGTTCTTGGGTCTCAATGTAGGGCCCAGTGTCAGAAATCTGGTTTTTCGTCCTAGGTCATGGGTCTTCCAGCAGGACAATGGCATAGGTCGGACTGGTTGAGGTTAGTGCCATAGCTTAACATATGTCCTGGATACAGCTACTCTTCAGCTTTGACCTTCACCTGATGGCAGGCCGAGGTCAGTGGACCTTTACTAAAAGTAGTTGAATACCCATCTAATGTGCATAGGGAGTGTCCCTCATCTCCCATAGGGTTGCCACCTTCCTCTGCTTTTTTATTTGTGTTGGAGAAGAACGCATGACTGGTTATGGGCTATCACAAGGCATTATGGGAAAGGAGCTGGGAGCTCATGCGCCCTCTTTTGGATGTAACAGATCCTTAGTTTGCTTTTGATTTTCCGAGTCTTGAGACAGCAAAAGGGATTTTAGCCAAGGCAGTTTCACTTATCTGCATACAACACCGTTTCTGGATTTTTGTCCCTCATCAGTGTAGAGCAAAGTGTACTGGCTGGCTTTGTGGGAGGCAATGAGTGGGTTATGGACAGGGACATCTCTCCTTGAAGAGAGCACCAGTTAAGGTGTGTAGAGTTTTGAGTTGCCTTTCGCCTTCTACTAAGCATCTACATATCACAAGGCATTATGGGAAAGGAGCTGGGAGCTCATGCGCCCTATGTTGGATGTAACAGATCCTCAGTTTGCTTTTGACTCTCCGAGTCTTGAGACAGCAAAAGGGATTTTAGCCAAGCCAGTTTCACTTATCTGCCTGGTTATGGGCTAAACCTGATTACTAATAGATATCACTGTGACACAATGTGTGGTCCAAAACTGAGCTAACGCATTAACATCGAGACCTTCTTTGTATTCAGATACATCAGTAATGTTGAACTTGTGATTTGAATGTATTATAGACATACCTTTTGGCCTTTTTTAAGAATATATCTATCTGTCAGTTTCATCTATTATGTGATGTGTATTAATGAAATCTGGATTTCTATCTACTTTTTTTATCTATTTATTATGTGTAATCTCATGGCCAGTGGAAATTTGTCTGTATAATGTGTTTGGCAGCTTTGGATGGGAAGTGGAGTTGTCATATGTACTTTATGAATTTAAATGTGTATAATAAATGAATTGCCTTTATACTTATCTCCTCCATCCATGAATTTATTGCCTGGAAGGAGCTTTGCTTTTTAGAATATCCTATTGATATCTCTCCACTTTAAGTTTTTTGTTTGTCCGATAAAATACCAGACTCCACATGCTGAACGCCGCCATATTTTACTGCTGTATACCACCTTGTCCTGGTGACATTGTTTACACTAAACCACGTGCCCCTGGTTGGCCTCCAATCAGAAAGCAGGTACCATTGTGTATCTGCTGAACCCAAAGTACACAGCACAATGAACACATAGCCAAAGCAAATGGAGGGCCTATACTTGCAAGTCCACTTCTGGGTCAGGAGGTACCACTACTGTTTTTGGTGGCTTCTGGTGGCATATGGCAGATTTGCTAACTAGATACGAAGCCTTGCGGGTGTTGTGGATGAATTGGCAAATTTCATAAAAAGAGGAAACTCCCAGAATACCTGGGCTGTTATTATAGGATGTTGCTGCAGACCAACACTAAGACCCAATGCACACGACCATCCAATGGGGCGTCAAGTTTGCAGCAGAATGCACTCAGATGACACTTGGAGTGTCATCTGTCTATGAGGGCTTCGGATCCATTCTGATCCAATGACCCAGAGCAGGATAGGACCTGCTCTATAATTATCTCTGTCATGGGAACGGAATGGATCTGAAGCCCCCATAGAGGTGAGTGCATCACGGAATGCACTCGGACGACACTTGGATATCACTCTGAGTGTCATTGGAGTGCAGTCCACTGCAAACTTGGCCCCACATCGGATGCACACTCCATAGGATCCATGGGGTCTAAGGTGCAGCAGCAAAAAGCATACTGTTGTAATGCACTGGGGGCTATCAACATTTGTGGTTGTACAGTACAGAGACTACATCCTGCTACCTGCTCCCCTGAAATATTCCCCCACAGACTTCACCTTAAGGCCGGGGCCCCATGTAGCATAAATGCCACAGCAGACATGTAGCGATTTCAAAACCATTGAAGCAGAAAGTCTGCAGAGGAAAACTCTATGGACTTTCTGTGAAAAGCACTGCAGGAAAAAACGTGATGCATTTCCGCCGTGGTTTTTCCTGCGGCGCTTTTTGGCTGCAGCCCGCTATGTGGAGCCTTAGCCTAAAGGGGTTTTTCAGGCTGAAAATATTGATGACCTGTCTTAAATATAGGTCACTAAGATCACATTTTGTAGAAGCCTGACTTCTACCACCAGAGGCGTAACTAGCAAAGGCTGGGCCCCATAGCAAACTTTTGACTTTGGGCTCCCCTCCCCACGGCATAGTGCCCCATTTCCTGGCCTCCACACTGTATAAAACCCCATTTACACACACTATAATGTCCCATAGCGGCCCTCCTCACAGTATAATGGCCCATAGTAGGACCCTGCACACAGTATTATGTCCCTTTGTGACCCCTACAGTGTTCGACAGTACCCAAAATTTTTGGGGTACACCACCATGAACTATTATTATATTCTGGGGTCTTTTCAGACCCCAGAGTGTAATGATCGAAGGCCCAAGGGAGGAGAAAAACATAAAAAAAAAAAAACTGTTACTCACCTCTCCTGCGCGACTCCCTGCTGTTTTCGTCCCTCTTCAATGACGTCACAGACATGGATCCCTGCTCATGCTCATGGACGCCTCCACTTTCCCTTCTTCCCTCCAGGGGACCCCAGTAACGTGAAATGGGATGCACGGGGCGTCCTGGAGCACAGAAGGGAAAGTGGAGATGGCCATGAGCAGGAACAGGGATCGGTAAGTAAATAGGGCCCGTTACCTGCTAGGGTTATTCCAGCAGGTAATGGCCTATTAAAAAAAAAAAAAAAAAAAAAGCATCAGGGTGGGCCCCCTAAGGCCGCAGGACCTGTGGCAGCTACTACAGCTACTACAGCGGTACTTACGCCACCATCTGCTACTCCCATTGCTAAGGTGTACTCAGCAGCTAATATACATAGCATGGAGTAGCTCTGTTCTCTGTGTAGTGGCTGAAAGCAGAAAGGAGCCTCAGGTGGCAGCACCAACTACATACTGCCATGATGCCTTTTGTAATACAAGTTTCTCTTGGTCTTTGGGCAGTGCAAGGGACTTAGGTCATATTCACACGTCCACATTTTGTGGACATCTAACATCTGTGAAAATCACAGATTGAATGCAGACCCATTTATTTTAATGAGCGCATGTAGACAACCATTAAACGGAGGAGACATGCTCCATTTTGCAGACCACGGAACTCCATTAAAGTCTATGATTCAATGAAAATCACGGATAGCATACAGATGCCATTTTCACTGACCCACAGATGTATAGGAAATGATGATTATTTTTTCATGGATGTGATAAACGGATTATCTATGGACAGCACACAACCCAAAAGTAAGCAGGGTGGAGTGCTGTCCAGGATTATCGTCCATAAAATACGAACCTGTGAATAAGGCCTTACAGTAAATCCTGTGTCTTTACACATTCGAGTTCTGCCCCTCATGTCCTCATCACAGGTCCTTCAGCCACAACTTAGTGTCTCTACTACTCCTCTCCCCTGGGCACTAGAGATATGCCAGCTCTTCTGGGAGTTTGGGAAATCTCCCCATTTTTCAGGAGTGGCCCAGAAAATCTGGAAATTTGGAAAATATGCATTATGTTAATAGGTTATGAAAAAACTTTTTAAATGGTTCATATGGCTTGTCAAGCTTGGCTGAATGACTGAGATAGAATAATCTACAGTACTTCTGTATTTCTTAAATCCAGAAACGAGGGAAAACAAATATTTTCTATTACAAGTGTAAAAAATCAGATTCAATTAAGCAACAATAACACAAAACATTGCGCTAAGCCTAGACAGAAAACAATACAGTAAGAGTAAGTAATAAATGCATGGTACCATGGCCAAAAAAATCATTGATTTTTAGTACAGATTTCTTCCTAATTGAAAGTGTATGTTCGTGGAATGGTTGCCTAGGAACTGAAATTCACAGATGGAGGAAGAAATCCCATTCCTTTATTATGGCTGCAGAAGAAAAGTAGGTGAAGAATTCATTACGGAAGCTAAACAGGAGATGTGCACCAATGTCTGGTGCCATGATCTTTCAAGCTATTTCTAAATTTGTTGTATTAATTCAATGTAGGCAGATTTAACTAGTTCAAGTAATAATGTCAGTGATGGTAGAAAGCTAGCACATAAGTGCTTACAGCACATCAACTATTTTATCTTTTATCATTTAAAATATAATTCATAAGCCAAGCGCACATCTATAGCCGAGACAAGAGATATGTGAACTAGTAAGTTCTCACATACTCTGGGATTCAACACGTTTCATTTACCAGGTTTAAGAAAAGAACATCTAAAAATCACTGATATGACTTAAATTGATTTATATAAACAGTGGCGTAACTAGGAATGGCTGGGCCCCAAGGCGAACATTTGACATGGCCCCCCCCCCCCCCGAACCGGTTACAGGTCCCCAAACAGTAAAATATGCTCAGCAGAGGCCACAGATAGTATTATATGCTCAACAGTGGCCCCCACCCAGCATTATATGCTCCACAGTGGCCCCCATACAGCATTATATACTCTACATTTCTCCCCCCACACACAGTATAATATGCTACCCACAGTGGCCCCACACAGTATAATATGCTCCACACAGTGGTCCCCACCCAGTATTATATGCTTCCCACAGTGGTACCCACCCAGTATTATATGCCCCCCATAGTGGGCCCCACCCAGTATTATATCCTCCCTACAGTGGCCCCCACACAGTATTATATGCTCCCCACAGTGGTCCCCACCCAGTATTATATGCTCTACAGTGGCCCCCACACAGTATTATATGCTCTACAGTGGCCCCCACCCAGTGTTATATGCTCTACAGTGGCCCCCACCCAGTATTATATGCTCTACAGTGGCCCCCACACAGTATTATAAGCTCCCAACAGCCCCCGTCCGCTTCGGTGCTATTATTATACTTTGGGGTCTCCTCAGACCCCAGAGTATAATAATCGGAGACCGAGGGAAGGTGATTAAAAATAACAAACATTCATACTCACCTTGTCTTACCTTTCTTGGCATCCTCGCTCCATCCTGCCGTCTTCAGCGTCTTCAGGCCCTCTTCCGACGTTGCTGCCGAGGCCTTGATTGGGCCTCAGCAGTCACATGGGGGCGCACTGACGTCATTATGCGGCCGTGCCCCATGTGACCACTTGGGCCTTATCACAGGCCTCAGTCATGACGGAGGAGCACCGGAGAGAAGGCTGTGCCCAGGAGAGGTGAGAATATGTATTTATTATTTTCAGTCACCTCCCCTGGGCTGCCATCTATTGGAAAGGGGCCTGCAATATGCCAGGGCCCCTTTCCAATAACAGTATGTATAGCGGTCGGGGAACCAGGCTTTCCCCGACCGCTATCATAATGGTCCGGGGCCCGGCCATCTCCAGCTGGCCACGGGCTCCGTAACCTGCCGGGTCCGTTCGCGGTCGCACCCCCTGCGACCGCGATCATTACTGGTTTGTGGGGTTCGCGGTAGCGGCTGCCACAGGGCTCCGGGGCCCCTAATGTGTTACAAAGATGTTTTTCTTAAATGTAAAGCAAATTTCTTAAAGCAAAAGTATGTTTGTGTAATATGCAGGTGGATGAACTCAGAAACAACAACCAGAATAGGAGTTTCAACTAATTTACTGGTTTACTTTCTGTATGAAGAACAACTTGATACAGAAAGGAGATAGAGAAGGGTAGTAACATCTTCCACTCATAGTCTCAGCCGTCTGACCTGTGCAAGGGAAGTCTCCCTCTCCCTCACATGGAGTTTGTTGTGCTGTTACTCTGACCTCTGAACGCCTCTGCTTTGCAATTGCCACTGTCTGCCTTCTGGGAACCAAGCTGCCAATGCACACACCTCTGGTCTCAAGCTCTTCCTCCTGGCACTGGTGTTCAGCCTCCCATGAGTTTGCCTCTCCTGGATTCCTGTGCTTATTGGACCTACAACATCTATAGAACCATGGTCCCCCTTTTAGTGTTGCTTCAAATTAGGGTATACTAACCAAGGGGATGGTCACACTGTAGTTTCACTGGGGGCAGAGTCTTTCTGTGCTGTATGTCATACAGTGTGTACCTCCACTTGGCTAGCATACCCTAATATCTTAAAAGGTCTTATATCTTTGGAAGGGATTTGGATAAAAAAAAAAAAAAAAAAAAAAACACCAAAATGCTCAGGGTAACAGCGCAGATAAAGCATGTCATTTGACTTCTCAGATGTGGTGACAGGTCCTCTTTAAGAAATGGAATTTTTTTGTTCAGATATAATCTCTGTGTTGTGTAAATCCTCAGGGAATTTGCAAATGTTGTAGCCTGATTGTTGCTAATTACAACTTATTTACTATTGTGCACTTCCTACCTTCCGTGATAATTTGTCATGTACGGACTGTCACATGACGTCGATGTGGCTGTCAGGAGTCAGTTCACTCTGCTCAATCAATCTTGCACTCACCTTTCATTCAGGCTGCAAATTGAGTATAAATTGCACCCCAACATAGTCCATGCAACCATAGGAACAATAGGAATCCCAGACACACACTACTGCTCCCAGCAGTCAGACACACATACACTTTAAAAACGTAATGGGTTCATAGAGCAAACAAGTACCATTAAAATTAAACATTTAATACCCAAAGGGTTCAGTGCTACACTGCACTGATGAGAAGCAAAAACCGTGAAACAGTTGTCTGCAGATGGGAACCTCTTTCTTCTGGAGAAGTTATACTGGCTTGGAAATAGTTTCCAGATTATGCCCTTAAGTTCCTTTGAAAACCAGGTATTAATCTATAGAGAGTTTCCTTCTAATATGTTGTGCAAGGAGCAAATTCCTCTTTTTCCCCAATGAGGTCTTATCTGTTTTCCTTACCCAGAATTCTTAGCAGGACATGCATGATACGAGTGTCTACGTAATGAGAGACATTACCCCTTCTTGACTTATGCAGAAAAAAAGAATCCTGGTTGAGGAGGTATTCAAATATGTTTTCACTTTGGGAAAAGTTTTGCACGTTGAAAGTTGTATTCACACCTAGTGGCTAATGTTTGAATGTGACTCAGCTTAGAATCATGTTGATATAGCTTTTCTTGGAACTGACTCCTGCTGAATATACTTTACTTTGAAATATTTTTGGGTTATGGGATAGCTTTTCATTTACTGCATCTGTCCATTGTAAATAATTTTCATGTTTGGAAGTATGCTTTCACACAGTGAAGCTTTTCAATGTATTTTGGTTGCCTAAAAAACACTTACATTTATCTTATAGCTAAGGCCACATATTGCAGAAAAGCTGTATTTTTGTTGCAGATTTGGCTGCATTTCTTTTTTTCACATGTCCTTTGCTGTCATCCATCATAGGATGAGAGCAATGGACTTTAACAACGATAAAGTGATGGGCACACCTTCATCTGTGTCCCTTCCATTAACTCTAATATAACCAACATGACAGAAGCTTTCTTCTGTCATTGTTTACTTTTGTAACAGAAGGGATGCAGTAAAGTAAAGTAAAAAACATGACGGAAGTAAGCTTCTCTCTTGTTTTTTTAACATGAGTGAGTCCAGACAGACAAGACATGGAGGGTGCTATGTCTGCATTCTACAGCTAATATCTGGTGCTCTCATCCTATGATGCATGAGAGCAACAGACATTAATAATGGTAGTATGAACCTACCATAAGGCTGACTTTATACAATGCATTTTTATTTTGGCGTGGTTTGCACAGTGCTTTTTAGGTCAGGGCCCCATGTTGAGAAAATGCTGCTGCAGAAAAACGCAGCGTTTTACAGTACCTGCAAAGTGGATGAGATTCTGGCTAATCCCATCCACACATTGCAGAAAATTATCCGCAGCGGACATGCTGAGATTTAAAAAACTGTCACTTTTTTGTAAATCGCAGCATGTCAATTATACCTATGGAAATACTGGCATTTTCCATATAGGCATAAAAGAAGCAGAAAATCCGCAGAGGAAAACTCTACTGACTTTCTGTGAGAAACACTGCAGATGCAGTTTTTTTTATTGCAGTTAGGAGTAGCACATTTCTGCTACGCCAGTAAACCAGAGGTTTAACGGATGTTAGCAACAGTCAAAAAGCATAGAAAAGCGTTAGTCATTACTGTTTAGATGACATGCAAGTTCAGTATTTAGCACAGTTCTTTGTTTAGTGAAACCAAAAAGGTTTTAAACCTGTAAGATAGACATTTTTCCAGAATATTGTATATTTCTATTCCATTAAAACTTATCTTCTAGGACTGTATCCAAATACTGTTGAAGTTACAGCTGTATGAACATTTTAGAATGATCAGCCACACTTGCATGCTTGCATGTTCATGCAGTCTTCAAAATCTAAACCAATAATTTCTTTGACACATGGCACCTGTTCTTTATACATATACTAGCAGAAGGACCTGGCTTCGCATGAGTATATTTAATTTTTTGTTTGTGTAGTGGCCCCATAAGAATAAGTTGGTTGCTATGGAAACCTGGTATAAAGCTGTGTGTATGTGAAGACTGAAGAACCTGCGAGTTTCCATTGGTCCATAAGTGTCATGTGATCATGTGTATCTCAGTTTGGATATCAGTGAAAAACCTGCAATCGGTTGTTATGGAAACCTGGAGTAAAGCTGTGTGCATGTGACCTTGTGTAACAGTGTCATTCACAGCGCTCTGCACTTTTAAAGCTGACCTGCAGCAGTGAAGACAAATGGCTGGGTTGTTATGGAAACCTGGAGTAAAACTGTGTATGTGACCTTGTGTAACAGTGGAAGAGTGAAGAAATCAGGCGATACCTTTTAGAGGCTGAGTATATTTATAAGTAAGCTTTCAGGAGTACTAGCTCCCTTCATCAGACATGGTGTGATACAAGAGCTGAAAATTAACAGATTTTTATACACATGGTTTTCAAAGCATTTTAGAGTCCTTAAAAAAAAATTGCAATCTAAGTAGAGAAGTTATTTACAACAGGTAAAAAAAAAACAGTCTGGAAACTTGTGGTGCGTGACGGAGGGATCAGTAATTCTTGCTGTTATCTGTTTGCTATCAGGAGGTGATTTGTGTCCCTCACAGGTCATACATAGTGTGATTTGAAGCTGGCATGAATATTGAGTTCAGTTCATGGTTCAAACAGTGTGACATGAAGCTGGCATGAATATTAAGTCCAAATTGCAGAGTTTGAAATTTTTGCATAAATTTGTACTCCATTTCTTTCCTTTTCTCCTGTGTCTTAAAATGTCCCATTAAAACCACAACCCGCAAATCTTCAATAGAGTGGTTTTCTTCGGAGAAATGTGCGGCCACTGGGAGATCTGTTCTGCTGTTATTAATGGTGGATCTGTGTGAGTTCATTCGTTGACTGAGTCTCTGCCCTGTTTCCCCCACATAGAGGCCTGTGGTGGGACATTGCACACACATTATGAGATATACCACATTGGAAGACCTGCAGGAAAATGTCCCCCTAATTCTGTGCACCTGTTGTGACTGTGGGATAGGTACACTGTCAGCGGTGTGGATGTGCTTGCAAGTCATGCACCTTTTATGTAGGCAAGGTGAGGTGCCATTTTCAGTTGGGACCTTCAGGGCACTCCGGACAATAATGCGCCTCAGGTTTGGTGGTTGTCGAAAGGAGAGGAGAGGGGGGACTGGAAATATGTCCTTGAGTCTGTTGTCCCTATGTAGCACAGGTTGGAGCTCCTTGGCAATCCTTCGTAGGATCTCCAGCTGTGGGTTGTAGGTGACAACTAGGGGCACTTGGGCATCTTTCTGGGTCTCTCTATATGTGAGCAGACTGTCTCTGTTAATGGCTGCTGCTTTGTTTAATTGGTTGTCTGTCACTTTTGGTTTGTATCCCAATCTGAGAAATTTCATCCTCAGATCCAGGAGGTGCTTGTCCAGGTCTGTTTTGTCGGAGCAAATACGATTGTATCGTATAGCCTGGCTGTAGATTATAGATTGTCTTGTGTGCTTGGGGTGGAAGCTTGTGTAACAGTGTCATCCACAGCGCCCTGCCCCTTTAAAGCTGACCTACAGCAGTGAAGACAAATGGCTGGGTTGTTATGGAAACCTGGAGTAAAGCTGTGTGTATGTGACCTTGTGTAACATTGTCATTCACAGCGCTCTGCGCTTTTAAAGCTGGCCTGCAGCAGTGAAGACAAATGGCTGGTTTGTTATGGAAACCTGGAGTAAAACTGGGTGTATGTGACCTTGTGTAACAGTGTCATCCACAGCGCCCTGCCCCTTTAAAGCTGACCTACAGCAGTGAAGACAAATGGTTGGGTTGTTATGGAAACCTGGAGTAAAGCTGTGTGTATGTTGAGACTAAGCACCTGCGAGCTTCTATTGGCTGATAAGGGACATGTGACCGTGTGTATGGCAGTTGGAATATGAGTGAAGGACTTGCAGGCTTGTATTGGCTAATACAGGTCATTTTTTGGGAATACTGTATCTCAGGAACGGTACGTCCTAGAGAGCTGAGACCCGGTCTAAAACCTTCCCGGACACCTGATGTACCTGTGTGCCAAATCTGGTGAGGATCGGTCCAGTCGTTTGGTCACGCATAAGGAACAGACAGACAGAAACTCATTTTTATATATATAAGAGACTAGCAGAAGGACCCAACTTTGCACGGGTATATTTCATTTTTTGTTTGTGTAGTGGCCCCATAAGAATTGGCACTGGTCTATTTTGTATGTCATTTGTGTGTAGTTTAACTACGTTTCAATTTATAAGAATTCTGACATCCAATATGGCAGTCCAGTATAGGTACAGTCTATTTATGGCCGTGTTGTTATGGAAACCTGGTAAATTAAATGTGAACTTATATTGGCTGATACACGTCATACGACTGAATATTTAAGGACCTGCAAACTGCTATTGACTAATACAGGTAATAAATAGCTTGGTTGCTATGGAAACCTGGTGTAAAGCTCTGTGTATGTCAAGACTGAAGAACCTGTGAGTTTCCATTGGTCCATAAGTGTCATGTGATCATGTGTATCTCGGTTTGGATATCAGTTAAAAACCTGCGATTGGTTGTTATGAAAACCTGGAGTAAAGTTGTGTGTATGTGATCTTGTGTAACAGTGTCATCCACAGTGCCCTGTCCCTTTAAAGCTGACCTACAGCAGTGAAGAAAAATGGCTGGGTTGTTTTGGAAATTTGGAGTAAAACTGTGTGTATGTGACCTTGTGTAACAGTGTCATCCACAGCGCCCTGTGCCTTCAAAGCTGACCTACAGCAGTGAAGACAGATGGCTGGGTTGTTATGGAAATCTGGAGTAAAGCTGTGTGCATGTGGAGACTAAGCTCCTGCGAGCTTCTGTTGGCTGATAAAGGACATGTGACCATGCGTATGGCAGTTGGAATATGAGTTAAAGACTTGCAGGCTTCTATTGGCTAATGCAGGTAATTTTTGGGGAATATTGTATCTCAGGAACGGTACATCTAGAAAGCTGAGAACCGGTCTAAAAACTTCACCTGATGTACCTGTGTTCTAAATTTGCTGAAGATCGGTCCAGTCGTTTGGTCGCACATAAGGAACAGACAGACAGAAACTCATTTTTATATATATACTGTATATAAGAGATAACTGTGTTAGTGGTCTACAAATTAGCACTGCGGACATGCTGCGATTTCAAAAAATGTCACATTTTTTTAAATCACAGCATGTCAATTGTACCTACGGAAACACTGTGGATTGCTACATGGGGCCTTAGCCTTAATACTGTTTGTGTTCACTTTTGGTTAATTCCTTAATTGTTTTGGTTAAGCATGTGAATGACCATGAGTGTCCTTTACTAGTGCAAAGACTCGTTTGTCTCCATGCCCTTGAAATGTTCCTTAATTCTTTCTTTTTTCAATAAGGTCTCTTGAGCAGGATATGTTACTCATGCTCTGTCCCTGAATTAGGAGTGGCCATGATGAACCCATTGCAAGCACAGCTTTTTATCTCTTGTATTCTTTAAATTAAGGTTTCTATGGTTACCGCATTTTCTTGCCCTTCTTTGCACTTTCAGTGTGGTCCTGCTTTATTTGCTGCCTTTATAACAAGAATGTGATTGAGTTTGAGTAACTGTTTCTGCTACAGCGATGCTTTATAATTGTTCATAAAGTTGAACAAAAGGGACTTTATTAGTCCGAAACTGCAACGTTTCGATTCATAGAGAAAATTCATAACAGAAGTGAGGCAGATCACATGACAGCGTCTCTTCCCTAGTGTGCATGTGCAGCTCCAAATGTCTGAGAAATGGCTGGAATCATTATATTACATTTAGAGATGAGCAAATTTCTCAAAAGTTCGATTTGGCAGTTCGATTCGAAGTTCCAAAAAAATTTGCTTCGATCCGAATTACTTCACAGCGAATAAACAGCTATTTCCGGGCTGCAGAGAGCCTGGGTGGGCAGCAAAATGGCGGAAGCCCTTGGGTGCCGCAGTCATGTCTGTCTCTCTCTCTTTCTCTCTCTCGCTCTCTCTCTCTCTAGCTCTCTCTAGCAAGGGCAACTTTTATTCATGTGCAAGGATCTGCTAACAAACAAAGATAAGCCTACCTAATCACATCACTAGAGAATATCATGTGGCCGTCTGATGTCACAAAGGTCCTTAATAAATATTCATTACTGCAAAGCATCAGGAAATTCGGAATTGTGGTGAATCGAAGATTTCCTGAAATTCGGATCGAATTCCACTTCTGCAGAATCGATTCGCTCATCTTTAATTACATTCATTCCCAGCGCAAATGATGGGGCAATTTATAATGTTATGATAAACAGCTCTAAAGTGGCTGAAATCCAATTAGAACATATAAACACCCAGCAGGGCAACTGAGTACTATGTAATACCATGCCCTATGCTAAAAAAAGCGGCAAAAGTAAGTATTAATCGTATAGCAACAAATATAATATATATATCTTAACGGTATGTACGGTATTACTATAACGGGGACTCTTGTCAAAGGTGAGGGTGTTTGTTTAGAGTTGAACCATTAGGGTAAGTTCACCTTGTTTTCAATGAGACACAGAGATCGCAGCAGTACGATGAAAAAATAAGCATCCTGCTCGATCTTGCCGTGGATTCCGATTTCCATTCATCTGGGCCTAATCAGTAGCAGAAAGCCGTGATCCCGTTGCAGGTAGCCCATGGCTGAATACGGTGGCAGAAAATGAAGGGAATTCCTCTGCATTTTCTGCCGTGTTAACTTACCCTTAATCTAAATCATACAGGGAGAGGACAGGTCTAATGGCTATGAAACGCAGCTACTCCAAAAAATAGTGGTTTGATGGTCTCTCTGGTTTAACCCCTTCATGTTGCAGCTATTTTTTGATTTTTGTTTCTTACTCTCCAACTTCCAAAAGCCATAACATTTTTATTCTTCCATTCACAGAGCCATATGAGAGTTTAAAGTTTTTGGGACAAATTGCACTTCATAACGGTTCCATTTAATAATCTGAACAAAGTACTGAGAATTTGATTTAAAAAATCAGAAAGGGGTAAAATTAGAGAAATACTGTGTTTTTGTGACTTTCTTACAAGCTTGATTTTTAGGGCATTCACTTTGCAGCCAAAAAGAGATACCACCTGTACTCTGTTGGTCAGTATGATTATAGCAATACCCAAGTTAGGCTGAGGCCTCACGTTGTGGAAACGCAGCTTGTTTTGTTGCAGATTTTGCTACCTTTTTTTTTTGGGCCAAAGCCAGGAGTGGATTTAACAGAAGGGAAAGATGTAAGTGTTTTCTTTATATTTCCCATTACAGACCACTCTTAACTTTGGCTCAAACAAACACAGCAAAATCTGCAACACAAAAAACAGCTTTTCTGCAACTTTTGTCCTTAGCCTAATATAGTAATTTTTAATGTTTTAACCCCTCAAAAAAAAAATTAAAAAATTTGGACAAAAAAAAAAGTTCTTGGATTGTTCTGACACTGTAACCTTTTTTTAAATTTCTGTGGAGCTGCATAAGGCATCTTTTTTGTAGGGCCAGATGTACTTTTTATTTAGAACATTGTGGACAATGTCCATTGTTTTGATCTCTGTTTATTCAAATTTTTATGAGAGGTAAATTAGCAAAAAAACAGCGGTTTGCCTCTTGTTTTTTTTTTACCACTATGGCATTCACCGTATGGGGAAAAATATTTTTTAGACTTTTGAGGACTGAGTGTTTGAACCCCTGCGAGTCTAATCACTAATACAATACATTGCAATATATAGTAAAATCACTAGATATCATTAGAAATAATTGAATGACAAGCCAGGAAGCCTTCAATAGGCTCCCAGCTGTCATGGTAACAGATTGCTGCCCCTGGATCTCAACCCAGGGGATGGTGATCATTTTCAAAATAGCAGTGCCTATGCACCATTGAAAAAATGGTGCCTCAGTCAGGTTTGACGGAAGCATCAGAAGGATTAATGCCTGCAATCAGTGTGGGCACTGATCGCTGGCATTGCTGTCGGGACTCTCCACTGTATAATACAGCGGAGACTCAGTGGCTATGGTGGTCCCTCAGCTCTTGAGTGGCTGCCATATTCAAAGACCTCATATCCAATGTAGGGAAGGGGTTAAAGAGAGTCTATCAACTCCCCCGTTCATATTCAACTGTGTTGCAGAGCACATTACAGTAATAAGCAACATACAGTGCCTTGCGAAAGTATTCGGTCCCCTTGAACTTTTCAACCTTTTGCCACCTTTCAGGCTTCAAACATAAGGATATAAAATTTTAATTTTTTGGTGAAGAATCAACAACAAGTGGGACACAATCGTAAAGTGGAACGAAATTTATTGGTTATTTTAAACTTTTGTAAAAAATAAAAAACTGAAAAGTGGGCGTGCCAAATTATTCGGCCCCCTTAAGTTAATACTTTGTAGCGCCACCTTTTGCTGCGATTACAGCTGCAAGTTGCTTGGGGTATGTCTCTATCAGTTTTGCACATCGAGAGACTGAAATTCTTGCCCATTCTTCCTTGGAAAACAGCTCGAGCTCAGTGAGGTTGGATGGAGAGTGTTTGTGAACAGCAGTTTTCAGCTCTTTCCACAGATTCTCGATTGGATTCAGGTCTGGACTTTGACTTGGCCATTCTAACACCTGGATACATTTATTTGTGAACCATTCCATTGTAGATTTTGCTTTATGTTTGGGATCATTGTCTTGTTGGAAGATAAATCTCTGTCCCAGTCTCAGGTCTTTTGCAGACTACAACAGGTTTTCTTCCAGAATGGTCCTGTACTTGGCTCCATCCATCTTCCCATCAATTTTAACCATCTTCCCTGTCCCTGCTGAAGAAAAGCAGGCCCAAACCATGATGCTGCCACCACCATGTTTGACAGTGGGGATGGTGTCTTCAGGGTGATGAGCTGTGTTGCTTTTACGCCAAACATATCGTTTTGCTTTGTGGCCAAAAAGTTCAATTTTGGTTTCATCTGACCAGAGCACCTTCTTCCACATGTTTGGTGTGTCTCCCAGGTGGCTTGTGGCAAACTTTAAATGAGACTTTTTATGGATATCTTTGAGAAATGGCTTTCTTCTTGCCACTCTTCCATAAAGGCCAGATTTGTGCAGTGTACTGATTGTTGTCCTATGGTCAGAGTCTCCCACCTCAGCTGTAGATCTCTGCAGTTCATCCAGAGTGATCATGGGCCTCTTGGCTGCATCTCTGATCAGTCTTCTCCTTGTTTGAGATGAAAGTTTAGAGGGACGGCCAGGTCTTGGTAGATTTGCAGTGGTCTGATATGCCTTCCATTTCAATATGATCGCTTGAACAGTGCTCCTTGGAATGTTTAAAGTTTGGGAAATCTTTTTGTATCCAAATCCGGCTTTAAACTTCTCCACAACAGTATTCCGGACCTGCCTGGTGTGTTCCTTGGTCTTCATGATGCTCTCTGCGCTTTAAACAGAACCCTGAGACTATCACAGAGCAGGTGCATTTATACGGAGACTTGATTACACACAGGTGGATTATATTTATCATCATCAGTCATTTAGGACAACATTGGATCATTCAGAGATCCTCACTGAACTTCTGGAGTGAGTTTGCTGCACTGAAAGTAAAGGGGCCGAATAATACTGCATGCCCCACTTTTCAGTTTTTTATTTTTTACAAAAGTTTAAAATAACCAATAAATTTCGTTCCACTTCACAATTGTGTCCCACTTATTTTTGATTCTTCACCAAAAAATTAAAATTTTATATCCTTATGTTTGAAGCCTGAAATGTGGCAAAAGGTTGAAAAGTTCAAGGGTCCGAATACTTTCACAAGGCACTGTACTTTTGTTATGTATGTCACTATTGTAGATTTGGAGAAAAACAGCTTTGAAGTTTTATGCAAATGAGGCAGTTGACACACTGGGGACGAGTCTTAAGCTCCCTGGAGCACTGCTCTTGCCACAAACCCCTACCATCCTCAGGCTGTACCACCCTGTGCAGTGAGAATTATTATTGTTGTTATTATTATTATTGTTTATTTATATAGCACCATTAATTCCATGGTGCTTTACATTTGAGGATTTACGTACGGTACACCAGATATACAAAAAAGATAATACCAACATTGACCAACTGGCTCAGTGGGATAGAGGGCCCGCAAGGGCTTACAATCTATGAGGGAAGAGGGAGAGAGCTGGTGGTGTGGTGACAGTAGCGTTATTGGAGGTTGTCGGCCTTCCTGAATAGGTGAGTCTTCAGGGCCTTCTTGAAGCTTGTGAGGGTGGGGGACAGTCTTATGTGTCTTGGTAGTGAGTTCCAGAGTATGGGGGATGCACAGGAGAAGTCTTGGAGACGATTGTGTGAAGAGAAGATAAGAGCGGAGTAGGAGGTCTTTGGAGGATCGGAGGTTACGTGCGGGCAGGTAGCGGTAGACTAGGTCGGAGATATATGGAGGGGACAGGTTGTGGATGGCTTTGTATGTCAGCGTTAGTAGTTTGAACTATATTCGCTGGTCGATGGGTAGCCAGTGAAGGGATTGGCAGAGGGGAGCGGCCGATAAAGAATGGGGGGAGAGGTGTATTAAGCGAGCAGCACAGTTTAAGGTGGACTGGAGGGGGGCGAGAGTGTTTGCTGGGAGGCCATGGAGAAGAGTGTTACAGTAGTCTAAGCGGGAGATTATGAGGGCGTGAACTAGCATCTTTGTAGTTTCAGGGGTGAGGAAGGAGCGGATTCAGTGGATGTTCTTGAGTTGGAGGCGGAAGGAGGTGTTGAGGGTTTGAATGTGCGGCTTGAAGGATAGACCAGAGTCTAAGGTTATCCCAAGGCAGCGGGCCTGTGGGACTGGGGTGAGAGTGGTTCCATTAAATTTGATAGATGGGTCAGGTAAGGGGGTTGTGCGTGGAGGGGTGAAGATTATGAACTCCGTTTTCTCCATGTTGAGTTTGAGAAAGCGGGAGGAGAGAAAGGAGGCTACGGCTGCTGGACATTCTGGGACTCTGGACAACAGGGAGGTAATGTCTGGTCCAGAGAGATATATTTGGGTGTGTCAGCATAGCAATGGTAATGGAAACCATGGGATTCTATGAGTTGGCCAAGGCCTAGGGTGTAGATGGAGAACAGGAGGGGTCCTAGGACGGAGCCTTGGGGGACACCTACAGAAAGATGGTGTGGCGGGGAGGTGGTGTGCAAGTGGGAGACGCTGAATGTGCGGTTGGTGAGGTATGAGGAGATCCACGAAAGGGCCAGGTCAGAGATGCCAAGGGATGAAAGCGTTTCTAACAGGAGGGAAGGGCCGACTGTGTCAAAGGCAGAGGAGAGGTCGAGAAGGAGGACAGAATAGTGACGTTTGGCTTTGGCAGTTAGGAGGTCGTTAGTGACCTTGGTTAGAGCAGTTTCTGTTGAGTGATGGGGTCTGAAACCTGACTGTAGTCTATCAAAGAGCACATTGGACGTGAGATAGGAGGACAGTTCGGAGTGGACGTGTTGCTCCAGCAGTTTAGAGGCATACGGGAGCAGTGAGATGGGGCGATAGTTGGCTGGAGAGGACGGGTTGAGGGAGGGTTTCTTAAGTATAGGGGTGACGGTAGCATGTTTGAAGGCGGAAGGGAAGTATCCATTGGTTAGGGATAGGTTGAAGAGATGGGTTAGGGCTGGAGTAATGACTTCAGAGAGTTTGGGGATGAGGTGTGACTGGATGGGGTCAAGTGCGCAGGAGGTGAGGTGGGATTTAGATATTAGAGTGGAGAGCTTTTCATCAGTGATGGCGGAGAAGCAGGTTAAATATGAAGAGCACCGAGCAGTTGGATAGAGTGGTTGTCGGGGGTGTAGGGTGTGACTGTCTCTGATGGTGTTGATTTTGCTTTTGAAATAAGAGGCAAAGTCATCACCTGTGATAAGTGATGTCGGAAGGGGCACAGGAGGACGGAGAAGGGAGTTGAAGGTAGTGAATAGCTATTTGGGGTTGCGGGATAAGGCAGATATTAGTGTGGTGAAGTAGACCTGCTTTGCAGAGAATTGATCCATTAACTGCTATATCATCCCCCATCCTACTAGAACAGCAAGAACAGTGGTCCAGGAGCTGAAGACCCACCACCAGTGCAAACACCTCATTTGCTTAAGGCTTCAAATAAGTTTTTCTCCAAATCTACAAACGTGACATACATAACAAAAGCAGGTTGTTTATTACTGTAAAGTACTCTGAAACATAATGGCGACAGTTATATATGGTTGGGGTGGTGGTAGACTCTTAAAATGATGTGTTGTATGAGAATAAATCACATAATACTTCTGTGGCATTACTGGAAAGCCAAATAGTTATACACTGTAAAGTGGAAATTCCTATTGTATACTAAAATAGCTTCATATGTTAGAGGTGAAATTGAAATATTGTACAATAATTTCTTCATCCTTCTATCAATTTGATCACTTGCTATTATCCAATTTCAATTTTGTACCTCCTGTTTTCACTTCTGTAAACCTTGAACAACATCCAGTTTGAAGCTTTTTATATCTGATGTATTGCAAGTTAAATGTATCACTTTATTATGTAGTACAACATACACAAGATACCATTCATTTTAGAATCCTGACAGATTCGGCTCTGAAAATATGAAGCTAAATCCTGAATGAAATTATTTAAATTATGGTCCACTAACAAATGGGATAATACATGCTAATATTATGTATCTTAACCATATATTACTCAAAGATTATATCCATCTCATAAAACAATTTTACATTTCTACAAATTATATAAAATAAAAAAAATAATAAATATATATATATATAATCTTTATTAAAACAATTACAAGTCATTTGCCTAAAGCTGCTATACAGACCTGTGTGTTTTCATGGTCACAAACAAAATTTGTGTATGCACATCTACCTTTCCATCAATCACATAATTCTTGTTAAAGTACCAAATGTGTTAAGAGTAATTAAGGGACATGGACAATGGATGCAGTACTAGTACAGGAATAGACTGCATAGGATTTGTTGTCTTTTACCATGGAGACACATAGGAGCTCTAGAAACAAAAAGGTAGGATAATTTTAATAATGACTATTTGCGAAGTTGTTTTAATACACTGGAAAATAACATCACAATTTTACTGCCTTATTTTACAAAAATGATAATGAGGCATACTGCATGTGAGTGTAGCATTAAAATCAGAGCTGTAGATATCATTAAAATATGTATTCTTTATAAAATAATTCATTAAATGCTTAATCATGGATGGAACCATAAAAATGGCAGGGTACAAAACAATACTATAGGTAAAAATGCTTAGGCTAAAGCCGCACATAGCGAGCTGCAGCTATAAAAAACACTGGAAAACGCATTGCATTTTTTTTCCACAGCATTTTTCATAGAAAGTCTGCAGAGTTTTCCTCTGTGGACTTTCTGCCTCTATTAAACCTATACGGAAAATGCTAGTGTTTCTGTGCTTATAATTGACATGCTGCGATTTTCAAAAACGTGTGAAGCTAAAGAAACAGAACAGCTCAGCTCTGGGATTTAGATGGGGAGCAGTTATTCCCATCTTGGCAGCAATTTGTCTAGATGAGAATAACCCTTTAAAGTAACTCCCATTTTTTGGCTATTGGGTTGAGCACCGAATGCAAGTGGAGTGACGTGTATTCCCATGCAGTACTCGTACTTTTGCAGAAGCACCCACAAATTATGACTAGTGAAATATTCTATGACACTACAACAACAGCAGCAGCAATATTGTCTCAAGCCTCATTATCTAGCGACTTCCTACAAATCCCGCACAATGAATTCAAGACACGTGATTACGAAGGGGAGTGTTGCCGCCTAATGAAATTAGAGCTACATTGTGCCACACTAGCAGAATATCTCAAAGTCCAGAGGATCCCAAGAGGTCTCAGAGTATCCCTAAGACTCACTATCTTTCACAATGACTCAAATTACTGCCAGATATTTGAGCAGATATTGAATAAGTGTTCCCTGGACTCAACTCCAGGCTTCTTCCACTCCAGATGAGTTCTCCTCTTTGAAAGAGAAAAAACAAAACTCCATTCTTCAAAACAGGAAAGAAGCAGAGAAGATAAAAATAACTCAATTTCATCTGCAATACAGAAGATTACACCCAGAACTGAATTTACAAATGGCGAGACACTTCATCACAGAGACTTTCCTTTTCATCTAGAAGGGATTCTCCAGGTTCAGCCACCCCCAGTTCTGATTATGAGAGGCCCAACTATCGTCAAAGACCTTTTTTAGCAACTCGCGGCAGACCAGGAGTGCGAAAAAGACCGACGAGACGGCCAGTGCCACAGGCTTCAACTAAGCCCAGGGAACAATCTATAGTAGTCAATATACAGTATCATTCCACAATCTTAGTCCATCACATATCGCTTTACTTCAGAAAGGGCTATCGTTTTGACCAACCTACAAATATGACACTTTACAACTTGAGATGGATCTTCTTAGATTCTGCAGGAGGCACATTTTACAGATATTTCATCTACAAGAACTGATGCTGACAATTCACAGAAATCCCTGATCTCAGTGGATAACCTAGGCTTAAGACTTAAGACTTAAGAGTACCTTTGTGCCCCGTAAGGGCAATAGTGCACTCGAAAACATTTATTTCACTTGTAAGCAAAGATTTTGCAGTTTTGAGATCTGATATCGACAAGGGCAAACTTCACTGCCCCCCAAACCTGTCACAGGTTGAACAACAGGCCTTGACAGCACTCATAGAGGACAAAAATATTGTAATCAAACCAGCCAATAAAGGAGGAGCCATTGTGGTGATGAATAAGCAAGATTACCTAGAGGAAATTTACTCTCAATTGTCTGACACAACAGTATACCAGAGTTTAGAGAGCAATCCCACCAGGTCTATATCCAACAACATCGAATGAGTCCCTACTATCTCCAACTAGGGATTATTGACAACAGAACTAAGGAATTTCTAACCAAACTCCAGAATGTCCTATAGTAGCCTCTACGGACTGAATATTGTCCCCTTTAGTGATTTTCCTCGAAAAGATTCTCACCCCCTTAACTAAGAATACCCGTTCATTCCTACTGACACAGGATCTTTTCTTACTATATTACGTGACCTCAAACAGATACCCCCCATGGAGTTCCTGGCAACATGGGATGTTACGAGTTTATACACATCCATTACGCACACCAAAGGCCTACAATCCATAAAGAAATTATTGACCAATGCTAAAATAAACACCCAAGTCATAGCATTATGTATGGATTTACTAACCATTGTATTGCATGAAAATTATTTCTTTTCCAGGATGATTTCTATTTACAGACCCAAGGTACCGCTATGGGGTCCAATGTGTCCCTTCCATATGCAAATTGCTACATGGCTGACTTTGAAGAACCCTACAGTACATTTACACCACTATACTCTTTCAAACCCATTCCATTATATGGAAAAGATTCATTGACAATATTTTTTGAATATGGGGGCCCTTTGGACTCCTTAGAACAATTCCACTCATTCCTCAACCAAATCACTCTAGAACTACAGTTTACTCTACATTACCACATCACTGAAATTAACTTTCTGGACACCACAGTTCACAAAGATATCCTAGGATTGATGCACACTAATTTATACATAAAACACACCAACAGAAATACCCTCCTTCATTTTTCTAGCTGCCATCCTATGGCTACCAAACTGTCATTACCTAAGTCTCAAATCAACCAAGTCAAACGAATTGTCTCTAACCTGACCACGATCACTACTCGTATGGACGTCATGAAATCCAAATTTAGATCTAGAGGTTATCCCACTCAACTTCTCAACAACACCGAGGACTCTGGATGCAATAAAACTTCCCACAAAGGAAACCGTATACCACTGGTGCATCAGTACCATCCATTTGCATACCAGATTCACAAGTCTATCAGAAAACATTGATCTATCTTACTAAGGGGATATCCTCAGATTGCCCAGTTTAAAAATCCCTTCTTATCATGTATCCAACAACCACACAACCTAAGGGATTGATTTTGTTAAAGCCAATGTAGGCCCCAAACGCACCAGTAAACAGTTATTCCTGAATACACCCAAAAATGGCACTTACGCTTGCCTGAACTGTCTTCAATGCAACCATACTATCAAGGGTCCTTACATTCACCATTCACAAACAGGTCAATAAATCCCAATCAATGGATTTTACACGTGACTCTTCGTTTGTTGTTTATGCCATTAAGTGTCCTTGCGTTCTCATGTATGTTGGAGAGACATACCAACATATGTGAGACTGCATATCCCAGCACAAATCCAACATCAGATGTAAAAAATAATTTCTTCCAGTTTCTGCCCATTTTCACCAACATCAACACTGATTAGTTCAACTCAGATTTCAAGTTTTGGAACAAGTCCGAAAGGAGGAGACAGAATCAAGAACCTGATGATCTGTGAGGCTTATTGTAACGTCTCTGCCGTTTCGGGTCTCGGCGCCGCCCTCCGCTCGCACGCTGTGGCGAAGGAGGCGTGTTCAGTTTGGTTCTTTGTGTAAGTTTCTTGCTGCTCAGTCTGAACATGGTCCTAGTCAGTGTAATGGATTTCCAGCCCCACCCGTGTTCTGAACATTTCTCTCTGGACGGTATAGAGTTAATCTCTTCCTGGCCTGTGTGATTGACAGCCTGTGTACCTATCAGGTCTGGGGGCTGTTCCCAGACTTTCTATAAACAGGTTGTCAGCCCTCACATAGTCGCCGGTTATTGCACTTGTGTTTGCCTGCTCTCTTTATTATATTCCTTACTACTATGTTACTTGATTCTCTGACCCTTTGGCTTGCCTTTTGCCTATTCTCTTGGATTTTGACTTTGTACTGCATTGCTCGTTTGCTACTGACCCCTTGGCTTCCTGACCTCTCTTTTGTCGTTTGTTTTTGTCTTGTCCTGTTCTCTGTGTCACTTACCCAGTGTAGGGCGTGTCTTCTAGTTGTCCTTTTACCGTTTAGGGTAACTGAGACAATAGGAAGGGACAGTGGCTGGGGTGAGATTAGGGCTCACTTGTCTCTGTCCTTCCTCCCAGACCGCTGCAGTAGTGTCAGGGTTGCTACGGTTGGTAAGACCCTTCCACTTATTGGATACATAAGATGAAATCTTTAACTCCTAATGGACTGAATTGTGAATAAGAGATTCACAGTTTTATCTAGACATATTTAAAGAGGTGTCACATACAAATGTGGGTTTATAACAGACACATACAATGGGGAAAAAAGTATTTAGTCAGCCACCAATAGTGCAAGTTCTCCCACTTAAAAAGATGAGAGAGGCCTGTAATTGACATTATAGGTAGACCACCTCAACTATGAGAGACAAAATGAGAAAACAAATCCGGAAAATCACAATGTCTGATTTTTAAGGTGTGGTGTACTTTGGATGCAACTCAGCATTCACTCTCCTCCAAACATGATGAGTTGTGTTTCTACCAAACAGTTCTACTTTGGTTTCATCTGACCATATGACATTCTCCCAATACTCTTCTGGAACTTCCAAATGCTCTCTAGCAAACTTCAGACGGGCCTGGATATGTACTGGCTTAAGCAGGGGGACACGTCTGGCACTACAGGATATGAGTACCTGGCGGCGTAGTGTGTTACTGACGGTTGCCTTTGTTACGTTAGTCCCAGCTTTCTGCAGGTCATTCACTAGGTCCCCCTGTGTGGTCCTGGGATTTTTGCTCACCGCTCTTGTGATCATTTTGACCCCACGGGGTGAGATCTTGCGTGGAGCCCCTGATCGAGGGAGATTATCAATGGTCTTGTATGTCTTCCATTTTCTAATTATTGCCCCCACAGTTGATTTCTTCACACCAAGCTGTTTGCCTATTGCAGATTCAGTCTTCCTAACCTGATGCAGGTCCACAATTTTGTTTCTGGTGTCCTTCCACAGCTCTTTGGTCTTCACCCTAGTGGAGTTTGGAGTGTGACTGTTTGAGGTTGTGGACAGGTGTCTTTTATACTGATAACAATGTCAAACAGGTGCTATTACTACAGGTAATGAGTGGAGGACTGAGGAGCCTCTTAAAGAAGAAGTTACAGGTCTGTGAGAGCCAGAAATCTTGCTTGTTTGTAGGTGTCCAAATACTTATTTTCCACCCTAATTTGCAAATAAATTCTTCAAACTCAGACAATGTGATTTACTAGATACAGTACAGACCAAAAGTTTGGACACACCTTCTCATTCCAAGAGTTTTCTGTATTTTCATGACTATAAAAATTGTAGATTCACACTGAAAGCATCAAAATTCTGAATTAACACATGTGGAATTATATACTTAACAAAAAAGTGTGAAACAACTGAAAATATGTCTTATATTCTAGGTTCTTCAAAGTAGCCACCTTTTGCTTTGATTGCTGCTTTGCACACTCTTGGCATTCTCTTCATGAGCTTCAAGAGGTAGTCACCTGAAATGGTTTTCACTTCACAGGTGTGCCCTGTCAGGTTTAATAAGTGGGATTTCTTGCCTTATAAATGGGGTTGGGACCATCAGTTGTGTTGTTCAAAAGTCCAGTGGATACACAGCTGATAGTCCTACTGAATGGAGTGTTAGAATTTGTATTATGGCAAGAAAAAAGCAGCTAAGTAAAGAAAAACGAGTGGCCATCATTACTTTAAGAAATGAAGGTCAGTCAGTCCGAAAAATTGGGAAAACTTTGAAAGTGCCCCCAAGTGCAGTGGCCAAAACCATCAAGCGCTACAAAGAAACTGGCTCACATGAGGACCGCCCCAGGAAAGGAAGACCAAGAGTCACCTCTGCTGCGGAGGATAAGTTCATCCGAGTCACCAGCCTCAGAAATCGCAGGTTAACAGCAGCTCAGATTAGAGACCAGGTCAATGCCACACAGAGTTCTAGCAGCAGACACATCTCTACAACAACTGTTAAGAGGAGACTGTGTGCAGCAGGCCTTCATGGTAAAATAGCTGCTAGGAAACCACTGCTAAGGACAGACAGCAAGCAGAAGAGACTTGTTTGGGCTAAAGAACACAAGGAATGGACATTAGACCTGTGGAAATCTGTGCTTTGGTCTGATGAGTCCAAATTTGAGATCTTTGGTTCCAACCACCGTGTCTTTGTGCGACGCAGAAAAGGTGAACGAATGGACTCTACATGCCTGGTCCCCACCGTGAAGCATGGAGGAGGAGGTGTGATGGTGTGGGGATGCTTTGCTGGTGACACTGTTGGGGATTTATTCAAAATTGAAGGAATACTGAACCAGCATGGTTACCACAGCATCTTGCAGCGGCATGCTATTCCATCCGGTTTGCGTTTAGTTGGACCATCATTTATTTTTCAACAGGACAATGACCCCAAACACACCTCCAGACTGTGTAAGGGCTATTTGACCAAGAAGGAGAGTGATGGGGTGCTACGCCAGATGACCTGGCCTCCACAGTCACCAGACCTGAACCCAATCGAGATGGTTTGGGGTGAGCTGGACCGCAAAGTGAAGGCAAAAGGGCCAACAAGTGCTAAGCATCTCTGGGAACTCCTTCAAGACTGTTGGAAGACCATTTCAGGTGACTGCCTCTTGAAGCTCATCAAGAGAATGCCAAAAGTGTGCAAAGCAGTAATCAAAGCAAAAGGTGGCTACGTTGAAGAACCTAGAATATAAGACATATTTTCAGTTGTTTCACACTTTTTTGTTAAGTATATAATTCCACATGTGTTAATTCATAGTTTTGATGCCTTCAGTGTGAATCTACAATTTTTATAGTCATGAAAATACAGAAAACTCTTGGAATGAGAAGGTGTGTCCAAACTTTTGGTCTGTACTGTATGTTTTATAATTTTGTCTCTCATAGTTGAGGTCTACCTATGATGTCAATTACAGGCCTCTCTCATCTTTTTAAGTGGGAGAACTTGCACAATTGGTGGCTGACTAAATACTATTTTCCCCACTGTATGTGCATGGACCTCTAACATCTACCTCATATACATTATACATTTAATTTCCCTATCCATTATTTTTTATTAGTTTCATAATTCTTTGACATTTTACCTTCTCTTTATTTTTCCCTATAGCAATGCAATAAATGACCGCACCAGTAAAGATATGTATATAAACGTGGGTGCTCACCACTGGGAAAAGGTAGTATTCCATTCAAGACAAAATGTAAAAAACAGGCAGCACTCCATATTGTAGTGAAGTAAAAAGTGGGTTTATTGCCCCATGCGACGTTTTGGCTCTATAATGAGCCTTGATACAGGCTCATTATAGAGCCGAAACGTCGCATGGGGCAATAAACCCACTTTTTGCTTCACTACAATATGGAGTGCTGCCTTTTTTTTTACATTTTATATTTTTCCCTATACATACAAAATTCCACAACATGCCTACTATATTCTTCTTTCAATATATTCCAGTTAGGTACCTTCACATCACCACTTCAACAGGCACTGCGCATGCTCAGACTTTTCCGCGCATGCCAAGTTACGCACGTGACCCAGACTCCTTTGACATACCCTTAAAACAGCTCTACTCACTGGGTCCTTTCCTTGACCGCTACCAGCGCTACCTCAGCCATATAACCATAGACTCTCTCCTTGCAACTACAATCCGATAAGCTTCCTCTCTTCTATACTAAACTAAACTTTATCACTGTTCCTTGATCTGTCCGCCGGCTGCATTTACATAGACTTTATGTACCTCACATTATGTAGTTTTATATTGTGTACAGTTTTATTTCAGTAATTTCATAGCATATAACTGATCTACTTTTATACCTGCATATACCTGTTCTTGGATATAGCACATAATTTAACAGTGGTTTACCTGCGGTATCTCCCTCGGATACACTGCTCTATTCATATGTATTTATAATCGTCAAGCTAATATACTGTCTTTCACACTATCCTTAATGTGATAAGATTATATGACTTCAAATCATTTCCGTGAATACCTCTGTAATCATATTGATGTCATCATGTCTTGGACACGTGACTTCTTGAATTGCATATATTGCTTTATTTACTGCATATTACTGCATACTATCTACTTTATCTACTATATACTAAAGCTCACTGCAAGGGGTGTAGTGAGCTTTTGTATCCCCGGCGGGAATGCACAGCGGATGGTGAACAGTGAATATGTAAGCTGTGCGGAGTGCATTGGGAACACCAAATTATCTACTGTTTCCCCAGTAGTTCCTATGATTGGGGGGGGGGGTCACTCTGGGGGTCACATCTGGCGTGTTTTCCCTTGTAAGCTCTAAATCTGGTTTGTACCCTGATATTCGCTCGCACAGCTTATACATTTCCTTCCTGCCGCAGCCAGTTTTGTTCTAATGATTTGGCGATTTTGGACTTTTTTGTCTTCACATTGTACAAGCTGTATTTTCTTTATTTTTTTGGTGATGTGGCCATATGAGGGCTGTTTTTTTGCTTGATGAGATGCATTTTGTAATGATACCAGTTTTGGGCGCCTATAACGTATTGAATACATTTTATTAACTCTTCATTTGGTGGATTAAAAAGAGACCATCAATTCTGGTATTACGTTTTACCTTTTAAATTTTTTGCCATGCAGCGTACAGCATAAGTAACATGTTACCTTTATTCTGCAGGTCAGTACGATTACAGCAATACCTAATTTATTTATTTTTTTACAAATTCTGCAGAACAAAAACACATTTAGGGAAAGAAATCAATTATTTTTGCATCGCCATCTTCTGAGAGGCGTAACATTTTAATTTTTTGGATTACAAAGTTGGTTGAGGGCTTATTTTTTGCAGGACAACCTGTGCTTTTTTTTTTTTTTTTTTACTGTAATTTTTATTAATTTTGCAAAAATTTACAAAAAACATTACAACAATAAAGATAAAAGAGAAATAAGAACAGAAGAAACAAATAATACGACAAAGTCGGCAATAATTATGTAAACTAGAGACAAACAGGGGGGGAGAGACAGAAAACATCAGGAAAAGGTGGGGGTGGGGGGAAAGTGGGGAAGGAAGATCAGAGACCATGGAGTATACAGTACGTGTCCCAAGGGGCCCAGATAACCTGTGCTTTTTATTGGTACTGTTTTGGGGTACATGTGATCACTTTTTATTGCATAGTTTGTAAGGTGAGATGGTGAAAAATCATTACTTCCGGTGTTTTTTTTTCCATTTTTTTTTCTGACGTTCACCTTGTAGGTTCAATATTGTTTCAGTTTTATTGTACGGAATGTTATGGACATGGCAATACCAAATATGTATTGTTTTTATAAATTTTTAGTTTTTTTTTATATAATTAATTTTACATAGGAAAAGGAAATTTTGGAGGCTTTATTCATTTATTAATGTTTTTCGCACACTTTAATTTTTCTTTTTACACTTTTTTTTTTACTTTTTTTATATGTCCCATTAGGACACCTGAACCAGCGATGCTCTGATCAGTACTTTAGACTGCTATACACAGCATACACATGTATTGCAGTCTATAGAGGAAGTCAGGCTATGCAGACACATAGACTGACTTCCAGAGGTCCCTGCAGGATCAACCAAGTACTGGGGGCTCCTAGCAGCCTGGAGTCACTGGCCAGACCCCTGGCTGCTGAAAATGCATAACGGCACCCCCCAATCTCACCATGGGGGGTACCAAGGGGGTTCTTAGTATTGCGCAACCTCTTAGATGCCATGGTCATGTTTGACCACGGCATCTAAGGGGTTAACACCAGTGATTGTAGCCCAGCTCCTGCCGCAGGTGTTACATGTGCGTGTCAGCTGTTTCTTACAGCTGACACCCGCTCTCGATGTCAACTGCTCAGCTTCTGAGTGGGTGACATTAAAATTACATACTGGGACATCCTTTTGCTCTTAGGTACTCCTTCCAATGATGTACCAGTATGTCATTTTGCGTTAAGGGGTTAATTGATCATCAGCAACAGTGACTACCTCTATTAAAGCTGAAGTTTTGTCAGTTTGCTGGTCTGGAGCATTCAGGCATGTTTTAACACAATGCCAAGGAAGAAAGACATCAGCAATGATCTAAGGGAAACAATTGCTACTGTCCATCATTTAGAAATGGTTACAAAATAATTTCCAAGCAATTTGACGTCTACAGTGACAAGAGGTTATTCACAATTGGAAAACATTCAAGACAGTTGAAAATCAGACTGTGCAATGCTCAGAGAAATTGTATAACAAAACCCAAGGACTACATCTAAAACTCTACAGGCCTCAGTTAAAATGTTAAATGTTCAAGTTCATGGCAGAGGAATTAGAAAAAGACTGAACAAGTATGGCATTTTTTGGAAGAATTTCCAGGAGAAAATCTCATCTTTCAAAAAACAAAACATGGCAGAACAGCTTAATTAAATTAGTTAAAGTTGCATCAGAACACACCACAGGACTTATAGTAAAGTGTCCATTGGACAGACAAGACCAAAATGGAGATGCACAACATATTTGACGTAAATCAAATACAGCATATCAACACAAACACCTCATGATTGATGATTTGGGCTGTTTTTTGCAGCAACTTATAGTCATGAAGTTGACGAACTCCTCTGTATACCAAAGTATTCTAGAGTCAAATATAAAGTAATCTATCCAAGCTTGGCTGAAACTTGGTCAATCAATAAGACAATAATCTCAAACATCTTCAACATAAAGGCTGACAAAGAAAATAATGAAGGTGTTACAATGGCTCAGTCAAAGTGCAGACCTTAGTCCAATTGAAATACTGCAACAGGACCTTAAGGTCCTGAGGTCCCATGTTGGGAAAAGCTATGTTTTTGTTGCAGATTTTGTTGCGTTTTTTGAGCCAAAGACAAGAGTCTCTTTAACAGGAATGGGAAATATATAGAAAGCACTTATACTTCTTATTTCTGCTAAATTCACTCCAGGCTTTGGCTGAATAAAACAAGAAAAATCTGCAACAAAAAAAGCAGCTTTTCTTCAATGTGGAGCCTTAGCCTAAGTAAGCTGAGCATAACTGAATGCCCACAAACCTCAAGAACCTGAAGAAATGTTGTAAAGAAGGCCTGATCCTGATATGTAAAACCATAGAATTTAAAGAGGATATGTTCACCAAAACTATGTAACTGTGTCCTTGCACAGCATTTTGCCGCAGCTTCGTAAAGAAATGTATTAGTATGTACAGTATGCTTAGTTATGCAGACCGAAGTATATAAAGGCTAAAGCACCCACTATATCGGAATCCAAGTAACAGTTCCGTTATCACAGTTTTACCATTTAAGGACTGTCAGCCTTTCATAAATATCACAAACTATGTATGAGAAGCGCAGGAAAGAGCTAGCAAGTTGGATCTATTACGGCTTTGAGGCAATTCAGCATGGCTATAATCCAATAAACACTTCAGCTCCTTCCTTTGTTTCCAAGTTTTAGTTCATCCAAGATCCCTATATAAGAAAGTTGGATACAGCAAAGCTTTAATATTGAAGTAGTGTCAGCTTTGGCTTTTCAAAAAATGTTTTTTTATTATAAGTACAGAATATCCATAAAATTATGCATATCACACAAAACATAAACCAGGGTGTGGTGAGTTTCTCATTTCCTTGACTTGAGTTGCGCTGTTTGCAGCTTTTTTTTTAGACACCCACAAAACCTAGAAGCCATGGTGCTATCAAGATGATATATTGGAGTTCCCCAAAATACCACAGCCTTTTAAAATCATTTATTAAAGGGATTTTCATATTACGGACCTGTTTACAAGATAAGTACATATCTTGATGCTTTAAATTGAGGTGAAATTTTATTGATATACTTCCAGACAACTGTGGAAATAAAGATCCAATGTAAGTTCACTCACTAATATCCACCAATAAATGATACAAGTTATATCAGATCGATTAGTCATGACTGTTTGGTCAAAACTCTGACTTTTGTCAAGCCCCATCTGTATAAATGTCAGAGAGGTTGGGGTGGTATGATAGATCAGTTCACAGAATAGGTCATTAATATGCAATTGGTGGGGGTCCGACACCCCTTCCCTGGACCACTCAGTTGATCCAGCCGTCTCCCGACAATGAAAGCTGTTGTTCTGGATGGGGCCTGAAGTAGCTCTCCTTCTATTCCAAGTAATAGACACACAGCAGCAGCCCCTTCCACTGTATAGCGGTGGCACTAGGGTACTGAAGCTTTGCGCCTATTAGATGAATAGGAGCAGAGCGGCTTTTGGCCCCATCCACAGCAGTAGCTTCTGGCTAGGACACAGCCAGATCAGCTGTTTGGTGCAAGGTTCGGATGTTGGAACCCCACCTATTGGATACTGAAGACTTATCCTGTGGCCTGATCAATCATACCACCCCAATCTCTCTGGCACTCTTACTGTGGACATGCCATCAGTATGAAAAATCATTGGGGGCTGGATATATTTAATTCCTTACATGCCTTAATAACAAAATACAACTCACACACTAAAACCCATTAATGTGCCATTGGCTCACATTAACCTGAAAATTGATCTTAAAAATTACTCAATAGTCATAACCTATAGTTTTTATCAGCCCAATATAATTTTATTCTAGATGAAAAAAATGCTACAAAATAAGATCCAGGCAGGCCCAACATGTAACCCCTTCCTTCTATAGGCATTTTTTGATTTTTGTTTTTGACTCCCTACCTTCCAAATGCCATAACTTTTTATTTTTCCATTCACAGAGCAATATGGGGCTTAACTTTAGCAGGACAAATTGTACTTGATAATGGCACCATTTAATATTTTGTATTATGTACTGGGAAGCTGGAAAAAAATGGGGTGAAATTGGAAAAAACTGTGTTTGATATTTACGTGTATATAAAAAACTTTTTTATATTTACGTGTACGGGAATTCCTAAGGCGTCTTTTTTTTTTTTTTTTTTTGCAGGGCCAGATGTACCTTTATTTATGTTTAATCAGTTTTTATTGAGGTTTTTGCAAAGAAGAACAAGTGAAAGCAGAGCCAAAACAAAGGCATCAAATAAGGTAGTAGGAGGCACGCAGGCCACCCAATTGTGGAAAAGTCACAGAGGAACAGTTAGGGTAGAGGGCTGTCGACGCCCACAACAGAGAAACCAGTAACGGGAGGCATGATGATATCACGGGGAAATGCATCATGGGGGGGGGGGGGTGATGGCAGGGAAAGCTACAGGACAGAAGGAAAAGTCCAGCTGTAAAAGGCCATCACAGTGCCACCCGTTTACCAGGAGAAAAAGACAAATGCTGGAGGGAAAAGGGGAACATAGGGAAAACACAAGTGTACAGAAACACGCAAGACCATATACAAGACCAGGATGGGTAAGGGCACACTGAAGGAAAGAGGAGGAGAAAAGAAAAGGGGAGGGGGAGTGAGGGATTGGGCAGAAAGGAACGGCCAGACTCCCTGCGGAAAGCGGAGCAAGGCGATTCCAGTTTAAGTAAAGTAAGAAGAAAATTTCAAAGTCTCCTGGAATATCACCCACGGCCGCCAGAGGGACTCAAATTTAGAAGGGTCAGGCGAGTCCTAAGCCACCAGGGCCTCCATTCTCCTAATAAGGATAAGCTCCTGTAGGAACTCAACCAGGGTGGGCACAGCAGTACTGCGCCAATGCCTGGGAATGACTGTTCTGGCGGTAGTGAGAAAATGTTGCAGAAGGTCTCTCTTAACAACGGAGATTTTCCCTGGCATGATGGAGAGAAGGGCTAGAGGAGGTGAAGGAGTAACAGATCACTCACTTTAGTGTACAATGCGAATACAGTTGTCAGGGATCTTACATCTGCTGTTGCTGCTTTAAAGTTGTCAGGTCGACATAAAGAAGGATTGGTGGTTGCTGCTTTAAGGTTGCCATGACAACATAGGGAAGCTTCCTGCGCATGCCTTTATAAACCACTCCCTCATCACTCAACTTTGCTGGCTAATCAGTTTTCTAACTTCCTGCTAAGCGCCTGACTGTGATTTGACTTCTCCTATACCTGACCTTTGGCTGTGTACCTGGATTCCTCTTTGTCTTGCGATTTTGTTCTGGCATTCCTGATTGGTTGTGACTATTGGCTTTGTTTCCCGGATTTGTTTTCGTCTCGTGATTTAGATCTGTGTTGCCCTCCTCAGCAGCTGACCCGTGATTGACGACCATTCTGTTTTCTCTATCCCTGTGAGTAGTGTGCGGATTTGGTGTAGGCTCCTGCTGCAGTGCATTTATTTGTGATACACTTTCTGTTCTGGTGACAATTCCGGTCTTCAGATTCAGTGAAAGTCCATCTCTTTTTAAGAGGAGCTCTGGTGAAGGCGTCTGAGACCGGTCTTAGCTCACAGTAGTGTTTTGCCTTTAAGTAGCATTTTCTACTGCTCGCAGTTTTCAGCCCTTTTCTGCTGCTGCTCTCCTGTAGACCAGTACATTTCCTACCTTGCATCTGAATCGTAACAACAGTATCCCAGAAGGGCCTGAGGGCATCGCATTCCCACCAGATATGATACAGTGTACCTCTCTCGGAACCACAGTGCCAAACACCGATAGGATACTCTAAGATCCTATGCAAGAGGTCAGGACAACAGTACTAGCGGATCAGTATTTTGTAATTCTTTTCCTTGCAACCACAAGGCAGCAGGAGCTTATGCGTATACAGGAAGAACCTATCCCAATCGGCAGGGGAAAGATAAGTACCAAGGTCAGACTCCCAGGGGCTGGTATAGGAAGAGAGCTCAGGTATAGTATCCTTGAGGAGAATGCAATAGAGAACAAAGAGGACACGTGGGGTGGTCTCAGCGTGAGAAAGAGCAGACTCCAAGTCAGTCAAGGGTGATGAGAGCATGGGAAGTAAAGAAAACTTATGGAGGAAGGCAGTGAGCTGACCATATTCCAACCAAGATAACCAGAGATCGGGGTAGGAGGAGCGCAACTGTGTCCGGGAGGGGAGAGGTGTACTACCCGCAACTTGGCGCAAGCGAACATCTTCCCTACCTAGCCAGCAAAGGAATTTGTCTGCAGAACAACCCAGAGGGAACATGGGATTGTGGAAGAGAGGGCTGAGGAGGCATGGGACTCAGGCAATGCGACTGCCCTACACACACCACATCCCAGGTCCTAAGGAAATTGGAGGACGTACCTTTATTTATACCAATTTGGGGAATGTCTACTGCTTTCAGCACTTTTTATGCAATATTTTATGGGAGGTGAAACAGCAAAAAAAAAAAAAAACAATAATTTTTGTCCCACTACGGCATTCACTGCATGGGAAAAATATTTTTATAAGTTTGTAGGCTGGGCATTTCCAGACACAGGGATACCAAATGTGTATGTGTTTTACTGTATTTATATATGAGTTCTAGGGTAAGGGGTGGGGGTGATTTGAATTTTTGTTTCTTTTAACTGTAATTTTTAGATCCTTTCTAGAGGTCTTCAACACTTGGGGGGTCTGATAACTACAGGTGCATCTCAATAAATTAGAATATCTTTGAAACGTTTATTTATTTCAGTAATTAAATTAAAAAAGCGATTTCCTATATTTTCTAGATTCTTTATACACAGAGTGTTCTATTTCAAGTATTTTATTTCTGTAAATGTTGATTATGGATTACAGGTAATTAAAACCCAAATCTAAGAAAATTAGAATATTGTAAAGTTCCGTATTGTAAATTATTGTAATAATTGTGAATTATTATCTGTGATTTCATTGCAGAGGAGAGTGGAGAAGGGAGGGGGACACAGATAGTGAGAGCAGGCAGATGCATCATGGAAATCGTAGTTTGTTCACAGATTCACTACATATAAATAACAGTGATGCAAAGAGTCTCAAGTAAAATAAAGCCAAGAAAAGGCTGCACAATGGAACAGTTACTATTTAGCACTGCTGTGGATGTATTTGCAGATAATTTTTAGAAGCTGGACCTTTAAGGTCGCATTCACACAACTGAGTTTCAGCCGTGAAACTCGGTCTGTGATTTAGTCAGATATAACTGCCTGACCCTTATGCCGGGAGAGAGGCTCTTAGCAGTATAGTTATCTATGATGCTAGGAGTCCCTGTCCCCCAGCGAGATACTGTCCTGTATTATAATCCTCTCCTGGGATGAGGTACAGGCCGGTAAATCCGACTACCACACTGACTGAGTTTCACAGCTGAAACTTGGTCCATGAAGGCAACCTAAGACTAGCATAGACATTTCTATTTACACATTCAACCTGCTTTTTACCCATAGACAGCTCCATTCTTGTCTATGGACAGTGTTTGGTATTTCTACTTAAGGGGTGAAGCTGCAATACCAGATACAATTCATGGACAAAAGTGGCACTGTTTCTAGAAAAAAGGCAGACTTTCTCTATCAAAAAGAAACCCTTTAATGTACACATCACTTCCATACAGATCAGTTTTGCATAGAATTCCTAGCTGTATTAGTCTCTAGTTTTTCTTACGATATAATAGGCTAGGCATGGGGGAGATACGGTAGATTCTCCTATTTCTAAAGGACTATTTCTATACAATTTTAAGACTACTGTTAAGGTCCAACACTAACATTTTTGTGACATGATTATGAATGGTTGGTGCTTGTCAACACTCAATATTTCATTTTCTAATCCACCAAGCACCAATGCCACAGTCTTGTAAAATATGGGTTTAAAGAGAATATCCAACCAGGAGTACTTTTTGAAATCTAGTTTTTTTGGCACATAACAATCTATGCTTGAATTATTAATTAATCATTATTAAATTTCTCTAAAGGCCACTTCAATTTAATTACCAGGAAACCTGGCATTAGATGAATGCCAAAAACTTGGTCATATCCTCAAAGCTCTTAAGCAAAGCGACACCGATTAAAGAACCAACAAGCCAACAAATAAAAATATCAAGGTAGTTTTAATAGTCCTTCAACTGAATCTTACCTCTCAAATATTCACTGCAAGAAACTGAAAAGGGATTAAATCCTTTGCATTATGAAGTTTAGTCCCATTGGAGAGCATTTAGCAAAATAATATTTTTTTTTCAAATGGAAAATCTTTACAAGTTAAACCTCAGGTTATTACCAAAAAACAGATTCAATAAACACTATACCAACTGACATCAACTGAAGCCAAATGAAAAATGATAAATAAGCCTACCTGTGTTAGGCTACCTTTTCGGTATTACTGTACCATATATCCCATAAGAATAGCCCATAATCTGCACATTGAGAGTATCGAACATTTTAGTGTCCTGTTTTTTTTCTCCAGGATTGTACCACAAAAGATACCTGAAAGAGGGCAGGCATGCATGGCAGCGCAGGCAAATGCGTTTCAAAGCAAGCACCTCAAAATGTTGTGGCTGTTGCTGGGTATACTGATGTGGGAATTATAATGTCCAGTAAATGGGATATTTAAATATTGGGCATTATGCAAATGATTGAATTCTGCCACTGCTTACCACTTTGCTTATCTATCAGTAGCTGGTTCATCCTAACAAACAGATACAAGGCAGTGTTTCCACCACATACCAAATAATTCCCAGCTGGAGTCAATTGGTAAAATCTTCTAGGTTAACTGAGAAAATACCAATTAGATGCAAAGAAAAGTAAAACTACTGTAAATGTAAGCTTATTCCACTTTATTAACGGGGCTGTCAGTCATAATAGACCTTTGGGGGTTATTTTATCTTTTTTTTTATTTTGCTGATTTCCCCTGTAACTGGGGATGATACATTAGCACCAGTTAGACGAAGATCCTCTAGGACCCAGCAGCTTCAGCATTTCCTGGCCCCTCTAGGATCACATGACTTCAACCCAGCTGCATTATGGCATCTTCCATAGCTGTACACATACAATGGCTTGCAAAAGTATTCATACCCCTTGAACTTTTTCACATTTTGTCACCTTACAACCACTTAAATGTATTTTTTTGAGATTTTAAGTGATAGACCAACACAAAGTAGCAGATAACTGTGAAGTGGAACGAAAATAATACCTGGTTTTCAAAATTTTAACCCCTTAAAGACCGGGCATAAAAGTACCTTAATGACCAGGCCTCACTTTTCAAAACTGACATGTATCACTTTATAGAGCAATAACTTTGAGACGCTTTAACTTACACAAGTGATTTTGAGACTGTTTTTTTCATGACACATTGTGCTTCATGTTAGTGGTAAACACTGATCAATATTTTTGTATTTATTTATAAAAAAAAAAAAAAAAGAAATGTGATGGAAATTTTGAAAACAATTGCAATTTTCAAAATGTGAAATGCTCTGCTTTTTAGATAGTCATACCACCTAAATACATTAATACATATTATCTACCATATCTCTGCTTTATACTGCCATCTTTTAATCATCCTTTCATTTATTTTGGACGTTAGAAGGCTTACAAGTGTAACAGCGATTTTCCAGATTTACAAGAATATTTCCCAAAATAAAGGCCTATATATTAGAAACCCCCATAAATCACCCCATTTTCAAAACTGCACCCCTGAAAT